>CM053787.1:311368003-312568003 GCA_028749045.1 Cupressus sempervirens
ATATCTCCTTTCTCTATTATGACTTGGCTCTTGATATCTTTCTCTGATTACACTTTCTCCCTCTGATGTACTTTCTCTCTTTATGATCGCAGATCTCTCCTTTATGATGGTGATCAATTTAATGTACTTTCTCCCTGTTTTACAACAATGCCAAAAAATTGTCATCTTAAAATATGCATATATAAGCTTTTGCAGTTTCTTTAGTTTCTCCCTCTGTATCCTTACTTGTGACTAATCTGAAGTTTCAAATCTATGATTACTTTAGGCAGCTCCTAAAGTAAGATCCTCTGCATCAATTTGTAACATCTGAATATCAACTTGTTTGATGCAGGGCACTCCTCGTGTTACTTAGATAGCCTTTGATAGGGGTATCACCCCTAATTTACCTCTTAGATAATTATGAGCATCCTTAGGTAATGGTTTTGTGAAGATATCAACAATTTATTTCTTTGAGTTAACATATTCCATCTTCACCTCTTTATCTTAAACTAACTCTCTCAAGTAATGATACTTGATTGTAATGTGTTTTGTTTTTGTTTGCATCATTGGATTCTTTGATATATTGATATCACTTGTATTATCACAATAAAGTATCACTAGTTCTTAGATTTCTTCCTTTATTGCTTTGAGCAATTGTTTGATCCACACAATATTTGTGCAGTTTACGACAACAACAACATATTCAGCTTCAACAGTAGATTGTGAAGTGCAACTCTATTTCTTGCTAGTCCATGTAACTAGTCTCTTGCCTAAGAAAAATGCTCCTCCACTGGTGCTCTTTCTATAATCAATGTTTCCAACCCAGTTTGCATTAGTGTAGACTCTCAATTCAAACTTTTCATTCTTCTTGTAGTATAGACCAAACTCTTCAGTTCCTTTTAGATATTTCATTATTCTCTTCACAACCATTAAATGATTCTCCCTATGATTAGCAAAGAATCTTGCAACTATCTCTATAGATAATGTAATATCAGATATGCTATGTACTATATATTGCAATTTTCCAATCATAGACTTGTATAATGTTTGATTTACCTCAGTAGAATCATCATTCTTTGACAACTTGTGTCCTGTCACCATAGGTGTACTTATTGGTTTGGAATCCTCTAATCCAAAAGTTTTCAATATTTCTTTGACATATTTTGACTGAGTGATGTATATATCATACTTCATCTGATAGATTTGCAAACCCATAACAAATTTTATTTCTCCAAAACATGGACATTTCAAACTCTTGCTACATCAGATTTGCAAAATCCTTATATAAAGCATCTTGACCTCCAAATATGATATCATCAACAATATTTCAGATAGCAAAATACCTTTTCCTTTCTCTATCTTTATGTACAAATTGATGTTATCATCAATCCTTTCAAACCAATCTTCACAAGATAAATATGAAGTCTCTCATACCATGCTCTTGGTGCTTGTTTCAAACCATATAGAGCTTTATGTAGTATACATACCATGTTCTTATTGTTATCATCAACAAAACCTTCTAGTTGTTCTATGTAAACTTCTTCCTCTAGTATGCCATTCAAAAATGTAGATTTAGCATCCATCTGATAAACTTTGAAACCTTTGTATGCAGCATAAGCAAGTAAAGTTCTTACTCCTTCCATTCTAGCAACAGGAGAAAATGTCTCCCCATAGTCAATTCCTTCTTCTTGTGCATATCCCTTGTATACTAATCTTGCTTTGTTTCTTATGACTTCACCATTTTCATCTAGCTTGTTTTTGAATACCCACTTGGTGCCATTCATATTTTTGTCTTTTGGTCTAGGAACTAGACTTCATGTTTTGTTCTTCTCTATTTGTTCAATCTATTCTTCCATGGCTTTGTACTAGTCCACATCTTCTAATGCATCTTTCACTATTTTGGGTTCCTTCATGCTTAGCAAACATGATTCACTTCTCAATCTATTTCTTGTCATTGGCCCAACATCTTTATCTCCAATGATTTGATCAGCAAGGTGATGTCTTTTAACATATTTTGATAGTCTTGGTTCAATTCTTGTTTCTTCAATTTGTCTTTCGACTTTAGAATTTGCCTAAGAAAAATGCTCTTCCACTAGTGCTCTTTCTATCATCAATGTTTCCAACCTAGTTTGCATCAGTGTAGACTCTCAATTCAAACTTTTCATTCTTCTTGTAGCATAGACCAAACTCTTTAGTTCCTTTCAGATATTTCATTATTCTCTTCACAACCATTAAATGATTCTCCCTAGGATTAGCAAAGAATCTTGCAACTATCTCTATAGATAATGTAATATCAGGTCTGCTATGTACTATATATTGCAATTTTCCAATCATAGACCTGTATAATGTTTGATTTACCTCAGCAGAATCATCATTCTTTGACAACTTGTGTCCTGTCACCATAGGTGTACTTATTGGTTTGGAATCCTCTAATCCAAAAGTTTTCAATATTTTTTTGACATATTTTGATTGAGTGATGTATATATCATACTTCATCTGATAGACTTGCAAACCCATAACAAATTTGATTTCTCCAAAACATGGACATTTCAAACTCTTGCTACATCAGATTTGCAAAATCCTTATATAAAGCATCTTGACCTCCAAATATGATATCATCAACAAATATTTCAGATAGCAAAATGCCTTTGCCTTTCTCTATCTTTATGTACAAATTGATGTTATCATCAATCCTTTCAAATCCAATATTCACAAGATAAATACGAAGTCTCTCATACCATGCTCTTGGTGCTTGTTTCAAACCATATAGAGCTTTATGTAGTATACATACCATGTTCTTATTGTTATCATCAACAAAACCTTCTAGTTGTTCTATGTAAACTTCTTCCTCTAGTATGCCATTCAAAAATGTAGATTTAGCATCCATCTAATAAACTTTGAAACCTTTGTATGCAGCATAAGCAAGTAAAGTTCTTACTCCTTCCATTCTAGCAATAGGAGCAAATGTCTCCCCATAGTCAACTCCTTCTTCTTGTGCATATCCCTTGCAGACTAATCTTGCTTTGTTTCTTATGACTTCACCATTTTCATCTAGCTTGTTTTTGAATACCCACTTGGTGCCATTCACATTTTTGTCTTCTGGTCTAGGAACTAGACTTCATGTTTTGTTCTTCTATATTTGTTCAATCTATTCTTCCATGGCTTTGTACTAGTCCACATCTTCTAATGCATATTTCACTATTTTGGGTTTCTTCATGCTTAGCAAACATGATTCACTTCTCAATCTGTTTCTTGTCATTGGCCTAGCATCTTTATCTCCAATGATTTGATCAGCAAGGTGATGTCTTTTAACATATTTTGATAGTCTTGGTTCAGTTCTTGTTTCTTCAATTTGTCTTTCAACTTTAGAATCACTGTGTATATTTCTACTAGGTATCTCAGCATCTCTTCCATGTGTACTAATCTCAAAATCAAAATGTGTATCTTCTTCATTTTGTAACTCAACATCTGAATGCAGCTTGGTTCCTGAATGTAACTCAACATTCGCAGGATGTGACTCGCCAATCACTAAAACTTGCTATTGGTTTGTAACTTGATTTGCAACATCTTCTTTAACATGCATTCCCTCATAAAAGTATACAAACGATTTCTATTCCTCTAGTTCTTTCATAGTTTCAACCTCATGTACCTCTATATATTCATCAAAATTCACATTTGCACTTTCCACAATTTTGTTAGTGTTAGTATTCAAACACTTATAAGATTTACTTCTTGTGGAGTAGCCAATGAATATACCTTCTTCACTTTTTTCATCAAGCTTTCCATTCCTAACATATTTAAGAATGTAAAAATTACTCCCAAATACCTTAAAGTATTTTACATTGGGTGGATATCCATACTATAGTTCAAAAGGTGTTGAACGAGTACCTTTCTTGATTTGCACATGGTTCAAGGTATATACAATAGTACTTACAACTTCTCTCCAATATTTCAAAGCATCATTCTTCTCCATCACGAGTGTTCTAGCACAATCCATTATAAACTTGTTTCTCCTTTCAGCTATTGCATTTTATGGAGGGGTCCTAGGGGCAAATGTTTGTCTTTTGATTCCTTTGTCATTATAGAACATCTCAAATTTTTTTGATGTGAATTCTCCTCCTCTATTAGATCTCAAACATTTTAGATTTTTACCCATTTCCTTTTCAACTTTTGTTGAGTACCATTTAAATATTTGAAAAGCATCAAATTTTTGTTTAAAAAACATAACTATCATCATCCTAGAGTAATCATCAACAAATAGCATTATGATTTATCTCCTTTGTAGCTTTGCACCTCAATTGGTCCACACAAGTTAGTATGAACAATCTCTAGTATTTCTTTAGAGGTATAAGCTTTACTCTTAAAGCTTGACTTTGTTGCTTTTCCTAGCTAACATTGTTTGCACACTACATTATCAAGCTTCTTCAACTTAGGCAAACCTCTAACTTTATTCATGTTACTAATATTAATCAGGTTATCAAAATTAACATGACATAATCTCTTGTGCCAAAGCCATACATTATCAAAATTTTCAACAAGACAAGTAGCATCCTCTATATCAAGATAAAATAGATTACACCTAGTTTGATCACCTTTCCCAATCAGTTTCCCATTTATGTCATATATCTTAGTAGTCTTATTTCCAAATTCAGCCTTGCATCCCAAATTGTTTAATTATGACACACTCAACAAGTTATAATTTAGTCCTTTAACATAGTAAGTATTATCACATGAAATTTTATCTATGAGTTTGATAGAACCTTTTCCCTTTATCAAAAATTGTGCATTATTACCAAATCTTACACTATTTCCATCATAACAATTCAAGGTAATGAACTTACTTTTGTCTCTAGTCATGTGATGTGAGCATCCACTATCAATGATCCATCTATAATTTTTGTTCACAAAGTCACAAGTGCAGTCGCCTCATCTTCATTAGATTTTTCCTTCATTACAACATACAACACTTCATCATCATGTTCATCAGAATCATTCCTGGTTTCCTCTTCAACAATGGAACACGACTTCTTTCCTTTGTCTTTGTAATCTTTACTATCACCGTCTCTTTTAATCTTGTACTTGTCACCTCTTTTGTAGTTCTTCTTCTATGTACATCTTGTAGAAATATGACCAATCTCATTGCGATTGAAACAAATGATGGGTAACTTACCTTTGAACTTGCCTTTACCTTTGAGAAATCTTTTTGCCAGTAGTGCTTCTAGTTGTTCAACATCTTCCTCATCTGCATCACTATCGTTGGATACATATTTTATCTTTCTCTTCTTCTTCTTCTTCTTTTGCTTTACCTCATTAAAGTCTTTCAATAACAACTTAGCTTTGAAAGAAAATTCAAGACTCTCAGATTTGTAATTATTAAAGTTAGATAGCTCAAAAATAGTGAGTCTACCTACCAAACCTTCAAGGGTTAGATCATTTCCTAGAATACATGTCAGTTCTTGGATTGCAAAAACTATAATAGCATAAATAGGTAGTAGAATTCTTAGGAGTTTGCTTAACATAGTATCATCATCTATATGACCAATAGCTCCTCTTATTGCAATAACAACTTCTTTTATTCTAGCAACATATTGAGCAATATTCTCACCGTCTTCCATTCTCATATCATCAAACTTACCTTTGAGATTTTCAGATTTGGCTCTTTGAACATTTTTGTCTCCTCCAGACATGTTGGGTAGGGCATCCCGCATTTTATTTACACTGTCAAGACCTTTGATATCATCAAATTCAACATAGCTTAGGGCAGAGGCAATCTCCAATATTCTATGATTGTGTTCTTTCTTCTTCTTCATATCTTCAATAGTTAGGGCTTGAACTAGATTAACATGTTCCATTGAAATGATAGATTGTGCATGATCTCTAAGTCCTCCAAGGTGTAGCTTCATCAAACTTTTCCATGCAGGAAAATTATCTCTATTGAGCTTGGGTACTTCTCTTTTAGACATCTTGATCTTTATGCTTCTAGTACCTTGAAACTAGTCCTCTTAAGTAGGTGGCTATGATACCAATTGTTGGAATATTTTAGAATAACTAAGGGGGGTGAATCAATTATCCAAGGTCTAGATGTATAAATAAAACTTTTTAGAGCTTAGTGAACCCATAAAACATTCATAACCATGCATGCATTCTACTAGATTGTGCAAGCACTAAAACTTGTATGTTACTGTCAAATCAATTTGCAAAAATGTAAAGCATGAAACATAACAGATTCATCAACACACTTGACACAATGATTTATGTGAAAATACAAGTTGGGAAAAACCACCAATAACATACTACTCCTTTTTACTCTTTTGAAGTGATGCCTTGTGAAAGGCCAACCCTATTAAAGGTTAAAATACACATTGTTAAATGTGACCCAGTTAAGGGATTTCAATCACCTTGTTAAAAGTGAGCCTTGTTAGAGGACTTTAGGCCATTCACTTGGAATGCCACCTAGTTAAAGGATTTACAAATGACTGTTAGGTCAACCTTAATCCAAAGGATTTACCCTGAACTGATATAATTGTTAGAGAGTAACAATAAAGCTTTGATCTAATACAACTTATAACTTCTCTTGCTGATTATAGATCTCTATTCAGTCCTCAATTTTGCTTGGCCTCCATACTTTGCATCTGTGACAACTTGTTCATCCATCAAGCATTCATCTCCTTAAGCCTTCTTACTTAACATGTCATTGTAGATTCTTCTCTTGGGTCACTTGATGAAGCAAAACGGTTAACTCCTTCTCTTCCTTAGATTCTCGCACATGACATCTTTTGCTTCATGACCAGATATTCCTATAAATAGAAAATTAGGATATTTTCCCACTCATTTTCCATTGTCAAAATTAGGGTTTGGATGGATTAGGTAGGATAAAATGTATCTACCCCATATCTTGTATCTCTTCTACAAACTTCTCCTAGGATCCATTTTAATTTTCCTTAAAAATAGTTTTCATCAAGTTCTGTGCCACCAGTTCATCATCCTTATCTTCCTCCTAGTTCACAAGTTTCAAGAAAAAAAAATTTTCAGCTTAGATTCGATGAATCTTCAATCTTTAACATAATGCAATAGTTCGACATTATCAATTTTTTGATGCTCAACACATACTGCATTGCTCAGCATCAACTGTAAAATCACTTGGCATCAACTAAATTTTATTGGTGCTTGACACCAACTAAACTTTACTCAATATCAACTATCTTGCTTGGCATCCACTAGAATTTGCTTTTACTCAACTTCAACTGACTTTCTACTTGGCTTGCACTGACTTTGCTCAGCACCTACTATCCACTCAGTTGAGCTTGGTAGACAAAATTTGTGTAACTTTTTCTTCTAAACTTTCTAAGTGTAGCTAGCATTTGTAACATTAAGTAGGTAATCAATACATCATGTGATTGCTATCTTAATTGATCCTTGTACTTCATTACATAATCATAACTCAACCTTTCCTCTAGGTGCTATTGTTACATCTTATTTATCAAATCCTCTTCATCAATCAACTAAGTAATAGTACTTGAATCTTATAAGCAGTTGTCTTACCAACAAATAGCAAGTTTGACATTAGTGACAAAACAATTATTGAAACACATAGTCTTCTTCAACAATTTCCCTTTTTCAATAATCTTTCTTCAACAATGATTTTTTCAATCATATTTAAACAAGATCAACCCCACAACTCCCAAGAATCACTTGCATCTGAACACCTATAACGAAAAATAGGAGTGAAAGCTATGGAGACTTGAGTTCCTAGATCTACAAATGAGACATTCTTGATGAGCAAAAAGATAAATTTCTATTATCAAAAGTGAATGAAACATTGTACAATGAGATCGAGACCCTAAAAGATAAAACCTAGTTTGTATTATAATAATTAATAAAAGAATAATAATTAGATGCCTAAAGTTTAGCTTTAGTTAAATAGAGTCAATTAGAAAATATCTAATTACTCTAACACCTAACATAAACTTAAGGAGTAGTTAAAAACCTAGAAACTACTATTGAAAGTAGATTTGGGTCCTATCAACAAAGCCTGATGAGGTACCCAAGCACAACCAAATCTCTGTAAAGATGAGAAATAGAGAAAACCACATGGGAAAAGCCCTACTCCAAGAACATATGGAAAGAATGTTGAAAGAACTAGTGAATGACTTAAAAAGCCTCCAAACAATGGAATGTCCCAAAAGATGGGAAAAAAAGATGATCATGTAGAACACCACTAAGAACATAGAAGTTTCAAAACTCTATGAAAAGTAACTCCTAATCTAAGAAACTCCACTAAAATAGAACTTGACTAGGTAGAGAAGATTGTAATCCACATGAGTTCTCTTAGAAGACACTACTCAAATTGGGAGGCAAATAAGGCAACTTTTCTTTCAAGGACTTGATGCTCTAATACCAATTGTCAAAAAGTAAAGTCCACCAAAACAACTGAGAGGAGGGGGGTGAATTAGTTATGCAATTAATACAACTATTAATATACTATTTAAAAATTGTGAAACATGTAAACAATAGATGCAACAAACATAGAAAGAGAACCATACACAATAACACCCGATTGATTAACTAGGAAAACCCTTGATAAAGGGAAAACCTCAGTGGGGATGGTACCCACAAAATGATGTACCAATAGAAAAGTTCCTTGTTAGAGAATATACCCTATTAGGAGTCAATGAATATAATCAATGTATATGATCCCCAGCTATGATATTTTAAATCCCTTTTATGAGACTTCGACCATGTTAGGAGTTGAAAGAAAGACCACCGAACCCACTATCCAAATAGCCCATGTACTATTCCTTCTAAATAATACAATGTGAAACAATAACTATCCAAACAACAACTTGTCTTGCCAAGTATACTTACTTTCAAGTTCATTATGCCTCAACCTTACCAAACTCTTCTTTGATCTTCACAACTTCACATACCAAGCTCACACAATAGATATTACAAAAATGATATAACTGATTAAAAAATATCTGCATTAGATACCTATACACTAGGAAATGACCTTTCTTTTATACCAAGTCCTATAATAAGTTATTGAGTCATCCTTGAGGCTTTTCTAATTTACAATGATCATATAGGAGCACCTTAAGATATTAGAATACACATTACATTATAATTTTGCACTTTAACTAAGATTATGAACAAATTATCTGCTCATAGTCATCATAACTCATAGTCATCATAACTTTTCACACGATAAACATCTTATTATGCTAACTTAACCAAAGCATCTCCAACATGTCTTCAACCTTTGTCCCAACTTACTAAACTAGATTCCATCTCTATTAGGAGAGAAATTCCAAACAATAGTACAAGTTTAAATGTTGTCTGAAAGCTACCTTCACTAAAATATGCATAACTTTGTCCAATATTTGTATTTTTGTATGCCCTTGTAACTGTAGCATCTAGACATATGACTATAGAACACAATCCTAAGTGCACATGAGTTGATCTTTGATTCTTGAACTGTGTGAAGCCAATCTCTCTGTATTGTTCTACCAATCTTCCTAGAATAACAAGTATGTTGGCATTGATGAAAAACTTTGTCATGAATGCAACACATAAGCTCTGAATAATGTCTCCCACAATGCTAATATACTCCACATAGAAATACCATCAACATTCATGCTAACAATACCATTACTTCATCATAATAAAATCGGGTAAATTTTATGTAACTTTCCATCTAGGAGAAGTGTAAATTGGTAGTTTTAATTTTTATAGCTAAATTTGTGCACCCAAGGATCCTAAACAATACTTTAAATTCCAACACTTTTTGTTCTTACCTTTGTATGCAACTTGGTTACTTATAGCTATTTTTCCAACTTATGGATATCAATGTTGCACAACGTGGGATTTGTAATGGGTGCAAGCGTCAAAAGGTGGCCATTTCAAAGTGTTTCTTGATACCTACTTGTAGATACATGGTGTAGGAGCATTGAGCTTGGAACTTTTTGACTTATGGTTTTCATGGTTGGGGATGTATTCAAGACACATTTGGGAACCTTTTCCTAAGTGTGCATCAAGTACAAATTAATCATCTTGCAGTTAGAGCTAATTTGGTTATTATTGGTCCTGTGTTCCTAATTTATTGGTAAGCTTTGGAGATTATATCTACAAGCTTCGATAAGAGGGAGTTGACATACATGCTCTTGGATTTGGATCATTGGATGGCACATAGACCTATTCCTAATGGAACATATTTGTTTGTTGTCATATGAGTTAGTTATGCTTTGTAAACTTGGGGCATGTCCTAAATACTTGGTTATTTCATGTATTTAATGTATGTTACAACCCTACTTATGGCTTGAGGGTTTATTTAATATGTGAGTGTTTATTCAATGTAATTTTCTAGGCTGACCTATGGCTTAGTTTTGTATAAGTAGGGGGTCTTGTCTTGTCTTGAGACATTAGTGGATCATTATTCAACATGGAATAGCAGAGAGGAGTGAAATTTGACTAGAGCTAATAGCTAAGTGTGGGCTAAGGAATAAGAAGGTTGCTTGGTGGCTTGTAAGAACAAGTTTAGATTCTTCTTGGAGTTCTCTACCAAATTGTAGATCTAGGCTAGCTAGGAGTTGGATCTTCTGAGGTCTTCTAGAACTATTATTGTAATTGTTGTTGTATTTGGTTTTAACTCGAAAGGCCTTACAGTCGGACATGTTGAATGAAAATCTTATGATTCTATTTTGAAGTTGGGTTTATTTTGGATCTAAATCTATGTTATTATTTATATTCCACTATGTGATTATTATTGGGGCTAACATCTCCATTAGGGATTCACCTTGTTAGAAAGTAAAGTCCACCAAGATAACCAAGGTGGGGGGTGAATAAGTTATCAAATCAATACAAATTTTATCAACCTTATTAAACCTTAAACATGTGATCAATATAAAAAAAACCATAAGAAGGTACACATATACAATAACACCAGATATGTTAAGGGCTTGTCCCTTTGGTGAAATGGTGGGGCTTCTTGCCTGTAGAGCCTACAACCAAGGTTCAAGTCCCCACAGGGCCATTCTCTATTGTGGATCTTAATTGAGAATGTTTTTCCATTGACCCTTGGTGAAATAGTGGGGCTTCTTGCCTGTAGTGCTTACAATCAAGGGTTAATTTTTTACAATATTTATATGGGGTGATGGTGAGTGGGAGTGGATAGAGAATAGGAAGTGTGCCTTTTCAAAATTTGAATCCTGTCCTGGGCGAGATTCCTCAAGGAGGGAATCGAAAGCCTAGAATACAGGAGGGGTTTATGGAGTGTCAGGGGATAGTAGATAATGGAGATGCGATAGAGAATGAAGATGGGGATCCATGTGACAAGAATAGAGCTCTGGACAAGCCTATTCTGCCACCCAAGGTGGATTAGTCTGGGGTATTTCCCACAAAATGGTCTTCTTTTTTTGGGGTTAAGCCTACTGGTAAGTTTTCCTTTCCTCTGGTTAAAATTATATCTAACTTGGATAAGGGTTCATGTGTGATTTCTATTCCAGATGAGTTGATAGATCATAGCATTGCTTCAATGGCTTCTACCCTGGTGGGAAAGTTTATTGGGCCAAGGCCAAACATAGATATTGTAAGATCCTTCACTCAGAAGAAATGGAACCTTAAAGGATAGGTCATTGTTACGGTGATGGTAAAAGGCTTCATGTCCTTTTATTTCTCTTGTAATGAGGACTTATCAAACATCCTATGTGAAGGGCCTTGAAGCATAGGTTGCTCAACCTTGGTTCTCCAAAAGTGGTCTTCGAACTTGGATTTGAATGATTCATTTTTTGTGCAAGCACCTATTTGGGTTAGACTTCTAGAATTTCCACTGGAGTTCTAGAATGAGGATGTCTTTGTGGGGGTGGCAAATTCCTTTGGAGAGCTTTTTTTTATAGACCTAATTATGGCTTCAAGAAAGAGACTAATGTATGCAAGGATCTATATTGGAGTGAGGGAAGGGGTTGATATGCCAGAAGTAGTGAGATTTCACTCAAAACTTGGGACACATACTCAAAAGTTGGATTATGAAAGTGTTCCTTTTGCCTATTTTCACTGCTTGAAATCTGGGCATAAGGTGAATTAGTGCCCTAAGGCTAAAGTTGGAAAGAAAAGGATTCCTATTCTTTCTAAAACTAGTAAGGAGAAAAAGATCTAGAAAAGAAAGGATATAAAGGAAGGCCATAAGCCCCAAGAGATTCCAGAGGAGGTCCCGGTGGCTCCTCCTAGAGGAGAAATCCAAGTAGTCCAGAATGACCCAAAGGCTAATGAGATAGTGGAAAAGGTCATGTCTGGACCAAATATTTATGAGGTGGTAGATTTAGAGGTCTCGGTGGCTCCTTTCAGAGGAGAAATCCAATCAGCTAGAATGACCCAAAGGTTGTTGAGATAGTGGTGCCTAGACCAAAGATTTCTAAGGTGGTAGATTCATTCTTTATAGGGGTAGACCCTATCAGAGTAGAAGATAAGGTAGAGGATAAGGTTTTACCTAGACTACTAAGGTGGTTGATCTAGTCATAAACCCTAGTATCTCTGGAGTCAAGGAGGTGGATTCTCCAAATAAGGTGGCTATATTGGAGAATAGGACAAAGAATGATAGTCTTTTAGAGAGTAAGGGGGAGCAAGTGTTGAGCATTGAAGGGGTATTAGAAAGGGAGAACCAAGAGGTAGTAGAGGGAGGTCCTTCTTCTTCCAAAAAGGGAAACTTTGTTTCTTGCAATTTAGAAGAGAGATTTGAGAAGGACATTTCCTTATCTCCAGTTAAGATGGTAAGGGTTGATGACTAATTGAAGGAGAACCTAAGAAAACCCAAAAAAAAAATAGTCAGGAGCCCTCCTTGACTTCTCTAGCATAGACTAGAAGTTGTGGTAGACTGGATGTGGGAGGAGGTCAAGGTTGGTAGGAAGGAGGATTGTTAGCCAAGTCATTCAAGATGAGGCTAGAAGGAGTTTGGCAGATGGGAGACAAAGAACTATTTTGGAATGTACTTCTAATTTGAAATGAAGATAATTTCTTGGAATATAAGGGGCCTAAATGGGGTCCATAAGCAAGAAATTCTTAGGAATATGATTAGAGATCAAAGGCCTAATATTTTGATGATTCAAGAGGAAAAAATGAAGAAGGATATTCTAGGTAAGATTTCCTTTAGTAGTAATATGGTAGGTGAGGCAGTGGACTCTAAACGTACATTGGGAGTTTTGCTTACTCTTTTTAATATTAAATAGTTTAGATTTACTACTTTGTTTAATGATGGTAATATTCTCTTTTGTAAAGTGTTTCATCTACACTCTAATGTAAAGTGGTTGCTTTTGAATGTCTATGCTCCTAACTCTAAAAGGGAAAGGAAGAATTATTGGACTAAGATTTGTGATATGGTCTAGATTAGTAATTTGAATAAAGGTATTATTATGGGAGACTTCAATACTCCTCTTATAGATGAGGAGAAATTGGGAGGTTTGGCTTCAGATTGGAAAATCAAGATGGACCTCTCCAATTTCACTAATAACTTGGCTTTGTTGGATGTGGGTCTATCAGGTGGATCTTACACTTGGTCCAACAAAACAGTTGGAAGTGATTGCATCCAGGTTTGGTTGGATAGAGCTCTTATTTCTCCAAACTGGCTGAATTCTTTCTCTTGTAGGTTGTCCCTACTTCCAAGAGTTGGTTCGAATCACTCCCCTATATCACTTTCGGTTGTCTCTCTTGAAACTAGGAGGAACTTCCCTTTCTAGTTTGAAAAGATGTGGACCTCCCGTCCAGATTTATTGCATAGGATATACTATTGGTGGGGAATGGAAGTGGAAGGAACAACTATGTTTAGAGTTGCCAAGAAGTTGAGTAATGTGGGGCGAATGATTAAAGTATGGAAAAATACTGACTTTGGCCATATCTTTCAGGACAAAGAGGAGTTGTCTATCAATCTCACTTCTATCTAGGACACCATTCAACAAGATGGGTATAATGATTTGAATAGGAATGTTGAGATGTCCATTTTGACTGATTTGCATAATATTATTAGCAAAGAGGATAAGTTTTGAAAGCAAAGATCTAGAATCAATTGGCTTAAAGAGGGTGATCAGAATACCAATTTTCTCATATCTCTACTCTTAAGCATAGAGCAAATAATAGAATATCAGGCTTAAAAAAGGGGTAGGATCTTTTGATAGGAGAGAATGATATTGCTGCTAAGGCTATTTCTTATTTCTCATGTCTTTTGTCCTAGGATCCTTTGTTATCGAAGGTGGATCAAAATGAAATCATCTTTTGTCTCCCACAGATTATTCAACCCCATCATAACAAGATGTTGAGGGAAATCCCAAAAGTATAGGAAGTTAAAGAAGCTTTGTTCTCTTTTCCTGCTGACAAATCCACTAGACCTGATAGTTTTCCAACTTCATTTTTTCAAATTTATTAGGAGGTGGTTATGGAAGATGTGGTGAAGGTTGTGCAGGAATTTTTTGGAGCAAGAAGCTTTCTTAATGAGATCAATTCTACTTTCTTGGTCCTCATCCCTAAAGTCCTTGGGGTAGATTCTTTGGATAAATTTAGACCTATTAGTGTTTGTAACTCTTGTTACAAGATTATCTCAAAGGTGTTAACCTCAAGAATCCTCAAAATTCTCCCTTTGATTATATCACAACAACAAATGGGCTTTGTCCCTAGAAGGAAGATATTGGATTCTATCATGATGGTTCATGAAGTGATTCATTCCATGGAGGTAGAAAATAGAGAAGGTATGCTTCTTAAGCTGGATCTCTCCAAAGCCCGTGACTGGGTGGACTAGACTTTCCTAGGTTTGGTGCTTTAGGCTTTTGGATTTGATCAAAAAGTTTGTAAGCTTATTTCTACTTCCTCCCTTGCAATCTTGGTAAATGGGGCTCTCTCTGATTTTTTTAAACCTTCGAGAGAGTTAAGACAAGGGGATCCTATTTCTCTATTTTGTTCATTATCATGGTTGAATGTATTGGAAGGTTGATTGAGAGGAAAAACAAGAAGGGAGACTTAAAGGGATCAACCCATCTTCAAGGAGTGCTCCTTTTTCCCATCAACATTTTGTGGATAATACTACTATCGGAGGGGAGGTTTTTGTTAAGGAGGCTAAACTGATGAAGGAAATTTTGGATTTTCATATCAGAGGATTAGGATAGCTTATTAATTGGGAGAAAAGCTTCGTCTTCTTCATTAATACTCCTGAGGACAGAAAAAGAAAAATAGTGAGAATTCTTGGGTGTGGAGTGGGAAAGCTCCCTTCTACTTATCTCAGTCTCCCTATGGGTTCAAAGCCCTCTGATTCCTTCTAGAATGGGATTTTTGATAGGTTTAGGAAGAAGCTAGTGGGGTGGAAAGGGGCTTCTCTTAGTCAAGCAAGCAAATGTCTTTTGGTAAAATCCACTCTTCAGAATCTCCCGATGTGTGCCCTGAGTCTTTTTGGGATACCAGTAAAGTTTTCTAAAAAAATGGAAAAGATATAGAGAGATTTTTTTTGGTCTGGCCTTGAGGGTCAGAATAGATATCCCCTTGTGGCATGGGATAATGTCTATCTTCCAAAGTGCTATGGGGCCCTGAGAATTAGGAAATTAAAGCATCTTAATAAGGCTCTACTAGCTAAACAAATATGGTGCATTTTTAGAGCAAAAGAGAATGGAGAGATATTTTTGTTAATAAGTATATCATAATACCTTCTGTTCAGTTCGTGCTCAATAATGAAGACATCTCAAATGGATTGGTCATTTGGAATGGAATCCTTAAGGCAAGGGATTTGGCCAAAGCTAAGATTAAGTGGAAAGTGGGCAATGGTGAGGACATCTTATTCTGGCACGATAATTGGTTGATTCAAGGCCCCCTTATAAATAATCCTATATTTGAAAATTGGTCAAATGGTTGTATTAGGCAATTTGTTTTGAAAGTTTCAGATTATAGAACTGACTAGGGTTGGAGAGACTTGTCTCTCATTTTGGATGACCTCAAGCCAGTTATGATAATGCTAAACTCTTTGATTCTTAATAACAAGATGGATGGGGTTATTTTGCAAGACAACCCAAATGGTTGTTACTCAATTGCATTGGGATATAACTCTCTTTGGAGCTTGAATGAGAAGCCCCCCTAGGCTAAAGCCTGGATACCTCATCTTACCCCAAAGATCAATATCTTTTTCTAGCTAGCTTTACAAGAAAAAATCCTTACCTAGGATAATTTAATTAAAAGAGGACATTATATGCCTAATAGATGTATTATATGTAAAAATTAGATGGAAACAACAAATCATTTGTTTATCCATTCTTCTCATTCTAGGGAGGTCTAGGATAGTTTAACTAAGAATCTTGGGGTAAGTTGGTACAAGCCAGGCAATGTACTAGATTTCTTGTGCCAATGGAATAGTATGTTAAAAGGAACTAATTTGTAGGATTTAAGTACCTAGACTTTGCCTCATTTCTGTTGGGGAGTATGGAAGAAAAGAAACAATCAAATCTTCAGAGAAAGAGAGGAACCTAGTTTCATTTTGATGGACAAGATATATAGGGGCATGAAGGAAAATTATCAAGTAAGAAAGGGGGGAGATTTTGAAAGTGGTGGTAGGAAGGAGAAAGAAAAGGAAAAGAGGGCTAGAAGATAGGAGATGAAATGGCTGCTCCCTTCACAAGGATAGCATAAAGCAATTTTTGATGGTGTGGCCAAAGCAATTTTTGATGGTGTAGACCTTTAGGTTGTGGAGGTATCATTAGAAATAGATATGGTGGAGGGGTAGCAACTTTTTCTCATCCATTGAGATATCAGAAAAACCATTATGTAGAAGCCAGCGCTAGATGCCATGCAGTGAAATTAGCTTTGGACATGGGGGTTAAAAAATTATGGTTGGAGGGGGATTCATTTAACATCATAAGGTGTATTAAAGGGATCACTCAACCATCATGGTTAATTTCAAATATTATTGATAAGACCTACTCCCTTCTTGATAATTTTGAAAGTTTCCACGTTACCCATTAATATAGGGAGGCAAACTCTGTGGTGGACTGATTTACCAACAAAGAAGTCAAGTAAGAAAAATGGATGATTTGGAATTCTGACAAAAATATTTCAGAAGAGGCGAAAAGACTAATTGAATTGGAAAAAGTCTAAGGTAGTACGGTGAATATCTAACTATCATAATGGTATTTAATGAGAGTTGGGGTTTAAGTAATTATAATAATGGCATGTACGAAAAATATAGCTAGATGAGGTTATCAGTGTCACCTCGACACATTTCTTGGGTCGATTTCTCTCTCTTTCTTTACCATTTTGGGGGTAAAGGTAGACATTTTGGCAATTATCACAGAGGCAGCCATCAGGGTTTCCAGAGGTTGGACAAGGGTTATCAGAAGTTGGGGTTTATGAGAATTGTGAGCATTGAGAACTTAGAGATGATGGGGAAAAGAATAAGGAAGGAACCTTTTGGTGAAGTAGAAAAATGGAAGCACAGGATGAAAGTCTGGGAAAAGCTAGAGAAGGGTGGTATGGCCAACTACATTTCAAAACTTCATGGTTTTGACCGCACAGTCACTAACAATATGGTGGATTCATGGAAGGATGGAAGGGTGAAAGTGGACAGGGTTTTGTTTTAGATCACCAAGGAAATAATTTCTTTGGTAACTAAAATTTTGGTAGAGGGGATGAAGTTTTTTAGGGACAAGAAGATGTTAGCAAATGCTAAGAAGGAATTTGCGAAGAATACAGAGGAGAGAAATGAATTGGTAAAGTGTGAAACTTACTATGAAATGGACTCTATCAAGAAGCTATGGAGGTATGTTTTACGTGCCATTATAGAGTATATTTCTTTGGACACTAGATTTGATAGAGTAAGAACACATCACTTCATTTTACTCAATCACTTTCACTATGTTGTCAAGATTTTGTTCCCTTTCTATTTATATACTTCAATGTGTAAGCATATTTCTAGGCATCAGAATAAACCCTGAATGAATCCAACCCTACACGAGGGGTTATTGCTTCTAATTTATGAGCATTTCAAGACTCAAACTGTAGACACCTAAATTTGATTACACTGCTTTGGTAATCCTATTTAGCTATCTCTAAAGGCATCATTAATTAAATTCCTATTTAATTAAATCCTTTGCCATCCCCTAGTTGATTAATTTAATTAATCATCTTCAGTCCTAATTGATAAATCAAATAAACCACTATTTGTCAATTAATCCTATTCTCCTATCTAATTCCAAAACCCTCATGTATTAAATAAATCTATTTGATAAATAAATCCCTCAAATCTAATAGCCCCTACACTATCCTAAATCCCTCCATTAGCCTAATCCACCCCATCCACCCATACTAACTAAGCTTAGCCACTAACTCACCCACCCTCATCAATGCCATCCACTTGCACATCTCTAACATCCCTAATCTAATCCTAACCCAAGCCTAACCCATCCCCTAATCATTTGCACAATCCTAAATGAGCTTAAGACTTTCCTAATCCAAACCAAAGTCTCCCCTCAAAATATCCCAACCACCAAGCCATAAGTGCTCTTACAAAGTCATGAATGACTCTTACAAGCTCATTCATTGCTCTTACAAGCACTTATGAGGGCCATTTAAAGCCTTGAGCCTCCTTTGTTGACTCATCCATGCCCTTTCCTCCACCCACTCTCCCTGTGACATGTGTCACTCTTTGATTGGTGCTAAACAAGCACAATCCATGTGCTCCCCTTTAAGTGCATCCTAGCCCTCCCTCACCATCTTGCCATCCTTGCATCTTACCCCTCCATCTCTCAAGCCCTTAGCCTATAAATTGAACCCTCTCCCTTCACTAAAATCAATCCACCTTCTATGCAAAGTTATAATGCTATTTTGAGAGCTCATAAACTACCAAAATACCATTATAATGGCAAAATCACTCCATGACTCCATTGTTGAAACCTTGCCTCATTCACTCCATCCATCCATCTAAGCTTGAGCTATACTTGTGAGCATACATACCTTGAATCGAGGACATATCTATTGCATCATTGTGTTATACCATTTTCTTGGTTTGCCTCCATTTGTGGTCATAACAAATCGGTCCTATCTTGAGTGTTTACTCATTTTAGTATTGTTAATGCTTTCCTTAATAGTTAGTGTTCATTTTACTCTACTAAACTAGGTGATACATTTTGGCACACCCGGTGGGACCCAACATTTGGGTCTATCTAATCATGTTTTTGGGTTTTTTGTGTTAACTAACCAAATTAACCTTGTTTGCTTGTGTGTTTTTGTGATAAGTTTGCTAATCTTATTGCAGTTATGCAGGTCATCCTTTGGAAATCGTTCTCCCAGCCATCTAAATGTTTTTCATTTTTGAGCACCTAAAAATCAGCTTGTTTTGTGATCCCACGACCCTAGGAACATGATCCCGCGACCGCAAGAACGCGGCCATTCATCGGTGGGAACGCGAACCCATGACCGCGAGTTTGCAGTTCATCACCAAATAACTTCTACCACGTATCTTAAATTTGTCCTACATCCCCACCAAACTTTTTTTCGTGGGAACGCTATCTAAACCTGCGAGATCGCATATATTTTTCTACAGGAACGCTACATTCAGCCGGTCAAAATTTTAATCTCATTTCTATTGTTGACTTCTCAAACCCACAATAGAATTCCCCTACGGGAACATTGATAAATCTTCCTGCGGGATCGCTTTCTCGCGGGATCACACTATGATTTTTCATCCCACGACCTATCTTTTTATAACTTTTCACCAGTTTTCTATACTCGCGGGATCACTTTCTAAACCCACGGTAACGCTGTTCTGCTTGTGGGAATGCTATCTAAACCTGTGAGAACACTATCCCACTGCTTATCCCTGCATTCTCGCACGTGGGATAGTAAACCTGTGGGATCACTATTCTAACTCGCGGGATAGTAAACTCGCAGAATCGTAAACCTGCTGGATCGCTATCCTAACTTTTAGTGGTTTCGTAGGATATGGACCATTCTAAGCATTTTTACGCATATCAAAAAGAACAAAAAAAGTTAAAAATATTTTTCCCATAGTTAAGTTTTGATTTTGGGAATTTTTGGGTGACTAATCAAATCACTTTTTTGTAGCATTGCAGGTTGGAGTGACAAACCTAATCATGTTTTTTTTGCAGGTTTTTCTTAGAATGAACTTGCATGTTTAAACACATCTTTCATTGAATGAATGTCGCTCAAATCACTCTCGAATGCCATGGACTAAAATCAAGCTTTTATTGGAATGCATGCTTAAAACAAAAAAATGCAATCTTGAATGCAAATGATCAATTAATCATTGGTATACCTCACACTTCGACTTTGGGTTTTAAAAAGAATTCACTCAATCTTGAATGCTTAAAAATCAATGAACATTGTATGATTCAAATGACGCTCAAATTTACTTATGTTGACGATCGCTCGATTTCCATTATGTTGACGATGCTGTCAAGTTGGAATTGAACATCTATATCTTAATCACTTATGTTTTCAATAGATTAGACAATCTAAGAATTAGTTCGTGAAAGAACTCTGCTTTTTTGCCCAAGGTCATCTGAATCTTCTCTCCCCTTATCGCCTTTGTGGGCCATCTTGGGTGCATAAGACTAGGATCCAAAACTTTGTTTTTAGTTTTAGGAGGCCTGCTTGGGGATTTCATCACCCCTTGGGATGACCTCAACTCCAACGTTTCGGTGGAGTATAAAGATCGGGAGGTAAATCCAAAGAAACCTCTCTTGGGATCAAGATTTTTTCACTCGAGCTAAGCCTCAAGGAACTTTATACCCTTGAGAAGTGAAAGACGAGAAGTGGGTTACTGCTCCTCTCGGCTGTGTGACATCTTTTTGGTTTCATGTATGGATTTGGGCCTCACGTACCTTACGTATATCGAGGACTCCTTAGCTAAACCAAAATTTATCCTTGTAGAAAGCTTCCTAAGATGGTGTGTTTGACGTGCTTGCTCCAAACTTTTGTCTGCTTGTTTGTTCATAGCTTTTGAATGAATGTTTGCCAACTTTGGTCAAAATCCCAGAAAAGCAAAAATCTCCCAGCTCAAGGCATACTTAGCGTAGTCACTGCCTCATCAAAAAATCATCCAAGCTCCCCTGCCGCAATCGAATCTATCTAGTTCTTTGCTTTAGAACAATCCCAAATCCAAAGTCCATCCAAATCATCCCCCCAACTAGCTAGCAACCCGATCCAAAATCACCCAAGCCTTTAAGGAATTGTTGTTACTCTGCCAGAGTTTGCTATCTAATCAATCTATCCAAATTCCTCAATCTCCTCAAGGTTATCCCTTTGACAGAGCTTTATCTATTGTAATCTAGCCTTGTCACTTGTCATCCCTCATCACCTTAAGCTAAAGGTTCGGATCCACAAGTGGTCAATCTCGTGTCATGCCCATAGGATCATTTGTCTATCCTCAAGTTGACACCAAAAGCCACTGATCCTGCACATAGAAAAGCAAAACTCTCACTTTTTGACAACATACCCTTGAAGTCTTCCATCCACAGGAAAGCCAAAAATCTCCAGCCAATCCTCCTTAGGTCTGTCATGCAGCTTTGACTCTCCCTAGGGAATCTTTCATCAGCCAATCTAAAATCCACGCTTAATCCAAATCCAACCATGAGCTTCCATGTTTATCCATATGCAAGACCCCATCCCCATCCAACTCATCATCAAAACATGAAATCCCAACCCTATCATGATGAGTTTGGTCGCATTTTCCTTTCTCCCACTCCATCCTATTCCAATGATGATGATGATCTTGTCGACTACGACGGATATATTGAAAGCCTTAGAGATATTCCTCCAACCATCCCCCAAAATCCAAACATTCCTCCCAATTGCTCCATCCTTCCTCCAAACATACCCACTAGTACTGCTTACCATGCCTTTGATAAGGGAAATCCATTATTATCCTCATCCTTACCTCCTCCTATATTGTGCCCACATATTCCTCTTATACATCAGTCATATCTCCATCTTCCTCTACCTACATCTCCCAGCCTCCACCACTCCAGAACAATTCTAGTAGCTACATCCCTAGTCCAAATCCACCATCCCAATCACTTCCAAATCCTCCAACCAATCCTAGTTCTAAAATGTAGCACCTCAATCCCCTTACTCCTCCCAGTCTAACACACTCGTCTCCAAGGAATTTTACAAGGAAGCCCAAAGCAACTCCATCTCCCACCCCTATCACTCCTCTTACCTCATCCTATCACTACCATCCCTATTGCATCCACCCCACTTATCAAACCCCTTCCATCTCCTACCTCCCATCGATCAAATCCCTCCAAATCCCATCCACATCTCCTCGTCTTAGCATTACCCAAATCCCATATAATGAACCTAATGAGTCCCTCCCTCATCAGCTCATCCCCATTGAAGAAACTCCTACCCATCCATCTACCTCACTACAAGAGACCATCCATACTTCTCCTATCATACCATCCACTCCCCTCCATTCCTGTCAAGATCTTGTCCAAAAGCATGTTGAAATATCCCTCGACATAACAAAAGATCCCGCCATCCCACTTATTCCCCTACATGATCCACTTTTACCATCCCCTCCATATCTGAATCCCACCATCTTACCTACTCCATCTCAAGATCCATTTCCATCAACCCATCCAACTCAAGATCCTATCCTTCCATCCCCTTTACTTCATGCTCATACCAATCCCATAATCCATGATGATAGATCCATTGAAAAAGAACTAACTATCATATATGAAGCTTCGACTCCTTTAGCTAATAATGGACTCACATCTTGTGTTCCAAATAATGAACATCATATTAAAGAAAGTAATAAAAGTGTATCTCTAGATGTTGGTATCCCCTCTATTCTTGCATGGTCACAAGTCCTTCCATCTCCACCCCAAAGTTCCCATCAATCTTATTCTGCATCTATTTTGGGCCCTTATCCTACTCCTTATCTCCAACCCTCCATTTTGGGTCCATATACCCCTTATCCAAATACCACACCCTTTCCATCCATTTTGGGTCCTTATATACCTAATATGAATCCTTTATCCCCTCCATCTATTTTGGGACGTACACCTTCCCTGTTTCCATCTATTTTGGGCCCATATCCTTCATTCCCTCCATCCATTTTGGGTAGTTATATCCATCCATATCCTATGTCCCAATCTATCCTTCCATCCCCTCAAATGCACCAGCTAGATCATCAAAGGCACTCACCCTTGAATCCCTTCCAACCTTTAAGCCCTATCACTCCATCCATTATCCCTCCATCTCCTCCATGCTCTTGTTCCCATCCCATGGCTAATAGAAGCATATTGGATGCCAAAATAAAAAAGCATAAATCCAAAAATCCACAAAAATCCAAGTCTCAACATGTCCCTTCTAAAATACATGTTCAAGAAGAGAAACATTTGATCCAAATCAAAGAAAAATTCAAGAGGCCACAAAGGCCCAAGCTAAAAAAGTCAAAAGTCATGTGGATACCCAAGATGCTCATAAAAGAAATGCATCTCAAAGAAAAATCTCAATTGGCATCCATTCATGCTACTCAAAAAGCCTCATCCATTCATCCTTTATCCAAATCCCCATATATGCATCCTTCATCCCCCCAATCCACTCTTAGTCCATATGCTTCTTATCCTAAATTTCCCATCCTCCCTCTTCCAACTCTACTTTTAGTCCTTATCTTTCTCTTCCTCCATTTTCTCCTCAACCTCGCTCAATACCATCTTTCCCACTACTTTATCACCTCTCAAGGTGTGTGCCAATGATGATCTTTCCATTTTCCTCATCCATTTACCCTCAAGTCTTATGTCTTCCCATCCATTATCAGCCAAACTCCCACCCACCATTCCACTTGTTCAATCCAATCCTTTTTCATCCATCCTACCAACATCTATGAGTAAAAATGCATCAAAAAAATACAAAATAAAAAAATACAAAAACAAAAAAAATCGTCCAATGGTGAAAACTTGGCAATTCAGGCGCCTTGGACAAGTACCATGATGAAAACTTGGAAAACAAGCGTCATGCATAATCCCTCCATCCAAATGCTCTGTACACATGGGGGCACGTTCCATCACCCATCATACCCATCTCATCCCACCATACCAACCACATCCTATCCTTTTCACCCACCATCCTCCTTTGGATTTTGAAAGAAATAACGTCCACCACTAGATACATGCTTTTGGTCATCCCTTTGACATCCATTTTCCATCATAGTTTGTATCCACCTATCCTTTATCAACCCATTCTTTCATCCATCCAATCCCTCCATTGGCCTCATCCACCCATCCTCCTTATCCTCTACCTCATTAACCTTTCACATCCTAGCTTTCATCTATCTCCCTCAGCCTCTTGTTGACCAATATTCAATCCTACCACATTCTTCATAAAAAATCCTCTTGAATAGCATATTATAACTAGGGGCACTCTATTCCTTGGAGACCGTGTTGTGTCCACCTTTTCATCAATCCTTATCTTTTGGCATTCCTCTACCCAACTCCCTCTATCCATTGTTCCCTTTTTCATCTATCCTTGCATCTCCCAACATTCCCTCCATCTTTCCATCACCTGGTATATCCTTTGTCATTGGTATCTAGCCCTCCACTATCTCCTCATTGTAAGCTTCCATTCGCTATCCTCCCATCCTAAGCTTTTCATCCACTATCTCCTCATCCTGAGCTTCCATTCGCTATCTTCCCATCGTAAGCTTTTCATCCACTATCTCCTCATCCTGAGCTTCCATTCTCTATCCTCGCATCCTAAGCTTTTCATCCACTATCTCCTCATCCTGAGCTTCCATGTGCTATCCTCCCATCCTAAGCTTTTCATTCACTATCTCCTCATCCTGAGCTTCCATTCGCTATCCTCTCATCCTAAGATTTTCATCCACTATCTCCTCATCCTGAGCTTTTTACTTTCCACTATCTTAAGATTTTCACAAAACATCTTCTCCTCTTGAGCTTTTCATCCCCTCTATCTCCTTATCCCACACTTTTCTTCTATATCCTCCCCATCTCAAGCTTTTCATCCACTATCTTCTCATCCCAAACCTTTCATCCACTATCTCTTCATCTTTCTCTTTCCCGCCCCTATCCTATCATGCTGAGCTTTTGTATAGTAATCCCTTGTACATCCTTTGATCTATCAGTTGTATGTTCCTTGCGCATTAGTCCTTATCTTGGTCCCATTGTATATCTCCCATCCCTTTGTGTCAGTTCATGCTTGATCACAACTTGCAGTTCTCTTGGTTAGGTGCTCTAGTGAATCCTTGTACGAGATCCCTTGTCATCAAAATGTTGTCCTAAAGAGTTATGCTTGCCCAGCTCATCCTAGTCCTCATTATTACTGATAGATCCTTGTAGGATGCATCCTTCCTCTCGTATGATCTTGGTCCATCAATATCCAGTCCTATCGATCTCTTTGGCAAAAGGTTAACTTTTTTATGGATTTATATTTTCTTTCAATTTATTTTCTTTTTGGGATTTTCAAGATTGGTTCTTAAAGTATCTCTTCCAAGTGATTTGGGTTGTTCCCTCCTTATGGTCACCATGATCTTTTATATAATGATGTGCTATGAATGGGGCAATTCGAGTGCAAGGTCTTGATCAGGTCTTTTGTTTGTTTCTTTTTCTGCTTGTGGGTTACCCAGTGTCGGTTCCACGCTGCTTCCTCTGGGATTCATGTACGATGCTGGGGCAATCCTTGCATGTTTGTTCGTCAGTCCTCTGGATGGTTGGTGACATGGCCTTGATGTTCTTGGTAACCTTGGCAATTAACCAAAAGTCCTATAGAAAATCTAGTGCTCAACTACATGGTGGTACTTCTCTTTGAAGTATCCCCCTGCTCAAAACGCTTCAATGGAATCCCTTCATCTCCATTATCCCCCATCCATATCTAGCATTTGTCTCTCCTACCCTAGCTTGTGCATCAGTATCTCTTTGAATCAATCTTCACTTTTCACTTTAGGGATCCACAATCTTAATCTTAGGGATCCACCAATCCAATCAATCCACCAAGCCTCATCTTTTGAGATCCACAATCCTAGTCCTAGGGATCTCTGAAACCCATCTTCCATCAATCTGACTCTTTGAAATCCTGTTGCATCAGCTTTATAATCCCCTCATCCTTCTCCCTATCCTAGTTTCCTTTTTATAGTGCTCCGCTCCTTCATCCTCCACCTTCCCTAAAGTCTTAAGCTTGCTTCCTCTTGTGCATCTACTTCTCCTTTATCATTCTCCCATCGTGAGAGTTTGAGCTAATTCAATCCCTTCTCTTTGCCAATCTGCGTCTCCTTGCTTATCTCAGATTCTTATATTTTTCAAGAAGTCGTCAAGCCTCATTTTCTCTCCCCGCCGCCTTCTTGAGGGGGCATCTCATAGTCTGGTCTCTCCTTCTTATCCAAGACTGGGGCAACTTTTTTGCTAAAACATGTTTCTCGTATCGTCTCTGTTCGAACTTCTTTGAAATAGTATTGTCTCAACACTATGTCAAAGAGGGGCAAAATGTAGACACCTAAATTTGATTACAACACTTTGGTAGTCCTATTTAGCTATCTCTAAAGGCATCATTAATTAAATTCCTATTTAATTAAATCCTTTGCCATCCCCTAGTTGATTAATTTAATTAATCATCTATAGTCCTAATTGATAAATCAAATAAACCACTATTTGTCAATTAATCCTATTCTCCTATCTAATTCCAAAACCCTCATTTATTAAATAAATCTATTTGATAAATAAAGCCCTCAAATCTAATAGCGCCTAAACTATCCTAAATCCCTCCATTAGCCTAATCCACCCCATCCACCCATACTAACTAAGCTTAGCCACTAACTCACCCACCCTCATCAATGCCATCCACTTGCACATCTCTAACATCCCTAATCTAATCCTAACCCAAGCCTAACCCATCCCATAATCATTTGCACAATCCTAAATGAGCTTAAGACTTTCCTAATCCAAACCATAGTCTCCCCTCAAAATATCCCAATCACCAAGCCATAAGTGCTCTTACAAAGTCATGAATGACTCTTACAAGCTCATTCATTGCTCTTACAAGCACTTATGAGGGCCATTTAAAGCCTTGAGTCTCCTTTGTTGACTCATCCATGCCCTTTCCTCCACCCACTCTCCCTGTGACATGTGTCACTCTCTGATTGGTGCTAAACAAGCACAATCCATCTGCTCCCCTTTAAGTGCATCCTAGCCCTCCCTCACCACCTTGCCATCCTTGCATCTTACCCCTCCATCCCTCAAGCCCTTAGCCTATAAATTGAACCCTCTCCCTTCACTAAAATCAATCCACCTTCCATGCAAAGTTATAATTCTATTTTGAGAGCTCATAAACTACCAAAATACCATTATAATGGAAAAATCACTCCATGAATCCATTGTTGAAACCTTGCCTCATTCACTCCATCCATCCATCTAAGCTTGAGCTATACTTGTGAGCATACATACCTTAAATCGGGGACATATCTATTGCATCATTATGTTATACCATTTGGAGCTTACCATTCTTGGTTTGCCTCTATTTGTGGTGATAAAAAATTGGTCCCATCTTAAGTGTTTACTCATTTTAGTATGTTAATGCTTTCCTTAATAGTTAGTGTTCATTTTACTCTACTAAACTAGGTGATACACAAACCATAAGCAAAACCCCCTTGCAGGGTGCAGATGCTTCTATAGATATAGGAAGCTCTAGTATCTCATCTAATTCAGAGGATGTCCAAAGTATTAGTTTGGAGGATGAAGAAAACATTACACTTGCGAAAAAGGCCAAGGATTTTGAGAAGAAGTTGCCTTCATTAGTAAAAACCCCAAGTAGGAAGAGCCTTAGAGGCCATGGGTCAAAATCATTTGGTCAAGTAGATGAAGAGTATAATGAGGAAGGGGATGATATAAAAATCGATGAAGAGGGTGAAGGGGAGGAAAAAACTAAGTTAGTGGATCTGGTGGCTAAGAAACAGAGGAGGTCAAAAGAGAAGGATGTTGAGGGGATTATGGATTCTAGGCCGAAGCTTCCTACTATTCCTCTTTCCCCTATTCATCCTTAAGAACTGAACATGGAGAAGAAAAGTGGTGATAGAGGAGAGGTGGTCATTAAAGATAGGTGCATGGCCTAGAGAAACTTTAATGTAACAACTTCCAAAATGGGTATAGTAAGAGAGGTAACGAACCCACAAATTTTAGAAGAAAAATAGGGCTAGCTCTAGTTAGAGGATCTCATTGGTCCAACAATGGTAGCCATAAATGATAATGCAAGGGAGACTAGCATGAATTTTCTTAATAATGCTAGGAACAACATGACTGACAATTTTAGGTCGATCAAATGGCTTTACCATGAGTTGGAGGAGTTCAGAGAAAAAATAGGCCAACTATAACAGAAAAGGAAGATGCCAGATTGTGGGAATTTCAATGATCAGGGGGATTGTCTTAGTTTGGCTAAGGAGAGAATCCACAATTTGGAAAATTACAACCATAATTTGGCAAATCAGATGCTTACCATTCTGACCTCTATCAATGAGAATATCTCATCCCTCAATGGAATGCTGAAAACAAGGGGTCTTTTGGATGAAAGTGAGGAGAAGAAAAGAGAAAGAACCAGGATGGAGGAGGAAGTGACTACTGACATTACCTTAAGTAGCATGAAGTGGGATAGTCAAAAGAAGTAGGACCAGGTGGTTGAGGACATTAACAAAGCCTATGAAGCAGTGGAAATGATGCAGGAGCTAGAGAGAAAGACAGAGGATTAACAATGGTTTTTTTTTTCCTGTCCTTTGGAATGAATGATTACTGTAGTTAATTTTGTCTAGTAGATTTATTAGTCTATTGTACTGGCCTTTAGGTTAGCCTTTGTTCTCTAGCTGGACTTTATCTACTTATTATTAGCCTTGGCTTTTTGTCTGTCTGTTGAATTGACCCTTTGGTTGGCCTTCTTTTACTGGTTGGGCTCTTACTACTTATTATCAGCCTTATGATGTGTTTTAATTCTTGGGTTTTAGGATCCCTATAAAACCTATTTTTCTTATAAAAAACACTAGATATGTTAACTAGGGAAACCCTTGATTAGAGGGAAAACCTTGGTGGGGATGACACCCACAAAATGATGTACTAATATATAAGTTTCTTGTAGAAGGATAGACCCTGTTATGAGTCAATGAAATACACTTAGTACATATCAGTCCCTATTAGGAGACTTTGAATCCCTATTAGGACATTTCAACTTGTTAGGAGTTTTTCCAACACTATTAGAAGCTGTAGAAGGCATATGGACCCATTTTCCAAACATCTTTAGCGGCAAGACCACTGAACTCATTGTCCAATTGGCCTCTATATTATTCCTTTTAGAATAGTAGAAATTTAATTCAAACTCTTTCTTTGTCCTCTTACTATTCCAATATCACACCAAATACTTCATAGATCTTAATACCAAATTTCTAATTTTGCATCACAATAATCTCTTTGATTGCTTACTCACATTTACCAACTTCACATATCAATACAATTCACTTACCACATACCCACATCGTCAAGAGGAAAATAAATTTCCTTTATATCATGTCTTGAAAATAATTTATTGAGTCAACCTTGAGGCTTTTACAATTAAAATTATAATAGGACCTCATTAAAATAATACAACTCATTACATATATTCACAATTACAAAATGTTGTTGGCTCATAGTCTTCATAACTCTTTACATGTGTGACTTCAGACTTCACGTACTTACTAACGTCACCATCAGATTGTCTATTATCTCTATCTAACTTTTCTTATCTAGATTCTATCACTATTAGGAGATACAATACAAACATTAGAAACCACTTCTCAGGTACTCTATCTACATAGTATCTTTTGTAAATCACAAATAGCTTTTACATGTCTTCAACTTTTTGTATGCACACTTGTCTATGTCATCAGGATACATTGTAGAACATATCCTCAATTGTGCTAAACCTTGTCATCAATACTCAATTCATGTGATCTCATTCTCTATCTGCTACTCTACTAGACTTTATAGTATGTTGACATCAATGACAAACATAGTCATAAATGTAACACACAATCATGTTAACTAACTCTCAATTGCTCTAGCAATGCTAGAATACTTCCCCATAGGAATATCATCAACATTCCTACTAATACTAATGCTTTGCACTTCATCAAGTGATATAAGCGAAGATTAGATTTGGTTGATCTTGTGGATTTGTTGCTTTGGGTTAGCAAAGATCTTGGAAGATGCCTCTGAGAAGATTAGACCCTGGGATGATTACAAATCTCCACGATGTAGTGGAGAAGAAGATAATGGAGGCATTTTATTAGGTGGATGTTGCTTTGTCTAAACAAGTTGAAGAAAAGGAGAAGAAAATTGTGTGCTACTATACTTGGATTCTATCAATCCAAAAGATATTTGTTTGGCTAGTTAAGAAGATTATTCAAAGGAGAAGACAATTTGTTATTGAGGAAGAGGTAAAGAATGACTTCGCTAAAGCTGAAGAGGTATGTGTGGTTGGTTTTGTTGATCAATTTGTGGAATCTAATATTCAAAAATTTTAGAGAAACTTGTGGTTTTTGGTGAGATACTGATCTTATCAAAGAATTTCCTAACCTTGTTTAGAATGGAAAGGAGATTCATTTTCATGATCATTTGGTTGGATCTGACATGAAAATTTCATAGCATCTTGTTGTGGATGATGAGATTGTTGATTATGAGGATTTACATATGGATGAGGATGTGTAGATGGTTGTTGATATGGATCTAAATTTGTATGTTGCTGCTTATATGGTTGAGGACTCTATTGTTGCTACTAATGCAGAGTTGGATGTTGGTGGTGTGGATTCACTAGTTGTTGATGTGGGTGAGGATCTACATCATATTTTTGATTTGGATCTATATGTTCTTGATGTGGACTCACTTGTGGTTGACTGTTGGAAATATATGTGATAGGCTAAGTCACTAAGAGGGGAGGGGTGAATCAGTAACCTATAAATATTAATCCTTTATTAGCAATTGATCTTTCTTTTATATTCTGATCTAATTGCATGCATGAAAAATTGAAATCGTCAAAACATTCATAACACTTTTGACACACAATATGGTGACCTAGAAACCTTCCAAATAGAAAGAAAAATTGGGGTGGGGATAATACCCACAAGCTTTAGTACTGCAATATAAAATTGGCCTGTGAAGGCTTACAATGATCACTTCTAATGATCTACCTTGTTAGGAGCAATAAGGACTGCTAGGTCCACCTTGCAGAAGGATTTACAAACATACAACGAAGTATGCACTCAGTAAAGAGATTTACAAAAGACTGTTAAGTCTACCTTGTGAAAGGATTTAACTGATCCACTTGTTAGGATGAAATAGTGGTTGATCTCTAATCTTCAACTTGGTTTGCTGAGTGAAATTCCTTTGAGTGTAATGATCACCTTTCTATGATGGATAAATATTTGCTGCTCCTTATATTGGTGTAGCCTTTGTACTTCACACTTTTGTTCTTCTCTACTTGTTACATTACTTCCATACTATATATTGGATGTGATACAATACATTACATATATACCAATCCAAATTACAATTCAATAAAGTCAACTACAATACAAGTTTATACAAAATACACAAAGTTGGTCCAACTGTAAGAACTCAAGTTATAAATACTAGCTCAGTGAGGTTCTGATACTTGGCATCTACTATCAATGCTTGGCATCATCATGCATTTGGTAGACATAGAAGCTTGGTCTATATTGATCACTTCCAAGTAGTTTGAACTCAGTCTACACTGGTGACTTGGTAAATGTTGTGAAACTCGACATATAAACTAAATCACTTGATTAACACTACATAGCTTGGTCAATGTTATCACAATGAGCTTAGTATAAACTAAATCACTTGGTTAACACTGAGTGGCTTGGTCAACATTGGATTCACATCAGTGTAACTATGAACTCGATAAGCACTGCACAACTCAATTTGCACTGAGGAACTCAAGATACACTAAGATGCTAAGTTTATACTGCTGATCACCAACTTGGTGAAAACTACTCGACACAAATTGAATGCTATTCCCTAAACTCGGTAGCAACTATAAAACTTGGTAAAGCCTAAAATGCTTGGTTAACAAAATTAATTGTACAATAAGCTTGGTAGATACTATCTATCTGAATAAATGTGTGTCACTAATAACAAACATAACTGTAAAGTCAACAATCTCCCTCTTTGGCATTAGTGACAAAAAAACTTGTCCATCAAAACTGAATTCAAAAAGTTCAAGAACACCTTTTATTCATCATCTTGTGCCTCTGACTTAGTAGAGTACTCCCTTTTTGGGATTTTTCAAAATTGCTTTTGTAAGAGATGTTTCTCTGAGTATCTATACATATATGATATGATACTACTCCTCCATACATATATATACAATATACTTTACATCTTTTCACTTGATGTATATTTTTTCTCCCCATTTATGTATACTACATCTTATATTATATCTTCTCCTCTTTACAATATACATCTTCTCCCCCTTTTTGACATTAATGCCAAAGATGTATGATGTATAATATATAGTAATGCCAAAATGTGACAAGAAATTTGAATGTACCTTTAGAATCAGCACCATTGTCTTGTCCCAATTTTCTTGCAACACGTTGCATGTGTGCAACGCAACTTGAACTTCTGCTAAAAGTTCTATCATGTGATCTACAATTGAGAAGTTGTTATCATGGATGAGGGTTTTATCATGTGCAATATATTTTTGCAATGCATCCATGTTTGGGATAATCATGCCCTATATGTTTACTAGTGTAGCTCTTATTTTGTCTTCTTCTCTTAGCAATTTTTCCTGCATGTCAGTTTAAAATGTGATCTTTGTGTAGTGGGCAGAGCTATAACTTGGGTACAGTTGCAATTGTTGTGCACTTGCCTTTAGATCTTCATCAATATTTGAAAGTTTATCTTTGATTTCCTTGGTGAAAATTGAAGTATCACAAAGTTTACTTAATAATGAAGTCACATTGTTGCAAGAGGTTTCCAATGAGCTTAGAATAGTAAATAGATCCACTTGATGAATTGCAATCTTTTGTGCAATTAGCTCTAAAACTTTATTCTCAAATTTCTTCTCCACTCTTTGCAACAATTTCTCCTATCCATTTGAATCTTCATTGAATTTCTAGACTATCTCTACTAATTGATCCAAAATTGGTTGAGAAGTGTCAACCTCCATGCTGAGTACTTCTGCTAGAATATTCTTTGCATCTTCAAGCACTTGAAATTACTTCTTTCTTTCTTCTTTAAGCCTTTTCTACTTAGCTTTCTTTTGAAGTAGCTCTCCAAATATATGCATTTGATCAATATTAAGATTGGAGATGTCTGAATTCAGAATAATAATCTCCTCATCAAGATCAATTTCCTCTTCTTTTGCCTTTACTCAAAAAATTTGTACTCAATTGAGGCTTTGTCTCAACTATCTTTGTAATAATAATTTGCATGCTAGAAATGGAAACAATGGTAGAAATAGTAGGATTGGCTGAAAAAGTAGATACTACACTTATTGACAAAATACCTTGTGTAATCAAAACTGATGGAGGAGGAAGTGTTGTCTACTCAGTAGATGAAGTGCTTGTCACTTCTATCAATGAAGTATTGAGTTGAATAGATGCAAAAATTGATTAAGTATGGGTACTTGCAATGTTTGACACAATCAATCCTATAGTAGGTTTATTTGGGCTTGTTTTCAATGCTTCGCTTAGAGAATGAGGAAGTGAGGCTATGACCATTGCTGCAATTTTCTTTGGGTCGATCTCCTCAGTGCTTTGAACTTTAGGTAGATCTTCCTTGGTAGCTTCATATTCCTATTCATGTTCCTCATCATCTATGTTATCATAATGTGTTACTTCTTCATCATCAATTTCCTCATCTTTTTCATGTTCACCATCATCTTCCTTATCACTGACATTAACAGCAAAATCACTCTTCTTATGAAGATTATAGATGTTTTTCCATGTGTTGGTAGCATTTTTCACTACATGTTCAATGTCATTGATTAATATTAGACAAGTGTTAAACTTCAAGGTAAGCTTTTTTTCATTCTTCTTTAAGGATTCTTTTACTTCCTTGTCACTTAAGCTCGGCATGAGTTGCCTCAGGGTCTACTCATATATGTCTTTAGCAGTTTGCCTTGCATGCTCCCATCTTGGCTATACCTTTTCCATTAGCTCATTTGGAATCTGTTGAGTATATTGATTTGGAGAATGTTTTTATTTTCCTAGTTTAGATATGATCATGTCTTCAACTTGCTTCTTCTCTTCTGTAGTTTTGGTTTCATACCTAAATGCTTTGAAGTTTGTTATGTCAGCTCCTGAATCTATTTCTTCCAATATTTCTTGAAAGGTGGGTGAAGGTCTCTTGAAAGTTATATCCTTTGCTTCTTCACCTATCTTTTGTTCCTTCCTAGATGTCCTCCTTGTGAACACAGTAGTAGATGGTTTGACAGGTTTGGTTATAATAACCTTACCTTTCTTCTTCACAAGTTCTTCTTCTTTTGACTTTTCTTCATCTTCTGCTTCATCATCCTCAATGCCAGCTCCTTTGCTTTAGTCAATAGAAGAGTGGAGCTAGTTTTCAATTTCGCAATTCTCTTCTTTCCTTTGTTGACTGCCTAAGGGAATTTTATTTCAAGTTCCATTCTTGTCTTTGCTTCTTCATAGGTACCAAAGTAAGAAATTTTTTGGGTCAATAGGCTCATTTAACAATGCTTCAATAATTTCCTTGGTTTCATCAATGTTAACCTCATAACCTAGAGGCTTAACCCATACATTTCTCAGTTCAACTGCTTGAATATATACTTTACCACAGTCAACCATAAAAAAAAATATCATCTTTGTAATCATCAACAAGTTTTTTTGGTATCCTAAATCTGTTATTCATCTTGTCCTTAAGTGCATCAAAGTAGTTATCCATAATACTAGTATAGTTTTCTCCCATTTTAGTTATATATTCATTAATTTGATAAAGAACAAGTACAACCTTCCTCTATATGACAGTACCTTTAGATGGGAAAAACTTTTGCACATAGAAAAATATACAAGTTAAGAGTGAACCAAACTTACAAGAATTGTTCTTTGAAGTTCTTATACTCTCCATATTTTTTTTGAACTGATTCAACATCAACTCGGCAAGGCCAAGTGACAAGTTATTTTTGACCACTTTGTCTGTGAGATCTACTGCTTCGCATGATACATTGTTGAGTCTTCTTGAGTTGTGTATTTTGTGCATGATGACATGTATCTTGAACTTTAATTTCATATCCATAATACAACTGATCTTCATTCCTCTTCCATCCCGCTTGGCAAGGGTTTTCTTTTCTAGCTCGACCCAACTTAGTGTTTTTGTCATTTCAACTTTTGCCAACATTGGAAGAAATGTGATCCTATGGATCATATTCTTGGTTATCACAATAGGTTTCTCTAACCACAACTGACCATTATGCATATGGATGAGGATAAATTGTATCAATTTGATCTAAAAATATCATGGCATGTGCGAATGTGAGTCAAACCCTTCACTTCAAGGTGTTGATGCTCTGATTTTAACACACCATTCACATACAATTATCTCAAGGATTCATCCATTTGCAGAGTTCCAATATCTTGAATAGCACATGAAAAATGTGAGAAAATATCATTTCTCAACAGTATCTTTGATGGAATTTGAGATTGTGCTCTGCTCAAATCTAGGGTTTTTGTAATAGCTGGACTTAGCTTGTAGTCTAGTGCCTTCCATTCCATGCCTCAAACTAACATTTCTGACCCTTTCTTAGATTTTCTGCTACTGGATGCCATTTTTCTTTGTAGGGTTTTTGAAGTTATATAAATCTTCAATAGTAATATGCTCAATTTGCTTGGGTGCTCAAAATTGCTTTGCACAAATAGCTCTGAAAAATTTGCGGTGATAAATGACTTTGATTTCACCCTTTTTATCAAATTTTTCCTTTCAATTGCCATAAATGCCTAGCATGATTGTTCACTCAAATGACAGACTAACTTCCACTTCACTTGCATTAAGTGCTTAGTAGAGTCATCCATGACTCAGTGATCACATAACAATTTTAGTAGCTACCAACCTTGCTCAGCAAGGTCTGCAACCCGACTTCACTTGGTAATGACTAGCATCTCCTTGACTGCTCAGTGATCCCTTTGCATCTTGAATGCTGATATGGATCTTTCATTCTGCTAACTAGAACTGATGTGAGATCTCTTCTTTAGAATCCTAGTTCTAGTTCTCCTTGCGAGAGATCAAGTGGAAATGCTTGAGTCACCCAATTCTTGAGTGACATGTTCATCATTTCTCAAACTTGCATTCTCAGATGATTTTGGAATGTGTTGTTGTCTCATCTACTTTATGATGTTATTAGCCTTGGCTTTCTTTTCATCTTCAATTCTTCCAGTGTTCATATAGTTCTTGGCAAGATGACCAAGTTCTGTAGAAATAAGACATCTTCTGATAGTGTCTCTTGTCCTCATGTGATGTTTTACACAATTCATTCCAATGTGTCCAAATTCTCCCAAATAATGACATTTGCACCAAGTGTTATAGTCCCAAAAAAATAACTTTTATGATCTATTCTACTGGGTTCAATATCTTACTTTTGTATTCTAAAGATTTGTGCCCATGCTTCTGAAATTTGTGAAATTTGCCTTCAAATTCAAGTTTCTCTTTGCATTCATTAGCTCTATGACCATGCTGATTGCAATTGTAACATTTCTATTGAATTTAGCTTTCTCATTGCTACAAAATTTGTTTGATGTATGGCCTATCATACCATAGTGACTGCAATTAGGTCTTTGATTCTTTTGCGCTCCTTGCTTGGATGATTCACCTTCTTATGTATATCCAATTCCCATTTTTCCTCTTTGTCTACAATGGCCTCGCTCATTCTATTGATCCATGTTTTCTTGAGATTTCATCATCCTCTCGTTGGTTTGCTTTCAATGTTTAGCTCATTTAGGAATCTTTCATTTTCTAATCTCAGATTCATGATTTCTTCATTTGCATTGGTGATTTGATTAATGAAGTCTGCCTGCTAAAGGGATAGGTGTTGAATATCATTGTTCTTTCCTTCTATCTCTTCTTTTGTCTTGTTTTTCTCTTTCACAACTTAACACAATCTTACTAACTGAATTTCTTGCCCTCTTCTCAGTTTGCTTACTTCTTCTTCAAGGTTACCATTTTTCTCTAATAGTTCTTTGATTGCTTCATTGGCTTCATCTGAATTGCTTGAATGCATTTCTTTAATTCTTTCTTCAATGTAGAGTTTATCATTCATCTAGATTGCAAGATCTTTTCTCCTTTTCAAGGATTGAGAGAGTTGTTCCTTTGCTTTCTTGAGTTATCCAATAGCCAATTCCAAATCTAGCTTGTCATTGTCAATAGCCTTATCAAGTCTAAATACCTCCATAGCCTCTAATCTTTGCTAAAGTTGTTAAAATTCTTTCCTGAGAACCACAATGCTATGATACCAATTGTTGGAAATATATGTGATAGGCTAAGTTACTAAGAGAGGAGGGGTGAATCAATAACCTATAAAACTTAATCCTTTATTAGCAATTAATCTTTCTTTTATATTCTGATCTATTTACATGTATGAAAAATTGAAAACATCAAAATAGTCATAACACTTTTGATAGACAATATGGTGACCTAGAAACCTTTCAAAAAGAAAGTAAAACTGGGGTGGGGATGATACCCACAAACTTTAGTACTATAGTATAAAGTTGGCCTGTTAAGGCTTACAATGATCACTTCTAATGATCTACCTTGTTAGGAGCAATAAGGACTACTAGGTCCACCTTGCAAAAGGATTTACAACATACAATGAAGTATGCACTCAATAAAGATATTTACAAAAGACTATCAAGTCTACCTTGTGAAAGGATTTAACTGATCCACCTATTAGGATAAAATAGTGGCTGATCTTTAATTTGTAAATTGGTTTGTTGAGTGAGATTTCATTGAGTGTAATGATCACCTTGCTGTGATAGATAAATCTTTGCTGCTCCTTATACTATTATAGCCTTTGTACTTTTCACTTTTATTCCTCTCTGCTTGTTACATTACTTCCATACTGGGTGATCCCACAATAATGGGTTCCACTTTTTGACTGATTTTGACACTGAAATCAATATTTTTGAAAAAAACCTCATGTTTGAGTGACTATATCTTTTAAAAATATGAATAATTTCAAGATGACATAAACTAGTGATTTGTAGTAATCTGTTCCTACTTTGTAACCATATTTTTTAATTTAAAAAAAAAAAAATTATGTCAATTTTTTCTTCTCCTCCAAAAAGTGGTACATGTTAAAATTCAATATTTTTAAAGAGTGACAGTCCGTTGGACACACATAACTTTTTTTCTAGAAAAGATAATGAGGTAATTCTTTCAGTGTTGGATTTGTAACATCAATATCTAAAGGATACATTTTGTTTGATTCAATTTGGTTGAATATTGTATAGTTTATGAAGTTTTGAAGTGACACCAATTATAATTTAGACATACATTCGTTTTGACACAGATAACTTGAACTCAATTTATCATAAATCTAATTTTTTTTGTAAATAGAAAGCTATCTCAATAACCTATTTCTTAGATTTAAAAAAAAAAAAAATTGACCTAATTTACTAATTTTCCTAAAGTGTCAAAGTTAGTTGATGTTTAATCGGTAATGAATCTATAATGAGTTAAACTCATATTTGAAAGTCTTAATGAATATATTATGTATTACAATTATAGTCATTAGAAAGCTTGCTCCAAGTAGCACAAATTGGCATTTTTTATTTTACAATAGGAGATAATTCAATCTCAATTTTAGGGGTGAAAAGAGCCAATTTCATTTTTTTTCCAGAAGACAACACCAAAAATTTGTAATTTGACATGTTCACACGAACATTATGTTCGCGCGTACATATTAGACATGTTCGTGCGAAAATGTGTCCGCATGAACATATGAGAAAAATAATTTGGCAGTCAAAAATTTAAGTTAACGTGTTTGTGCGAACATGTAAAATAATTTGTGTTTGCATGAACATACAAAAAAAGTAAATTTATCAAGATCTCAAATGGAAAAATGGAATTTTAATCGCAAAATTGCCGTTAAAAATATGTTGGCGCGAACATATTAACAAGGTATGTTTGTGCTAACATACCTTATTTAAACTCAATATGTTTGCACAAACATATAATTGTTTTATGTTTGCACGAACATAGTTAGCGTGCTCGCGCGAACATACATAAAATTCAATATGTGAATTTTTCATCATTTCACGATTTCCTTCGTCCCCCAAAAGTGGTACCCAGTATTGTGGGTTTACCCTAGTAGTATATATTGGATGTGATACAATATATTACATATATACCAATCCAAATTGTAATTCAACAAGTCAGCTACAATACAAGTTTACACAAAATACACAAAGTTGGCCCAACTACAAGAGCTCAAGTTCTGAAGACTAACTTAGTGAGGTTCAGATAATTGATGTCTACGATTAATGCTTGACATCATCATGCATTTGATAGACATAGAAGCTCAGTCCATACTAATCAAATCCAAGTAGTCTAAACTCGATCTGCACTGGTGACTTGGTGAATACTGTGAAACTTGACATATAAATTGAATCACTTGATTCACATTGCATAGCTTGGTCATTACTATCACAACAAGTTTGGTATAAACTAAATAACTTGGTTAACACTGAGTGGATTGATCAACACTAGATCCATATCACTGTAACTTTGAACTTGGTAAGTACTACATAACTCAGTTTGCACTAAGAAACTCAGCATACGTTGAGATGCTTGGTTTACATTGTTGATCACCAACTTGGTAGAAACTACTTGGCACAAACTAAATATTGTTCCTTGAACCTGGTAGTAATTGTAGAACTTGGTAAAGCCTAAAATGCTTGGTCAACACTGTTAACTGTATAATAATCTCAGTATATACTATCTGTCTAAATAAGTGTATGTCACTAATAACAAACATGACTATAAAGTCAACAATTGACATGGCTAAGGATTTACATGTTACTCTTATTATGGATTTGATCTTCCATATATATATATTTTTTTGAAGTTCTCTGATGTTGCATATATGGATTTCATGTTTGAAGATGTTACTATTGTTGGTTGTGATTAGCTGCAGAGATTATTGGTGAAGCATTATATTCAGTTTGTTCTTGGGAGTGAATGCATTGATTAGGTTGTTGTAATTCATATGATTCTGATGTTTGGAGGGATAAAGACAAGATGGTTGATGTGAAAATCTATTCTTGTCTAAGATGAATTAGAAGTCATTGGTGAAGATGAAGTTGGTTGTAAAAAAATATTTGACATCAAAGTATGGGACATACTTTTCAATCTACCTAAGGAGTTTGATGCAGGAGCATCAAGCTTGGATTTTGTTGACCTATGGTCTGTGTGGTTTGGGATGTGTTAGAGGAACATTTAGGAACCTTGTCCTAAGAGCACATCAGGTGTGGATTAATCATCTTGGATTTTAACTATTTTGGTAATTGTTGGTTGCATGTTCCAAATTTATTGGTAGGCTTTGGAGGTTGTATCCATGAACTTCAATCTAAGGGAATTGACATATGCACTCTTTGATATAGACTTTTGGATGACACATGGACCTATGCCTAAGGGCACATCTTTCTTTGTTGTCACATGAGTTAGTTATGCTTTGTAAACTTGGGGCATGTCTTAAGTACTTAGTTATTTCATGTATTTAATGTTTGTTGTAAGTTGACTTGTGGCTTGAGGATCTATTTAATATGTGAGTGTTTATTTAATTTAATTTTCTAGGCCAACCTATGTCTTGGTTTAGTATAAATAGGGGGTCTTTCTTGTCTTGAGACATCAGTGGATCATTATTTAGCATGGAGTAGCTGAGAGGAGAGAAGTTTGAGCAAAGTTAGTAGCTAAGGGTGGACTAGGGAAACAAGAAGGTTGCTTAGTGGCTTGCGAGCATGAGTTTTGATTCTTCTTGGAATTCTCTACCAGATTGTGGATTTGGGATAGCTTGAAGTTGGATCTTGCAAGATCTTGTAGAATTATTATTGTATTTGCTGATGTATTTGGCCATAACCCGAAAGGCCTTATAGTCGAGCATGCTGAATGAAAATCCTATAATTCTATTTTGAAATTGGGGTTCTTCTAGATCTAAATCTTTGTGTTATTGTTTATATTCTTCTATGTGGTTATTGTTTGGGGCTAGGACATCTCCATTGGATATTCTCCTACCTTGCACTACATCAATACCCCAATAATTATGCACTTTAACCACCTCAAAAGTTGTCAATACTTATGCACAAGTCTCCTAGTAGTCATTCAAAATTTTCTAGTACATAGGTACAAATGTCCTAGTAGTCATTAAAAAATTGCTCACTAATGGGGGCACAAGTAGGAAACTATGGTACATGATATATTTATTAATGGACTTTTTATTATCATTTCTTTCACTTATTTAAAATGAGTAATTGGGGCTTGGGTGAGAAAGGAGTGAACAATAATTGGAACATGGCAATAACAAGCATTCTTCCCCTAGGTTGAATCTCTAACCCTTCTTTCTTTCTCTACTTGTCATATTTCACATAAAAAGGAAACAAGTCCTTGCTTGTGTTTATTTCACCAATGTGCTAAATATTACTAGGTGCATATTTATCTCTATCTTGTAGGTTCATATAGAGTGCTCATGTCAAAGTAAAGAGCACAAAAATCATCCAAGAATGGTCCATTTGTTGGAATACTATAGAATTTTTTTTTTGTTGGGTGGGGGGTGAATCGGTTATCCAAGGTCTAGATGTATAAATAAAATTTTCACAGCTTAGTGAACCCATAAAATATTTATACTCATGCATGCATCCATAAGTTTATGCAATCACTTAAAACTTGTAGATTATTGTCAAATCAACTTGCAAAAATCTAAAGCATGAAACATAACATATTTATCAACACACTTGACACAATGGTTTTCGTGGAAATCCAATTTGGAAAAAACCACCAGTAACATGCTAATCTTTTCACTCTTCTAAAGTGATGCTCTATGAAAGGCCAACCCTGTTAAGGTTACAATACACACTATTAAATGTGACCCTATTAAAGGATTTCACTCACCCTATTAGGAATGAGCCTTGTTAGAGGACTTTAGACCATTCAATTGGAATTTCATCTAGTTAAAGGATTTACAAATGACTGTTAGGTCAACCTTAATCCAAAGGATTTACCCTAGATTGATACAATTGTTAGAGAGTAACAATAAGGCTTTGATCTAATACAACTTACAACTTCATTTGTAGATTATCGATCTCTATTTAATCCTCAATTTTGCTTGGCCTTTATACTTTGCAGCTCTGATAGCTTGTTGACCCTTCAAGCATTCATCTCCTTAAGCCTTCTTTCTTAACATGCCATTGCAGACTCTTCTTCTTAGGTCACTTGATGAAGCAAAACCCTTGTCTCCCTTAGGTTCTTGCACATGACAACCTTTCTTTATGACCAACCATTCTTATAAATAGGAACACTAGTCCATTTGACGTGATTTTGTGACCAAAATTTGCGACCATTTATCAAAATGTTTTAGATTGGTCGCAATATGGAAGGAAAAATCTCTTTTTTTTTAAATCCATGCTCGTGTTGGTCAAAATTTTGACCAACACTACCTGTTGGTCAAAATTTTGACCAACACTTAGTTGAACATGGCAAAATGAAAAAGGGCATTGCACCCGCCCATTTCATTGTTTTGTTAAATAGGGAATTTAATGTGTTGGTCAAAATTTCAACTCCCTATTTAACAAAACAATGAAATGGGCAGGTGCAATGCCCTTTTTCATTTTTCCATGTTCAACTAAGTGTTGGTCGAAATTTTGACCAACACTTAGTTGAACATGACAAAATGAAAAAGGGTTTTGCACCTGCCCATTTCATTGTTTTGTTAAATAGGGTTTAACGGCCGCCCATTTCATTGTTCTATTATTGGGAGGCGGTAGATTAGCGCAGAGGGAGGTATATCACTCGTAGGGCATGTGTGCATGTCAATTTGGATGTGTTAATATGCATGCGCGGGGGAGCTACACAAACAATTTAGGAGAAGAGGCAAAAATCGAGGAAGAGGCAAGGAATCAAGGTGCTTATCACATTTTTTTGCCATTTTTTGTTCAATCTTAGCCATGGCAACCATTAGGTCATTTTGAACAAAGTTTTTCTCTGCAATCTCTTTAGCAATTTTTGCCACATGTATATCATGCTTCATTGTCAATTGATGCTTTCCTATGTATGAGCACCCAATTTGCTTAATCAACCTGCTGCATAAACTTTGCTAACTCTTCCAGGCTCATGTATGGTTGAGAAGAAAAAAAAATCTCCTATATCATTTTGGACATTTATAGAGTCTTGGAGTCATGAGGGGGCCGATCAGAACCAATCACTAGTGTCCCCTACAATTCTATGGGGCGAACTCTTATTCCTTCAGTAGCACCTGGCCGTATAGTAGGGAAGCACCATCCATATAGCCTATAGAATGGTAGGGGAAGCACCATATAGTATAGCATGGATACATAAGAATAGTGTTCTTGATGCTTTCTCATCCCCCTACTATTCTATAGGCTTCTGGTTGTCATAATCCGATTGAATCCCAGGGTCTCAGTGCAGCCCCTTCAAAATAGCTATGTTGCTTGAGCCCACTGAACCACTCCACTTTTGGACGGTTGTGCTGCCTTCCCATATCATACCCGCTGCCTTTCTATAGTACTACAGTATCTACAAAATTCTTCATAAAATAGATAAATCCTTTTGTTTCCTAGATATTTCTATGAATGGGCACTGATTCTAGCTAAAAAAGAAAGATTTGAAACCCATCAAGTCACTTTTTCAATCATTTGGGTTTCTGGCTTGAACAATTGAGACGCCCACTAGGCATTAAAGTTTTGATAGTTGATATATGGAACAAATGATAGTAGTTATTTTTGAAGGTTATGTTTTTAGTATTTAATTGTTAGATGGGTTAAACTATTCAAGTGAAGGGATGAGTTTCTCTATACAACTAAATCCAAAAACTCTTGTATCAAATCTTTTAGGTATGTTTTGCTTTAGCGCCACATAGGCCACATAGCGTCAACTCAATGAATATGAAATATTATGAGTTAAATTTTTAAAATAGAAAATTTGGTACATGAAAAATGAAATGGCATTTCAAACACCTAAACAATTGATGGAAAGGAGTCTATTCCATCCAACAACAAGCCTCCTTGGCATCAATGCATTGATTGTTGATGCATTACATGAATGGCAATAGCTAGATTTGATGATTATGTTTGTAGTGTCATAAAAGCAAGTGCAAGTGGAGCAACACCCCTGCCTGGTGAGTGAACCTCTAATGAATGAAATAATAATGTATAAAGTCATTTGTGGTTCACATCTCTAAAAAGAAACAAAATGTTTGATAGGTTCTTGAATCTTTATTAATGAAACAATTAAGTTATAACACAGGTATGATAGCTTCAATGACTACACTTACTGTTCTTGGTGTCCCAGTTAAAGGTTCATCATTGGATGAAATGGACTCCCTACTATCAATACTTCAGGTGTTTGAAATGCTAATTCATCTTTCATGTACCCAATTTTTTAATTTCATTATTTCTTTAAAAACTTCATATTCATTGAGTTGATGCTATGGAGCCTAAGTAGTGCTAAAGCAAAACATAGCAAAGAGATTTAACTTTTGAAATTTGAGTTTTTGGATTTAATAGTATACAAAAATTAATCTTTATAGTTGAATAGTGTACCCAGCTAAGAATTGAATTTTGATTCCTTTTCCATGGGTCTCTTTAGCATATTCTGCCATTCCATTAGGTGTTCAATGAGCAGATTCAATGGTTATCTGCAACACAAGTAGAATTCAAATATCTTATCAAAATGTGTGGTACCAAATATTGTTGCATTCCATTCACTTAAGCATTTCTTAAAATTATTCTTCAGGAAATTGTGTGCAATTCAAATAGGCTTCACAAACCAACCTCATATGAGACACTAAATGATTTGAGAATTTCTGCAGCAGCTGTCATGACTGGCAGATTGGAATCTGAGCCCATTATAATACCCACTTCTGGGCTACCTATAAGAAATAGACAAAAGGAAGAAATCTTAAGACAATAGTCTATGTATTACTGAAACAAATCATAGAATGAAAAATAAGATAGAAAATAGTAATGTAGAAGAATAGAGATATTGGAACTACAAAATCAATTGGGACAGACGCCTAAAAATATTACCTCATATTACCTCACATATTTTCAAATTTTTGTTGAGGTTGGACACCAAACATATTACCTCACAACCATGTTCATGGTTGATAAGGCACTGTTAGAAAAGATTTCTCAACATATTCATTTTGTTAGAAAAGAGTCAATGCACAAAAAAATTCATCAATGCACATAAAAATTGAAAAATCATTCCTAATGGATATAGAAAATTAATGAAATAAAGGGGATATGATCATATTGTGTGACTTATAAAGATAGATATTGGAACCCTTAACATGAACTAATATACTACTATAACCTTGTTAACATGGTTTTTTATTTACAGCAGATGATCTGTGATGCAGCCACATTTTTCTTCGGCATTGAGATCCCGGTCATGTTTGGAGGCTTCATAGATCAAAATTTACAATTATTTTTGACTGATCTTTGAAGGATTCATAGATTAATTTACAATATTTTCAGTAATATTCAAGGGCTTCAAAAAAAAAATTCACTTTGTGTGATCTGTGAAGGCATCAAAGATAAAGTCATGATATTTTTAGTTATCTTTGAAGACTTCATAGATAGATATGTCAAATTTTCCTAAGTTCAAAGATTTTAGAATTTATGTATTTCATAGAAGTGTAAATCCCACGGCATAATTATATTGTTAGTATCTATTTTCTCAAAAACTAATTAGAGAGGAGTATATCATTGAATATATAGATTTTAGTGGCTTAAAATGAAATTCCATGTAGATGCATGGCTAGGATTGATATAATGCCTGGATATCCAAAACATGTATTGCAAAATGTAATGACACACAAAATGATTACCTAGAGACTCAATATTAATAAAGGAGTGAAAGTCTCAATTAACAGGAGTAACAAACCATGTCTAATAAGGATAAGATTGAAAACTAAGAAAAGATGACAACTAAAAGAATAAAATAATATTCCAATCAACTAGAATGTTAAAAACTTTTAGCAAATCCAATCTAATTGGATAAAATGACTCACCTTTGGATTTTTGAAGCAATGCTGGAATAGAGCAATGCCACCACCACCCATGACACCCATTCAAAATGCAATTCAAACCTACCAAAACTGTAAACCTTACAGAAAATCCAATGCAAATGGATATTGGGTCCACCCCTGAACCTCATTTGAAGCTCAATTTTACGAGGAAGAAAAGAAATTATACATACCCCAATTCTCTCCCATTATACCTACATAATCAAAATAAAAATTAAAACAAAACATTAAGATCAAGATTCAAGGATATGGAAGTCAAATCACAAAAAAAGCATTTATAATAAAACCTGGCACTATAATCTTCTCTAATTCAGATATGTATCTACCAAAGGATTCAGTCCACAACATAGCTTTTTTGCTTTATAAACTATTATCCAAACCAAAACTACTCTCATAAGGAAGATAGGGCTCAACCTTTTAGACCAATAATTACATGGAAATGTATGTGAAATGTTTGATCCTATAACCCACTTCAATTTCTTGATCATTTTTTTTTGTCCTCTCTCATAAGATTTGGCAGACATTTGTTAGTTTTGTGTCTGGATGAACTAATTTTAGAAGTTTACATTACAATATTTGTGAAATTATCCTTCCAAAATTGAGAAGGAATTCCATATATAGGAGAGATTCTTGGGTGAATCTATCCACTTATTTACAGTAGCTATCTTTATCTAAAGGAATTTAGCAACAAAGAAAACTTGAGGAAATATCACCCTTGTACAAATGGCTTTATGTCTTTAATATGTTGATTTGTTTGTACAAAAAGCTAAGTTATCAGTTTGGCACTCATAGTCCCTGGATCTAGGTCTGATATAAAGGTTATTTGAGATCTAGTTCAGTGTAATAATGCCTATGGGTTAAACCCAACAAACTCAAAATGAACCGAGTTGGCCCCTCTCTGGAAGAATGCCTTTATATATCATCTTAAAATGAAAGGATGTTGTTTTGTTTGCCTAGAAAATATTCTTTAACTCTCTGCTCATGCTTTTGTATAGACTGTTTGTAAGGCATTCTTCCTTGGCTAGGCAAGAGCTAATAAAGCCCTACTGTATTCAGTTGTCTACTGTCAGAGAGTCTTCCCCAAATCAGGCCTTTTTCTGCTGTGTGTCATCCAATTATTTTCATTGTCATTGTTTTTGTTTTTATATTTCAATACGTGCAAATGGAATATATATAGACATGATGCAACATTAAGTACTACAAGTAAGATCTTGGTGGGCATCAATATAGTAGGGTGTCAAATAGTGCCTGACAGGTTGTGATGTGTGCTAGAGAGTTAGAAAGTGCTTAAAAAACTTTATGACCTCTTGAACTTCTCAATCGAATCAAGGGTAGATTTTTCAAAATTGGACCATTGATAATAGGTAAATAAAATGGAATTTTGTATGAACCAATTTTAATTATATTTAGGATTATGAAACAGACAACAAATGGTTGTGGGCGTCATTTCTTAACCTTGTTATTAGAGTAGCAATAGTAGAGTTTTGTATCTTCCACTCACCATCAGGCTTTTAACTATCCAAGGACAAATAGGCAAGAGAAGCCATTGATAAGGCATTGAAAAAGATCATTCAAAAGCCTTGTAGCATGGAAGGAGTAGATTGTGAAGACTTTTAGCAATTCTATTGGCTTACCAAATGACATACATTGTTACTATCAGACATACTTTTCTTCAGTGGATGAGAAGTAGAAATCCTTAGGACATATCCTAAAGTTGGATCTCATCTGCTAGATCCAATATGGATGAGAATAAAGAGTCAGTTTCCCTTAGTAATGTTATTCCTCTCATCACTTTCCCATATGCCCCTTGAGTTTTTTTTTTCAAAGTGTTGCTTCTTAATAATTAGTAGATAATTTTTCATGTTTTGATGGGAATTGTGCCATTTAACTAATAGTTCCCACATGGAGTAGTGCCTGCCAAATTGCATGCAGGCTTTTTATTTTCATCTTTTGAAGTTTTACCTATATGGGTGCATGTGTAGTTTTTAATGTGCATGAGAGTCCCTCATAAAAGACCTCAAGGGGATCATTTTTAAGTTTTTTGAGTTAGTAACTCTGAACTTTTGATCCTCTTTCTTCTCCTTATTATGTGACCATCTTATTCCATTAGCTTGTGTGTTGGTCTAGGTCACAAAAGCCTCAGGCTTATCATCAAAGTAGTATTCTAAATCTCAGATGAGGATTTTTTGTATCATAATCTAGTATTATAAACTAGTATAGGAGTAGTTATGCATATAATTTCATACATTTGCACTGTAATTTTATTTTTATGCATGGTTAGAACACTAGCTATAGTTTCTTAGTTTAGGAATTGAAGCATTATATAAACAAGTATGTACAATGTAAATAATATTGACAATTATTTTGCAATAAAGCTTTATGCAATTGTTGCTTCACTCATGGTGTGAGAATGCTTATATCTATGTCATTTTATTTTTTCCACATCTTGTTCAAACCATAAAATGCAATCTCATCTATGAAGTGTATTAAAAGCTAAGGGTTTGGAGTCATTGGTATACAATTCATTTTTTGTCATTTCATTATATAGTTTGAACAAGTGTGGAAAAAAATCAGATTTTTATTACGAATTTTTTGTTCACCAATCTATGTTATACTAATCAGCAAGGTCACTTTCCTAATACTTTATGAACAGGATGCTATTCGCAAGGTCAGTTTCCTAATACTCACTATAGTACTTGCTATTTAATTGAGATAGACACGGCTCATTAGTTTGGTTGTATTCTCTTTGGATTTTGTTAAAGAAGACAGCTGAATTCTATATGAACTAAAAGTTCTGTGGTGTCAACAGGCTTGTGCATCTCTTGAGCCAAATTACTAGCCCCAGTGAAATTTGTTGTTGTTCAAAAGTGACACCATACTAGACTATTTGCAAACAACCATGCAGATAGGCATTCTATAGATAGACTTGGGAACATCTTGCCAAGTCTTCAGTACATAATAAAGCAACTGAATTTCATAAATTGTTTTTTTGATAGTTGATTTGTTTAAATATTTCCCATCAAAAATTACTTAGTACATCTCATCTTTTTTCTGCACAGGAGCTTGCAGTTCTGAAGAATCTGATAGCAAAGAATTTGAAGAAGATATTGTAGCAAAGGTATATTTGGTGTTCTTTTTTAAGTGAAAATGTGATTGGAAATTTTGTATGTTGTCATATTTCACTTGCAGAAAGGTCAAATTGTAAATAGAGGTGAAGTTGTATGGATTTAAGTTTCTTCTTCATTATTTATAATGCTCTCAATTCCTCCTTTGTAGCTGTAAAAATACTTATTTATTTTCACCTTTCCAGATACTCTTTACCAGGTTCTTCAAGATTCCAAAATATCTTGGGCTGACCCCACTCCAGCATGTCCTAACTCCTACTTGGTTTAGAGACCTAACTCCTTTTTATATGTGTCTTCCTCTTACTACTCCATCTGCAGGTTGCAAACAAATCATCGTTCTTCCACCAACGAGTCATTCCATTCAAGAAAGACCATGTTTGATGATATCAACACACAAAGAAATAGGGAGACAATTGCTAGACTGTGGTCTACCTTAAAAAGAAAAGGTGATGGAAAATGTTATTGTCCTTGCAAAATGTGCAATGGCTTAAAGTCTTGAAGATATCTAATCACAACAGCTGAGCAACATTGTAGGCAACATGGTCACATTGAAGGGGGAAACGAGTATCACCCATTGGTATTTATTTTAATAGTTTATAAATTACATAAGACATGATTTGATGATGACATTGTGGTCATGGTTAATATAAGGTCATCATTTTCATATAGGTCAACATCCTTGAGTTTCATGTTATGGACCATGACAATTCGGAGAATGTAGATTTCCAAATGAGCAAACATGGAGGTGTGAATATTGAAGTAGAAGGTAATGATACCATGGAAGAAGACCAGGATGATGAAGATCATGATGATCAAAATGATCACGATGATCAAGATGATGATGATGATGATGATGATGCAGAGCTTGATGTACCTTTACTTGAGAAGGCACAACAATCCCTATATGAAGGCTCCAAAACAAATCTTCTTGCGGCTGTATTGCTATTGGTGAACTTGAAGGTTATGAATGGTTTATCCAACGTAGCAATGACACGTATGTTAAGGTATGCCATCATCTTTCATTATTTTACTTGTAGTTCCCTTGCAATTAACATTGGGTTCATGTAGCAAGTAATATTCTTTAAATTAAGAAATTATATTTTTGGTCGTAGGTTGATAGGTGAGTGTTTGTTACCACCATCAAACATTCTACCTCGCTCATACCGAGAATTATCTGCCATTATGAAAGATATTGGAATGGAGTATCAAACAATACATGCATGTTTGAACGATCATATTATATATCATAAACAGCATGAATTTGCAACACAATGCCCTACTTGTCATATCAATAGATATCAATCAGATCGATTAACAAAAAAGGTGCCTTGCAAGGTTCTTCGGCATATTCCCATTATTCCACGTCTGCAACGATTATTCAAGTGCAATAGCTTGGCACAATTTATGGATTACCATGAATGCAATAGAAGTCAAGATGACATTATGTGAATGCTTGTAGATGGTTCGACATTTAAGGAAATAGAGGAAAAATGGCCACACTTTAAAGAAGAACCTCGTAATCTCAAGCTTTCATTGGCAGCAGATGATGTCAATCCTTATGGAGAGATGAGATCTACTTACTCAGTGTGGCCTATTTTTGTTATCAACTATAACATACCTCCTTGGTTGTCCATAAAGAGAGAGCACATAATGCTGACACTGATTGTTCCAGGTATTTTTTTATTTAGTGGTCATCTAAATTAATTTATTATTACTAATCCATCAAATGGTGAAAATAATTATGTAATGTTTTTGCTCATTCAACTAGGTAAGTACCAAGTTAAAGATATCAACGTATATATTGAACCCCTTATTGACGAGCTGGTGGTGTTATGGAATGGGGTTACTATGTATGACATTTGTAGACCAATAGGACAAAGACAATTTCAATTTCATGCAATGCTTGTATGGACAATACATGATGCCCCTGGGTTAACACATTTTTGTGGTATGTTCTCTTCTTGACAACTCTTTTTTGGTATGTCAAAGTTAACACATTTAATCCTATTATACATGATCTTGTAGGTCTTCAGACAAAGGGTAAATTTGCATGTCCAGTTTGTGGTTCAAAGATGAAATCTTGTCATTCAAAAAGTTTAAGAAAGCAGGTGTTTGATGAGAATAGACACTTTCTGCACAAAAATCATAAGTACCGAATTACCGAAAAACATCTTTTCAATGGTCTAGAACAGACTACGTCAAAGCCACAGAGAATGAAACCTCACCTATGGAAGTTGGCATACAATAAAATAAATCGTCGAGGTAATGTCATTCTATTTGATGGTTTTTGTTTCAAATTTATATTTCAATATTGTGTTTTGTTTACTGATGATGTGATTGATGCTTGTGAAGGTCGTCAAGACATCAATGACCAACTTCCAAAAGGACTAAAAATTTATCCTACGCAATTTACTAGGTTTTTGTACTACGAGTAACTCCCAATTGTGCATTTGTTTGATCCTATGCATATTGAAAAAATGTAGGAGAGACATTATGGAAAATCTTGGATGGAAGGCGTGACAAAGATCAAATTTTCAAAACTTGTAGTGACATTGAAGAATCCAACCATGTTATGAAAAATGGCATTCGATCAAATAACAATGGAGACCAGATTGATACAAGTGGCCTTAGTTGGTTATTGTCAGAGCAGCAGAGCAATGCTATAAAAGAAGTCATAAAAAAAATACGATTTCCCATAGGATTTGCTACGAACATAAACAATGTCATATCAAATATAAGTGAATTTGGGCCAGGGTTGAAAACACACGATTGGCATACATTTATTAAGGTAATTCATGTTATTTTGTATTAACTATATATTTATATACTGCATGTAGTTTCAATTGCATTCTTTTATAAAATATTGACAAGATCATTTTACAAATATTGCAGTACGTTCTACCTCTATCTCTCCCACACCACTTCGCCAACAATGTCAAACAGGTTATATATGATCTTGGAAAATACATGAGGTGGTTGTCATCTAAAGAAATCAATAAAGAAGATATACAATATTGTAAGAGAAAAATTCCTCTTCTCATGTGTGAAATGCAAAAATGTCTACCTCCAAGTTTTTTCAATGCACAAGAACACTACCTCATACATCAAGTTGAGGAGATTGAATTGTGTGGACCTATACCAACCAGGTCAATGTGGATGGTTGAGAGGCACTTGAAATTTTTTAAAGGCTTGGTTCAACAGAGAGCACATCTCGAGGGTTCTATGGTGGAGGGATATATGGTATACCAGACCATGGTGTACATTAGTGAATATCTTCCTAAGTTTGCAGCAAAGATCCATGTAGATCGTATTTGGGATCCCAACTCAATTAAAAAATTCGAAGGGGAGTACTTGATGGGAAAAGGTGGATCGAGGAAAGTGAGAGGTAAATCTAAGATGTTATTGTGATTAATTAATTCTTATAAATCTTCAATATAAGTTATTTTTAATTGGTGTATTTTTTTGAAATAGGTGGTCGAGAGTGGGATGCAATACATTTGTATATTGCGAACAATCTTGATTGGATGACGGAATGGATTGAACGATGTCAACAAAATGGTTGCTCATTAACATGGGAAGGTGTTGCTTCATTGGTTATAGAAGCTCATCGTAATGGAGATTCCAATGTTATGCCGATGGTAGTTGATCTAGTAAAGGGTTTAAGAGGTGGAGAGGTACGTAGAAATTTATTAATGATCATAACTCGACGTATGTTTCATATCAACTCACGATGCAAATAATTTACACACTTCAAAAATTGCAGGTCAAGCACCACAAAGCTATGTACTATCATGGCCACAGATTTTGCACAAAAAGGTTGGATGACACAAAGAAAACCTGTGATTCTGGGATAACTACAGTTTTCAAGGTCACCAATATATCATCTAGAAATGACATACATCCTCAACAATCTCAAAATCAATACTATGGCATCTTGGATGATATAATTGAGTGTGAATTTAACACCTTCAAAGTAGTTCTATTCGTAGTCAAATGGTATAGGTTACGATTAAATCAAAATGATCCAGATAGAATGGTTATTCAACATGATAATGGATTTACAATGATCAATACAAGGTCATTTGAGCCAGTTGGAGATGAGCCCTATGTTTTTCCAAGCCAATGTGAGCAAGTGTTTTACTCAGAGGTTCCACATAAATAGGGTTGGTCATTTATTATTAGACATGATCTAAGAGGAAGGCCGATAAAGTATAATGTTATGGAAGTAGAAGATATTGAAGATGATGAAGAAGCAGATGATTAAGATCAAGATGATGATGATGAGGATGATGGTGATGGTGATGGTGATGATGATGATGATGATGGCGATGGTGATGATGTCAATGATGATGGTGATGATGGCAATGATGATGGTGATGATGGCGATGATGATGGCGATGATGATGGTGATGATGGTGATGATGATGATGATGATGATGATGATGATGAAGAAGAAGAAGAAGATAATCAATGACTACAAATGTTGTCACCCCTTCTATTGATGATCTTGCATTCCATATATTAAGGTAAATTTGTTCATGTTTACGATGTTGCATATTTTTCATGTTGTCTTCTAAGTTATTTGTAGCATACATGTATCATGTAATTTTTAGCTAACTTAAGATAAATGATTAACATATGCAAGAAATTTGATTACATATTTATTGTGTTCATTTCTAATGATTACAACATATGTTATTTATAGTTACCAATGTTTATGTTGTGTCTGATTATGACCCTTTTTGCAAATAGTCAATTGACTACAGGTACATTGTCACCCCTTCTATTGACGATCTTGCATTCCATATATAAGGGAAATTTGTTCATGTTTGTGATGTTGCCTATTGTTCATGTTGTCTTCTAAGTTATTCGTAGCAAACGTGTATCATGTAATTTTTAGCTAACTTAAAGTAAATGATTAACATATTCAGGAAATTTGATTACATATTTATTGTGTTCATTTCTAATGATTACAACATATGTTATTTATAATTACCAATGTTTATATTGTGTCTGATTGTCACCCTTTTTGCAAACAGTCAATTGACTATAGGAAATTTGACATGTTTGGCGTGGATTGTGCACAGTGACATGGATCAGCAGGTATAAGTCAATAAATAGACATAATTTTCTTATATTCTTCTTGTTTATCATTGAGTACATATGTTATAAATAGACATATTATATAATCATATAATGTATATATAGACAAAGAAGGTCTGTATAGAAATATAATTGTATAATCACTTTCAACTTACTACATTTTATATTTGTCACTTTCACTTTCCATTTGATGGATTGCAGGACCCACCAAATAGGTACTTGTCAGATCTATCTACATCGAATGAGGGAAATGAGGAACTGGTAAATGAAAGCTCTACATGTAGTACGACTAAAATAGGGAGGTCAACCAGAGGTCAAAAGAATAGAAAAAAATTTGATAAACACATGCAATTTTTCCTTGCTAATGGGGGGTCATGTTCTTATGATGATGAGACCAAAGGCAACATCAAGATGCCCTTTCGGTACTCACACATTGAGAAAGAATGGGTACCCAATGAGCTACCTCCAATTAACATAGATTTTTGTGTTAATGAGAGGATATATTGCATTGCTCCATCCTCATTACATGGTTTGGCCTATTTTCCATGGATGAGATAAAGGTAGGTTACAACAAAGTTGTCGAATTGTTCAAGTATGTTGGTCCATGTTACAATTACAATGATTGGATGCGGATTTTTTGGTGTAAAAAAAGTATGCGTAGGTATGGGGTATCAGCTAATTATATACAACGGAAAAAAAAGATAAAAGTAAAAGATTTGCTATGTACATTGATGGGAGACCAAAAGCAATAGGTAATATTGTAGGTTTTATAAATAGTACGCTGCCTTCTTCAACTAGTAAGCAACCCAATTGCATATTTGAGGCGCATGAGGGGAATGAAGTTTTTGTTTGTGCAATAAAATCAATAAGTGCAGGGGAAGAACTGCTAATCAATTACCATTTAAACCACATAGATACAAACAAAGTTACTATCATGAGGGCTGTAAGTACTCTTTACCATTTTGTTAATAAGTTTTTTTTTTGCCGTCTATTGCTTTTAGTTAGCTGAATTTTTTATGTTTAATCTTTGTGACAGGACGATATGGATCCGATAGATGATAGAGGTCACCAGGATGCTACTCCCACCCCTTCTTCAGCGAGGGTAAACCTTTTTGAAATTGTACAAATTAGATAGTTGAAAAATGTTATATTATTTATGGTTTTTTAGTTTTTATGATAGTTTTACTGATATTTCTCTCACAATTTGATGTTCAGGATAAGGGTAAAGCAGTATCAGTAAGTGCCGAGCCACTAGCTACGCCTTCTGATGAGGACATTGCTGAAACTCCCGATTTCATAAAAATGTTGAAGAAAAAATTTTAAAAAATTAATTTAGAAGCAATGAAAATTTTGGATGAGGAAAATATGGAATCTGAGGAGATGATGAAGAGGCTATCAGATTTGAGAGCGCAAGCTCATCGTTATGAAGTAAGCTCCAATGAATATTTAGTTATAAGAAAAGTTTAATAAAGATTTGTATTTTATAATCTTTTATGTTGTGAAGTAAAATATGTAATATTGGAAAAAATACTTTATTGATGTAATTTTTTTAAAGAGTTGTAAGAAACTTTAACTACTAAATTCTTGTTATACAGGAATTTTTGGCAACTGATCCACAACTTGGTCAAGGACAACACGGTGAGGCCGGTAGTAGCAGAGCTCCAACTGCCACTGGTAAAATAATCTTTTAGTTGACAAGTTAGAAGGAATTTTTTATTTCAAACATTCAAAACTTCTTAACTCTTACTTTTATTATTTCAGAATGTCTTTGCTAACAATGTATTGTTCAAGTCATCTAGTGCAGGAGACTCTTAAGAGGTTGATGGACGCCCGTACGAGATTGCTGACTGCATTGTCGGCAACAAGGGGACGTCTAGTTGGTAAATCCTTGTTTTGCTATATTTGGTTTTGTGTTAATTATGAGTTGATAATATGCACTTTAATCTTGGGTGCATCACATAGTTTATTGTTTTTTTTGTGGTAGGAGATGCACCATCTGGTACACTGCCAAATGCAGATCATAATGCATGTATTGGTGATAATTCACCATCATTTCTTGGAGCTACCCATATTTCTAGCATGGGAGCTATGCAGACATCATTGTTGATTGACGATGATGAATCAATGCCTTTGAAATGTCCTAAGATTCCAAGTACTTTAAATAATATTGTTTTATATTGTAATAAGGATTTTCTTGCAAGACGTAAACATGATAGGAAGTGGTTTGGTAGGATCATCTGAATTATCAATGACCTTTTGTTTATACCAGTACAAGTACAATGTACTTAGCAAAATATGTCAAATTGTCAAAATGTTAACAATAAGGGAATCAAGGAGTTAAGAAGAAGTCATTAGGAACATTGCACTATTTAAGAGTCATTAAGTCTTAATAAGGAGTATTGAGTCATTTAGGAATTGTCTTAAAAGGTCTTTAGTCTTTGACTGCCCGAGGCTATGGTGCAAAACTGTTATTAAAAGTTATTAAAAGTTAATCAAAACTGTCACCCAGACAGTTAGGAGAAGTTGGTCGGTTCCTTAGGGGATTAGGCAGTTTAAAGGTGCCAAAGGAGTCTATAAAAGCATGATGTAAATGAGTTTGAAGGATATGTATTGAGGATTTAAGAAAACTTTAGAAAATCAATAAAAAGACAATGTTTTCTCTGCCACTGTAGACAGTCACAGAACAATGACATTATATTTTGATTGTCTTTTGATTCAAACAAGTTTTGTTTCATTTCAATTTTTCCTTTTGAACATAAAAATGTTTTAGAAGGTTTTTTTTTCAAAAGTTCTTTCCATTTGGATAGGTCCTTTGTTAGAGATTTTGCACAGTAATTTAGTGACTGTCACTGTCACGTGACAGAGAGTTAATTCTCTGAGATTATTTAAAGTTTCACCTCTCCCACTACTGTAATGGAGATGTAACTCATGGGAGAGGCTGTCAATATGTTAAATGTATCTATATAATGATATTTTGTGCAGAGATATGCAGGAATGTGCAATGAGATTGGAGAAGAAGGTCTCTAGTTGAAGACAAAGCGTTGTTTGGGAACACTAGATGTTGCAAAAGTTATAGGTCTGGGGATCCCATCCAAAGGAGGGCTATGTTTTATGACATGGAAGGTCATTTTTGAAGTATCTGAAGGTGTTGGATCCATTGGAGGGATCAGAAAATGTTTGGAGAGTTGAGTTTGATGAAACCCTAGGCTTAGACACCTAGGAAGGAAGGGTTTTCTAGTTGGGTAAGGAAAACTAGATGGAATCTCCAATGAATTTGAAAATCCTTTGTTTAGGATGGTGAGACAACTCTATTTTTGGTTTATAAGGTTTGGGAAGGTGATCTACTAGGGGCTGCTTTGTAACAGGAGGGTTAAAAGAGGGCTAGTTGTGGAGTAGCAGTCATGGTCCTGGCATTTGGTCCAAACGGAACAATATGAACCTCTGAGATATGTTGTGTGGTGTCCAAAAGGGTATTAGGAAATGGTCTTTTTTTTTTTTTTTAGTGTTTGGGAAAAGTGAGAGAAAATAGTGAAAAACTAATTAGGCAAGGCTAATTGGGAATAGGCCTAGTAAAGGGCAAGAGTTGGCTTTTGGTATCAGTTAAAGAGATGAGGGTTTGGAATCCTCGAGAACATATTATTTGATGTTAATTGAGGCGTGTGAAGGTGGAGGAATAACTTGATTGAAGTGAAGACAAGATTTGAGCCTATTGAGGCATTGAGGGAGTAATAGATAGCTTGTTGAAAAAATAGCTTAGATGCATCCAATGGATGGATTGAGGGACAAAGGTTATGTTTCTAAGATGTAGAGCCTATGGTGGCAAAAGAGAATGATATGTGCACTCTGATATGGTTGAAGTTGACTGGACCAAGGTGAATGATCCTATAAACAAGCTTGATTATGTTGTGAGAACTAAAGGAAGTCCCTCAGATTATGAATAACTGAAAAGTCCACCTAGGTCTCTGCATCACAGAGTTTGACTGGTTTTAGACATATTAAATTTTTTTCCAAACTTCTTTTTTGGTCAATTTTGGTCAAGTTGATCCTCCAACCCTGAAATAGATCACTAAAAAGATGAAATGTATCTCATTTTATGTATTTGTTATTCACTATAAAAAGTATTCTTCGCATGATTCATTTTAATGGTTCTTACTATTAATTATCCCATGACATTTTTTGTAGGGAACGATACATTTTATAGGAGGCTTTATGACCTCACACTGCGAAGATTCGGGCCCACCATAGGTAAAAGGTGGAACATCATAACTGAACTAATTTTATCCCACTATTTTTTTTCATATCATTAATTGGTGCAACAATTTTCCTTTCATTCAGGTCTTTTCTTATACTAGCTATATCTAACAATTTTGTGTTTTTTCTTAAAAGGTGGAACTACCAAGATCAAAAATTAAAAGATGATCTCATCAAAAATATAGAGCATGAGTTTGGTAGTAATATTTTTGATCATAAGAAATTGTTACAAAAAGCTTCCAGACATCTTAAGGTTGTGAGGGACACATATAGAAAGAGCCTCATCCTAAACCTGAAGTACGAGTGTCCTCCCTTTGTTTCAGTGAGGGACTAGAATGAGTTCATTTTGGATGCAAAGGAGAAAAGGGAACGTCCAAAAGAAAGTACACCAAAAAATCTAGAAGAAAGTACACCAGCAAATCTGAAAAGGTATGCAATAGTATTAACTACTAGTACATTAATGAGCAAATTTAGGGTTCAACTTTAGTATCAACAATTTCAACTAGCTCAATTTAATCTATCTATTGATGAAAAGTATGTAATTCATATGATGATACAATTGCTTATAAATCTCAATCTCAATTTGGGCATAAATCCTACATAACTGACACAACTGCTTATAAATCCTAAATTCATATGCTAACACAATTGCTTATAAATCTCAATCTCAATGCTGACACAACTGTATATATCTCAATCTGGGCATAAATCCTACATAAGATATAAATAGTGCGCTTATAACTTCACATATAGCTATATTATGTCTTGAAAATATAGTAATGCTCAACTACATGTACCATAGTTGTATGTGTTAGCAGTATAGGTGATAAATGATATTCAGTAATTGTAATGACAAGTACAATTTTTTTGAAAAACTTTGCAAGTATTTTACTAATGGTCAGTCTCCTAAAAGTAATAAGCATCACGTTCAATGCCAGAAACACAAGTTAATGACAACAATCAGGTTCCTATCTTTGAGGACTGACAACAACACTTGTAGATTTATATTTATTGGTATTGTGGAGAGATGATCCAGCCTACACTAGGTAAGACAAACTATTTGAGACTTCATTTGGATGACATTATGTATGTTACCTATAGACCATGGCTAGGCATAGAGCCATAAGATGATGTCTTATCCTAGCTAGGATTCATGTTGGTATCTTAGCCACTGAATGGCCATTCTTCATTGAAGATAGAGAGATTTTCGCTAACCCATGTCTAGAGACAGTTCAACTATCAATACAATATATCACAGGAGTACTGTAGTTACACCTACTTCACCAAGGAGGTAAAGAAAGATTGTTCTCCTAGATTGGACCCAATTAGATGTATGGAAGATGTTAGTGGCCTTACCATTTATAGGTGGGACTACTTTCTAGATGTAGTGAATGATGGTGTCACTCCCTAGTACATAGAGCATTTGGCCACACATTCATTTCCTCATATAATTGATCCTATAGGGGTAGTTAGTCAGGCACCACACCCTGATGTTCAACAACCACAAGAACATCCTTTGAGGGAGGAGAGACCATTATAATGGCCACTGTTAGTTCTTCTCACAATTCCTTCTCATACTGTTAGATTGGATCTTAGATCGAGCAACAATGAATAGGCACATAGGCCTACTCATGTGAGAACTCACAGAGAGATAAGCACCATGGGTGTAGTAGGAGGTGATGCCAGGAGACATATGGTAGAGGAGCCACCACAATAGGATGTGGGTGGAGGAGGAGATGATGACATGCCAAATTAGCCTCCACAGGTTTCACCCATAGGAGATGTATTAGCACAGACTCAAGATTCTTTATGACATGTGAGGGAGAGATTGAGGACTTCTCAGAGGTAGGTGGGAAAGTTATAGGTGCAAGTTATAGTTAGAGATGCATGACTAGCTAGAAGAGGGGAACTGTGAGATAGTAGATCTATGGTCTGAGATCATAGAGCTAAAGAGATAGATAGAGTTAGAGTGATATGAGACCTGTCATCATACCTCTTGGGCTGCTCATGTCAATGATATATATATATATGACATTGGATGTGAATTGTCAATGATATATAACTTCACATATGGCTATATTATGTCTTGAAAATATAGTAATGCTCAACTACATGTACCATAGTTGTATGTGTTAGCAGTATAGGTGATAAATGATATTCAGTAATTGTAATATATAATGATATATAATAATTGTAATATAATATAGTAATCATACTTGAGACCTATAGTTAGACCGAGATTAGACCTGTCATCATACCTCTCGGGCTGCTCATTATTATGTAGTATATGAAAATGTAGTAACTCTAGCTCAACATGTCTCAAGGTTCTTTGATTATGCTTGAGCTTTTGATGGTGTAGTGCCTCCTGCATGTGCAGATGTTACTCCTCCTCCTTTTGGTGATGAGGGGGAAGGCTGTAGTTAGGTCCATGCTATCTTTTGTTCCTTTTTGTATCTTTATATTGATCATGAGATTCATTGTATATTTGATGTATCATTTTGAGACTTGAGATATTGATAGTGCTCTGATTAGCACTTAGTTTTGATCTTTTGATTGTATCACCCCTCCAACATGTCAATGATATATATATATGACACTGGATGTGAATTTTCCACTCTTAGAAAGCATTAGAATTATTGATTGCAGTTTGCCCAGTAAGATAATGGTGAGCTTCTGTTTACCTAAATGTCTCTATTTGGAAACTGACACTCAACTTCTGGAACATTTTGCAAAAGTGAAATCGATCAGGAAAATCACCTGTTCTAATGATGAAGATTTTTCTAATGTTAAAGTTCTACAATGCTTTCCTTATTTGGAGGAGTTGTGCGTGCATTCTCCATTATTGGCTGTGTCCCCTACAAGTGTAAGCATTTATGTTATTTTAATTTGCATGAAAGCATTTGTTTGCAAGCATTTAAAGCATTTGTTTGCAAGCATTTAAAGTTAGGAATTTTTTTTTGGAAAACTCTAACCCAAATTTCATTCTTATAAATAATGCTGATAATTTCTGCTATTTCTTTCCACTCTATGAAATTTACTATTTCTTACACTCTTATACCTTATTTATAGGATCAAAATTATGTGGCATTATTAAAGCGAATGGTTTAAACATGATCACATAGTAATTTTCTTAATTTCTACAGTAAAAGTGTTAAAGTTGACTTTTTTTTTTTTAATCCTTAATTCTTCTTTTACTGTGTGACTTTTAAGAATAGTTGAAGCTTATCTAAACAATTTTCTATCCAAGTGTCAGCTTTTAAATCATTTGTTGTGGATGTAGACTATATGAAACATCCTCCAAACTATGATGTAACATTTCTGATCTTCTCAAACATTCTGAATGGTGCTCCACTGCTAGAAGCAATCAAAATAAACATAGATTAAGACAAGTCTTAAGTCATGAGTCTTTTGCTAGAACAATGCTAGGTAGTTCTTGTTAGTTGCTAATTATCTTAGCAAATCAGTGGGGATTTTGTTTCAGTTACAACTACCATTTATAAAATTAGTTCCATGCAGTGTGGAGGCTAAAGAAGCACTTGATGCACAAAGGTGATGTCTTTTAAATTGAAAACAAAAAAATACTTACTTTTCAGCTACGGGTAAAAAGGAATGCTACTAAAACAATCTGAAATCTGACATTCGCACTCAAGTTTATACCTGTTGCAGCCTTGGGGATAAAAACACTTTGAGTGTGGAACGTAGGGATAAAAATTTAATCTATAAAATATACTAGCTGTTTCAACTTTTAGCTTATCGTTTACTTTGTGTGACAACGGATAATATAGACTTTCGAAATTGATGTGTAATTTTATGGAGAGGCATGTCAGAATATGGATAAATACTTAGCATGAACTCCATGGATAAACAACATGATTACACATGTCAATTAAATGTATGATGCTATAATTTCTTCCCTTTTTTCATATTTTTGGTGGAACATGCTACTTTATGCTAAAAACTTCATACCATATAATAATCCACTATTTAGTACTGATCTTTATATCTATATCATCTAACATATTTCAAACTTTTCATAGGTTGCAGGACACATCAAAGGCAACAAAGGCGAGGCTGGAAAAGGTTGGGCAGCATAGACTTGGCTCTGGGGGATATTCAAAAATCAAAGCACGCGTTGTAAGTAGCAATAAATGAATTGCAAAGAAAAATGATTTATAAAATGCAAATAATTTTTTTAATTAATAAAAAAATGCAGGGCGCTGATTTTAATCTGGAGGCCACAAAAGAACACAAAAAAATTGCCTTCAAGCAAGGCTATGCAGCGGTGGCTGAATGCCTACGGAAAACTTCCATTGCCCCAACCGAACAGTCTCCTGCATCATGTGCACATGTAAATATGCCAAAATATATATTAGAAATTGAATACTTGAGCAATAATTTATTTGATAATAATGTGCATGACATTGCAATGCAACCTGTTAATCATGACATAGATCATACACAACATCATGAAGCCCCTAATGTGCATTGTACTATCGATGGAGGTGCTCATTTGTTATTTAAAACTAATTATATAATTATTAATACAATTTAACATCTTTAATTGAACTTGGTGTAACCTTTTTGTGTTGAGGATATAGAATCATGTCGTGCTGAACGAGTGCCGGAGGATGTTCAGACTGATCAGCAGGTAGATCATGTCACACATTCAAGTAAAGAAAATCTATGTTTTGTTCTTTTAAATTAATTTATTGATTTATAGTTCTTTTACTTAAATAAAAACTTGTAATTCACTAATATAAAATGGTGCGAATTTAACTCATGGAGTACTTGTTATTGCAGCGGACCCCCCTTTGGTGCAATGGCCTCATGATTGTCCTGAACAGATGAGGAGGAGACATGTGTTAGAACCAGTATAGGAGGGGGATGACGAGGACATTGATATTCCTCTTAGAAATTTTATGAAAAAAAGAAACGACAAGAGAGCAAAAAAGAAACGATTATTCATGAATGACTTACTCTTGAATATTGTTAATGAATATTGTGTTAATGAATATTATTCATTAATGTTGGGTGTTAATGAATTATTTAGGAATGACTTACTCTTGAATGTTGTGTGTTAATGAATTATTCACAAATGTTGTGTGTTTATGAATTTTATGTGTTAATGAATGTTATCATGTGATTATAATGATTGAATGCTATATTTCAAAAATGGATGAATTGAATGTTATTAAAATTATAATGGGGATGACGAGGACATTGATATTCCTCTTAGAAATTTTATGAAAAAAAGATACGGCAAGAAAGAAAAAAAGATATGATTATTCATGAATGACTTACTCTTGAATATTGTTAATGAATATTATTCATTAATATTGGGTGTTAATGAATATTGTGTTAATGAATTATTCATGAATGACTTACTTTTGAATTATTCATGAATGTTGTGTGTTTATGAATTTTACGTGTTAATGAATGTTATAATGTGATTATCATGATTGAATGTTATATTTCAAAAATGGATGAATTGAATGTTATTAAATGTTAATAGGGAATTTAGAGTGATGTTGGGGGGGGGGGGGGGGGGGGGGGCAAATGAGCTTCCACCTTCACATGGTTGGCCCTGTTAAGTAGAGAATATTTAACTATTCTTGAAACCAAGTGAAGCTCAAACTTTAAAGATAAGCTTATAGTTAATAGTGAAAACCAATTAGCAAGTCGAAATGAAGTTCTTCGTTACAGGTACCTTTTTAGTTTTTAAAGTACAATATCATGTTTTAATATTGTATAGTTTTTTTCTTAAGTTAAAGTATTCTTTTACTATAACAACATAATTTATGACCATTTTAGTAACTATTCTAACATCGCTTTATGACAAATCTTGTTTTGGCAAAGATGGTGATACGTGGTGCTGTCTATTCCTTGGGAGATTGGATTGCATAGGTCTGTATCTCAACATCAACATGACAAATGGTGTGAAATTGCACTTTCCTTAGTCGTGGTTGCATACCTACTGCACTCTTTCATTTGAAAAATGAATAGAAATACCATATCTAGAAGCTAATTCTTTATGTTGTATTCATTTATTGGTAATGATTCAATGTCATGCCATTTGATGGTAGCTTCTAGAGTTTCATTTAGTTGTAAGGTGTGTCTTATCTTTTCAAGTTTGTATACTCCATTTGGTAGTTTGGTATTAATTGATGATGTCTGGGATCTTCTACCTTCAATGTAGTCTTCATCATCATCCAACTTGTTGTTTGGTATTTTCCATGTTATCTTCTATTTCCATGGTCTTCAGCATGGTTGTGTATTTTATCTATCTAGTTCAAAGACTCTATGCACCTAAGGTAGAAGCCATTTACACTAACAGTTGGAGAGATCGTGTTTCCCCTTGTAAAACTAGAAAATGTCATGAGTTTAAGGTCAAGAAGGAAGAAGTCATAACATTTTGAGTAGCAAAATATGCTTAAAATTACATATTTAGTTGATTCTTTGGTGAAGTTTCTTATTTCAATTCAATTGATTTTGGTTGTCAACCAAATTTCTAACTCCAATGTATATTGTATTTCAGTGCTACATTTTCATAAGGATCTAAGTAAAATGACAGTTGACTATTATTTATATTTGAGAATTTGTGTTGTGCCTTACTATGATCCTCTAATAATAAAGGACAAATCAATCTGAATTTGTTTCTTGTGTCCCATGTTTGATGCTTCTTCTTGTGTAACTAATCACTTTTGATGTGGGTTATGAACTCTGATTCTAGTATGCTATTACACTGCCATTTATTATAGAGTAGATATAATAATTATTTCTAAATATACTGTAAGGGTCTCTAAACATGAGTAAAGCAGTATTACATAACGTACATCTGAACTCAAAATTCATGATGTTTTCCACTTTGGAGAAAGAGGGGAACTTAATATACTCATAACACACCCCATCAGAAGAGATCCATTGGATGGTTTTTGTTGGGGTTTGACTCTCCTGGTGTAGTGCTAAGCTAGGCTTCTAGGTGCTAGGATATTTTCTCTTGTTGGTGGTTCTAGACCCACTGAATGCTCTAGATAATTGTCTGTCAAATTTTGGTTGAAGGAGCTATGCTTGGGCTGTCAAGTCTTATGCAAAGTTTGTCCTATTTTGTGGTGATAACATTAACTTTTATTAGTGCAGAAGTATGGTCTATAAATTCTTAGAGTCTCTAGTGCCTCTAAGATTTACACCATTGGGTGACTAATTATTTGAAGTCCCTAATGTTTGGTGACATTGAGCTATACCTATGTGAGTTATGTTTGGGTTTTCCTTCCTCATCTTCATTTCACTTTTGTGAGTTGTTTTGCCCAAGGCCATTGGAAATTCCCTTTGCTAGTTCCTAAAATTGGATGGATCTAGTACAATTTTGGGCTATTCTATGTTTGTATTCTAGTTGAAATAGAGATCTGTCCACTTCAATCATGGTTGATGAGAGGCCACGGGTGAAGCATTGAATATGAGGGTTTTCCATTTTGTTGTAGAGATTGCATCTCTATAGGATACATGCCTAATGATTGCCATTTTGTGTTGGATAGGTGCTGTCACTTGATGGAGGGCCGTGGAAAATGACCATTTGCAATTAGAGCTTCTGATTCTATTTTAGATTTTCCTTTTGAGGACTTGTTTTCTAATGAAGAAGAAACTTTTTTTGATTATATTTATGCTTCTCATGCTGTTGGTCTAAGCTAGACTTCTATCACTTCCATTCTTGTCACAATTTTGGATGTTCAACCGTATTTCAGGTGCGATGCCTGCTAGCCTTGTGGCCTATGTTGTTGAAGTTTTTGCTCCCACTTCTATTTTGAACAAAATTCTATTGATAATGCTGACTCTTAAATAATCACTCTTGGGCCTTGTTGACAGGTTGTAGTGGGGTTTGCTTTGTTGCAATCCTAACAATAGTGTTGCTTAGACTTTTGTCTAAGTGCATAGGAAAAGGTTTATTTTGTTGTGTTGTTGATGCCCTATGTTTATGCTTTCATCCCTTGTTTGTGTAAAGGTTAACAACCCCTTGTTTTGGCTATTATAGAAAAAAAAATATCAATATCATCCTTTCAGATTGAACAATACTAGACGAGTAATGATACTATCTTGAAAAATACAAGAAGCCAAGACTACAATATACACTCATTTGATGAAGCAAATAAAATCCTTCCAACAATAATTAGTTAGAACTATCAAAGTGAATTTTTAGGATTGTATAAACACAATTGGAAAATGGATCAAGAAGATTTCATGTCTTTCTCATGGGTGGCAACTTTGGTTATTATGTGTAAAATTGGCCTCATTCTTTTAACAATTATTTTCATGTTATCTGTAGAATTTTTTTTATCATTTAAGTTTCTTGTTCTTGCAAGATGAACTACGAGACACAGTGTTATTGGCGTTTGCAAATAAGTAGGATATTCCCAATGCAATGAATGCTGCAGAGATCATGATAAACTTGGGTTGCATTCTCTTAGGCAGTGACACTTGTGAGTATTACATTCTTTATAATTTTCAGTATTAAAAATTCTAGATACTAATCATCTATTATGCTGCACTATTTCTACTTTGCATAAAGTTTATCATCACTCTAGTAAACGAGAAAAAAATTGGAATGTTTAGTGTTGCTTGTGAAACAACTTGTATCATGTCCTAAGGTATATACAAAGCATATGTGATTGTTTGTTAGAAATAAATCCTTTTATTTTAGTTCTTATGGCTTTTGTTTTATTTTGTAGGTTTGAAAGATTACAGTCGAATAGGGTTCAAGAATTTTGTATTACAAAAAGATCTTATTTCTTTATTGATACAGATAGATTGAGGAGGTAAAAATTCAGTTTTGATGCATACTCATATGTAGGATGCAAACTTATTTTGATGTGACATTATGTGTGTTCTCTTTCACATTTTTCTATCAATTTTTCATCCAATTTAATGACCCAAAACTACTGAGAAAAATTGTGAAGGTCACAATTGCTATTAAAATCTTGTACTACATTTTTATGTTTATCGCTTACCTATCTGCAACTCCACAATCGATATTGACAGTCTCTTGCCCTCACCGTGCAATTGAATTACTTTAGTTTTATTGATGCAGCTGAACTACAAGTGCCTTTTGTGTTCTTGACAAATCGTAAGCTTTCAACTTTTGTGAAGCCATTACCGATGCAAATGAACAACTAGTGAGGTGTCAATTTTAAGGCAATTTTTTGTTTCTATAATGTATAGTTCAATTTCTAGAAATATTTCATCTAGATTGTTAATAGATAGATTTTTAACTTTTCATGTCATTTTCTACTTTGGTTGGGTAGTTCTCCTTGCATTTGTAAATCGTAAATCTTGCTACAGTCTTTAGCCTAATGACAGTTTGGTATTACATCCAAGGCGATAACATAGTTGACTGAAAACTTTACATTAAAGAAAACATCAAAGGATAATATTTGAATTGTGGATATTTGTAAATTATGCTAGTTTTAGACATAGTTATAGTTATATATGCGCTCTTATGATGATGTGATTGGGACAGTAAGTTTTTTTTGTCACGTTTATCTGTTTGAAAAATAGATGAAATTATTGGCTTTCATTCTTGATAAATAATTCTTTCCTAATTTTATTCTTCCCTGTAGGAACCAAAATTTAGACGTGCTGTGCCAATTATTGTAAAGGCTTTTCTCTCATAGGAGCCTTTTAAATTGCACAAAATTTGAGTTGTAAAGCATAATTGCTCAGTGAAGACTCAAGATATCGTGCACATTTCTTCCTCCTTCCCATTGTTTTGTATGAAATAAATCATGTGACAAACAAAACAATGGTGTGGAGGTAGAAATGTGCACGATGCCCTGACTCTCATGCACCGAGCAATTATGCTTTAGAATCAAGTTTTGTGCAGTTTAGAAGGCTCCTATGAGAGCAAAGCTTTTACAATAAATGGGATAGCTCGTCGAAATTTCTACATATATCTTGGTCTCAATTTTGACATAAATGCAATATTTTGGTCAAAATTTTGACACAAAACTAGCTAGCTTTGGCGTCACTAGTATGGCACCGGCGGAAAAATGTAAAGCGCTTTCGTCTCAATTTCGACCAAAATGCAATATTTTGGTCAAAATTTTGATGCAAAATTGGTCCACTTTGGCATTGCATGTATGCCACTGGAGGAGAAATGTAAATTGGATTCGTCGCAATTTTGACGCACTACTATGAAGGTTTACGTTGAAATTTTGACGAGCACTGCTGGTAAATGAGGTGATATCACTTCAACTTGGACCAGGGAAAGCGATGAAATTCATGTCGGTAAGTCGACCTTTATGAAGTCAAAATTTTGACGCGGAATGTATGTGGCAAAAAATCGACCAAAATAGATCAACGACAAGCTTGGTCACCTTATCGACCTACTCTTGTCAAAATTTTGACCTTTTTGCATCGAAATTTAAGCCTAAATTTACTAGTGGAAATTAAAATATTTTGTTGCTCATTCACCATCGTCCAATTAGCATTTGGATGGATTAGGTAGGATACAATGTATCTACCCCATATCTCATATGTCTTCTAGAAACTTCTTCTAGAATCCACTTTGAATTCATCTAAAAATGGTTTATCTTGAATTATGTGCCATAAGCTCATCAACCTTATCTTCCACCTGGTTCACACAATCCAAGAAAATAAACTTGTCAGCTTAGATTCATTGAATCCATGATCTTTTAGATTATGCAGTAGCTCGGCGTTATCAAGCTACTAATGCTCGGCACATATTGCATTGCTTGGTATCTACTATGAAATTACTCGACAAGAACTAAAGTTTACTGGTGCTTAACATCAACTAAACTTTACTTGACATCCACTATTCTACTTGGCATACACTAGAATAAGCATTTACTCGGCTCCAACTAATTTTTTGCTCGGCTTGCACAAACTTTTCTCGGCACCTACTATCAAATCGGTCAAGCTTGGTAGACAAACTTTGTATAACTTGTTCTTCTAAACTTTCTTGGAGTAACCAACCATTGTAATCTTAAGTAGATCATTAATACATCATGTCATCATTATCTTAACTGATTGTTGTACTTCAATCATAACTCAACCTTTCCTCTAGGTGCTATTGTCATCATGTTATGTCTATGATTCTATTCAAATAAGTGATAGTACTTGAATCTTATAAGTAGTTATCTTACCAACAAATAGCAGGTTTGACATCAGTGACAAAACAATGATTGAAACACATAGTCTTCTTCAACAATCTCCCTCTTTCAATCTAGTTTAACAATCTCTCTCAACAATGATCTTTTCAATCTATTTTCAACACCATTACTTTGCATGGAACAAATATCCATTGTTTAAGTGTTTAAATAGATGTTTGAGATTTATGATATATTTTTATGGATGTTCACTCTAAATTCATATGCATCTCAAAGCTAAGGGAAATTTGAATAGGAAAATGTGTATACTTATGTCAATTATTACTTTTTAAAGACTTTTTTTGATAAAACTGACTTAATACAATTACACATTGCAAGTAGTATATTTTTCTTAATCTCGTGACTTAATGTTTTTACCTATTTATTTTACAGTCATTTACTTTCATTCTTATTATTAAGTTAAAACCACACTCATATTGACATAATTTTTTATCCTCCAAATAATTGGATTTTACACCATATTATCATTAATTCTTTGTTATCATTTTGAAAATTATATATCTTATTATAATCTATTTAATTTTTAAAATATTCATGAATAATTATTAATTTTTCAAACTAAAATATAACTCTCATTAATATATAATTTGTGCCTACGAGCTCTTGATCTACTAGTGAAGTTGAATGGATTCAAATGAACCCACCAAACTAGATTGCTTGGAAACTCCATGCCTCTTATAGACAACCCTACTTCAATTATAAAAATATATATTAAAAAAAAAAAGGAAAAACAATTTATTTAAATACAAGGCTAAAGCAACAAAGTTCCTCCCAATATTTTGTTATGATCTTGCATAAGATTTTGTAATTCTTAATTAATTATAAACAAAGATTGTTTTGGATGGAATGTTATGATTCTTAATTAACTAGCACTTGCACCAAAACGTACAATGTGTATGCTGATAGTAGCATACATTGTATGGTTTCTTAAATGTGATAGAATAAGGGAAATATTTTTTGTCCTTACCAAGCGTCTTTGCAAGGGTGGTACAACTTACATTAGAATTCTTTGGTACCTTGAATTTTCATATAAGCATATCCTTGTTTATTGTTTTCCAATTCAATGGTTGTATTAGAGGCTTTCTACTTCTATCCATACAAGTAAATAGAATCATAGACATAATAAATCTATCTTTCTCAAGATAATTACCTAAATTATGTTCCACTCATTTCTTTCTCTAATTCCATTTTTCTTTGCTGGGGTTGTTAATTGTAGATGCAAAACTAAATAACATTTAAAACGTGGATGTTTGGCTATGTTGTGATAAGTAGGTGATACTATGTTAGAAACCCTAACTCACATCTCTATTATACTAATTGTAATCAAATTAATATATATTTATAATAATACTCCATTCATAAAAATATTTTTTTACAGTTTAACCAAACGTTCTTTCATAATACTTACAATAATTTGTACTTCATTTTGTACACAAATAAACACAAGACATAAAAAAAAAAACTAATCTTAACAAATATACTTTAAACCCAAAGAATTAACTAAGATATACTTAAATTTATCTAAAGTTCTTCTAGATAGTTAAATAACATTATAAACAATTTTAAATCTAAAATCTAATTAACTAATCTAATCTAATTAATTAAATTCAACTAACATATAATGTGCAAAATAATTCTCTTTATATTTAGCTAACTTGACCTAGTTCGTGACCAAATAAAAATGAATAATAAATTGATTTAAGATTTTAAAGGATCAATGTTCTTTACTTTCTAAAAACTAAACTAATAAGAAACTTCCTTTGGAATTAATTTACCAAACTTATGAATATGATATTTTAGTACATCACTCTGCATGGTAGATGCCTATAAGAGCCTAATAGAACAAAATGATTACTACTTTATACTTCAATTCATACACAAACAAACACAAGATATAAAAAGAATAAAACAATCTTAACAAATTTACTTTAAACCTAAAGAATTCAATAATTTATACTTAAATCTATCTAAAGATCTTTTAGATAGTTAAATAACATTATTAACAATTTAAAATTGAAAATCTAATTAACTAATCTAATCTAATTAATTAAATTCAGCTAACACATAATGTGCAAAATAATTCTCTTGATATTTAGCTAACTTGACTTAGTTCATAACCAAATAAAAATTAATTACAACTCAATTTAAGATTTTAAAGAAACAATGTTCTTTACTCTCTAAAAACTAAACTAATAAGAAACTTCCTTTGGAATTAATTATCCAAAATTATGAATCTGAGATTTGTTTTTTTGATTAGTAAATGGCCGAAACCTTGTAGTATAATTTAATAAAAACAAAAAATTACATGGATTCTCTATTGAAATGGGCACTGGTAGGAAAGAATGGGGTAAGAAAACCTCTAGTCTTTCCTAGGACCAAAGTCCTATATTATACATATTAAAAGGGGCATACCCTAGTTTACATCATCTCGTTTAATTTACATACAAGTTTTTAAATCAAAATATTCTTTTGAGCATATGAGAAACAAGTAAACTTTTCCCCATAGCTACATTTTTACTTTCTAGATTCAAGATTAGATTGGAAGCTGCATCCAAAACACTACTAATTTCCACATAAGATTAGAAGTCAACTTATAAAACTATATAAATAAACATGTCTATAATTTCTATGCTTTATAATGTTTAAAAGTACTCTATACTTCTAAGTATTAAGTGATCTGACATGTCTTATAAAGATAGCATTCTCCATTCTAATTTACAAGTTCCTATCTTTTGTCGGACTAAGGGTTTTCTTCCTTAATAAAGATGCTTCTAGCCATTCTAAGATGATGCATATCAGCTCATGATGATAGTATTTGATCAAGATCAGATGGGGAACGATAAAATATAATTTCCTTTTTTCCTATGATTTGTTTGGAATCATTTGCCAATATTGTTTAACATCTATTGTTGTAGAAATTATCACTTCCACTTCTTGACCCTTTGTTTACTAACTCAAAAATTAGTTTAGCTACTTCTCACTTGATGTTTATATTTGATGGTATACTATTCTACCTTGTATCTTATTAAAAAAGATTTCTTAAGACCTGCTGACTATCTGATGCTTTGTTTATCCATTTGGATTTATCTTTAGCATAAAGTCAAAGCTAATTTTGCTAATAAGAATGAGATTTACATTATTTAGTTTGATTAAGACATCTATTTAATTTCTAGTTAAATTACTTCTAATTATAGATTAAGATATTTTTACCATCAACACCCTTATTTTCTATTTGATTCACCTCTTTATTACCTTCCTAGAATATATGTAGAATTTGAAAATATTTGAAGAGATCTAGGAGATTAAACACTTCTTCCAGTTTCAAATTTAAAACCCAATTCGAAGTCCCCCTATTTCTAATGGCATTTAAGACAATCTTTGAATCTCCTTCAATAATGAGTTTTGAGATACTAAGATTTAAGCACATTTGTAGACCTTCTTGAAGGGCTTAGTGGTTGATCGTATAAATTTAGACCTTTTCACTATCCGATTGCTAGAATCATTATTAATGATGCATCCACTTCTGCAATACCAAGATTTCCTCTTGAGGCTCCATAAAAAGTTAGTTTGGTCCAACCACTAGATGATGGAATCCATCTACATTTTTCCCTTGCCTATTTATTATTATTTTCTATACATAAGTGGGGGATTAATTAGGTTTTTCCAACCCTTTTTCACTAGACCATCCCATTCTGAAAATGATCCTTCCTCTTTCTAGGTTTTCCTCAGGTGAGAGTTTAAGGTTTCACCAATATAGGTCTCAATTTTATTAATAAACTCACCTATAGACATAGCCTGATCATGAAATGTTCTTCTATTCCTTTCTTTCCAAACTTTCCAAACAAGGATAGATGGGAAAATGTTCCATAGTTTCTTATATATACAATTACTACTATTAGTTGGCTAGCCCCTAAGGAGATCATCCAACAATTCTGGAAAAGGAGCTGTCTAGCCCAACATTTGTTTGAGCCAATCCCAACAATATTGTGTATATGGACATTTATATAAGAGTTGATCATAATTTTCACTATCTTGCTTACATAGCACACATCTTGATGGTCCCTTAATGCCCATATTCCTAAGTTTGTTCGCCGTTAAAATCCTCTTCTAGGAGGCAATTCACAAAAAGAATTATGCCTTTGGTAAACAAGACGAATCCAAATAGAGTTTAAGGGGGATATTCACTTCTTTCTACCTTTGTGATTGGGTGATTACTCTATATCACTTTTTATCATTATACCTGCCATTTTCTGATGCTACCGATATGAGTTTGTCATTTCTCTCTAACTACTTTATTTTCCTCTTATGGATGATTTTTTCATGAACCTTTTTTACTATTGGTTCTAGGTCAATATTGTCTAGAGATTTTCATTCCCAACTTATAATTTCATTATTATATTTTTTAGTTTTATAATTGCTAACCTTACACCCCTAGAGTTTGACTAATTGCTCTTTAATGATAGTTGAAATCCCCATGCTATCAACTAGGGGTGATCATCCCATGAATCCTCCTAGAAGAGAGCTTCATCACCATTACCAACATTCTATGTGAGATATTACTAACAAGGGCTTTTCTTTTTATTATAAAATTCTAGCTTTCAGATCCTTTAGGAAGGATCCTCATTCTAAACAAGGAGTAGGGATTAGCTACATTAAGGTATTTTTTATACATAATTTAAGCCAATTTTTTATCTCTTTCAATAAAAAGTCACCATACTAGTTTAGCCCCTAAAGCTTCATTTTGCCAACTTAAGTTTTTGATACCTAGGCCTCCTACTTCCTTTGTTTTACATAATTTTTCCCATTTTATAAGAGCCATTTTTTTATGCTCATCAATGTCATTCCAAAAAAATTTTCTTCAAGCTTCTTATTGATACTTTTAGATAGAGTTAAGTAGGAAAAAGAGGGTATGTAGGGAGGGTAGATAAAACTGCTTTGATCTTAGTAACTTTACCCGCTTTTATAAGCTATTTATCTTTCCAGCCTCCTATCCTTTTATCCATTCTATCAAGGATATTGTACCATCCTTTGTTAGTTTTACTACCTTTTTCTAACTCTATTCCTAAGTATTTATAGGGGAATGTGCCCCTTTTATATCCCATAATATTACAGATTTGTTTTTCTATTTCAGGTTTGGTGTTAATGAAGAATATTTCTGATTTTACAGCATTGACTCTTTGGCCTGAAGCTTCCATATATTGTTAAATGATCATCTTGATGTTTAGGGCCTCTTTTATTGTACTTATTATTGGTAAAATTGTATCATCTACATATTATTGATGGGTTATATTAGAGGTATTTTTGGTTACAGTAATACCCCTAATTTTGCCTTCAGAGTGTGCTTTGGTAATTGTCTTACCGAAGGCTTCTGCCATGATAATATATAGGAAAGGAGATAGGGGATCTCCTTGTCTTATACCTCTTGATGTGTCAAAGAAGCCTTAAGGGGTTCCATTAATAAGAATGGAGATTTTAGTTGTTGAAATGCATTGATAAATAAGATTAATGCATTGGTGAGATAATCCGAATGCTTCTAAGGTTTTGCATGAAAACCTCTAGTCAACCATATCATATGCCTTTTGAATATCTAGTTTCATGAACAGGCTTGCCATTTAATTTTTATTAGTAGAGTGTAATGTTTCTTGTATAATGAGTATCCCATCTAGAATCAATCTTCCTGGTACAAAACCCATTTGTTCTTTTGAAATAACCTTAGGGAGAAACGCTTTCATTTGGTTAGCTAGAATTTTAGATATGATTTTATAAATGGTGTTGCAAAGAGCTATAGGCCTAAAATCTCCTGGTTTTTTAGGACCATCTTTTTTGGGTATTAAAGTAAGAAAGGTAGTATTAATTTCTGATAGTAATGACCCAGCATTTCTTGATGCTTCAATGGCTTTCTAAAGACCAATTCTGATAATATCACAACATTTTTGGAAGAAGAAAGCTTGGAATCTATTTGGACTTGGTGAGCTATTAGGGTTCATGTTTAATAACATAGATTTGACTTCTTCCAAAGATATAGGAGAGTTTAATGCTTTATTATCTTCTATAGAAATTACTTTTGGAATAACTTCAAGAATTTTTGCTTGAGCCATCATATTCGAACTCTCGAAATTGTATAGCAAATTATTGAAATGATCTACAAAAATCTTTGATATGTTATTAGGGTTTTCTCCTAAGGAATCTTTAATTTTAATAATTTTGCTTTTAGCTCTATTATATAAAGTGCTATTATGAAAAAAAATTGTATTAAGGTCTCCCTCTTCTAGCCATTTTTCTCTAATTTTTTGTCTCCAAAGACTTCTTCCTTTGCTAGGATGTTTTCCTATCTAGTGAGGAGTTCTTTTTCTAGTATGAAGTTCTCATTATTCATACCTTCTTTAAGTACTTCTATGTTTAATTTTTTAAAGCTTTCTTTGATGTCTAATTTTTCTTTAAATATATCATTGAAATGTTCTTTATTCTACTTAAGTGTATTTTATTTAATCTTTTTCATCTTAGAGACAAATATATACATTTTAGAACCTTTAAAATTGCCATGATTCCACCATTCTCTAATGAGTTCCATAATTTTTTTGTCTAAAAACCACATTTTTTCACATTTAAAGGGGTTTCTTATGGGTTTAGAAGGTTCTAGAAATTCAATCCTAATAGGATAGTGGTCTGATTTTGCTATGGGTAGGATTGAGGCTTGAATATCTAAGTCTATTCCACTTAGTTTTCCTTTCAAAAAGAATCTATCCAGTTTCTTAGCTATAAAGGAGAAGTCTTTCCTTGTATCATTCCATGTAAACTTACCATTATTAATAGGAATATCAAAAAGGTTGTTAAGGTCTATCCATTTTTTAAATTCCAAAGATGCTTGGGAAATTTGTTGGATGCCTCCAAATTTTTCATCTATATTCATGATAGCATTAATATCTCCACCTATAAGAATGAGTTCATTGCTGTGATTATTTATAAATAGACTTATTTCTTCCCATAACATTTTTTTATCTATGTTATGTATCGAGCCATATATATTTATTAGAAATAGCTGTAGGTTAGTCTTTACGCTTTTAATTCTGATGCTTATCCATGAATAGTCTAATTTTAGTATATTTAGAGTTACTTTTGTAGGATTCCAAATCATTCCTAATCCCCCTGAGGCTCCTCTAGATTCATGTAATTTAATGTTCCAGCTACCTAATTTATTTTCTAGCTTAAATCCTTCTTCCTTATTTAGTTTTGTTTCTTGTAACATAATAATTTCAAAATCAAATTATTTTAAATTATGTTTTAGTAATCATTTCTTGCTAGGTGCATTCAAGCCCCTAGCATTCTAGGTAGTGATCTTCATGCTACCTTGGGAAGGTTCTTTCCCTTCCCTGTATTAAGTACCCAATTGATCTTTTGTTGTTCTTTTGCCTACCCATCTACTTCTCTAAGTTCTTTGAGAGACTTCTGTCCTCTTTTAGCTTTCAATCTGCCATATTTAGGGGTATTTACTTCTTGATTCATCAAAATACCTAGATGTTATATGTTCTCTTGAACATTTAAAGCACTTTCATATTGTATTTCTTCATTCTTAGTTTTTTCTTCATTTATTAATTCTTTCATTATTTATTCTACAAGACTTATCTGATTATTAGTATATATATTATCTGCTAAATCTGGTGACTTCTTTATACTGCTCAAATCAATACCATCTCCTTGTACTATTATTGTTCTAGATTTGATTGTTTGTAGACCTTTTTTCCTTTTATCTTCCTCCTCAATGCTTAACATATCTCTTCTCAAATCTTCAAAAGTGTAATTATGTTTGCCTATTTTTAGAACTCACTATATTAAACCATCTTTCTGTGATTCACTACTTTTATAAATATTGTCAAAGTTAAAAACTAGGATCAATTCCTTAGTTAATATTTCCAAATCCTCTTTCTCTACCCCATTTGAAATTACCATTTCCATAACATCATTCTTTGATAAATCCTTGTTTAGGAAGACTTGAAAATCTTGTCTAACAATTCCTTTTATCTTACTTTGATCCTTCTCCCTTGCATTGTCCTCACTCATCTTATAAAAAGGAGAATATGGTATTATGGTTGGTGTCTGCCAAAATTTGGTACATCATTTTAATTCCTCTTTTTTGGAGTCTATGCTCTCCTTCATCATCTCTTCCATCTTTTGTAGTGGAGTTTCCATTATTTCTTTTATGCATTCAACATTTCTTCACTTTGGAGAATCATCAGAGAAAAGATTTTTGATTTATTTTTCTTCAAGAGTCTTAATGCTATCCACCGGGAGCTTTTTGTCCTAAGATCTTGAGTCCTTTTCTTACAATTTTTCTTTCTATCTTATTGCTCTTATGTTCTTAGCTTTTTGTGTTTTCTTCTATTTTTTGTTTAGTCTTCTACTGATGTTAATTGTCCTTGTCATATTATATTCTGTAATTCCTTCTATCCTACTATTAATTTCTTTGGAGTTTTGATCTTCATATATAAGATCTAGATTCATCTGTAGAAGAGTGCCTTTACACTTTCCCATATCTAACAATTGAGTGATTTCTTTATTGTTATCTAGATTTAAAACCTTTTCCTTTTCTTTTCTTTGAGAATCTTTTTCTTTTGAATCTTGATTTGTTTCTATTTCTCTCTTCTGATCTTCCTTGGAGATATGTATGAGACTTTTACTAATCCTTGTAGTTACAGTTGTAGTTTTTTTTTTTTGATATGATTTCTCCATCCTCCATTTCTACAACTACTTTTTCCATTGTAGCCTTACATAGTACCACAGGATCTATCACATTTATGCTCTTCCCTTGGCTTTCTTTTTTATTTCTAATGTAAATCATAGGGAAGGTATCTTTAAGATCAGATGTAGGTTGAAAAGTTTAATATGTGATCTTTCTCTCATTATTTAGTCTGACTATTTATGAAATTTTGCCTTCAAACCTATAATGTTTCAATTTATAGATGGAGTTATTTGAAATTAATTTAATAGAATTGAATTCCTAATTTTTATTTTTAATGTTGATAAAAAAATTTAACATTATTGCAATATTTATAAGAGGCATGTATTCGTATCAAATTCCCAAATGAAAATCCAATTTTCCTAAGAATTTCTACATGCATAAGTTCAAGAGGGAGTGATTGAATAGAGATCCAGGTTGGTATAAGGAAGTTTAACTGTTCTTCTTTACAATTTGGAATGCATTTAAAGAATTTAACAACATATCCTTTAAAATAGAAATCAAAGACAAAGAGGAAATCTTTTTTAACATGTTTATCAGTGCAATGTATATATAACAATCTATCTGAATGGTGAGATATACTTACCTAAATTTTGCATAAATCCTTTAACTAGTTAATGAGATCGATCATCTCTTATCTTGGCCCATTCCAAAAATGTCAAAATACCAACATTCTTACATTCCTACCAACGATCTTCGCTATCCTGATTGCTAATAATCAAGATTCGATCTTTAGGCTTATTATTCAAGGATTAGAGAGTTGTCAGTTGATTGGGGGGATGAGAAGGAGACATGGTGCTACCAATCCTATGATGGGGGGGATATATGAATTAGAAGGTTTATGGGGAGTTTTGGGATTAGAATTTTCACTCTTTCAAAGATTTTCTCCACATAAATTGAGGGATCTCTTAATGGGTTCAGATAGAAATCCTATATGCTGGGAATACAAAGGTAATCTATTTTGGCCCGCATATTTAGTTTGGTTAAAGAAAAAGATTTGTTTGTCTAAGCTTTCAATGGAGAAAATGATATTATGGAAAATGCCTTTTCTAATAGAGGTGTTACCTAATTTGGGGAAATCGTCTCTTTTTTGAGAAAAAATTGAGGCTTATTGCCTTAATATGCATTGCTGAGAACTTGAGTGTGTTGCCTTGGTTTGTTTCTAATTTAGATATCTCTCTATTATTCTTATTAAATTTTACCATTGGTTGAAACCCTAACTTTTAAGTTGATTTCGTTGATATCTCTTGAATGGGAGCACCTAACTTTTTATTACTAATCTGTTGATTGTGATTTGTCTTCTTTGTGATATTATGTTTAAAATCACTCTACCTAGTTAGTGCCTTAAAAAGTAATTTGGTGTTTTTACTACAAACCTTAAATCTATAGAATGAGGAGGAGGATTGATGCAGTGATTCCAAAACTTCTCTATTTCTCTATAAGGTCCTTGTGATGGATTTAGTGGCTTATGCCCTAGATGATTACAGAGCACCCACAAACTATTTTTGGGTTATTTACCACAATTGTCGATTTCTTCATAGGTCAGCCATGTCTTCTTTGCTATTTGTTATTGTTCACTAATTTTGCAAATTGCAAAAATTTGCTCTAACTTCCATTTTTTTATGTTTTCACTATAAAATTGCATTTATTGTTTAACTTCTCTTCTTTTATTCCTCTATGACATTTGAATTAAATCATACAATATTGGCAATGTGAACCTTTTCTAGATCAAAAATGCAAATTGCAAACTATTGGGAAAATTGCAGGCCCTAAAATTTAATCTGCAACCCATAGATATAAATTGTAGCTTCCCAATGATGGTTCACAGGCTATTTTTACACTCAACTGGTCTCTAGTAATAGTTTTTTATTCCTTATCCCATTTTTGCACATCTAATGAATCCGAGATTTTAATTCTTAAAAGAAAGGGAATATATTTTGAAGGATGGGAAAAGTAACTTCCAAATTAATGCTCTACGAATACCATTTTTAAGCTAATAGAACAAAATGATTCAAAGGAAATCAAAGACTCATGTTCTGATTTGGAAAGAAACCAAAATATGATGAGGAAATAGGTTATTGCACAGACCTAATTTATTAACATCTAAATAGTTAATCAATGGTGACATGCATGATAATATGTTTGTCAAATCATAAATTCCCCAAGCTTATAGTTAACCTTTCACCAATGCTACACTAATTGGCTTATAGGTAGGATTGACCAAACAATGAAGAAGATTTCCCATTTACTTTTGTAAATTCTTTTAAACCACGAAGCATCAAACCTTGAGAGAGTACGATGAGAATTCATACTGGTAGAATGAATACAATTTCATTTTCATCAGAAGAATTATATAGAGGGGTTTGTTGGCAAAGCCACAATATAGGAATATTTATACATGTAGTCCATAGAGGTATTCAAGCATGTAGCCCAAAACAAGTTCACCAATATTCAACATGTAGGGCCAATACATTCAATTACTTAAGTTAAACTTAACAAAACTTATCAAGATTTCTTCTCACATTCAACTACATGTTCAGATATGAATCAAAAGAATGAATGAATTAATGCAAGAATGGGAACCTAGTTTGCACTTATCTGAAGTTGATGCCCCAATTTCTCCTTTAGCTAGCTTTGTTCCTCTCCATCTCTGTGTGTTCTTTTTTTTCTTTCCCAAACACTACCATAATCAATATAATTGAGTATGTTCTATCATCAAATGCTTATCAAAGATTCTACAAAAATGAAGCACGTCGACCACTGATAGACAAGGAGATTGTCAAGGATAAATGGTTTTCCTTGATAAAACTGGGTCTTGCAAGTCATTAGAACTTTCAACTATGTCAAGCAATGGTAATGAAATCGTCAGGTCATGGAGATGTCCATAGAAGACAACATGATTGATGGTTGGGCATACAATGTTGACAGATACTTTTGCATGTTGGTTTAGAAGGCGCCTCAGACAGAGCATATCCAACCATTTGCATGAATAAAATCTTTCCCAATTAAATCAATTATAGCTTCCCTCCATGAACGATCCTCTCCAAAAGGGTGCTCAAAACAAAGGAAGAAAGAGGCGAAACAAATCTACAAGAAGTGGCCCCAAATTTTTTTGTTAGTTTATCCTCCAGAAAATAGTTCTCCCACTATGTTAAAGAAAGTTTTGTAACCTCCACCCCCCCTCCCCTTTTTAATTCCCACTAACCATCTTTTAATAACCCAAACATGAGAAGATGGAGAGAATAATTGATCCTCCATTTTTAACGCTTAAATTTTGGGATTAATTTGATGCAATATTTTTTATAAAGAGTATTTTTTTGCTGAAAAATCCATGTGGCAATATGAATACCAATTGATTCGGATAGGGAAATTAAAGATTAAGTTATTACTTTAATTTTTCACAACCTCACTGATTATTTCTTTCCAACCATTAGACACTTTTTAGTTCATTTGACAATTTTCAGGCCATTGTGTGCCACAGTAAAAAGGTCTATCAGCTTAATTATAAACAAAGATTTGTGTACTTGTACTTCAAGATGTTCCAAAATTTATTAAATAAATTTTTTTAATAAACATTTGTATTAACAATTCATATTTTGAGATGTAAAATTATAAATACAAAATTTAAAGATAAAAATATATATGATAAAGAAATAGACTTTACATAAAATAAATGAATTATAATAGTTATTAAAAAATTATTTTTTGTATTAAGTATAGGAAGTTCAGAATCATACAATAAATCTGCAAAGTATCAGAAGATCAGACGACAAGCCTCACATCAAAAGAGAGGAATTACAAACAACCCGAGAATAAGAGAAAGAGAAGGAAAAATTAATGGAGCACATCTTCAAACGTATCCATCCATGCTGTCCAACCCATTGAGCCTTCCATCCACACCATGTTCTTTTGATCTTGAATTTGTTTTAGCATGTAGATCATTTTGCCTGTGAAGCTATGGGGAGTCCTTTTAACCTCCTTGCTGATGAGCTTAACAGATTGATTGAAAATGTGAATAGTATCCAAATGCTGCCTCCATAAGTGCCCATTCTTTACCTCATTAGCAAAGAACATAGCATGACCATCTTTAAGTAGCCTTTTAAACTTTGACTTGCTGGTTTTCATGGTAATTTGGACCTACGATTTTTTTAAAAAATAAGTGAGACTTTGAAAAGACTCAGTAAGCAACTTGGGTATATTTTGAAACCTTTCTTCATTTCTGCACTTCCATATTTTCCACAAAATGTTAGCTGAGAGAATGTCCCAAAACATGTCAACATAATTTTTTGCATTAGAAATTAAACCAGTAATAATTTCAAAAATATTAAAGGTAGAGGGAATAGCTATACCAAACATTAACCAAACCTCTTTAGCAAAACTGCAATCAAATAAAATATGTCTTCCCATTTTCGAGAGTCTGCAAATGTTGCAATAATCAGTATCAGAGAAAGACCTTCTAATAGGAAGCTTGTTAAGAATAAACAACCATTTAAAACATTTAATTTTTTGATCAATAGAACTTTTCCAGAGATAATTAAAACGTTTCTTCCAAGCGGGAATGTCCAGACCAGTATACCAAATGTTATTAATATGACTAATAATATCTTCATTGTGATTGATAACTTTGTAAATTTCCTTAGCTTTGAGTTTGGAAATGATGATACCACCAGGCCATTTAATTTTCAGATAACTATTAGAGTCAACATGACATAAAGTAGGGATATCCTTACTAGCCTTAACAATCATATTATAAGTCTTTTTATGAAAATCAGGAAGGTTAAATTTATTCTTTAACTCTTCCCACTGGATAAGGGTGTCCTTTTCAAAGATATCAACGAATTTTTTGACCTTGTAGTTGGCCCATATCTTGGCAGAGTAGCCTTGGGTAAGAGCAAGGGGTTTATTGCCCAGCTTGAGGTTCCACCAAATGGACCTTTCACCATGGAAGGTCTTATTATCAAAGAAATCCTTTTTTATTGATGAAATGCCTAACATGGTTCCAAGCTTTCTAAATGGACTTAAACACAATAGAGCCTTGAACCATGATAGGAAAATCACCACAAATGAGGTAAGCAAGGGGAAGGTCCTTCCAAAAATTAGCCTTTTTTGGATAACCTCTCCTGATATTATTACGAATCGGGACTTTCCAGGGATCCTCTCCCTCCAAAGCATGAAAGATCCATTTAGAGGCCAAAGCAAGACCACTTAACTTAAGGTCCTTAAGGCCCAGGCCCCCAAGGAGCTTGTCAGCATGGTACCAACTCCACTTGACAGAGTGAGTCTTTTTATTCCCTTTTCCATCAGACTAGAGATAATTTCTGATGGCTTTCTGAATCTCCAACACTTGGTAATAATTAAACATCGAGGCAGAGGCATAGTATATGTTGTAAGAAGAGAGGATTTTCTGACACACTTGTATTCTACCCGCAAGAGACAAAGATCTATTGTGCCATTTGTTAAGTTTGTTATGGATCTTTTCCTTGATCCAGCTCCACATCTCCTTTAAGGAGGGCTCAATGGAGAAGGGGATACTGAGATATTTAACAAGTTTGGATGGGCCACCCCATTGGAAACCAAATTTCTCAAACCAATCAAGAGGTTTTCTATCCCATCCAAGACAAATAGATTTAGAATGGGATAGCCGAGCTCCAGATATATTACAAAAGAAATTAAGTTTATTGATCACGACTTCAAAATTAGACTCAAAGGCTTCATAAAATAGAGAAGTGTCATCAGCAAACTAGGAATTGATAATATCCTTACCATCAGGAAGGGTGATACCTTTAATCGTAGGGGATAAAGTGTTGTCCCTAAGAATATAGAAAAGAGCATTAGAGGCAATAACAAAAAGGGTTGGGGCTAGAGGGAAGCCTTGCCTAATCGATCTTCCCAAAGGGAAGGGGGCTGACAGGGATCCATTAACATCGACCTGAGCATGAGCATCTTTGAGGAGCATTTTAACAATGTCACAAAAGAAAGAGGGGAACCCAAAGCATCAAGCATCATATTGATGAAATTCCATTCAACTCTGTCATAGGCCTTTTCAAAGTCCAGTAAGAACATAGCAGCATTTTGATTAGTGTGCTTAGCCCAATCAAGAGCCTCCCAACTAGTGAGCAGGTTCTCTAAGATATATCTACCTTTAACAAAGCTAGTTTGGGAAGGGCAGATGAACTTGGGGAGAATGTTTTCTAGCCTACGAGCCATAACCTTAGCAAGGATTTTATATGAGAGATTTAATTGAGTTATGGGTCGCTAGTTTTTAATAAGGGACTTATCACCCTCCTTGGGGATGAGTTTGATAATCCCAAAATTAATGTCTCTACCCAAAGTTCCATTGTCTATGGCTTCATTATATATATCAAGAAGAACTTTACAAATCCATTTGTTGTTAGTTTTATAGAATTCCACAGGTAGACCGTCAGGACTAGGGGATTTATCATTACTAAAAGAGTTGATGGATTGCTCAATTTCCTCAAGAGTTAAAATTTGCTCAAGAAAGAAAGCATCAATATTCGATATTATTTTTGGTATAAGACCTCTACATTGGTCTCTAAGAGTCTTAGCATCCTGAGAATCCTCGGAGGTGAAGAGATCCTCATAAAACCAGACAAACTCATTCTTAATAGTATCCAAATCCGTACTCATCTAGTTGTTAATCAACAACTTATCAATAGTCTCTTTAGCCTGCTTTTGTTTAATAAGATTGAAGAAAAAATTGCTACCTTTGTCTCCAAATTGAAGCCAATGAGCTCTTGATTGAACTCTAGCTTAATATATTTAATAACATAATTTTATATATTTGTAATAGAAAATATAATTATATTTATTTAATAATTATAATCATTTAAATTTTACAAATAAATAAAATAATATACTATAGATAAAATATATGAATTATATTATTTATTTAAAAAAATTATTACATTAAAAAATTTGTTTAATACATAATTTGATATATTTGTAATAGAAAATATAATTATATTACTATATCATATTTATTTAAAAATAATTTATAATTATTTAAATTTTACAAATAAAATTCAAAACATTATTTTACTCATTAATAAAATAAATATCAATATAAATATTTTACTTATAAATAATTATATAAACCAATATCAATATATCAATATATCAATATAAACTAAATAGAATTTGTTTAAACTATAGAATGAAAGTAAATTAATATAATTAAATTAAAATAATTTATTTTTGTTTCATCAAAATAAATAATTTTACAAATTTTAAAAGTTAAATAATGTACATTTTATATATCAAATATTAAAATGTGATATGTTAAATTAATTGGTTGAAATTAATTAGTTTAATCACTAGTTAAAAATAGTTAGATTCCTATAGTTGTATAGTCTACTAAAAATATAGTTAAAAATTAAGATATGCTTCTTAATGATGGGGACACAACCCAACAACCAGAATAGACACAATAGAAAGGGGAAATATATTAACTGAGAAAATAAGCTGGTACAAACAGTGCAGAGAAAATAGACTCAAAACATGCCCTGAGGGCTTACAATAGCATAAATCTGGAGAATATTTCTCCTTTTAGCACCTCCTCTCAAGCTCCAATCCGAACTGCCTTTTACAATGCCAGAAATCTCCTTAAATAGACCCCGGAGGGTTAAGGACTAGGAGTACATTCTAGAAAGTGCTAGTAGGCATCCACCGACAAAATAGAAGGTTCCGGAAGCTGCGTTAGAAGTCGGTGCAATTTTAGAAGAATCCAGAAACGGTAGCCGAACTTTCGGGAGGCATAACTTTTGAACTGTAACTCCGATTGATGAACCGTTTACATTTTCAGAAAGCTCTCGAAGCGCTCTATAGCCCTATGGACAGCTTCGCTCGTCCCCCATTTTTAGACCCTTTTCGAGGTCATTTAATGCCCCAAACCTGACTTTGAAGCATTCTTAGGGGGTCTCCAAAACTCGAAAAACTGCAATAACTTTCAAACCGTGGGGCCTTTTGACCTGATTCTTTTTTTGGAATGCTCTAAATCTTGATTACATTCATCTGGCCAAGTCACACCTTCTAGGTCACCAAAATGATGGTCAAATTGCATGCTCCTATTTTTTTGGGATTTTCAAATGCACTGATAGTTGAACTATGAGAGTTGGAACCTTTATTTGAGCCAAATGGGTATCCAAAAATGTAAAGACATAAAATAGAAACTAAGTCTAAGTACATTTTTTTGGGTGACACAGGATTGCCCTTATACCTCTGGATGCTCCTGCATCAGACACCCAGGGTAGATTGAAAAGTGACTCTGTCACTTTATGGATGGTAGAGGAAATCCCAAATGGGAAACCTCAGCTGCTGAAATCCAAGTCGAGTCCTCAATTGGTCGTCCTTTCCATTTGACCAAATACTCTTCATACTGCCTGTTTCTGGTACTCCTACCCACACGATGATCTAGAATGTCTTCTATCTCCTCCTTCTTAGAAGCAGGAATTGGACATGGCTCTAAAACCAGCTCCTCATCAGTACCATCATCATGATACTCTGTCAAATCTGCAATGTTGAAAATGGGAGAAATGTGAATACCATCTGGTAGCTCAACCTCATATGCATTTCCTGAGTTATGTTTCTTCAAAATTTTGCAGGGACCAAATTTCTTCATTTTCAGCTTGTTGTAAGTACCAACTGGAAATCTTTCTTTTCGTAAGTGCACCATGACAAGATCCCCTACTTGGAATTCCTTATGTCTTCTCCTTGCATCAGCCCTAGCTTTATACTCTTGATTCATCTTGATAATGTGTGCTTGAACCTCCTCATGTAGACGCTTGATGTGTTCAGCAAATTCTTCAGCTTCAGCACTTGTTCTCTCCCCTTGTTCTATCTTCCTCAATTCTGGTGCAGTCCTTGGGCTATTTCCATATACAATTTGAAATGGTGATTTTCCAGTACTCCTATTTACAGAGTTATTATAAGCAAACTCTGCTTGTGGTAGAATCAAATCCCATCCCTTGGGCTTATCCCCAACTAAACATCTCAGCAAATTGCCCAAACTTCTATTTACCACTTCTGTTTGGCCATCAGTCTGTGGGTGATGCGTGGAACTGAATTTCAAGTCTGTTCTCAACTTCTTCCACAATGTCCTCCAGAAATACCCCACAAATTTAGTATCTCGGTCAGAAACTATACTTCTTGGAAGACCATGTAGTCTTACCACCTCTTTGAAAAACAAGTCTGCAATATGGACAGCATCATGAGTTTTGTGGCATGGAATGAAATGTGCCATTTTGGAGAACCTATCAACCACCACGAATACTGAGTCATTACCCCTTTGTGTCCTTGGCAATCCAAGAACAAAATCCATACTTATGTCCTCCCATGGCCTTGATGGAACAGGCAATGGCTGATATAGGCCAGTATTTTGACTAAACCCCTTGGCCACTTGACAAACCTGGCAACTCTGTACAAAATTCTTCACATCCTGTATAATTTGAGGCCAAAAATAATGTTCTCTAAGAATGGCAATGGTCTTATCCCGACCAAAATGTCCTACCATCCCTCCACTGTGTTTCTCCTTAATCAGATTTTCCCTCATGGAACTCCTTGGAATGCACAATTGACTACCTTTGAACAACATGCCATCTTGAATCAAATAGTCGAACCACTTGGTTCTATCTACAGCAACAGGTTCTTTACAAGCTTTCCATGCTTCAGCAAAATCAGGATCCTCGGGGTACAAATTCTTGAGTTCATCAAACCCAACTACTTCAACCTGCATTGTTGTAAGCAACAATTGTCTCCTACTTAATGCATCTGCAACCCTGTTAGATTTTCCACTTCTATGCTTTAACACAAATGTATAACTCTGCAAGAATTCTACCCACTTCATATGCCTCTGATTCAATTTACCTTGGCTATTTAGGTACTGTAATGCCTGATGATCAGTATACAAAACAAATTCCTTTGGCAATAAATAATGCCTCCATTTCTTTAAGGCCTGAACTATTGCATAGAACTCTTGATCATAAACAGAATACTTCTTCTTTGCATCATTCAATTTTTCACTAAAATATGCAATAGGCTTACCTTCTTGGCTTAATACAGCCCTAATAGCGCTACCACTAGCATCACAATCCACCTGGAATACTTTTCTGAAATCTGGAAGTGCCAACATAGGCTGTTCAGTCACCTTCTTCTTCAGCAATTCAAAACTTCTCGCAGCTGCTGTAGTCCATTTGAACTCTTTTCTATCCCCTCTTATTGTATCAGTTAGAGGTGCACATATGCCGCTGAAATTCTTAATAAACTTCCTGTAAAAACTAACCAGACCATGAAATGATCTTACCTCAGTAGCAAACCTTGGAGTAGGCCATTCCAAGATGGCTTTTACCTTCTCTGGATCCATTTTGAGACCTTCAGGTGATATAACAAATCCCAAATAGACTAACTCCCTTTTTGCAAAGACACACTTCTTTAGATTAATTAACAGTTTCTCTTCCCTTAGCCTTTCAAAGACACTACGAATATGCAGTAAATGTTCTTCCAAAGTCTTGCTGAAAATTAAAATATCATCCAAATAGACAATAACAAATTTTCTCAAGAACTTCTTAAGTACCTCATTCATGAGCCGCATGAAGGTGCTTGGGGCATTCGTCAATCCAAAGGGCATGACTAACCACTCATTAAGACCTTCCTTGGTCTTGAAGGCTGTTTTCCACTCATCTCCTTCTCGAATCCGTATCTGATGATAGCCACTCTTCAGATCTATCTTTGTGAAGTACTGAGCTCCACTCAAGCAGTCCATAAGATCATCCATCCTTGGTAAAGGAAACCGGTACTTGATGGTTATTCTATTTATAGCTCGAGAATCTGTACACATCCTCCACTCTCCATCCTTCTTTGGTGCAAGTACTGCAGGTACTGCACATGGACTCAGGCTCTCTCGAATCAAGCCCTTCCTCAATAGCTCCTGAACCTGTCTATTTAGCTCCTCTGTTTCAGTAGGAGTCATCCTGTGAGCAGCCTTGTTAGGCAAACTAGCTCCTGGAATCAGATCTATTTGATGACTGATTTGCCTTACTGGTGGCAATCCATCTGGAACATTATCAGAGATAATATCTCCAAATTCTCCTAGTAAATCTGAAACTTCAAATGGTATTTCACTACTACCTTCTTTATCTTTTCTAGGAATCAAAGCATAGCACATGCGCTGATGTTTCATGCCATCTAAAAACTTCCTTCCATCAACAAGACAAATCCTAGCACTGCTACATACCTTTTCACCTTCCTTTTTCATGGGCTTCAATTTGTGGCAAACTCCATCCTTTATCAGAGAGTATGTGTTTGCATGTCCATCATGTATTGCATGTCTGTCAAACTGCCATGGTCTACCCAACAATAGATGGAAAACATCCATCGAAATAACATCACAAAGAACTTCATCATGGTAACTCCCAATTTTGAATTTTACTAAACATTGTTCACTTACCAGGACCTTATGATCATCTTTTACCCAAGAAATCCGATAGGGCTGGGGATGTTTTTCCCTCTTGAGCTTCAGCTTAGAGACCATTTCTTCGGATACCAAGTTATCAGTGCTACCACCATCAATGATCACATCACAACATTTATCCTCACACTTGCATCTGGTATGGAACAAGCTCCTCCGTTGTCCTGTTCATTTTCACCACTTAGTAGGACTCTTTCATTTACCAAGGTCTCTCCTCTTTCTGCATCCTCTGAATGTGATGATTGTGCATCCTCATCCACATGAGCAACCCTAGCTTGGCCCTCAGCTCTCCTATCTGTCCTTCCTTATCGTTGAGGGCATTCAAAGGCACGATGACCTTCTTCATTGCAATGGAAACAGGTACCACGGAAGCCTCCTCTTCCTTGCCCACGTCCTCTACCTCTTCCTCTTTGATTTCCAAAATCTTGATCATGGGAGCGGTTGAAACCCTCATTCCTCTGGTTCCTGCTAGTACCCTCATCTTCATTTTTCTTTTGAGTTTCATTGCGGCCTCCAGATGATCTACCGCTTCCCCTTCCTCCTTGACCTCACCCTCTTTGTCTTCCTTCAAACCTTTTACTCAGCTTCTCTTCAACTCGTAGGGCAAACTGGTATGCTTCTTTAACGCTGGTCATTCTTACCAGACTTAATTCCTCCTGGATGCTAGGTCGTAACCCACTGATATAACAAGCAACCTTCTCCTTATTTGCTTCTGCATGCCCCGTTCTAATCAGGAGTCGGTAAAACTCCTTTGTATATTCTTGGACTGATCTTCTTGCTTGCTTTAACCCATGCATCTTCTTAAACAGATCAAGCTCGTAGTCCACAGGAATGAACTGCTTCTTCAATTTGTCCACCATGCGATCCCATCTTGTGATCTTCTCCTTTCCTCTTCTAAGTCTTTCCAGTTGAATCTCTTGCCACCAGATTTTGGCATGGCCTTTTAGTTTTGCCTTTGCAAACTTAACCCTATCTGGGTCCCTTATATCCTCATACTCAAAGTATTCGTCCAGTTCATTGATCCAATCGATCAACTCATCTGGTTTCAAATTTCCCGAAAATATACCCACTTCAATTGTAGGTCTTTTCCCAAACCTAGAAATGGCCCTAAAAAGCCTTTCCTCTACAGGATTCAGAACTTCCCCGTCAACTTCCATTACTTCCTCTTCATTGTCATCCTCACTATTGTCATCTGCGGCAATATTTGCTCCTCTACGAAGCTCCTCTTGCAATGCTTGTACCTGTCTCTGGAGGGCTCTAACCTCCTCAAGATCAATAGCTCTGGCCCTTCCACCACGCTCTCTTCATGGAGGCATCTTCTAACTCGAACCCACAACCACACAGTCCTGGTGCAAACTGCCTCACAGTCGGCGCTCTGTCTACACACTCAGGAAAACCCGCTCTGATACCACTTGATGGGGACACAACCCAACAACCAGAATAGACACAATAGAAAGGGGAAATATATTAACTGAGAAAATAAGCTGGTACAAACAGTGCAGAGAAAATAGACTCAAAACATGCCCTGAGGGCTTACAATAGCATAAATCTGGAGAATATTTCTCCTTTTAGCACCTCCTCTCAAGCTCCAATCCGAACTGCCTTTTACAATGCTAGAAATCTCCTTAAATAGACCCCGGAGGGTTAAGGACTAGGAGTACATTCTAGAAAGTGCTAGTAGGCATCCACCGACAAAATAGAAGGTTCCGAAAGCTGCGTTAGAAGTCGGTGCAATTCTAGAAGAATCCAAAAACGGTAGCCGAACTTCCGGGAGGCATAACTTTTGAACCGTAACTCCGATTGATGAACCGTTTACATTTTTGGAAAGCTCTCGAAGCGCTCTATAGCCCTATGGACAAGCTTTTCTCGTCCCCCATTTTTCGACCCTTTTCGAGGTCATTTAATGCCCCAAACCTAACTTTGAAGCATTCTTAAGGGGTCTCCAAAACTCGAAAAACTGCAATAACTTTCAAACCGTGGGGCCTTTTGACCTGATTCTTTTTTTGGAATGCTCTAAATCTCGATTACATTCATCTGGCCAAGTCACACCTTCTAGGTCACCAAAATGATGGTCAAATTGCATGCTCCTATTTTTTCAGGATTTTCAAATGCACTGATAGTTGAACTATGAGAGTTGGAACCTTTATTTGAGCCAAATGGGTATCCAAAAATGTAAAGACATAAAATAGAAACTAAGTCTAAGTACATTTTTTTGGGTGACACAGGATTGCCCTTATACCTCTAGATGCTCCTGCATCACTTAATGTTTCCAAATTTATCTTCTCAATTGAAGGAAGACGCATTCTATACTCCCATTATTTTTTGAACTTTGTATTCGTTTGAGACGCTTTTGAACTTTGTACTCGGATAGACAAGCTCAATTTTTTTATGAACTTTGGAACGTCTAACCTATTCATTGTCTAAACCAACTTGTTAACACTATGTTAATATTCTGTAATATAAAAATAAATACTCTATGAAAGGATATGGATTACACAATTTAATGTATCCATTGAAGGGTTGTTTAAGATATGTTTATGATGAAATGCTAAGTCATTTCCAAATCAGCTATCTTAGTTGTATAAACACGTGGCTATGCACCATACTAAACTTCATGATATAAAAGGACAATTTTTATTTAAAAACCTCTCCCTCTTGATAAGCAAGACAAAGAGGTATATTATATCTCTATTATATCCTCTATAAAGTAATAATAATAAGGGGTTGGTTGTTTTTTTCAATCATTTGTAGAGGGGAGGATTAGAGTTAGTTAAAAAATTTGAGTTAATATCTTATGTTTATCTTTATTATTAAAATAGAAATGTTAAATTGTGCAATAAATTAAAATTTGATTTCAGATGAAATAATATTTAATAAAAGATGGATTTTATTTATATGTAGTTGTTTGACCATTCTATTCAATTAATTATAATATCAATAAGAAATAGAATTTAATTTCAATTAATGAATATGTTTAAAATGATTGAAATGATAATACATTGATTATTTATATATTATAATTATAAAAAAAGAAGTATATCTAATATTTTTTTTAAATGATTAAAAAAAAGTCTTATTAGTTAAGCTTGAGTAGATTCATTAAGGTTGAGTAGATTCAAATCCAAGACCTCCCAATTAAGAGGCAAACAATTTATCATTGCATTGTAGACTCTTAATTAATTTGTGAATAAATTTAATTTTTTTAAATTAATTCCAAAATATTCATCCAACAAATTCAAACTTTCGAAATTATATTTTGATCAAGTTTAACAATGAATTCCAAAGAACTTACAACTTAGATACACACTTATATTTTTCCCATCTACTATTTAAACATTCTAAATGTTTTTATAAATTAAAAAATGAATATAAACCATTTAATAATCTGAAAAGAATTTCTTTCAATATTTAATTGAAGCCAATTTACTCATCAATGAATTTCCATGTGCTTTATCAAATCTAGGAATGGAATGTGACTAAGCCAAGAAGTTATATGGGAGTGGACGTCCTTATCCCATTTGATACTTAGCACCAACAAATTTAGATTGATTTCTTAATTGTGTAGGAGGAGATGACCATGACTACATTGAAGATAATGGCTATGAACAATTATAATGTGTTTTGGCCCCATAAGGAAGGGTTTCAATTAGTTTATGGGATGGAAGGTTTTGTACTTTCCAAGTTGGTCAAAGATATTGCGGATATGTATGGACAAAGTAGTTGCCATCGAGAATTGGTCATGGGAGTTTCTTATTTTAACATGTGAAGTTGTGTAGTTAGGTGTATCATCATGATGTGTGGCATAATGTGGACAACTATTTTTATCAATACTTTTGTATATTTAAATAGGTATATGTGGGAGAATTGGTTGTACCATGATTTTGTAAGACTAGTAGTTGAATGTTTCTGTGCATTCAACTATGAGTCGAGAGGAGATATGATTTTCACCTATAAACATTAATAATGTAAACATAGATCTTTTTTAAAGTGAAAAATAAAAAGGTAAAAATGAGAGAGATTAGCAAAGAAAATATGAATATTGATTTGTAAATTTGTAATTTTTACAAATATTACTAATTTATGCCTATTTTTTATTCACACTCATAGCAACAAACAAAATTTTATTGTAGTTATAATTTTTATTTATTTATCCAATCAAGTATTTATAGTATTTAGTTATTACCTAAATTTTATTGTAGTTATAATTTTTATTTATTTATCGATTCACGTATTTATAGTATTTAGTTATTATTTTGATAAGTAACTAAATCAATGTTATGAAATTTAAATAATCTATCCTCTACTATTTAGTTATTATTTTGATAAGTAACAAAATCAATGTTATGAAATTAGAATAATCATCTTCTACCGATATGCTTTATTCTAATTTTTAGTGGGGTTTTCTCTAGAAATATAGATTTTAAACTAAGAAATAAGTTTGTATCATATTCTTTTATTCCAATATTATGCATTGATTCTCAAATAGGGGGATTGTCCTGTTTTAAATTTCTAAAAGTAAAAGAGGTGTATATATAGAATAAAACTCTAAATGGGAAAAGGTTGAGCTATTCTTAGAGCTTTGAGATTTGAATAGATATCATAATGTTGTTTTTTTTTTTATAATTTTTTTCCTGTTACTTTAGAAATAGCTACTATTTTAGAAAAAATGAACAACTAAAATATCCTCCAGCTATGTAATCAAGTTTCACTTTGTGAGTGATCTTCAATTACATTCCACAAATTAAGGACAAAATTAAAGACTGTGTCTTAGACAATGATAATGAATGTGGGTTTCTAAATGATAGATTTATTATCTATAATTTCATTCAAAATACATTTCTTTCTACAAAGATTTATGCGTAGTTTGAGCTTGCTTACACTTATTTGTTATTGTATCTATATCATTCTTATTTAAATATTATTCAACAATTTTAATAAATAAAATTTCAATATCATTATTACACCTTGCATTCTTTGCATTTTGCGATAATTATCAAAATCATAATTTTGATAATGTAATAAAATTATTCAGTGTCCATCATTTATATCAATTTAGTGAAATATTCATATTTATAAATGAACAAAATTATAATGCAACAAGTGCCACATAGTGACATGTATTTGTTGTAATTTATAATAGTTGAATTAGATAGAGTAGTAAAGTTAAATTTATGTAAAATTTAATATTTTTAAAAAATATTTAATTAATATAATAAAATTATAAATATATATATATATATATATATATATTTAAATTGTACTTTTACATTAAAAATATAATTTTTGATTTAGAAAAAAAAATTTAATAAAAAAAATAATTAAAAATAATTTATATTTAAATATAGATCGTGTCATCATACCATTATAACTAATTAAGTTGTATTTAAAGTATTAATATTTTATTTAAACTAAAAAAAATTGTGTATAATATTATTCATAAAATATAATTACAAGTTATTATAAAAGAAAAATATTTTATTAAAATAATTGTATAGTAACATATTATTAATATAATAATTTTACATAACAAAATATTTGTACATTCCAAAATATTTACTTCCTCAAAATCTACTCCTATAAGACCCAAATTAATAAGCCAATGAAATTTAATTAAAATTATTTTTTAAAATTTTAAAAATTAAAAATCTCATAAATAAACATTACAAAAATTAAAATTAAAAATACTAACATCTAATTTAATTGGTCGACATAGAAAAGTTTAATAACTAGTTAAGTACAATTGATTGCAATAGTATAGCCTACGAATAATACAAAATGAAGATATTAAATATAACTACGATTAATTTTCAAAGCTTTTACAATAGTTTATATTAATCAAAGCAATCTTTACAAGTTTACTCTTGAATTTCCCTTTTCTCAAATTTAATAGAAACTCTTAAACATGTTTTCAAAGGTCTTGATGCATAGACTTTTTTTTGTTGAAAAAGTCTTTAATCCTGAAGTCTTTAAGAAATATCACTAAATGGAAACAAACCAAAAATAATAAAGATAATTAAAATTTAATAAAAGAAATAGAAAATTTTATAAATTTAGCAGCTACAATAAAAAATATTAATTAAAAAATTAGAATAAAAATATTTGAATTTACTATGATCAATTTGTGTTGGAGAAAACAAGAATGAAAAAATTAACTTTGCAAAATTGAGGAAGAAGTTTGACATTATTCTAAATGATCCAATGAAATCTTCCTTATTGTAGAATCTAAAATGCATGCACTTTCTCTTGCTTCTCTCACTTTGTCATCAAATAAACAACATTGATTTAGTCGTTCTCCAAAAAAATAATCTAAATGCAAGAGAAATGAATATTTGAGAAGCACAATACAAAAATAAATGAAAATGCACGAATCTCATAGGATTGTATTGAGTTTATATAGATTTTCTCATTTAGGTCAATTGGAATAAAAATTAATTTAGTCTTCTCAATTTTGGAATTTGGATTTGGATAGATATCGTCATGTCATTTTTTTGCAAGATTTACTCCTATAATTTTAGAAATGACGACTAGTTACTATGCTAGAAAATCATCCGATAATTACCCATTATTTTAGAAATTTATGACCACTTGCTATATTAGAAAATCACCAAAAAAGATAATTTCTGGGAAGAATCTTACAATTTTTCTAGCAATAAATGTCATTTTCAGGAGCAAAGCTCCCATATAAAGCCTATCAGCTTAATTATATATATTTCATGGAAAAATGAAAGGGTTTTTAATTGTAAGACCTTTGATTCCCCTAATAAATGGAAGGGGAAGGAAGTGCATAGTAGTTAAGGGTAGTAAGCAAGGTAATGATTGTTAGATTGTAGTAATTGTTCAGGGAAGTATTGTACATACTCCATAATAGCCAACATGTTGTAACTAATTTTAACCCTAAAATGGTAAAGATACTTGTATAAAAGGGCTTAGGGTTAGGGATTGTTTCATAAGGTGTGATGCAAAAATTGCTTCTTGCGGCAGTATTGAATTGTAAGAGATTACTATTGTAATCAGGTTGTAATCAATACATAATAATATTGGACTTGTTGTTTGGTGGATGTAACCTAGGGTTTGGGTGAACCACATTAAATATTAACATCTTATGTTCTCTTTTGTGCAATCTATTATTTTCTTTTATTGGTTATATTTGCATGTAATTGTTATTTATATTTGAGGTTAATCATAACAAGTGGTATCAGAGTGAGGTTTTTTTTTTAGTTATCCTCTGTAGGAAAGTCTCACGGTTGAGTGGGAGTCTCATAGTTGAGTGGGAGGAATGGTAGACAAGGGTAAGCTAAGGGTTGACAAGTTTAATGGGTAGAACTTTCAGTTATGGAAGATGCAAATGGAGGACCATCTTTATTAGAAGGATTTATGGAAGCTGTTGGAAGGAAAAACTAAGAACCAAGGAACTATGACAAATGGGGACTGAGACAGGAAGGCACTTGGAAGCATTCAACTATGCTTGGCACCATCGGTGACATTTAACATTGCAAAAGCGAAGACAATGAAAGAGTTGATGTAAACCCTAGCAAAACTGTATAAAAAGCCCTCCAACTTAAACAAGGTATTTCTCATGAAGCATTTATTTAATATGAAGATGATAGAAGGTGGATCTATTGTGGATTATTTAAATGAGTTTAATATTGTTACTAGTCAGTTATCTTCTGTGGGTATTAATTTTGATGAAGAAATTAGGGCTCTCTTGATTTTATGTTCTTTGCCTAAAAGGTGGAATGACTTGGTAATAGCTATGAGTAATTTTGTTTTTGGATCTAATACCCTAAAATTGATGATGTGATCTGTGTTATTTTTAGTGAGGAAAATCGTAGGGAAACCTTAGGTGGATCTACATTAGAAAGTGCTTTGAACACACAAAGTAGAGAAATAATGACTAAGAGAGGAAACAATTATGGAAATCATGGGAAATCAAAAGGAAAGTCAAAGGGAAAGATGTCTCAATCAAGAAGACCAAATGACTTTTGGTACAATGGAAAACCAGGGCATAAGAAGAAAGATTGCTGGACTCGAAAGAAAAATGAAAGAGATAAACTGGAAGGGAACAAGGAGGCAAATGTGGTAAGTAACAAATCTGAAGAGGACACTTTGCTTCTATCTTTAGAAAGTGTAGACAATTCATGGGTTTTAGATTTTGGTGCTTCGTTTCATGCTACACCTCATAGAGGTTATTTCATTGATTATAATTTTGGGCTTGTTTATTTGGGGGATAATGAACCCTTTCAAATTGTTGGAAAAGGAAAAGTTAAGATTAAGTTGCAGAATGGAAATCATTGGCTTGTACATGAGGTAAGACATGTTCCAAGGTTGAGTAAGAATTTAATTTCAGTAGGAAAACTCGATGATGAGGGTTGTGTAGTTACTTTTAATGATAAAAATTGGAAGGTTTCAAAAGGTTCACTTGTAGTAGAAAAATGTATGAAAGTAGGCACGTTATATCTTTGTATAGGTCATACTGTTCCTTCTACTTTGATTATTTCAGAGAAAAATGAATGTTCAGGAATAGTTGTTGCAGTTGAGTAGGGAGAACAAACAATTGTTGTAGATTTTGATACAACGCTATGGCACAATAGACTTGGGCACATGAGTGAGACAGGTATGAAAGTAATTCATTCAAAACAAGTTTTACCAGGTCTAAAATGTGTTTAAATAGATTTATGTGAAAGTTGTGTATGCAAAACAAAAGAGAGTGAGTTTTTTGAAGAGTGGCAAGGAAAAGAAAAGTGAGAGATTAGAGCTTGTGCATACAAATGTATGAGGACTAGCTCAGGTATCTTCCCTTGGTGGCTCTCATTATTATGTTACATTTATTGATGATGCAACTATAAAAGTATACGTTTATTTTCTTTAGACAAAAATCTAATGTATTTCAAACTTTTAAAAATGGAAATGCTTGGTTGAAAATGAGATTGGTAAGAAAGTAAAATGTCTCAGATTTGATAATGGTGGTGAGTATTGCAGTCATGAATTTGAAGATTATTGCTCCATTAATGGTATTCATAGACATAATCCTATTCCAAGGACTCCACAAGAAAATGGAATGGTTGAATGCATGAACAAGACTATAATGGAGCATGCAGGAGCATGTGGTTACATGCTGGGTTACCCTTAAACATGTGGGCAGAGGTTGTCAATACTATTGTATATTTTATTAATAGAGGTCCCTCTACTCCTTTGGGTTGTGGTATTCTAGAGTAAGCATGGGCTAGTAAGAAGGTGAGTTATTCTTTTCTCAAAACCTTCGGTTGTGAAGCATTTTCTCATATAGTTCTAAAAATAGAACCAAGCTGGAAGCTAAGTCAAAGAAATGTGTATTTTTTGGATATGACATTGATGAATTTGGCTATAGGCTTTGGAATTTTGAAAATCATAAAATTGTAAGTAGGGATGTCATATTCAATGAGAAAGTGTTGTACAAAGATCTGTTGTAGCAACATGAGAAGAAAGAAGATGACTATGTAGTGTTGGATGATACTTCAAAAGATGACATTCCAAAAATTCCTCATGATGTGCAACAACTACAACAAAAAATACTACACACACTAGTGAATGTTAGATAGTCAATAAGGCTTAGTAGACCTCCATAAAGCTTTTCTCCCTCTTTGTATTCCATCTTACTTATTGATGCTGGTAAACTTGAATGTTATCATGAAGTTGTGCAGGTGGATACTAAGATTCAGTGGGAGTTTGCAATGGTAGATGAAATGGACTCCTTGCTGAAAAATAAGACTTGGGATTTATGCAAGTTGACTGTAGGTAAACGAGCTCTACAGAATAAATGGGTTTACAATTTGAAAGAAGAGGATGGAGGTAAGAAAATTTGTAAAGCCAAATTAGCTGTAAAATGATTTGAACAGAAAAAGGGCATTGAATTTGATGAGATATTCTCTCTTGTTGTAAAAATGATTTGTATTCATACTATTTTAAGTATTGTGGCTACTGAAGATTTGCATTTGGAATAGGATGATGTTAAAATAGCCTTCCTTTATGGTGCTTTGGATGAAGAGATATATATGGCACAACTGTAGGGATTTGAGGTCAAAGGTAAGGAGAACTTAGTGTGTAGATTGAAGAAAAGTTTATATGGCTTCAAGCAAGCATCATGATAATGGTATCTAAAATTTGATAGTTTTATGCATGAGAATGGATATAATAAGTGTCATTCAAATCATTATGTTTATTTTAAGAGGTTGGATGATGATAACTACATTATTTTATGTTTATATGTCGATGATATGCTTGTAGTTGGGTCTAACATGGATCACATTAAGGGGCTGAAATGCCAGTTAGCACATTCATTTACTATGAAGGATTTGGGGGCAGTGAAACAAATCCTTGGTATGAAGATTTTTAGAGATAGGAAGAATAGGAAATTGACACTATCTCAGGCTGATTATGTTGAGAAGGTGTTGCAACGCTTCTCTATGGAGAATGCTAAAGTTGTCAGCACAACTTTACTTGGTCATTTGAAGTTGATTAAGGAGATGTGTCCCAAGACACAAGAAGAGGAGGTTAAGATGTCCAAGATACCTTATGCTTTAACTATAGGAAGCTTGATGTATGCTATGGTATGCACAAGGAAAGATATTGCACGTATAGTGGGAGTTATTAATAGTTATATAAGTCATCTAGGAATTGAGCAGTGGAATGCAGTTAAATGGATTCATAGATATTTGAGAAGAACATCCAGTAAGTGTTCACATTTTGGGGGCTCTACTACTGATTTATAGGGCTATCTTGACTCAGATTTAGGAAGGGATATTGATACCAGGCATAGTACTACAGGTTATGTATTTATTGTTGGTGGGGCAGCCATGAGCCGGGATTCTCGATTGCAGAAGGTTAATGCTTTATTCACTATAGAGGTAGAGTATGTTGCTACTACAAAGGTAGCCAAGGAGATGATATGGCTTTAGTTCTTCTTGGAATAATTGGGACACCCTTAGAGGGATAATTATTTTTTTATAGATAGTTAGAGTGCCTTTCATCTTGCAAAGAATTTTGCTCTTCATTCAAAGACAAAACACATATAGTTGCGGTACCATTTCATTTGGTCAGTTTTGGATGATGGATAGTTAAAGATGGACAAGATACATATAGATGACAATCCAACAAATATGTTTACTAAGGTAGTGACAAGAGAGAAGTTGAACTCCTCTTTAACTTTGGTTGGTCTTCTAGACTGAACAAAATAATTGAACAACAAAGTCTAGGGTAGTTTGATCTAGTTGGAGCCTTATGGAGTAGCAATATAGCAACATGATTAGTCTCCAAGTGGGAGATTGTTAGATTGTGGTTACTAATCAGGGAAGTAACATATATAATTCATAATGGTTGATGTGTTGTAACTAATTTAACCCTAAAGCAGTAAAGATACTTGTATAAAGGGCTTAGGGTTAGGGATTATTTCATAAGGTGTGATGCAAAAATTGCTTCTTGTGGCGGTATTGAGTTGTAAGCTATTACAGATTATAATCAAGTTGTAATCATTGGATCATAATAATATTGGACTTGTTGTGTGGTGGACGTAGCCCAGGGTTTGGGTGAACCAAATTAAATCTTGGTGTCTTGTGTTCTCTTATGTGCAATCTAGTATTTTCTATTATTAGTTATATTTGCATGTAATTGTTATTTCTGTATGAGGTTAATCCTAACAATGATGAACTTTTTATTTCATTTTTAATCCCTTCCTCTATAGGTGGGGACTAATGTTTTTCACATCACTTCTCCATTAATCTTTGTCTCAAAAGAACCTTAAAACAATCCCATAAAATAAGGCATTGGAAACTGCAATAATTCCCAAACACTCTTCGAATTCACTTGAAGACAATATTCTCCATTTTCAATAAATTTTGGCCTCAATATTCCTATTTTCCCATTGGCTTGAGGGCTTTATTATCAACATTCTTTTATTTTTTTCACCTAAAAATTCCATACAAAATAGGTTCCTTAGAAAATAGATTCTAGACATCATGGTGAGCGGTGGTTATAGAGTGATACATTTAGCCAAGTGTCCCCTATAGACTCTAGATATGGCTTGTGCATGCAATCTTCACCTTGGCCAGATCAACTCTTATTTTCTTCACATTGTAATAGAGTTTAGCTTTCCAGTGGGCAGACTATGATCTTTGCCTTACACATTGCGGTCTACAACTCAATCTTGGGTTGTCTTTAATGTTACTTTCCCTTTTGCTATTATTTTCTAGACTTGTTCACAGGGATGCATCCAAGACATTTTAGGATTCTATTCTAAAAATTGCATCCACAAATTTTTAGGGTTCTATTGCAAAACTTGTCTATGCCAAGACTTTTTAGGGTTTCATTCTAAAAATTGTCGGTGCATTTTTGGCTTGGTGATGCAAGATTGAACATTTCTGTCATTTTTAGATAGCATTGGCTTCTTCAAACTTATCCTCCAGTTTCATCATCAAATGGTCAGGTAGGACATTGCTTTAAAAATGTTGTATTCTAAACCTTGTATTTAACCAACTTGTCGTGGTCAAATGAATGTAGAATAAAAATTAGTTTTAAACACTAATAGCATTTAGATTTTTTTGCATCCCATGATGTCCATCTAATCACAACTTCAAAGTTTTTTTAGGCTAATGAATCTAACTCCAATGCCCTTAGATATATTTCCATACATTCTAAAAAATGCAACAAAGTCATCACTATTTAACAATGTAGCTTTTCTATTTTACAAGGTTTGTCTCATGCTATGAACATGAACACCACTCTTGCAAATGCAACCCTCTTAAACCGTCTGAATATACAAACCATATGCACTAGACACATTTATTATTTTCATGGGTTTATTGAATTATGAAATCCATATAAACATAAACTAGTTGTCTATCATTGTTGCTCATTTATATTGGCAGATACATTTAGAGCATGGATAAAAATTTGGCTTGTGGGAGGTGTCACTATCATCACTCTCTTCTTGCTTGTGTTTCTTCGATGGATATCGTTTAGGCAAAGACGAGAACCTGATACAAAGATAAATAGCTCAAAGGATGAACATATTTTAAGAGAAATCAAAATCACTTTCTTATCAAAACAAACAATGTACTATCGTCACAAGTTTCTCTACAAATTATATTTGTTCATAATTAATTTTTAGCTACATATTATAATCAATATTTTTTTCAATTTTGTTTCTTAAAATCTTGCCACTTTGTTGATATTCTTTATATAAATTGGTTAATGGGAATACAGACAAGGAAAAATCCCAAGTAAATAAATAGATTCCCTAGATTCCCTTCATTCACCACTAAGATGCGTGTGAATTCACATGCATAATTTACTTTACATTTTAAGTTTTATTTACTATTTAATATCTAGTTAGCCTTTGTAAAACTTAACTTGTCAAATGCATGTTGATGCATTTCATTCTAAAATAAGTAGTCTTGATTTATTGTTTAATGTAATTAACCTTTGTGTTTTGTGCTTAAATTGTGCTTGTTAAAGCACTATTATCTATAATTTTTTTCCCATATATCATTGGGCCTAGAGATGTTTAATATTAGATCTTAATTCCATTGTATTATTATTATTATAAATAGTTAACTCAATAGATCCATCTTCTATTATATTAGTATACAAGAAATTGATCTAGGATAAGTGGTAACCAAAAAAAATGATCGAAACCTGTCATAGCACTTACACCCTTTAAAAAACTAGCACCCTTGCCTATATTAGGTAGTATTAAGATCTATTGTCTCTCTTTACATATGCCAACTTAAAATAAATTGAATGTTAACTAGAAAAACAAAACTATATGATATAGACTACAGAACCATACCCATTGCTAGAACTATTGAGAACATCTGGCACAACCTTGAAGTACCTAATCTATTCTTTTGAAGCTTCTTCTTCCCAGCTTAGTCAACAGGTTCTAAAATAATGAAAGACCTTATTCTCTATGTTGAATGCAATGAATACACCTCCTGCCAAACTCACTAAAGATGGGGACTAGAGCTACATGCAACCTTTGTTTATAAATCTTATCTAGATCAAGAAAGTTGTAGCTTGAAATTATAATGTAAATATTTAAGAAATCTTGAACTGTTATTAGGGTGGTCATGCTCAGTTTACTATTATTGGAAATTAAATTATGCAAAGTGTCATATAGATATTTTTTTCACTGTATAGTATTTAATTTGTACGTTTATATTAAGGATGGTAGTCAATTTTTTTCTTCTTTACACTTTTGATTGTTGTCAAAAGCACTTGCAAAGAACAATCAAGGAGCTAGCCAAAAGAATAAAGGAGTTTGAATTCTCACTATGGAAGATAATTGTTACAAATGTAAGATTGTTAGTGAGCATTTGATGAGGTCAAAGATAATATAAGTCCCTCCACTAGTTATAGGCAACGTAGAGGTTGATTGGCAAGAGGTAGGACAATCTTTGTAATTTGCCTCCTATTATGATTTCAAATGGCACAATTATATTTTGATGAACTCAATATTTAAGTAATAGTACAAAGTTACATCATACTTTAGGCCAAGTAAATAGTTTCAAATAAAAGATTTCTAGATGAGAGGGTTTCACTGACAATTCCTTTTTGACAATTTATGACATATAAATTCCTTAAAAAAACATGTGAGGATATAGACAAGTTCAGTTGGTGTTTGAATTGAGGGGCCTCATTTCCCCTAGTAATTAAAATCATACTATTTCTATTGGCTCTTCAAAGGTGTTCACTATGTGGGAGAACATTAGAAATCATAGATTTGAAGCTTTTTAGTTATTTTCTTATGTAATTATTTATGTGTATGTAATGATGTCATTTTGTAGGCATCATTTTCTTAACTCAAGTCAATGATGATTTAGCGATGCAAAATTGATATAATATATTTGAGCATTGCATGTGAATTTGCTTTACACATTGAGTTTTGCATACTGCATGTAAAGAGGCTTTAAGTATGCAATATGGAGTTTTGTATACATTTGTACATCATCAAATACTCTTTAAATAATGTGTTCTTCTTTAATAATGTAATTTTTACTGATATCATATTTTTGAATTTTGAATGTAGGTATCTTTAATTATTCATCTCACAAATAAAAGATAGTTGGAAAGAGTCGCACCCCTAAAGTCCAAAAGGGAAACTAGCTTGGACCCGGATAGCAAAAAACAAAACAATCATTTTTTAGTAAACCAAAACATAGAAAAAAGATGAGGGAGATCTTAGCCATCCAATTAACCTCATAAGCATCCTTAAAGTCCAAAAGGGAAACTAGCTTGGACCCGGATAACAAAAAACAAAACAATCATTTTTAGTTAACTAAAACATAGAAAAAAGATGAGGAAGATCTTAGCCATGCAATTAACCTTATACATTAATGAGATTTAAAGTAATTAACTTTACTTTATATGGACCCACTCTTAACCTTGATCCCGACAAATGATTGATATCTTAACCTTGTAGAACTTCAAATCACCCAACAAATCTTCTTTAACTAACTTTATGTGATATGCGTCAAGTCTTTTAATGGATAATATTAGTACTTCTAGAATTATTATTGGCATTTTATGGCTACATTCTATAGCTTATACTTGACCTAAAGCCATAAAGCTATAGCCTTCACCTCTTGAAATTGTCAAGATCATTTAATTCATTTAAAGTTTACAACACTTGAAAAGTTAGCAAAGTCCAATCCTTTTTGTGGATCCTGAATTTGACATGTCTTTCATAGCAAGACAAACCAAAGCTTATTACGACCTCTCAACCCTCCTAATCTTGTAAAAAATCTTGCAGAATTGTACATAAAAGTATGATAATGATTTTAATTTTAAAAATACAAATTTAAAATTTAAAATACATTCTAAATTTTAATTTATTTAGATAATCTATTTGAAATAATGAATTTAACTTAAACAACATACTCTAAACTTCGATTCAGTCAATATAAACAATACTTTATGACTACACCTCTACCTTCTAAACTTCAACTACTAAACTTACTAACATTCTTATTTAATTTTAAATTTTAAACAACACATTCTAAATTAAGTGAGATCAATTTTTAAACTTCAACTAGTGAACTTACTAACATCCCACTTCTAAACTTCAACTACTAAACTTGCTAACATTCTACCTTCTAAACTTCAACTACTAGACTTACTAACATTCTTATATCATTTTAAGTCTAAACAACACATTCTAAATTAAGCGAGACCAAATTTTAAACTTCAACTACTAAACTTACTGACATTCTACCTTCTAAACTTCAACTACTAAACTTGCTAACGTTCTACCTTCTAAACTTCAACTACTAAACTTGCTAACGTTCTACCTTCTAAACTTCAACTACTAAACTTACTAACATTCTTATACAGTTTAAAGTTTAAACAACACATTTTAAATTAAACGAGACCAATTAAACCAATCATTCCAATTATCTCCATATCATGCAAACATTTTCATTCAGTGAATTCAAGCTTCACGCACTGGAACCTGTTGATTCATTTGCTGTCCCTTTCATCACTTTTCTGTGTTTCGTGTCATACTCAACTATGATCACATAGTACCAGACGATTTGACTTCATTGTAATTGAAATCATATCTCATCTACGTCGATATGCATTTAGCAGTGTGGCGAATGAATACCATTCCTTTTCTCTCCCCAGTGGGAACATATCACACATGATCAGACATTTGTGGTATCATATCACATCCACTATTGGGTCCCTGAATATCTCACATTGCATGCTTTATGTAATCCTTTCTCCAATGAGAATCCATTCGTTTTTAATTGTGGATGTTTCGGTGTTCCATTATCTATCAAACCAATATGAGTGCTACTTCACTATCATGCATTGAAGTTGATAGATTCCTCGACTGTCCTCAACCTTCTTTTCTTTATTCATGAGTAAATGTCTATATTGTCATTAAAAAAATAGTATTATATATTTAAAAAAAAATACATTTCCACAATTTGAGCAGTCATATTAAATGGTTTGTTACATATATAGAACAACGAGACACTACCTATTTGTTTATTATTTTATTCAAATTAGTAACTGTTCATTCATGAATTATTAAGTAACAGAAAGAATAACAATAAAAAGATTTCAATCATCTGATTTACCCATTTATGAGTGGAGAAGAGCCCCACTTTTCATATACATCAAAATAATTGTATGCATTAATCTCACACTCACTAGTGCTTAAGTTTGAGTGGAAGAGGAGCAAATTTTATTTGTATCATCTTCAAAACAAATATCCTCCCGTTTTCCCATTTGAAAGCTTGGTTGGAGATTCCATTAGTTCATGCATGCTCATGTCTCCTTCCAACACTTATTATTTGTTCAAATTCGAATCTTGCTTGTATCTAATTAGAATCCAAGTCACAAATCTTCTAGGGTTTGTTTGGTTGTTGGAATATATTTGAGAATTGGCATTTAGAATCTTGGATTCAAGGGATTTTGGAACTTCAAATTTAGATTATAGTTTGTAGAGTTTATTTTGAGACTGTTTGATTCAAACAAAAAAAAAATTGATATTCAAAATTTGTTATTCCAAGCCTGTTTGATTTAAATACACTAATTATCATTTATATGGTAGAGGCAAGCCTATAATGACATAATCCTTCCACCCTTCCAACCCTGCAACAACACCAATTCCAAACAATCACACTTTTTTCTTGGGTAACTCTAATTGTCTGTTATAGTTTTAGTTACATACCCAAGTCTAGATGATCAAAGATAGAAAAAGTATAAGTGGTAGACATCGGATACAGTGAAACAGGTTGGAGAGCATTTGTTTTGGCAAAGGAAACGATCCACTTGAGTAATATATCAACAATGATAGATGCTGTAGGCCGTGTTCTAGAGAGACTCATATTTCTTAGGAGATTTTCCATATGAGGTTCCATGTTTGACATCGACTAAAAAATTCTATAAGTTTTCCCGCTTTCGGACTCCCCACCACACAATCTGGAATTATTTCTATTTGGAGATTTGGATTGTTGTCTGCCCATGTCATTGTTTTGTGCCATGACTCAATCACTACAATGGTATCGTGGATTTGGTGAGAGACGAGGTTTAAGGTGAGGTGCATCATCGGATTTACATGGCCTCACCTGAGATATGGAACAATTTGTTATTCACAAATTAGAGGAATGTTGAGTTGGAACTTCAAAGGAGATTGTAGATTGGGCTTAGAGGAATGTGCCTATGAGATTCCAACTTTTCAGATCAGGTAAGTGATGGATCTTGGGATATGTGTGGATCTCTGATAGGCATCGATGCTCGGGGGTCAAAGAACACATAGATACTAAATACCTTGATCAAGTGTGAATGTAATGTCTTCCCAGAACTAGAGCTGACAAGGATCATAGTGAATGGAAATGTCTCAATGGTGCTACTGAGTGATGGGAGGCACATGGGTTTGATTCTTCAACCATTCTTTGACAACATGGATCTACATATTTTGAATTGTTGTTATCTGAATGTCAAACCTAATTAAAGTTTACTTTATTTGGAATCTTCATTTTCAAAAAATGAGATTTAAAATATGGATTCCAAATAATAAGTATTTTGAGGGAGATGAAATTCTTGTTTTGGGGGTCAAATGGGGATACCAAATTCATATTTTCCCAAATTCCAATTCCCATTTTGCAGAGCCAAACTATGAATTAGGATTTTTTGAAAATTTGAATTCTAATTCCTACTCAAATCTGTGATCCAAATGGACCCCTGCCTCTATGGATAACAAAAACTTAATGCCAAATTAAACTCCATATATTTTCAAATTTAAATATATAAATATTAAATAGTTCTTCAAAGACAACATTTTAAAAGAATATTCAAACAATGCGAGAATATGAACTAAACTGATAATTACATCTTAGGGTGCAATGGGTACACTGAAGAGATATTGAAGGTCAACAAGGGGAGAAAATCATCTTTTTTTCTGCATATATTTGTGGAACTAATAAGGTTAGATAACATACTATTTAGGCAATGAGGTTTACGTAAGATAGGTCTAAATATAGAAGTAATATGGACACAAATAAATTTGAAAAACCTTTTAATTAGGAAGATAATCATGGCCCGTTACCATAAACCTTAACCTTAAATCTTATCACAAACATTAAACTTTTATCCTAACCTTAATCATTATCCTAAACACTTGATCATAACCCAAACCACAAACACAACCCTAACCCTAATTGAGAAATAAACATAAATCATCATCCTAACCCTAGCTTCCAACATAAAACTAATGATATTCCTAAATCTTACCTCAATCCTAATTATAACCCTAACCCTAATCAAAATTACAACCATAACCATCATACTAAACACTATGTTAGCATAACATAATCATTATTGTTATCAATAGGGTTAAGGTGCTATCATCATTATTGTTATCACACTAACCTTGATCCTCATCCTAATCATAACAATAATGATGTAAACCCTAACATTATAATCCTAAGAGAGTAGCATCTATGAGGGAGAAGTATTCAAAAGAATGATTGATGTCAATGGAGGAATATTTATATTGATAGTTTAAGGAGATAGTTGGATTGATAGTTTAAAAAATAGTATTACATATGTTTAAAAAAATTTGTGCTTTCACAATTTGAGCAGGCATATTAGATGGTTTGTTATGTATATAAAACAATGAGACCACTACCTGTTTGTTTATTATTTTATTCAAATTAGTAACTGTTCATCATAAATTATTAACATAAACAATTTTTTTTAAAAAATATTTCAATCATCTCACTTACCCATTTATGAGTGGAGAAGAGCCTCATTTTTCATATACATCAAAATAATTGTATGCATTAATCTCACACTCGCTAGTGCTTAAGTTTGAGTGGAAGAGGAGCAAATTTTATTTCTATCATCTTCAAAACAAATATCCTTCTGTTTTCCCATTTGAAAGCTTGGTTGGAGATTCTATTAGTTCATACATGCTCATGTGTCCTTCCAATACTTACTATTTTCTCAAATTTGAATCTTGTATCTAATTAGAGTCCAAGCCACAAATTCCCTAGGGTTTTTTTGGTTGCTAGAATATTATTTGAGATTTGGCATTTAGAATCCTAGATTTGGGATTCTAGAATTTGATATCTAGATTACGGTTTTCAGAATTTATTTTGGGACCGTTTGGTTGAAACCCAAAAATATTTGATATTTGGAATTTGTTATTCCAAGCCTGTTTGGTTAAAAATACAATAATTACCATTAGTATGGAAGAGGCAAGCCGATAATGACATAATCCTTCTACCCTTCCAACCCTGTAACAACACAAATTCCAAACATTTAAACTTTTTTCCTAGGTAACTCTAATTGTCTTTTATAGTTTTAGTTGCATAACCAAGTCTAGATGATCAAAGATAGAAAAAGTATGAGTGGAAAACATTGGGTATGGTGAAAGAGATTAGAGAGCACGTGTTTTGGCAAAGGAAATGACCCACTTGAGGAATACATCAAATGATACATGTTGTAGGCCGTGTTCCAGAGAGACTCATATTGCTTAGGAGATTGTCCATGTGAGGTTCCATGTTTGATAGTACCTAAAAAAATTATGTCAAGTTTTTCCCCCTTTCAGACTCCCCCACCACACAGTTTGGAATTATTTCTGCTTGGAGGTTTCGATTGTCATTTGCCTGTGTCAGCATTTTGTGACATGACTAAATCACTACAATGGTAATGAGGATTTGGTGAGAGGCAAGGTTTGAGGTGAGGTACATCATCAAATTTACATGGCCTCACCTAGGATATGGAACAATTTTTTATTCACAGATTAGAGGAATGTTGAGTGAGAGCTTCAAAGGAGATCATAGATTGGGCTCAGAGGAATGTGCCTTTGAGATTCCAACTATTGAGATCAAGTATGAGATGGATCTTGGGATATGCGTAGATCTCTGATGAATGTTGATGCTCGGGGGTCAAAGAACACATCTACTAAATACCTTGATCGAGTTTGAATGTAATGTCTTCTCATGACTTGAGTTGGAAAGGATCTCAGTGAATGGAAATGTTTCAATGACACTACTAATGAATGATGGGAGGCACATGGGTTTGATTCCACAACCATTCTTTGACAAAGTGGATCTGCATTTTTTGAATCACTTCTATTCAAATGTCAAAACTAATTAAATTTTACTTTATTTGGAATCCTCATTTTCAAAAAATGGGATTTAAAACGTGGATTCCAAATAACAAGAATTTTGAGGGGAGATGGGCTTCTCATTTTGGGGGTCAAATGGGGATACCAAGTCCACATTCCCTAAATCCTAATTTCCATATTGCAGACCCAAACAATGGATTAAGAATTTTTGAGAATTTTGAATTCTAATTCTTACTCAGATTCGGATCCAAATGGACCCTTAGCTAGATATTGATAAAATAAACTTAATGCCAAATTAAACTTCATATATTTTCAAATTTAAATAAGTGAATATTATTCATAGAAATTTTTTTAAAAGACTATTCAAATAGTGCAATAACATGAGTTCTAAACTGAGAAATGCATCTTAGGGTGCGGGTATGTGCAAGATCATGGTCAACCAAACTATGGCCTTAAGTGGCAATGAAAAACTAACAAATGAGGGTTATGTCAATTGACACATAATTTTAAAGTGGTTCTGGACTTTACATCAAAAATTTGTAAGAAAATAATCTATAGAAAATTGAATGTAGTTTCTAAACTACTAGGCCTTATTTGGAGAAAAAAATAATTGATTGGTCAAAAGTTTAAATTTTAATGCAGTACTATAAAAGTTTTAGGGCGAAAATAAAAAGTAGGTGTATGTCTGACCACCTTAATCAAAATCAAATGATAATATTTTTTTAATATAATCATAGATATAAAAAGTAGACTCATGCCTGGATGTGACACATATTTTTGGGTACTTTTATTCCAAATAAATAATTAAATATGAATTTTCTACTAAAAATTTTTCAAAAAAAAACTCATGTGTCTGACCACCTTAACTAATAGAAAACTTTACCAAATTTAATTAATTTTTTTCTTATACTAGGTGAAGCATAGAATGTGACACAACTTTTGGGTTTAAAAAATGTTATACCGTTTGAAAGTTATAGTTATTTTTTAATTAGTATGTCAATCAACACTTTACAATCATCTTCATTGAAAATTAACTAATAAATACTTATTGAACTCAGAATTTGATAGCAATTATATCGATGGAATCTCAAGAGTGTTATAAAAAAACCCTTTTCGTTTCATTCTATTTCAATGAAAATAACATTTTCAGATAGCTACCTGAAGTCTGAGTGTTAGTGAAACCCATCTCAAACATGTTTGTTGGGTTGATCAAATAGGCTTAGTAAATACCAAGGCTAATTGGATACCCAAATTCAAATTGGGTATTCGATTAGGTCCGAGATTTTTCAATTGAAATTTGGAGGGAAATTTGAGAGGAGAGATTTTCCAATGTCAAATTTGGAAGGAGGGAAATTTGAGAGGAAATAAATTTAAGAGGGAAACTCTAGAGTGTTTTAGAGGGAAATTTATTTGGGGGAAGTGTGGACATTGATATTATTATAATTATATATGAGTATAGTTATTATTATATTATAATAATATGTATGATTATTATTATTATATGTAATATAGTTATAAATATAATAATTATTATTATAACTAAATATAATATAGTAATATATATATGATAAATATTATTATTATTAATATAAATAGTAATATTATATGACTATTATTATATATAATAATATATATGGTTATTATTATTATTAAATCTATAATCTAGTTACATATATGATTATTATTGTTATATAATCTAATAATATATTATTATTATATTAAAATATACAATATTATATTATTATTAAATTTAATATCTTCATAAAATGCATCAAAAGGGGTCATAGGTTAACCTATGACCCCTTTTGATGCATTCTCGATGGGTCCCTAGGGGTCCTAGGGATATACATTGTCATGAAATGTGTCGAGAGGAGTCATAGGTTAACCTATGACCCCTCTCGATGTATTGGAACCAACCAAATGCGTCCCTAGGGGTCCTAGGACCCTTAGGGACATAGGTTGTGATGAAATGCATGGAGAGGGGTCATAGGTCATCCTATGGCCCCTTTCGACCCATAAAAATAATTATAATATGTCCTTAGGGGTCCTACGATCCCTAGAGACATATGTCATCATAGAATGTGTCAAAAGGGGTCATAGGTCATCCTATGACCCCTTTGGACCCATATTAAATAATATAATAATATATCCCTAGGGGTCTTAGGACCTCTAGAGACATATGTTGTAATAAAATGTGTTGAAAGGGGTCATAGGTCATCCTATGGCCCCATTCGACCCATATAAACGATTCTAATATGTCCCTAAGTGTCCTAGGACCCCTAGAGACATATGTCGTCATGGAATGTGTTGAAAGGTTGTCATAGATCATCCTATGGCCCCTTTTGACCCATATAAATGATTCTAATATGTCCCTAGGGGTCCCAGGGCCCCTAGAAATATATGCTGTAATAAAATGTGTCGAAAGGGGTCATAGGTCATCCTATGGCCCCTTTTGACCCATATAAATGATTGTAATATGTCCCTAGGGGTTCTAAGACCCCTAAAGACATATGTCATCATGGAATGTGTCCAAAGGGGTCATAGGTCATCTTATGGCCCTTTTCAACCCATATAAATGATTCTAATATATCCCTAGGGGTCCCAGGGCCCCTAGAGACATATGTTGTAATAAATTATGTCGAAAGGGGTCATAGGTAATCTTATGACCCCTTTCAACCCATATAAACAATTATAATATGTCCCTAGGGGTCCTAGGACCTCTAGAGACATATGTTGTAATAAAATGTGTCGAAAGGGGTCATAGGTCAAACTATGGCTCCTTTCGACCCATATAAATGATTCTAATATGTCCTTAGGGGTCCTAGGACCCTTAGAGATATATGTTGTCATGGAATCTATTGAAAGGGGTCATAGGTCATCCTTTGGCACCTTTCGACTCATATAAATAATTATAATATGTACCTAGGGGTCGTAGGACCCCTAGAGACATATGTCATCATGGAATGTGTCAAAAGGGGTCATAGGTCATCCTATGGCCCTTTTCGACCCATATAAATGACTGTAATATGCCCTTAGGGATACTAGGACCCCTATAGACATAAGTCGTCATAGAATGTGTTGAAAGAGGTCATAGGTCATCCTTTGGCCCCTTTTGACCCATATAAATGACTGTAATATGTCCCTAGGGGTCCTAAGACCCCTAGAGACATATGTCATAATGAAATGTTTTGAAAGGGGTCATAGGTCATCCTATGGCCCCTTTTGACCCATATAAATGATTCTAATATGTCCTTAGGGGTCCTAAGACCCCTAGAGACATATGTCATCAAAGAATGTGTCAAAAGGGGTCATAGATCATCCTATGGCCCCTTTCAACCCATATAAACAATTCTAATATGTCCTTAGGGGTCATAGGACCCCTAGAGACATATGTCATCATGAAATGTGTTAAAAGGGGTCATAGGTCATCCTATGGCCCCTTTCAACCCATATAAATGATTCTAATATGTCCTTAGGGGTCCTAGGACCCCTAGAGACATATGTCATCATGGAATGTGTTGAAACGGATCATAGGTCATCCTATGGCCCCTTTCAACCCATATAAATGATTGTAATATGTCTTTAGGGGTCCTAGGACCCCTAGAGACATATGTTGTCATGGAATGTGTTGAAATGGGTCATAAGTCATCCTATAGCCCCTTTTGACTCATATAAACAATTGTAATATATCTCTAGGGGTCCTAGGGCCCCTAGAGACATATGTCATCATGGAATGTGTCAAAAGGGACCTATGACCCCTTTCAACCCATATAAATAATTATAATATGTCCCTAAGGATCCTAGGACCCCTAGAGACATATGTTGTAATAAAATGTGTCGAAAGGGGTCATAGGCAATCGTATGAGCACTTTCAACCCATATAAAAAAATTTAATACGTCCCTAAGGGTCTTAGGACTCCTAGAGATATATATCATCATGGAATGTGTCGAAAAGGGTCATAGGTCATCCTATGGCCCCTTTCGACCCATATAAATGATTTTAATATGTCCCTACGGGTCCTAGGACCCCTAGAGACATATGTCATCATGGAATGTGTTAAAAGGGTAATAGCTCATCTTATGGCCCCTTTCGACCAATATAAATGATTGTAATATGTCCCTAGGGGTCCTAGGACCCCTAGAGACATATGTCATCATGGAATGTGTCGAAAGGGATCATAGGTCATCCTATGGCCCATTTTGATCCATATAAACGATTGTAATATGTCTTTAGGGGTCTTAGGACCCCTAGCGACATATGTTGTCATGGAATGTGTCGAAAGGGGTCATAGGTCATCCCATGGCCCCTTTCAACCCATATAAATGATTGTAATATGTCCCTAGGGGTCCTAGGACCCCTAGCGACATATGTCATCATGGAATGTGTCGAAAGGAGTCATAGGTCATCCTATGGCCCCTTTTGACCCATATAAATGATTATAATATTTCCCTATGAGTCATAGGGCCCCTAGAGACATACATTGATTAAAATGTGTTGAAAGGGGTCATAGGTCATCTTATGATCCCTTTTGACCCATATAAACAATTATAATATGTCCCAAGAGGTCCTAGGACCCTTAGAGATATATGTTGTAATAAAATGTCTCGAAAGGAGTCATAGGTCATCATATGGCCTCTTTCAACCCATATAAATGATTGTAATATGTCCTTAGGGGTCGTAGGATCCCTAGAGACATACGTCATCATGGAATGTGTTGGAAGGAGTCATAGGTCATCCTATGGCCCCTTTCGACTCATATAAATGATTGTAATATGTCCTTAGGGTTCCTAGGGGTCCCAGAGACATATGTCATCATGGAATGTGTTGAAAGGGGTCATAGGTCATCTTATGACCCCTTTCGATCTATATATATGATTCTAATATGTCTCTACCCCTAGACACATATGCCATCATGAAATGTATCGAAAGGGGTCATAGGTCATCCTATGGCCCCTTTCGACCCATATAAGCGATTTTAATGTCCCTAGGGGTCCTAGGACCCCTAGAGACATATGTTGTCATGGAATGTGTCGAAAGGGGTCATAGATCATCCTATGGCCCCTTTCGACCTATATAAATGATTGTAATATGTCCTTAGGGGTCCTAGGGCCCCTAGAGACATATGTCATCATGAAATGTGTCAAAAGGGGTCATAGGTCATCCTATAGCCCCTTTCGACCCATATAAATGAGTGTAATATGTCCCTAGGGGTCTTAGGGCCCCTAGAGACATATGTTGTTATGGAATGTGTTGAAAGGGGTCATAGATCATCCTATGACCCCTTTCGACTCATATAAATAATTATAATATGTCCCTAGGGGTCTTAGGACCACTAGGGACATATGTTGTAATAAAATATGTCGAAAGGTGTCATAGGTCATCTTACGGCCTCTTTCGAAACATATAAATGATTGTAATATGTCCCTAGGGGTCCCAGGACCCATAGAGACATATGTCATCATGAAATGTGCTGAAAGGGGTCATAGGTCATCCAATGGCCCCTTTCAACCCATATAAATGATTCTAATATGTCACTAAGTGTCCTAGGACCCCTAAAGACATATGTTGTCATGGAATGTGTTGCAAGGAGTCATAGGTCATCCTATGGCCCCTTTCAACCCATATAAATGATTGTAATATGTCCCTAGGGGTCCTAGGACCCCTAGAGACATATGTCATCATGGAATGTGTCAAAAGGGGTTATAGGTCAACCTATGGGCCCTTTCGACCCATATAAATGATTGTAGTATGTCCCTAGAGGTCCTTGGACCCCTAGCGACATATGTCATCATAGAATGTGTCAAAATGGGTCATAGGTCATCTTATGGCTTGTTTCAACCTATATAAATGATTCTAATATGTCACTAGGGGTCCTAGGATGCCTAGAGACATATGTCGTCATGGAATGTGTCGAAAGGGCCTATGACCCCTTTTAACCCATATAAACTGGAATATGTCAAAAGAGTTCATAAGTCATCCTACGGCCCCCTTCGACTCAGATAAATGACTCTAATATGTCCCTAGGGGTCCTAGGACCCCTAGAGACATATGTCATGATGGAATGTGTCAAAAGGGGTCATAGGTCATCCTATGGCCCCTTTTGACCCATATAAATCATTATAATATGTCCCTAGGGGTCCTAGGACCCCTAGAGACATATGTTGTAATAAAATGTGTCGAAAGGGGTCATAGGATGACCTATGACCCCTTTCGACCCACATAAACAATTATAATATGTTCCTAGGGGTCTTGTGTATCGAAAGGGGTCATAAGTCATCCTATGGCCACTTTTGACACATTTAAAGAATTCTATTATGTCCCTAGGGGTCCTAGGACCCCTAGAGACATATGTCATTATGGAATGTGTCGAAAGAAGTCATAGTTCATCCTATGGCCCCTTTCAACCCATATAAATGATTCTAATATGTCCCTAGGGATCCTAGGACCCCTAGAGACATATGTTGTCATAGAATGTGTTGAAAGGAATCATAGGTCAACCTGTGGCCTGTTTTGACTCATATAAATGATTGTAATATGTCTCTAGGGGTCCTAGGACCCCTGGAGACATATGTTGTCATGAAATGTGTCAAAAGTGGTGATAGGTCATCCTATGGCCCCTTTCGAACCATATAAACGATTGTAATATGTTTGTAGGGGTCTTAAGACCACTAAAGACATGTCATCATGGAATGTGTCAAAAGAGGTCATAGGTCATCCTATGGGCCCTTTCGACCCATATAAATGATTCTAATATGTCCCTAGCGGTCCTAGGACCCCTAGAGACATATGTCATCATGGAATGTGTCGAAAGGGTTCACAAGTCATCCTATGGCCCCTTTTGACCCATATAAACGATTGTAATATGTCCCTAGGGGTCCTAGGACCCCTAGAGACATGTCATCATGAAATTTGTAAAAAGGGGTCAAAAGTCATCCTATGGCCCCTTTTGACCCAAATAAATGATTATAATATGTCACTAGGGGTCTTAGGACGTCTAGAGACATATGTCGTCATGGAATGTGTGGAAAGGGGTCATAGATCATCCTATGGCCTCTTTTGACCCATATAAATTATTCTAATATGTCCCTAGGTGTCCTAGGACCCTTAGAGACATGTCTTCATGGAGTGTGTTGAAAGGGGTCATAGGTCATCCTATGGCCCCTTTCGACCCATATAAATGATTCTAATATGTCCCTATGGGTGCTAGGACCCCTAGAGACTTATGTCATCATGGAATGTGTCGGAAGGTGTCATAAGTCATCCTATGGCCCCTTTAGACTCATATAAATGATTCTAATATGTCTCTAGGGGTGTTAGGACCCTTAGAGACATATGTCATCATGAAATGTGATGAAAGAGGTCATTGGTCATCCTATGGCCCCTTTCAACCCATATAAACGATTCTAACATGTCCCTAGGGGTCCTAAGACCCCTAGAGACATATGTTATCGTGGAATGTGTGGAAAGGGGTCATAGGTCATCTTATGGCCCCTTTTGACCCATATAAACGATCCTAATATCTCCCTAGGGGTCCTAGGACCCTTAGAGACATATGTCATAATAAAATGTGTGGAAAGGGGTCATAGGTCATCCTATGGCCCCTTTTGACCCATATAAACGATTTTAATATGTTCTTAGGGGTCCTAGGACCCCTATAGATATATGTTATCATGGAATGTGTCAAATGGGGTCATAGTTCATCCTACGCCCCCTTTTGACCCATATAAACGATTGTAATATGTCCCTAGGGGTCCTAGGTCCCCTAGAGACATATGTCATCATGAAATGTGTCAAAAGGGGCCATAGGTTATCCTATGGCCCCTTTCGACCCATATAAATGATTCTAATAATAATAACAAAAATATTATATGTTGTTATAATAACAAATAAAAATAATATAGTAAAAATAATAATATAATATAATAATCATATATATATTAATATATATTTGAAATTTATAGATTATAATAATAATAACATAATATATTATTATATATTAATAACATATGTCATAATAATAATAATATATATTATAGATTATAATTTATTGATGATAATAATAATATATATTAATAACATATATAATATATTACGTTATTATATTTAATATTAATATAGTAAAAATAATAATAATATAATACATTAAGTTCATACATATATTAATATATATTATATTTATAGATTATAATAATAATAATAACATAATATATTATTATATATTAATAGTTAACATAGGTCATAATTATAATAATTTCATATATATATATATATATTTATAATAATAATAATAACATATATTATTATATTTAATAATAATATAATATAATAATAAATTATAATGTTAATACGTAACTCATAACTCATATATTTTTGTAATTCGTAACTCATTACTCACTAATAATGAATAGTAATTCGTTTTTCCCTCCAATATTTGGGTGGCAATATTGGATATCCGATTTGAAATCAGATACTCGATATTTACTGGCATTATTTTTCCAAAATATTCCCTATCACTGCAGACCTGACAACATCGCTTTTTGTGGGCCTTTTTCACTGGTTTTAGGAAAAGTCACATTTTGGGGCCCAAACAATCGAAAAAAGTTTGATAATATATCCATAGGTGTTCAATATTGTCATCTAAATGGGAAGCAACAATCGTCGAAAGGCTAAATGCAAAAGGAAGGTATCCAATGAAGACATTGTAGCATATAGGGAATGGGATAAAATAGAACACCGAAGGAAAAGACAAGGTATGTTAAATGTGAGTCAAGTTGACGATGAATTAGTTGAAGGTGAAATCATAGAGTCAGATAATGAATATGTGCAGTTGGGGAATGAAAATGTACCAACTGAAAATAATAATGCCAAAATTGAAAATTTAGAGAATGAAAATTTAGAGGATGAAATGCTACTAGGTCATAATGTAAATTGCATGATTGACCATGTCGAACATGACAATGCACAAGAACCTTACATATCTCCTAATTATAATCAACATGAAGGTTCTAGAACACCAAAATGGATAATTGAAATTGATGAAATGATTATTACCAATTTGAAAGGGAAAAAAATAGAAAGAACCATTCAGTTATGGGCTTCAAGACTATATAAGATGTTATTCGGCAACAAGACAATGGTGGAGCAATGTCAGCTTTTTATGCACTTAGTGAAGATGCAAAATATGAGACCTATACTTTCCAAATCGAAGATTCATGTCAATAAAATGTTGGAAAGAAATGCCATTATTGTGAAGAATCTTTTCAGTGCTCTCAATAGCATTGGAAAAAATAGTAGGGAGAAGGATAAGAGAGCTGCTCGAAGGGTTATTACAACCTCTTTGGTAAGTCATCATTTGAGAAAGGGTAGATATATGAGAAAAACTTGTATTGACTTGAACCTAAATGGTACTACTTTGAGAAGAGCACTTAGTCGATGAGATAGAATTGATGATCCTCTTCAAAATGAAACATGGACTTTTGGTGGGAGACTTCCATGTTCTGATAAGAAGCTATCTGATGATGTGAAGGAAGAAATTACACAATTTTGGCACTCTAGCTCATGAGTATCACCCAATGCTAAAGATGTGTTAAAGTTGAGAATTGGCATCAAAGACTCCACGCCACATCCTAAACGCTATTTGGAGGTAAGTCAAACTATGTTGTTCAAACAATTTAGAGAGTCATCCAAGTCTTCATATATCACAAAGGGGTTTTGAATCTTTGAAGCCATTTTATTGTGTGCCACTTAAAATTAAAAATAGATGTTGCAAATATCATGTCAATTTTTCTATGCACAATGAACTATTACGCTCCATTTGTTCTACTTTGCATAGTAAAGAAATGTTGGAGAATTGTGGTGCTAGTGGGTTTCCAAAATCATCAAGAGACTTGCTAGATCAATTTTTATGCCGTAGAGTTGATGATTGTTTCTTTTATAAAAATGCTTGCTTAAATGAGAAATGTTTCAAATGTGGTGGCTTATCCAAGTTTGGCACATGTTTTCATGAGGGGTGCAAACAAGATCTTGGAAAGATAATAGTAAAATAAAAAAAGTATATGAAATGGTGAAATACGCCTTGAAGAGTGGGGGTGAGGGCTCTAGATGTGAATTGGTTGCAAAAGAAATCATTGTGGCTAGTTTTATTTCAGAGTTCAAGGAAAATATTTTCTACAAGTATGCAAGACATAGTCATAGGTCTCAATGGTTGGATCAACAATTTAGAATGTGTAAGGAGACTTTTCCCATTGGCACTATTCTATTAGTTGTTGATTTTGTTGAGAACTACACATTGCAACTTCAAAATGAGACACAATCTTAGTATTACAACTCCATTCAGATTGCTATTTTCATCCACATAACATATAGACATGCCTCTGATAGTGCGGAAGATAATCAAAAGATTATTAGAGATTATCATTTTTATATGAGTGATGATAGATCTCACTCTCATGAATTTGTGCAACATTGTTTCGAGAATTTTTTGATTTCTTACAGGAGCATGCAATTGCTATGGATAGACATATCCTTTGGTCAGATAATTGTATAGGTCAATTCAATAATGCTCGCATGTTTTATTGGTTGTGTAGGATGCATGTAGAGAAGGGGGTGCCTCATATTTGGAATTTTTTTGAGTCCAGGCATGGGATAGGGGAACATGATGGAGCAGGGGCATGTGTGAAGAGAGCTCTAGTTAAGGAGCAATTGAAGATTTCAGTAGTAGAGCTTCTTGATGCTTGTAGCATTGTTGATTGGTGTAGTTTAGCATTATCATGGGGGGGACTCTTGATTTAGTGGTACGCAAGTTCTTTTGGTTGGTTGAGGAAGGGTCCATAGGTGATAGATCAGATTGTGCTACAGTAAGAGACTCATAAAAAATGCATTCATTTTGAAGCTCTGATTCTAGTACATGGACCATTTGGACATGACAACTAGCTTCCTTTTGTCCTAGTTGTTTTCAGTGTGATTGGGATCACTGTGAGTCGAGTAAGTGGGTGGACACATGGGCTCCACATTATCTTTCTCCATTGTCTATCATACCCTCTATTAGAAATGATGACATGGAAAGCTCACTTGAGCACAACCATCTATCAGATATTCTTCAACCAGGACATGTCTTTACATTGGTTGCACTGCAGAGGAATGATGAGAAATCCAATTATTGGTTAGCACGTTGTGTAAACAAAAGCATGCACAACCAATCACAGATGATGATGGATTCACATATCCTACTGGTTCAGTGGTTGTCGCTGGAACATGGCTATGGACATACATGCTTAGAAGGAAAGGAATTCCTACATTTGAAGACTATCAGAAGCATAAAATAATTCTCATATATTCGCATCTTATTATAGCAACAAATGTAAAGTTGTTGAAGCATCAAGGAAGACCAAAAGTAAAAGAACTTTTTACTATTACTAATGTTGCTCATGAAGCCTTGTTGGAGACCCTAAAATAGAGAGAGGACCCTATTGGAACACTCGACTAGGTATATTTACTTCTTATGTTATTTTCTTCATAATGATTCAATGAATCGATGATTATCTTATTTAATATAATAAGTTACTAATATTTTCTGTGATATTGGAATATAGGTACATCATGAAGAGTGGGGGGGGGGGGGGGGGGTGTTGGGGAGAATTCCTAAGATTTATGATGTAAAATGTGAAGTTTTTTTATATATGGTTTTTGTAATAATGAAAAAGACAACTTACTAGTGTAGGCTCCTTCGTAAGATATAGTGGTTGCATCATAAAATCTACAAAACTCTCCCATTGAACCTTGTGTGCACTAGGAGTCTCCTATGAGATACAAAATAGTATTTGTTAAGATCACAAAAATCAGTTTTGAATTTATTTATGAAGATAAGGAAAGTAAAAAATAAATGATACTTACACATACAATGGGGCTCTCGGTGCGAATGGAAATGCTTGAGCGTCTAAGATGAAGAATCTGTATGAGCTCATCGCCAGTAGCCACACCCTATATACAATAAAGAATGTAATTAAATTTCATTACCACAAACATTTTACAAGAATGCATCGATATTTAATCAAATAGAAAGTACCTAATTACTTTCCTTTGTCAATGGGTGTTGGCTCATCCCACGCACTTTGTCCCCCAAGGATAGGTGGTACCTACAAAATAAAAAAAAGATTAGCAACCATATATGCTACAGTATCAAATAGAAAAAATAATCAGAACACAACATAATGTACCATAGATGTCTCAAGGCCAAATGAAATAGCTAAGAGTGTGGCATCATCAACCTCTCTAAGCTACTCCTCGGTCATCAACTAAACATGAATGAAGATCACATACATGTATAAGTCAATATGGCTTAAAAATTAAAATTACTCTATTATAAAAATTAACTTTAAATTGCATATGTCATAACAATAAAATGTATACATGTACTGATATAGAAGGAGTCCATGCTTCTGCATTCCCCTCCTCTCTCACATTAGGGTCTGTAGCCTCTGCACGTGTGTTTAGTGTATCTTCGTCTAATACAAAATGACACTCAAGAAGATCACCTATGGGACCTAGGGAAATATTCTTGCATGTAATGCAAGTTTGAGGCATACAAACATGTGATGAGCTAGTTGATGATGAACTAGTACCAACATCATCAACACGGGGAGGCAAGATTGACCTAGCCTAAGATATCAACAGGCTACTCAGCCTATGAATGGCTCTAATGGTCTAAGAGCTAGCCTCTACCATAATATCAGGATGCTACACTCAAGGAGGGGGGGAGATATTAGTAGGGGGGAAAAAAATGCTAGATTTCTTCCGCTGGGAAGATGGTCTATCCGGAGGAGCTCCTTGTCCTACACCCATGTTGGGCTTCATGCTCCAATAGTTCACTTTGAGTTTCAACACAAATTCTGCATATAATTTTCTAAGGAAATAAAATGGCACCTCTAAATTGCTATGTGGAGGGATATCAAAAAGCATCCACCAAAAATCTCAAAAGTTAGCATGTATGGTGTCATTTGTGCACCACTTAATCAATAGTTTGGGTTTTTTTTTGTCGACAGGTATACCGATTTTTGGGTTCACAAAAAGGCTAGCCAAATCCTCTTTGGTTATATTGAGGGCCACAACCTCATCATAGTCCAAGACATCATCAAACATTTCATGCATTTTGTCACACCAATGAAGAGTGGCATTTTGTTGGTTGGTAAGGGTTTCAGTGTTATCCACTATGGTGTTTAACATGGATAACATAGGAGCTAATGCGGGTACATTATTATATGTTCTTTGCAAAGTCCTCAATTGGGTGAGATTTTTAATTATCAAATCCTCGATTCAAGGAGGGTTTTGAAGGGGTAAAGGATCATTTGGTGGACGATTTTGTGGGGCACTATATCATTTGGTGGGGGGGGGGTTACAAGGAATATTATTCCTTGCCTCAGTGTCATCATTTTGATCAGCCATTCTTATTAATTTGCAAAACATAATATATATTAAAAGAAAACCTTAATTTAACAATTTCTATCAAAAAAACTCTAAATTCAACTAAAATTAACAAATTCATGATAAAGTTTATTAAATTTATATTCAAATTGATAAAAAAACAAAAAAAAATTACCTTGTATCAAATATGCGATTTTGCACCCGATACTCGAAACCCTCCACACAAAAATCTCACTGTGATAACAACCTGTAGGTTTTTTTTTTTTTATAAACACTGACAAATATTGGGTATCTAATACAATATCGGATATCCAATACTTGCCACATCAACCCCACGTCAACCTGTGGGTTGTCTTTTTTGAAACAATATGCGAGTCAAAAAATTGTTATTAAAACTATTATTTCCTATAATAATTTATAATTTATAATTTAAATTAAACTATTATTTCCTATAATAACATATGTACAATTATACTATAATTAATAATTAATATGTTGACTATAATATAATAATTACCAATATTAGTGATTATAAATTAATTATACTATTATACTATATTATACTCATATTAATATTTGTGAATGATTTTCGAAATATAAAAATATTAATCTTCATAAATAATATAATATATATTTTTTATTTTATAATAATGTAATAACTAATTTATTATTTCATATTACTTTATATATATTTCATACTATATATTTTTAAGTATTCGATATTGGGTATCTGATATCATATTAGATATCCGATATAATATCAGGTATCCAATATCAAATATTTGATATCAAATTGGATATCTGATAAGGGTTGGGCCTTACTTTCTAGGTTTGGTACCTGCATAGGGGAAAAAAGTTAGAGCATATTTTGAAACACTTTTAGACATTTTCAAATTATATTTTTTTCACATCGCCACTTGTTGGCACACCATGATCCTACACATACCTGTGTAATGGGTACACCAAAGAGACATTGAAGGTCAATAAGGGGAAAAAGTCATGTTTTTTTTGCATATATTTGTGTCCACTAACAAGGTTAGAAATCATACTACTTAGGCAATGATTTTTATGTAAGAAAGATCTAAATATAGAAGTGATACAGAAACAAATAAATTTGAAAAACCTCTTAATTAGGAAGATAATCATGGCTACTTACCATAAAAATTACCCTTAAATCTTATCACAAAGATTAAAATTGTATCCTAACCTTAATCATAATTCTAAACACTTGATTATAATACAAACCACAAACACAACCCTAACCCTAATTGTGACATAAACATATATCATCATCATAATCCTAACTTCAACCATAAAACTATCCATATTCCTAAATATAACCTCAATCCTAATATTATTGTATATAGGGTTATGAATAGTCAACTTGTGGCTATCTTAATCCTTAATTAAGTCATGTTATCATTATTATATTATAATTTAGGTAGGTAGGTTGGCTTAGGTGTTATGAAGGGTTGTGTCTATTCAACCTAAGCATAATTAGGTATATATAGGAGGTTGTGAGTATTATTTCATCATCATATTGTGAAGTGTGTTCTCATTGGAGATATTTGGAGGTTTTCCCCTCGAAATGGCATATTACTCTCAGATATTATCAAGTATTTATATAATATTTCATATTATTTCTTTTATTGTGCAAGTTATTTCATTACAAGTGGTATTAGAGCATGATCTTGGCACCATAGAGGCAAGATTTTTTCTCAACATTGGGGCAATTTTGGGAAGAGTGTAACTTTCAGATTTTAGCAATTTTTTCAAAGATTTTTAAAGGGTTTTTTAAGAACATATTAAAGAAGCTATCATCCAAAATTTAGAAGAATTGGAACAAATTTTAGGAAATTATTACAAAATTACTATTTCTACACAATTTTTTGAGATCTTCATATCTCTTACATCCTACCAAATTGGAGTATAACTTATATTGGGTTTTTCAATACATAGTAGAGGAGCCTAAATTAAAAGCTTGGAGAAATTGAAAAACAAAAATAAGCAAGATATTGTAAAATTAGGAAATTTCTCTCTCAAGGCAGCAAATTTGCTATTTTTTTTTGGGGATTTTTTCTGAGTAAGGATTTCTTGGCCCAAGTAAATTACAATAAAATAATAATAATAATTTATATTTCATTTGTGTGATTTATTTAAAAAACATTGGTTTCCATCATGATGGGGCCTCCAACAAGAGGCAAAAAGAATTCTACCACACTAGGGAAATCCTCTAATCAAGATTGGGATGCAACAGAGGATGGTAAGCCCAATGAGGAACTTAGTGAGTTCAAGGAAGAGGTTAAGAAGGATATGTGTGACCTATGAGGAGATATATCAAATATACAAAGCATGTTAAGCACCTATATGAATGAAACAAGGAAGGAGCTCTCAAGTAATCAAGGTGAAACCTTCAAGTCGACTAATAATGACACAATTTTTTTTAATTCTATAGGATCTAGGAATTATTTTCCAAAGGTGGATATGCACAAATTTGATGGCAAGGATCCTCTAACATGGATAAATCAAATGGAGATTTTTTTTGAAATACATCAAATTCCATATGGACAAAAGGTTACGATGGCTTCCTTATAGCTAGAACCAAATCAATTCATTTGGTATCATTGGATTTGTACTCATAGGAGGAAAAAGGGTCTCACTATGTCATGGTCAATTTTTACAAAAGAACTCCAAGCACAATATAACAATAGTGTGACAAAAAACTTCTTTAGCCAACTTGCTAAGCTTCAACAAATAGGATCAATTAAGGATCATATTCAACAATTCAAAAATCTATCCTTAAGGGTGGATAAAATTATAGAGGAGAACTTGAATGATTTACTCTTAGGTGGTCTGAAGGATCACATTCAACATGAGGTACACATGTTTTGTCCCAGTTTAGTAAATGAGTCTTTTATATTGGCACGCAAGGTAGAGGAGAAGTTCTTGATTTCTAGAAAGCAAGGGGCTAATGTGACAAGAGACAAAGGATATTCAACACCTTATCTTCCTCAACCTACTAAGTTGACTCCACATCAAATTGAGGAGAAAAGAGCAAAAGGGTTTTGTTTCAATTGTGATACCAAATATAGTCGAGGAAATAGATGTAGTGAAAAGAAATTGTTCTATATTGAAGGTCTAAGTGAGGAAGAAGAGGATGAGCCAATATTATATTAGGATAGGGAGTCAGGTGAGGAATCACATGATTCTCAACCAATCATTTCTTGTCACACACTTTTAGGTTTCAATGCACCACAAACTCTCAAGGTAGTTGGTTTCTTAAAGAAGCAGAAAGTAACAGTGTTGATCGACTCAGGTAGTACTCATAATTTCATCAACAAAAAGTTGGCAACTCTTCTAAATTTTTTTATACATCCAACCCCAGAGTTTCAGGTTTTGATTGTAGATGGGGGCACAATTAGTTGTTTGGGGAAGTCTCATAGCATCAAATTATCCATGGGAGATTATCAACTTGATACCCCAACATATGTGATATCCATGGGTGTAGCAGATATTGTTTTGGGAGTACAATGGCTTACTACATTGGGAACAATTGAGATGAACTTCTAAGAACTATTCATGTGATTTCACTCACAAGGAAAGGTAGTGAAGCTAAGGGGATTGAAAGAAAGTTCCCCACAGATGGTAAGCTCTCAGTAAATGCAAAAAATTCTTAAGAAAGGTGTAGATGGATTTGTGGCCTAGCTATGTTCATTAGAAGTTTCTCAATCTAATGCTCTTACTCATCCAATTGTACAAGCAATAATTGATCATCACTTAGTGATTCTTGGAGATATGCCTAAAGGACTTCCTCCTAAGATAAATCATGACCATGCCATACAACTAGTTCCACGAAGTCAACCACCAAACATTAGGCCATATAGGTACCCACAGATACAAAAAAGTGAGATAGAATAAATTGTGGAGGAAATGCTAAAGGCAAGAATTATCAGGCATAGCCAAAGTGCTTACTCCTCACCTATTTTGCTAGTGCATAAGAAGGATGAAACTTGGTGCATGTGTCCAGATTATAGAGTGCTCAAAAAATACACCATTAAAGATAAATTTCCTATTCCATTCATTGATGATCTTCTAGATGACTTAAATGGAACTATGTATTTTACCAAGTTAGATCTTAGATTGGGTTATCCCCAAATTAAGATTAAGGAGAAAGATATTTGTAAGATAGCATTTTGAACTCATGAAGGTCATTATGAATTTTTGGTGATGCCATTTGGTCTTACCAATGCACCATCTACATTCCAAAGTTTAATGAATTTCATTTTTAAGATGTTCTTGAGAAAGTTTTTGTTAGTCTTTTTTGATGATATATTAATTTATAGAAAGACTTGGGAAGAACATTTGTAGCATGTAGATCAAGCATTAAAATTACTCGAAGATCATCAAATCTATGGTAAGCCATCCAAGTGTGCTTTTGGTCTTAAGGAGGTGGAGTATTTGGGACACATAGTTTCACATGAAGGAGTAAAGGTGGACCCTAACAAAATTAAGGCTATCATGGAATGGCCTATTCCAAAAACTATTAAGAAGTTGAGGGGTTTCTTGGGATTAATAGGATACTATAGAAGATTTGTGAAGAATTATGGTCATATAGTAGCACCCCTTACAACTCTATTGAAGAAGGATTCTTTTCATTGGAATGAATTTGCTAATGTATCATTTGAGCAATTAAAGAAGGCTATGTGTACAACTCCAGTGCTTGCCACTCTAAACTTCAATAAGAAATTCATTGCGGAATGTGATGCTTCTAGAAATGGGATAGGAGCAGTTCTCATGCAAGAAGTTCAACCAATTGCTTTTGAGAGTCATCAATTAAAAGGTAAAAATCAACTCAAACCTATTTATGAGAAGGAAATGTTAGAAATCCTTCATGCAGCTAAAAAATGGAGGCCTTATTTAATGGGTCGACACTTCAAGGTTAAGATAGATCATGATAGCCTAAAATATTTTATGGAACAAAGACTATCATCAGAAGAGTAACAAAAATGGGTCACTAAGATGTTGGGGTATGACTTCTAAATTGTATACAAGAAAGGGAAGGAAAATATTGTGGCCAATGCACTTTCAAGGAAGGATGAAAAAGATGAAGCCTTATTGTGTGCCCTTTCAATATTACAAGAAAATTGGATGGTAGAAGCCAAAGAAGAGTGGATAAATGATGTTGCAATAAGTAATCTCATCCAACAAATAAAAAGTGACCCTAGTAGTTTAGATAAGTTTTGTTTGAAGGGGGATATTCTTTGGTATAAAGAGCACTTGTATCTTTGCAATAATTCCACTCTTAAACACAAAATTCTCAAAGAACTACATGAGTCCCCAATTGGTGGTCATTTGGGATTTTTGAAGACATATCATAGGGTCAAGCAAGATTTTTTTTGGGAAGGGCTAAAAGGTGATGTTCAAAAGTTTATGGTTGAATGTTTGGTTTTTCAAAGAAATAAGGGGGAAACAATTAAAACACCAGGTCTCTTGTAGCCTTTATCTATTCCTAGCCAATTTTGGGAAGAGGTATCCATGGACTTCATCATAAGGCTCCCCAAATCTAAAGGTCATAATGTCATCATGGTAGTAGTTGATTGCCTCACTAAATATGCACATTTTATTGCATTATCACATCCTTTTATAGCAAGTATAGTGGCAAAAGTTTTCTTGGAGAATATCCAAAAGTTACATGGTACACCTAAGGTTATTGCTAGTGATCATGATCCTATCTTTACTAGTTACTTTTGGAAATATTTATTCTCATGTTTGGGTACTCAATTGGCTCGTAGTTCTTCATACCATCCGCAATCAAATGGGTAAACTAAGGTGGTTAATAAATGTTTGGAAGGATATCTACATTGTTTCACTTCAAAAAAACAATCTCAATGGGTAGATTATCTACCTCTTGCAGAATATTGGTACAATAATTCTTTTCATAGTTCATCAAAAATGTTTCCATTTTTGGCACTTTATGGATATCATCTTCCTTCTAGGATAAAAGTACAAATTTGTGTCACCTTTTAGGCTAACTTATCAGAACAACTAAATTTGAGTATTTCTATGTATATATTTGTTTGCTCAAACATATGATCTTGATAAATTTATTCTAGCTAAGTTATATATTGTCTTACACTTTTCCAATTGGAAATGTCTATTAAATTCATGTTTTATACTATTTAGTATCCAATTACTAAAGAAATACAATTATTTTAGAAAATTGATGTTTCAATAACTCTTACTATTTGTTATGATATTTTTTTTAATAACATACAAACACCATTTTATAGAGCTAATAGTGTTTTAATTAGATATAGTATATTATAATTTAAAAATTCTACAAGTATGTATTTTCACACTCAAGAAGATGTCAATTTTGAGAAATAAAAATATACTAAATCATATTTAAAAAATTTATAAAATTTATGAAATTCTAGAGGAGAGAGTCTTCTTCTAGAATCTATAATTTTTCATTTGGTTGGAATAGATTTATTGTGAAAAATGTGGTGGGAGATGAAAACTATCGATTTGAATAAGTTGAAATTTGAATCATTATAAAAGAGAAAATATAGGTCTAAAGCCAATTTTTATTTTTGATTTTTCTAGCTACATATGTTATCTATTACATAATCTGAGATCAAAGGGAAATAAGGTTATTTCCATGTAGTTTTGTGGTGGGAACCAAACCCCTACTTTCCAGCATTTTTCAACAACTAAAAGTTATCTTTAAAAAATTGGAAAATATATAATTTCTTATTCCAAATAATTATTACAAATTATAATCCTAAAATTCATCCATTTCTACACATTTCATTAGTTTACTTCATTTTCAAAATCTAAAAAATAATACCATTTTTATGTCATTGCAGGTGAACAACTATACTTTTGTTAGCCTTTTCCTTTGTAAAAGGGTGACATAGGTTTGTGCTTTTACCCTCCATCGCATCATCATTAAAGGTGTCACCAAGAGTTCAAGCAATAGAGGATTAATTGCTTCATCAACAACAGGTACTTTTAGGACTCAAGGAGAATTTAGCTATGGCACAAAATTGAATGAAACAACAAGTGGACCAACATTGTAGTGAAAGAAATTTTGAAGTTGGGGAATAGGTCTTCTTGATATTTCAGCCTTATAAACAAATCTCAATGAAGCAACAAAAAAAGAATAATAAGTTTTCTCCAAGATATTATGGACCATACCAAATTATGCAAAAGATTGGGTAGTGCTGCCTACAAGCTGGAGTTGCCACCAACAACAAAGATACATCTAGTTTTTCATGTTTCTTGTTTGAAGAAGGTAATTGGGTAGAATATTCCTACTCAAACAGTACTACTAGAACTTGATGAAGAAGGAAGAATAATTTTGTAACCAGAGTGCATTCTTCAAACACACACACAAAAGATGAGGAAAAAAACCTTGACTCATTATCTCATCCAATGTAAGAATTTACTAGTTCAAGAGGCCACATGGGAGGATGAGGAGGACATTCAAGATAATCCACATTTGGTTAGCATTGATGACAATGCTTCTTTCAAGAGAGGGGGCATGCTATGCACTTAATATTATTGTATATAGGGTCATGAATAGTCAACTTGTGGCTATCTTAATCCTTAATTAAGTCATGTTATCATTATTATATTATAATTTAGGTAGGTAGGTCAGCCTAGGTGTTATGAAGGGTTGTGTCTATTCAACCTAAGCATAATTAGGTATATATAGGAGGTTGTGAGTCTTATTTTTTCATCATATTGTGAAGTGTGTTCTCACTAGAGATATTTGGAGGTTTCCTCCTTGAAGTGGCTATTACTCTCAGCTATTATCAAGTATTTATATAATATTTCATATTATTTCTTCTATTGTGCAAGTTATTTCATTACATAACCCTAATCAAAATCACAACCATAACCATCATACTAACCATGATGTTAGTATTCACATATTCATTATTGTTATAAGTAGGGTTAAGGTACTATCACCATTATTGTTATCATACTAACCTTGATCCTAATCCTAATGATAACAAGAATGATGTAAACACTAACAATTGTAATCCTAAGAGAGTAACATCTATGGGGGAGAAGTATTTAGAAGAAGAATTGATATCAATGGAGGAGTATTCATTGATAGTTTAAGGATATAGTTGGATTGATAGTTTTTCATCATTTGTTGACATTAATGCTAAAGGGGGTTGACACTTGGATTGATTTCTTGTGTATTGCATTCATGACTTGGTTTTTCATTGATGTCAACATATATGTATTTTGGTATGTGACAAATAGAGCTTTAGTACATTGTAGAGGTAGATTTAATCAATGAGATTTTGGTATAGTGAGTTAAAATTATATATTTGTGTTCCCTTATGTTAGTATGAAGATTCAAATGAGTTATAGTTGATTTATTAAAGATTGGTTGGAGGACAATGTACATGGAATAATTTACTAGAAATTCAATTGTATCTTTTAAGTGAGATGAAATAAAGGTAAACAAGCTTAGATTGTGGTTTAAAGCATTTTCGTGATGCTATGTTCATGTTATAGGTGTCGGAGTTCATTATGTGAAGGTTTGTGAAGTGTAACATGTCATATGTTCAAGTAAGCAATCGACTATGCAATAGAGATTTATTTTGGAAGTTGTAAAGTGTATTGTAGTGTGTGAAACATTATTGTAATATATTATTGAGGTCCTATATAACTCATTGTATATTAGGAAAGCCTTCATAGGCCAACTCAATTAGTTATTAGGACAAGGTATAAAGGAAAGGTTATTTCCTTGGTTGGAAGTGTGCATTGTGTAATTGTGATGTTAAGGATGCAAATTTGATTAGAGAAAATAAAAAGTATATGATGAGGTTGACTTGAGAACTCCAAAGGGATTGTATTGAAAAAGAAGTTTTTGTATTGGTCCTATTCACTATCCTGATATGTTATCTTAGATATTTGTTTTTTATAACAATTCTGAGCAATTTAGACAACGGGTTCAATTGTCTTCCTTATTGCTCCTAATCGGGCTAGAATATTTTGATAGGGATTCAAAGTCTCCTAATAGGGACTCATGTCTAGTGATTATATGTAATTGAATCCTAATAGGGTCATATCTTCTTACAAGGAACTTTTCTATTAGTACATCATTTTGTTGGTACCATCTCATTAGGGTTTTCCCTAATTAACAACTTAGTATGTCATTGTGTATATCCTATCTCTTAGCATTATTCATATTATTGGTTATTGAAGTTGGATTTGATAAGTTAAGTTTAATTTAGATTAAGATACAATGAATTCAACCCCCTCCCCCCCTCCTCCATTGTATCAGTGGAATTTTCTTTCAAATTGTAATTGGAATAAAAGAATTAGGTCCTTAATCAGGAAGTTTAACAACTTAAAGAGATCCATGGCATCCAGGAAGAAAAGTTTGAAGTTTGATGGAGAGAACTATGAAATTTGGTAGCACAAAATGAAAACCCTCTTTCTATGCATGGGAATTGACTACTGAATAATCACAAGGGATAAGAAGATTGTGGTATGTTAGGTGGATATTTTGCAACTAACATTTTATGCTAATTTAGTTGCAAAATAGGGTTACCAGTGTGAGAGAGAGTCACTCCTAGGTCAAAGGGAAGGCTCCCCCTTCTTAGAGTTACTTGGATCAACTCAAGGTAAGCAAGAAGTTAAGAGATATTGTAAAGAGGTGTTACCAATATTCTTTCCTGTTATTACAAGAAAGGACCCACTTACTTTTCGAGTGAGTAATGGACAAGCTTGATCACTTTAAGTGCACTTATATCTAATAGTTGGGAATAGTGATACCAATACTAAAAACCAACTCAAAAGTTGATTGAAAGCATTACTAGCATGATCTATGTCTAGACTTTCTCATCTATATTATAAGGCAAATCTCTACCATTAGGGTGCACAAACTTCCAAAAGTAGATGATTTCTAAGCTATAATTCTAATAAATTGCATGAATACAAGATAGAATTATAAACCACAATCACAACTTCTATTCTATATTACCATAATTTCTCCCAATCACAGCTTTGATTCAATTTCTTTTTGTACTCACTATGATCTTTAATACACATACAAGATTAACATGAATAAAAGACAATAAACTCAAATTGTAGTCACAAATTCCAATTTGATTCACAAAAATTGCTTTTGGTTAAAACTTCAAATATAATTGATTCTTAATATTCACTATTCTTTTCAAAATTGTACAAGACAATCATAGTTATGCTTGTAAAAGTTTGGTAGAGCTCCCTTTCATATAAAAAAGATGATATTTGCAAGGGAAGGAACTCCTTTATATAGGAAAAGGAGTGAGAGAAAAGAGGAGAAAAAGGTGGGAGAAACTCAACCTCCTTCACTAAGTCAAATAAGAAAGATGATTTATTAGATTACATGATTGAAGGCTTGTGTAGTTGGGTTATATGCACATGGATTACATGCAACCTATTTTATGAATCTACAAAGCTAAAACTAAACTTGAAGAAAATGTTGAAATTTTTGATTCTAAATGAGTAAATCTTATATATTATCTATGTACCATATTAAATTGGAAATACTTCTATTTAATGATTTTTACCACCTATTTAACATGAGATCATCATCTCCTTGCATCTCTCCTCCTCCTCATTTCTCCTAGGTAGAACTGGGCCAAGACTTAATTGATCCTTTTTAATATTATTATTTTTACGGTGTAAATATTGGGGTAGGATCTAACTATCTAGGTCCTCCCTTTCCCCCATCTAATCACTCAAAATATTTTTCAACACTATAATAGTCCTATCTCCCAAATTATACCTAATTTTTAGAATCTGAGATCTCTTTTTGGAATTTTGAAGGAATTCCTAGGGTATTGGGCCATAGTTGGTAGTGACATAGTGTGTCCTTTCCCTACCAAGGACATCTATTTTATCCTTGATAGGCCCATTAGGTATATAATGCATCCCTTCCTGATCCCTATCTTGGGTCCCCTTCTTAGATCCTGAGTTTGGGTTTATCCATGCTGCATTAATTTGAGGTAGGTTGACCTTCAAGAGAAGCTTAATTTTGAGCCTTTATAAATCCATCCATTTCCTCCATTTTTCATATCATGTATCCACAAGCTATCAAGTATTAACTTGTATTCAAGGATTCAAGTCTTCAAACATCCTTCAAGAAAAATCCTCTATTGGAGATCAAAGATTCAAGCAATTGAAGGAGTTAGCTTCAAGATCTCCCTCAATCCATCCAAGGTCATTTGTTTCATCTTCTACATCCATCAATCTACATTCTTGATCCAAGTCAATTAGTAAAGAGATCTCATTACATTTGAATCAAGAGATTTGGCTATTGTAAGGAAAATTCGTACATTGTCTTTACATTTTTGTAATTCAAGGTTAATTCCTAAAATGGGATTTGCATGAGGTAGACCCCCCCATCAGGGAAAAAAAAAAAAAAAAAAAAAAATTTATTATTAGTTTCAAATCTTGGATTGGCAAACAAATTGTAGATTTAGATACCCTTTTCATCATTTTTTGAAATTGCAAAATCAAATTCAAGATCAAACATAGTTAATTAGGGATGCACTGACTCCTCACTTTAGCAGAAAGTCACCCTCATGTGAAATTCACCCTTACCAAATTGCCAAAAGATATCTAGGTTTTACAAATTTCAACATTTCAAGTTGAGATATGACACTATTTGTCAGTTTTGAGCAACACAACAAGTAGAATATTAGATCTAAAGGTGTGTCTTCTAATCCCTTTTGTTATTTCACCATATCTAATTATTAAGTTTACATATATTTTCCTAGTACTCATTAAAAATATATTTTTGAAGGAATTTTTCATCTTTTCCCTTATTTTTCTCACTAGATCCTAGCTTTGTATAGGTGTTCCTTTATACGTTGGCTAGTACTTATCTTTCTAGATCTAAGTCTTATAGAATTAGGATTAAAAGGATCAATTTCCTTGAACCCACCTTTGAGTTGTGTAAGTGTGGCTATATGACAAACTTAGGGTTTATTTCTTTGATTCATCAACACTTGGCAATGGCCTTGCACTTGGTGATCAAATCACAGATGATCACATGATTGGGATTCCCTATATTTCATGCCACTACATTCACCTTGATAACTGTGGTGTTGCATTTTTGGATTGAAATTCTTGGCACATTCTCATACAAACTTAGGTTCTAGGGAAGACATTGGGAAAATGGAGACCAAATAAATTATTCCTTCTTTTGATTAAAAATATACCTTCTTGACAAAATGTCTCTATTATTTGATTAAATTTTGACATATGTCAAAGAGTTTTCTGCAACATGGAGACTCAAAAAAATGAAAACATCTTCCAATGGGATTGAATCCATGAAATTTGAAGATTCAAACATTAATGGTAGATCGGAGGGTAAGCATTCAAAGTATGATTTAGATACTTGGTGAATGCTTTAGAAGGCTGGAAATGAATGGAACAACTTGTATCTTGGGTAATAATGACCAAATTTGGGTTTTCCAAGGTGGATTGCATGTGAGAAAAATAGGGATTTTGTTTTAAATGGAAAAGAATTTAAGTTGGGTACAAATGGATGTGTGTAGGATGAGAGTTTTATGTTTAAAAATGTGAATTCTTACCAAAAAGTTGAGTTTTGGAAATGCAATTATGTGTGGTGAAAAAGTCATCATTTTACTTTGTGTAAATATGTATTACAATTACATATTTGAGGATATGGAGTTTGGTTGTATTTTGAAAGATGGATTGGATATGGAAGATGAAATCATAGAGGATACTTGCATTCTTTTGGTGAAAATTCCAACTTTCTTTTTGAAACAAATAAAATGTAAATAAAAACAAGCAACAAAGTATATACAAAAACCAAATAAACAAAAATGAAGAACATATCTCTTTCTTTGACATGACTTGATAGGTTTTAATAATTAAAAATTGCATGCAAATCCAATTTTGACTTTGAGGGCCTTTTGAATTTGCAAGAAATAAGAGTTTCAAACTAATTTAAAAATATAGAACAAAGAACTAGGGCTACATTTAAACAAATGGAAGATAAAGAGCTAAAGAATGCAAGAAATAAGCAATATAATCAAGAAATAGAATCAAAATCTAAGTCCTACACTTATTTGGAGAGCAAAGAGAAAATATTGGAGCAAGAAGAAGTTTTAATGGAATTCTCCTCTCCAATCTTTGGTTTTGGAAGTGTGAATACATGTAAAGATTAAGTGATTTGAAAAATTCAGACTTTAGCTCCAAATCATGCTTTGCTAATGCAAATGCAGGTGTAAGATGATGCAAATGATTTTTCAAATTCCCTTATAAGTGAAGCTTGCATTTATCCAAATGATTTTCATGTTTGAAAATATCTTCCCAAGAGAAAATCATGGTTTAAACCTTGGATTACATGTGCATGAGAGAACAAAAAAGTATTTGGAAATGTTTCTCTTAAGGAAATTAGGGTTCTCCATATGTTTTGTGTATTTAAAAATATACAATGGAAAGCTAAAATTAGGTTTTAGAAGGAAAAATGCATGTAGTTTTCCCTTCAAATGTATAGATCAAGGTTTGAGGAAGGTATTACATGTGTTGGAGAAAACATGAATATGCATCTTTTATATTTTTAGACTCAATTTGACATTTGGAAACTTAAAAACATATTTTAAAAATATGTAATGTAAATTCCTAAGTTCCAAATGTTCAAGAATAAATTATGATTTGGAGAAGTCATTACATGTTTAAATAACCTCTCTAAGGCAAAACTTGATTTGAAAATCATTTACATGTAATGCATATACATGCATTTTGCTCAAAACTTTATCCCTTTAGAAAATTGTCGTTTGAAGAAAGCATTGTATGTAATGCAAATGTATATATTTTTCTCAAAACCTCATTCCTTTGGATAATCATGATTTGAAGAAGGAATTTCATGTAATGAAAATGCATGCACATAGATGCCTAGAGAAAAATCAGGATTTGAAAGATGCATTGCATGTTTTAAATGACTTGCATTTGCACAACCAAGAAATCATTTTGCAAATCAGAGTTTGTAATTCCATTTACATATTTAAAATAACCCCATTCCATGCAAACCATGGTTTGCAAGAATTGTTACATGTTTTAAAATAACTTGCATTTGCACAACCAAGAAATTCTTTGGTGAATTGGGATTTGTAGAACTATTTGCATGTAATACAAACACATTTATTTCATCTCTTTGGCAAATCATGGCCCTTGAATGTCATTACATGTTTCTATTTTGCATTTAAAGAACAAAATCATGGTTTTCAAGATGCATCACATGTTTTAAATTGCATTTGAAATGCAAATTTTAGTTCTCCAAGTGATTTACATATGACACATTTGCATGCAAGAGACCAAATTGTTGTTTAAAGAATGATTTGCATGGTTTAAAATGCATATGAAACTACCCAACTAGCTATTTTGATAAGAAACGAGTGGTTTTGCAAGCTAAATCATGGTTTGGAAGAGCAAATATATTTTGTACATTCAAAAACATGTAATATGAAACATATTATAGAATTGCATCACTTAATTTTTTATTTAGCACATGTCTAATTGATTCACTTACATAAATCTCACTTTAGAGGGACAATTACATATTTATACTAACATATTTTACATATTATGTGTAAATATTAATATAAATCTCAACATCAAAATATAACATAAAGTGCACTATACAAACTTAAATCACTTAAGTTATAAATTTAAGGTCAAATAGTAACTTAAAAATACAACATAGAGTGATATATATATATATATATATGGAATTTAATTTACCTTACAAAATAATGCAATTAGGGACACCAAATATTTGATATATGCTTAGGTGTGCATGTATTTTTTATAGATATATAGAAAGATAACATCGATTGTATGTAATATTACCCAAAGACATAATAATATACTAGAGTGAATATGTAAAGCTATCGACTCTATGTTCTTGTGTGTGTGTGTGTGTGTGTGTGTGTGTGTGTGTGTGTGTGTGTGTGTGTGTGTGTGTGTATAAAATAAAAATAATAAAAATAATAGTAATAATAAATAAATTATATTAGTAAAAAAAAATTAGGTTGTGTTTTTGCCTTGTAATTATTGGGCATGACATTTTTGTATCAGAGTTAGGTTATGGAACACTGGGCATTAATGGGTCCATAAATGAATGTGCAACTTAAATGTTACCTTCAGAAGAGAAGAATGCCAATGAACTCATCTTACAAGCTAGTAGCTTCTATAAGAGAGTAAATAAAAAGAAATAATAATAAAACCTCAGGGCTTAGTGATCTTAAGGATTAATGGTAGAAAAAGGTTATAATAATGACATAAAGATATAGTAATACAACAAACATATATATATATATATATATATATCTTGTTGCGAGAGATGACACTCTTTTATGATAATAAAGCCATTTTAGATAACGTCTTCTTAGGAAAGGAAAGTATAGACCTCAATGAATAATATTATTCAATCATAAGTCCTAATGCTCTGAAAACTTCAAAGGACTAAAAATATGTTAAAAGTAGAACTAGATAAGATTTAGTGTTGAGCATCTCAACCTAGCATCCTTAAATAATAGGATGATGAGGAAACATACCTTGATAGCTATAAGATCTTCGTGAACCATAATCATGTCACACATGAAAGAAAATTTTGGGACATATCAAGGATTGAAAGGTTCTAGTGGATATATAACTTATAGTGATGGTTTATACCTAAGTAACTAAATAAATAAAAAATAAACATTATGAAATCTTTTGAACTAAGTTCACCCCCTTAGATTGACACAATGCTCTGAGTAAAAATCAACAAGCTTAACAAATAGAAGAAACTATAAGGCTATGAATAGTAACCCTACTATATAGTTCTAGTGAGACAATGATCAAATATGATATGATAATAAAGTGTAAGAAAATTCATGGAGTCATAAAAGTGTAGTATCTAGATTAGTAAGGAGAATGATAATAGTTAATGGGCATATAATAAACATCAAAGCATGATGAAGTGAGCTATACAAAATAATATCATGGATGTGAATACAAGTGTAACATTAAGATTTGAAGCAAAAACTAACCTCAAAACAATTGATACTGAGGTGGTCATAAAATAACATTATATATAGTAGAAGAATTACCATCTTCTTATAGGGGCTATGGTACTAAACAATAAGCCATTTGAGACACTATTGAGTAGCATAGACAAAAAATTGTAAGTGTGAAGGTGTGATATTCCTATATTAGATATAGGATGTAATCAACAGTTGTATCCCTTAGCATGATTGTTACTTATCATACCATCGTATACAACCCTTAACTATTAGTAGATATTAATCATCTGGGAGTCATGATCTCAATGTGCATGTTGAATAATATGGATATCTTACTTTGAACAAATGAAACTATATAATGTACAATGGTAGATATGAACAATTGCTTAATTTAGGTACATCCTTTCTAATACAATTCAATTGGGAATCTAGGTTTCAAAAATAAAATACATGATACGTGATGGATACAATGCTTAATCACAAGGATAGGATGCTTAATTGAGTAATTTAATGACAAAGCCATGTAAGCATATGTTTCCTTTAGAGACCAGCTATTAGCAGAACCCAGTTTCAACACTAGGAGCCTAACCCTTTATGTTTGAACAGATGCAATACTGCAACCTTGTTTATGACGTATTAGTGCATCTGATTAAAACCCAATCTAAGGTGGAAGCACTCAGAGACATAGGGGGATACAAAATTTATTTTTAAGCTATTAGTACTTTAATATGATAATTTCTCCTCTTCTCCATCAGGGAACCTCGGTATGGCTATATTATTCTTGTGAAGTTATTATTCCATGTGAATCCTTGTTGGTTCCTTGTTTCAATTTTGCATTTATATAATTTTACTTTTCTTGCCAACAATTTGAAAATTATCATTTTGCTAGATTTCTTGATGTTGGTTCCATTGTGCCTTAGGGACATGTCTTGTTTTAATTGGAGTTTACCAATGTGGCCACATCTGTGTTGTTTTTTTTTTCTCCTGTAATTTTTTTTTAAAAGTTATTTATGGGGCATTTCTTGTGAATTATGTTGACGAGAATATTATATTGAAATGGCCATACCAAGGAGGATCCTTGACAAACCATCAAGAGAATTAAGGTACCCATAAAACTTTCTAGTTATCCATTGCAAAGCTACTAGACTAGATTTCCAAAACACCACCCCTTTGCATGTCATAAATATGAAATATGCACCAATCTCTTTTACCATAGGTATATAATATATATTAAACTATCTAAGACCGTAGATGCATGTTATTTTGAAGACCTAAGCAAGGACATAAACAATTTGGCAGTTAAACCTTAGTAAGGTAAGGATTGACTCATTGGGCATCGATAGTAGAATACTCAAGGTGGGCCAACCCTGATAAATACAACCTAGGCAAGATCCTAATACTAGCATCTAGTTGATGAACATAGTAAAGTTGATCACCTAGGGAGAGACCCCCTCCTCTCTGATAAGGACTTAACACTTGGTCAAGTCAATCACCCCAAATCAAACTTTAGTGCATAAAAACACGCAAGGTGAATATGTTTGACTAAGTCAAAAATTCTCCCTCCTTGGTGCATAAATTGATTTTTATTAGTTAGCTTTAGTGTAATTTTTAAGGGGGCTCAGGTTAGAGGAATGGATAGGCTTAGGGTATTTGAGTAATTGTAGTTAATAAAAAAGTTAGTTATTAATGTTAGGTAGTAGTGTGAATGAGTGAATGGACTTAGTGAGTAGGTTGTGGGTAGGTATTAATTTAAGTTAGATCTTTTATTAGTTTTGACTATAAATATATTATCTTTATATAATTCAAGCATGCTCAAGTTGATAATAAAAAGATAGTAGATAAAAAAATTAATTTTTACAAATTTCAATAATCTAAATCCCAAACTAAGAATCATAATTAAGACATTTTCTATGCCAAACTTGCTCTAAGGATACTTATCCTTAATGGTACTAAGGTTCATGCACCAAATAAATTTAATCATCATAAAACTCATCAAAGTCACTCAACTTTCCTAGCGAATCAAATGTCATTGGACAAATATTATGTGTCAATAAAATAGAGATAGAAACAAAGAGCACAACTTTTTAGTATATGACTTATTATACAAGTAGAACATTGATTTGGTATACCTTTATGATATATGATGCAACCTATGGTAGTTCTAAGATAGAAATTAGTAAAATAGATTAAATAAATAATTTAATCATACTTAAGTAAATTCAAGACCCCTCAAAAATCCACAATTTGTTTAATTAGTGTCCTAAGATGTTGTTAAAAATTGATACATAATTCAATTCCAATCCTCTCATAAAAAATAATTAAGTGACAATAGTATATATTCTATCATACTATTTATTTAAAATTATCAAAATGTATAAAAGAATGGGATCTAATGTTAGTAATATATAGTGTATAACAACTACTCTCATAAGTATAGAATTAAATGGATTAAGATGTAATAACAAATGAATAGACACCTTGTTAGCTAACCATGATATAGATTCCTTATTAACTAACCATAATGGATAGATTTTATAATCAAAATTTAGAGGGTGGAGAATAGTTGAAGGATAAGTTATGGGCTAGATGACGTATGAGCTAATGGATAATTGTGAGGACATAGGGACCATCCATTTGACAACCCATCAATTTGATAGGTATGGTGAAATAGTGGTTAAATTAAGTAAATGATAGAGCTTGAACTCGATTAAATAGAAACCCATAAATGCATAGAAGTAACCAACTGTTCTTAGGAAATCAAGTGATGGAAAAGAAGGCTATGAAATTGATAATGGCTAAGATGTTATTTAATTATTGGGCAATTCTGAAGAATATGTATATATATATATATATATATATATATATACATATATGGAATTTAATTTACCTTACAAAATAATGCAATTAGGGACACCAAATATTTGATATATGCTTGGGTGTGCATGTATCTTGTATAGATATATAGAAAGATAACATCGATGGTACATAATATTGCCCAGAGACATAATAATATACTAGAGTGAATATGTAAAGCTCTAGACACTATGTTCTTGTATATATATATATATATAAACAAATAAATTAATTAATTATATTAGTCAAAAAAATAAAAAAATAAGGTTGTGTTTTTGCCTTCTAATTATTGGGCATGACATTGTGGGTGTGTGAAACTTAGCATAATGATGTAGAATGATATGGAATATGTCAAGAACTTAGGAAGGAAGGTTCAAAATTGATTTTGACCTACTAGTGGCATTAGGTGGATTTTTGGCTTGTTAAGCCAAAAGATGCACAGTTAGTGATTTGGGAGTTAGAGGATGGAACCTTGAATTGATTGGGAAGTGTCTTGGTGGAAGCAGATTAGAAGAGAGTTCTATAGGTTAGGGTTAGAGATGGAACCCTAAGAAGGCTAAGAAGTAGTCTTGGTAGAGAAAAAGGCTCTAGGTGAATAAGCTCCCCATCAAAGTGGTATAAGAGCCATAAAATTAAGTTTTAAAAATCAGCTAAGGAGATAGATGAGCAGAAAAATATCATGGAGGAGAAAACTAGGCTTCTTGATGAGGCTATAGAAGAGATGAAGGAAAAATTGAGAGAAATGGAAGAGGCGGCTCAAGCAAAAGAAGATGAAGACACCAACATCAATAAGGGAAAGAAGAAGGTATATTTCGAATATGAGACACCAGAACATGATCCTCCACTTCATGAGAAATAACCATTCCTCAAAGCCCTCAAAGCATTTGGAGGAAAGAGTCTTGATAATGTTTTACTATTTCATAGGAAGATGGATGCAGAAGTGATTATAGAGTGGATTGAAAATATTGAAAAATATTTTGAATGTGAATTGACAATAGAGGCTCAAAAAGTAAGAGTGGCAAAGTCAAGATTGAAAGGACATGCATTAACTTGGTGGAGGTTTGTGCAAGAGGAAAGAGAGATTAAAGGGAAGAAACAAATAGCCCACTAGAAGGCTATGGTAGCCTAAATAAAAGAGACCTATTTACCAAAGGATTATGAGATCCAAATTCACAAGCAAAGATAGAATCTCAAAAAAAGGATATTGATATGGCTGCCTATGCTAAAGAGTTCTAAAAACTAGCTTTAAGGTCAAGAGTACAAGAGGAAAAAGGTATCAAGGTGGCAAGGTACCTAAATGGCCTTAAGTGGTCTGTCCAAGATGAATTAAATTAGTTCAACTTCACTACATTGTAAAGTTTCTTCAAAATGGCTAGGAAGGTGAAAGACAAGTTGAGAAAGAAGGGTGACTCAATCTCTAAAAGAAGGGGCAAAGGAAGAGATTTAAGGGGTAACTCAAGAGATGGTTCTAGTGGAAGAACCAATGATCAAAGGGGCTATGGAGAGTCCAAATAAACTGAACAACCTAGTGAGGCTAGTCAAAGGGGAGGTTACAATAGAGGAAGAGGATCCAATAATGGTGGTAGAGGAAGGTATGGAAATAATAGTAGAGGATCACACTTTAGTAACATGAAATTTGACCAATGTGGCAAGTTAGGGCATCCTTCCTATAGATGTCCAATGAAGGCACCAACATCTTATGGAGAGAATAAACTAAGCTATGTCCAAGATGAAGAAAGTTAGGAAGTGGGTGAGATAGACCTTGAATTAGAAAAGGGTGAGAACCTAACATTGAGGATAGTTTTAGTTAAAGAGTCAGTAAAGGAAGAAGCTAAGAAAAGGAGAGAACTATTCAGAACTACATGTAAGATACTTGGAGAAGTATGCAAGGTGGTCATAGATTCAAGGTATACTAATAATGTGATATTAGAACGGGTAGTACAAAAGCTTGGTCTAGCAAAAATCCCACATGTGTGTCCTTATAGGGTAATTTGGTTGAATAAGGGGTAGAATATATTAGTGAATGAACAAGTATGGGTAGACATCACTATTGATAAGTATCAAGACAATATCCTATGTGATATATTTCAAATAGATTGTTTCCATCTGCTATTAGGAAGACCTTGGCAGTATGACAGCAAGGGAGTGCTTCATTGAAATTAAAACAAATACTCTTTCAAGAAGGATTGAGTCAGCTATCGGATACAATAATTTTTGGAAGAAGACAAGGTAGAGAAGGCTATTGCTAAGACATTATTGATGAGTGGGAAAGAGTTCCTCAAAGATTTGAAGGAAGTTGAAGGAGTAGGGTATAGCATCATGGTGAAACCAAAAGAAGAGAAGTCATCAACTCAAGCACCTAAACAACAAAGGTACACAAGCTATTAGATCAGTTCAAAGATATTATATGTGATGGAGAACCCCCAACACTACCCCTAAATAGAGCCATAAGTCATCAAATTGAATTCATACCATGTGCATCCTTGCCCAATAAGGCTACATACAAGATAACATCACAATAGAACAAGGAGATAGCAAGGAAAGTCCAAGAGTTGCTTGATTAAGGGATAATTAGGAAGAGCATCAATCCATGTGTAGTACCAATTGTCCTAGCACCTAAAAAGGGAGGTAAGGAAAGAATGTGTACTAATTCTAGGGAAATCAATAGAATCATAATTAGATATAGATTTCCTATTCCTAGTATAGAGGATCTAATGGATTGTCTTGGTGGAGCTAGACAATTTTCTAAAATTGATGTTAAGAGTGGCTATTATTAGATTAGGATGAAGGAGGGTGATTAATGGAATTTTGCATTTTAGACTACCATGAGTCTCTATGAGTGATTGTTAATGCTAGTTGGCCTTTACCAATGCACCAAGTACCTTCATGAGAGTCATGAATGAAGTCTTGAAGGATTATGTAGTAGTGTTTGTTGTGGTGTATCAATATGACATCCTTATCTTTATCAAGACAAAAGAAGAGCATATAAAACACTTAGAAATAGTGTTGAGGAAGCTTCAAGAGGAGAAGTTGATAGTGAACCTTGAGAAGAGTGAGCTCATGAAGGAGGAGCTGGCGCGTTTGGGTTTTATAGTGTCTCAAGGAAGTCTAAAAATGGACAAGAGCAAGGTGGAGGAACATGCCGAGGTATGAAGAATCTAAATATAAAGTATGTTCTAATTAATAATTAATAATTAATAATAACATTATATGTTATGATATATATATATATATATATATATGATCTTTTAAAGTAAATTAATATATTTATTTTCAAAGATATATAATATTATAGTAAACTAGAAATAAAAATAGCTCAATGTAAGGATATGCAAACAAAATAGGGATATCTATTAATATCAGGCAAACTAATATTACTAGTGCACATCATTACAACTAGAAAGGAACTAGAGGAGAACATGGGAGATATGTACAAACATTACCTTTATACATTAGGCTTAAATTGAATATGCCATTGAGTAAAAACCCTAACCAAATTTATGCTATACACAAAATAGATTGCTTAATATGATCAAAATCCCATCCTCCATTTATAGCTAGATCATGAAGTTGATATAAAGCCAACTAATCAATACATTCATGTGATCAAGAGGGGAAGAAACAAATGTTGTTTGAAAGTTGTAAGTAGGCATAGGTGGACCACAGGTAGGGTCCTTGAATAGATAAGGCATCATTTAAGGTTGAGAAATACATTATAGCTCTCTGTTTGGTACATTTTCCCTTAGAAAATACATTGTGACCATTGAAAATTGGAACCAAGCTCGCTATTTGAAAATTGATATTCGATGTAGGCACCTTTTATGTGATTAGACAAACATGATGCAAGAAGAAAAATCCAAATAGATGTTTAAAACACAATAATCTATCATTGATCAATGGTTGGGGTTGCAAATCTTATGTGAAAGAAAGCATAGATAAGAACACATGGAAGATATCATAATACAATATTCATTTCCTCTAGTTACCAACAACCCTCTAACAAAAGCTAGTGTATCTCCAAAAAATAGTGGCTATATACCATAGGAAAACACATCTATTTTCACAAAAAAGAAGTCAAAAAAATTATATAACTATAGGAATTGAATATAAAAATATAATACACCATGAAAAGATATAAATAGAGAGTTATATCAGATAAATTATGCAATCAATAAGTGAAATCCATACCTTGAGTCCTTCGAATATTTAGTGGAAGCTAGAGTAAGGAGACAAAGAGAGTAAAATAGATCCACTTGAGATGTGCTACTCAAATCCACTCCAATTTCACAAACCTCCATGGTTGAAGAAGAATCAATTCCACAAAAATAATTCCCTCTCTCAATTCTTTAAACTCTCACATATAACTCTCTCTCCAAAAGGAAGTAAACTTACAAATCCTTATAGAATTATACTCATAAACTCTCCCTCACATATCATTAATTTTTCTTCTTAAAAATATTCATAAATATTACAACCAATCTCTCTTCTACCTTTCATCCCTCCCCCTACTTCACATTTACATTTTACACCACATATATATGTTGTCGAATAGTTTTCATACCCCTTTAGGGGAAAAAAATACCACCCTTTTAAATAAATAAAATTCCAAAACCTGAAATTGCCTTAGTTTATGTAATTAAATGTCATTTTGAAGTTGTTAATGCATATTAGGTATGAATAAATTCTATTTTAGGGTTATATAATGAATAAATAGTCCAAAAATGATGTAAATACATAATATAGTGAGGTGGTTAGCAACTAAAAAACATATAGTAGGATGTGTTGGGCCAAGCATAATAGATTTTAGCCCACAAAAGTGTATCACATCAGTTATCTATGATAGGATAATGGTGGCCAGCAATAAATAACCAAAAAATTTAGTGACTCAGAGGGGATGCTTTCTTACTAGGCATAATATTATTGGCCCTAAGAAATCTAGTGTACATGAAGTCACAATGTAAAAAACATAATGTGTTAGCCACCTAAAACACATGTAATTTTCAACCTCTATAAGATGAGAAAACAAAAGATGTGCTATGTTCAGGAGGGAAATAGTCTATTAGCATGCACTTCTTGAAAAGGAAAAGAGTATAACCTACTATTTACAAAAAAAGTGAACAAAAATAAGTTAAACAATGAAATTAACTAGCTTGTTTCAAAGTACCTACCCTTTCTAACCAAATTTTAGATTATTTCACACGTATGGCAAACTAGCCAGTGAGCATTTGACATACTATTTGAATTCCTTCTTGATGTTGATAATTAAGAAGTCCTCTAATAAATGAACACTCTCATTTTTAAAAAGAAAAACTCTACCTTTCTATGATCTACACCCTCTTGATGGTACTAGGTCTAAGAAATCCACCTAACTTCACTCTTGTTCTCTCCAAGCTCGGTGTTTCAGTATCTCGAATGTGACTCTTCTATTTTTTTATTTTTTTTAAAATTCTCCTCTTCGTCATGCTACTAATGATCTATTTCTAGGGTCTCTATTATGATGTTGACATCTACATGTTACTTCTACAAATCATGATCTACAAATCAAGGAGAAGTTGACTTGCTACCTGTGAATGAGGAGAACATTTTTAGATCCTCCCAAAAAAAATTACTTCATCAAAATCCTCTCAATATTGTTTCAATATTATACATAGGTTGATGGAGAGCCTATCTTAAATATGTAGTGGGGATTCTAAACCCCACTTACACAACACTTAAACCTTAATAACTTTTGACTAACAACTCTAATTAAGCCCCAAGATATCTCAAAATGAGGGTGAGGCCAAAAAAAGAGATTGAAGGTCACAAAAAGGTAAAAAAAATTCAAAAAAACACTCAAAAATGAAAAAAGGACTTTGAAGGCCTAAAAAATCAAGTATAGGTTAACAAAATGGAATAATGGAAAGGGCTTGATGAGAACCTTTAGCAAAAAGATTCATTATGGATTGATGATAAGTGTTTGATCAATTTTTTCCAATCAAATAATGAATTATCTTATAGAATTGTAAAACTTAATTGGAAAATTTTCGTAGTGTTGCCTCCATTTTATGATGAAAAAATGAAGGACAATAATTTTCTATCTATGGAATGTAACTCATTTGTTCTTGGAAACAATGAGTGAGATAGAATCCAGTTCTCAAGTGCACTCATCCATTCCATTAGGCTATAGAGTCAAGTGACTAAAAACAAAAAACAAAAATGTGACTAAATAAAATAAAACCTACTTAAAATAAAACAAACTTGTGCAAGTGCACTTATTAAAAACAAAGAAAAACTAGTCGATAATGCAATTTTTAGATGAATCCATTTATAGGTTCAACAAAATAGATACCTTTTTTCAATAGCTTACAATACCTTTGTTTACAAGAAACTTAATTTAGATGGAACATGAACAAATGGAGAAATGATGTTAATGCCTGATGTAACACCTCTTGGAAAAGATGGAAAAATCCACATTTATAAAATGAATCATATGTATTGTTGCTCCAAGATAGGTCCATGAATTGAAAGTTCTTCGGTAGATTCAAGCATGCTTCTTTGACCTCTTCTTGAATTGTATTTTTTTGTATAGGTTCATGTGGAATTTGTAGATTTCTATTGGCTTCTAGTCAAGTTATATGTTGAATTGGACATCCCTTTGATTGAATAAATTCTAGACTCTTCTTGCTACTTGTAAGTTGCTTGATAGGTTGATCAATCATTAGCACCTCAAGCATATCAAGAAAACCTTGTTGATGTGATCTGATGATGCATGAGCATCCTGGGTGTAAGGGAATTCTTGCATCACCCAAAAATATTTAGATTTCTATATTTCCAATTTTTGTATTTTTAATAAGGGTTATTCCTGTACATAGTTGCTACTTGTGGAAGCTTTCTAATTTTAGTAAGTAGGTATTATGTGCTCAGATTATTTTAATCTCATATATTGAGGTTCATCTTTGAAGTATCAACTTATTGGATGAGTTTTATCATCATATCATATGTACTAGTGCAATTTTTGTAGATTTTTCGTAAGAATTTTAGCTATCCAAACTTTAGGTATATTGATGAAGGCCTAAATGGCTCTAAAATGAGGCAAAACCTCAATTGATGGATGCTTGTACAATCAATTGTTATAGATCAATGTTGAGGATTCTAGAATAGGATTTTTTGATCTCAAATTGGTTTTGACAAGTGAGTGTCATAATACTTAAGTTATTTACTTAGTTCATACCAAATTAGTAGTACATGTCGAGCACAACATGTATATATTAGACCACGTTGAGTCATAGTGTGCCAAGCCACTCACGTGTTGTGTCACTCAAGTGTCGAGCAGATAGTATATGCTAAGTGACATGTTGATCTCAGATTGGTTTTGACAATTGAGTTTCAACAGACTTAACCAATTTTCATATAGAAGCTGAGCACACTATACATGCCAAGATAAAGTAGGTGCCGAGTGATCTTTAGGTGCCGAGCAATCTTAAGGTGCCAAGTGAAGATCAAGTGTCGAGTGACTTCAGGTGCCAAGTGAACCATATGAGCTGAGTGATATATAGGTGCCAAGTCATAGTTAATGCCGAGCAACCTAGAATGCAATAGGTGCCAAGAAAACCAGAATCATACATATCTCAAGCACTAGTTATCTAGTATGTGTCAAGTAACACAGAATCAACATATGAGTTTGTGCCTTCACAAACTCAAATGTAAACTATTTTTTGGACCGACATAGAAGGATCTCAAGGGATATTAAAGATAAGAACAAATATTTTATATTTCCAATGCAATCAACATGCAGCCAATAAGAAAAATGGAGAAGGCATGCAACTAATGAGAAAAGTGCAAGGAATGAGTGAGAATTAAAGATTCAATATGGATCATAGATCCATACCTAACACTAAGTCTTCAAAATCCTTAAAAGGAGGACAAAACCCCATTGTATGCATGAATAAATGAAGTATATGGGTAAACTATAGAAAAATTCAGTGGGAAGAGTGAAAAGACTTAGAGGAATAGAGCAGCATAGTAGTATCTAATTGGTCAGAACAGAACAAGAGCATCGAATAGATATCAGATCTTAGAGGATCAAGATCAGAATGAGTAGATCAAGTGCCTAAATTCAATAATCAAGGATTGTAAGCTATCAGGTTTATTTAGTCTAATACTCTTTAGCAATTGTCTTAGAAGGAAAATCCTATGTTGATAGGTTAGCTTAAGAGCTAGGTTGTAGATCCTTTGAAGAGGTGATAAAATCCTTTAATAGGGTGACACTTCATGTAAAGTGTTTGTAAATCCTTTAAATAGGTCACTATTGATATAGTGTAAAGCCTTTAATAGGGTAGGCCTTTAATAGGGCAGACCGTCAGAAGTGGTCAAATATTATTACTGCAGTGATTTTGTGGGTATTATCCCCACTCCAATTTTACCTTCTCATTTTGGAGGGTTTCTGGGTTACCAAATTTTGGTGTTATGTGTTGTTGATGTATGTGTTTACTTCATGTTTATTTGATATGTTTACATGCATGAAGCTTATTTTCAGTCAACAATTGGTATTAGAGTCTAGTTCTCATAATAAGAAGCTTAACAACTTAGAGAAAAGATCTAAAGATGGAAGTCTTCAAACTTGGGAAGATTATAGAGAATCAGGTGATTGGTGTTTACCTCACCCTAGACAACTTGGAGGAAGCCAGAGAAGAATTAAGAAAACCCTTGAAAAGAAGGAAGGATATAGCCATAGCTGAAAATGACATAAACTATAAGGAGATTGATACCACAAAAGTGTTTGCCAATGGAGATTCCAAAGAGTTTTATGCAGCAATAGTATAATTGATGGAGAAAAATAGAGCTCAAGCAAAAGATATTAGAATACTCAAGCTTGAACAAGAATCTCAAGCCATAATGCTTTGTGAAGTAACTAAACAAAAGAAGAGAGTCATTAAAGAGAAGGCTGTGATAGCAGATGACAAGAGAAATCTTACCAAGAGGAGAAGACAATTGAGTTTGAAAGAATCTCAAAAATGTAGCTAGATACCTTAAGCCAGATGATGAATGCACATCATGAGTTGAATATGAAGGACATTGAGATCTCTACACTAAAGATACAAAATGAACAACTAAAAAATGATTTGAAGAGAGAGAAGAAAGTTGCAGAAAGCTTCAACAAACCTAATGAGGCCATCAAGTACTTTGAGTAGCAATTAAAATTACCAAGGGCTAGTAACGATACTTTAGGACTTGGTTACACCAGCACTGAACAAGGAGAATCATCTAAGACTGTAGAAGAAAGGGGCAACAAAGGTAAGAACACTAAACCCACTTGTCATTTCTATGGTAAGAAGGGACACACTACTAATGTATGTAGGAGTAAGAAGAAAAATAAACATGATAAGCCTAAGAATGTAAGCTACTATCATAAGTGCAAAAAGCAAGGACATCAAGCACACGAATGTAGGACGAGGACTATCAAGACAACAAAATTAGAACATTTCTACAATTGCAAGAAGTATGGACATAGAGCTTTTGAGTGCAGATCAAAGCCTATGTGGACATCAAATTAGGCAAGAAGAGAAGGTAACCATGGTCATCATCACAATTGGGATTACAACACCAGGTATATCTGTCATTATTATCAAGAATATGAAAAAATTCTTGAGAATTGCATAAGAACACATTTTAGAGGAAACTATAGCAGATGGCTAAGTTAAACCACATGTTTTAGTTGCTTGAAGACTGGTCATATCAGCAGGTATTGCCCAACAAGGGCCAAGGAATCCAAGTTAGAAGTCAACAAAGGAAAAGAGAAGGTAGATATTGAACACATCAGAGGGAAAATGAATAATACATGGAAGAAGAAAGATGAATGTACCTCATCAAATGGAGGGATCACTTCACCCAAAAGGTCAAGTGGTCATACCTCATCCAACTAATGATGGAAAGGCATATGGGGCTGATATACAAAGTTATATCATACATCAATCCCAAGATAAACAAGCATTGAAAAGAAGAAAATAGCATTAGAATGGAAGCCAAGTTGGGAAATGGCAATGGAAGCCAAGTGAAGTGGAAATCTAGTTAGTGCCAAGTAATGGAAAACCAATGAAATCTGAGTCATGTTGAAACCTTCAAGAGCTGAGTGTATAGTTGTACACACTAAGCATTAGATGCTAGGTTTTTAAAGTTATAAGGTCAATTTTTGATCATTTCTCATTATTCAAACATAGATTAAAGACTAGAAAAGCATAGAAGAGATCAAAGAACAACATTGAAGCCATTTGCATGGATCTCAATAGTGATCAAGCATAGATTTCATTGATCTAAGGTATTCTTCAAGTGTTGGGTTACACAGTGTTAAAGTTTAAATATTTTAAAACCCTATATCAGAGAAATGGCTTCTAGTTCTAAGAACCCAAAGGATAAGGAAGGTCACGAGGTCCAATTGGTTAGTAATGAGGTCAAACAACCCAAGTTTAGGCCAATCCCAGAAGTCACCTATAAAAATGACCTTGCCAGTGCACTCTCCATTATTCCACCCAAATTCGTGATGGTGTAGGATGTGAGGAAATGTTATAACTGTAAGATAGGTACAATTGGAGACCTTGATATTTTTCAAGCATATGATAAACTATGTGATAACAAGATATTGAAGGATGAACTTCAAATAGTCGAGAAAAATGGTTTGACTAATGCCCTAGTTTACCCCACAAATTTTAAAACAAAGTGGATAAGAATTATTTTGAGCAGGATACATAATGGTTGTGTTTGGTTGGAAGGAGGACCAATCAAGATAATGAAGAGGATAGTGCATAGGGTTATAGGTTTTCCAACCCTAGATTGGCACAAGACCCTATGTAGTGATTCAAAAGAAGCTACTGAAAAGAACATCGGGACAAAATGGAATAAGAGGGGCATGACCGTTGATACAATCACAGATCCCCTTCTAGATTTTTCTATGAGAGTGATTTATCACAAGTTTTATCAATCAAGTAGATTGAATAGTGTTCCATGTGTTGCTATAGATGTGGCATATAAACTTGTCAAGAAAGATCATACATATGATCTGTCAAAATTAATGTTGTAGCAAATCATGGAGAATTTGGGAGCAATTAGAAGATCCAAAGGTGCTCAATGTAAGTTTGGATCAGTCCTTATCAGCATATTTTTCTATGTTTTGGAAAAATTCCCATCTTTTGGTAAAGTTAACTAGAATTCAAAATAATCTGCAATTACTCAAATCAATGAGTATATTGAACAAATGGGAGACAACTTTGACTCTCTTATGACAAGCTATTTTGAGTATTTTAAGAAATCCATGAAACAAATACTTAGGATACCAGTTTACTTAGTAGAACAATACATCAATTGTATCTACTTCTTAGTTGATATTGATTACACCTACATCCAAGTAGTAGTTCCAAGGGTGAGATGGCTAAGGCCACTAGGTTATGAAAAAAACATTGATGAAGCTTCAGCGGCAATCACAACATTTCTTGCAAAATAAATTGATAAGAAGGCACCTCACTTTGGAACATATGATGTTGTGTGTTCCAAGGTAGATATGGAATTAAAAATAGCCTCCACCTTAAAGAAGAAGGATAAATTGGTAAAGAAAATAAAGAAGAAATTTGGTGTAGAAATTGAAGAGGTAGCAGGTGCAGAGGATGTAGATGAGGAAGAAGATGATGATGAAGAAGATGAACAAGGGCAAGGCCCAATGGAATTAACTCAAAGCTTAGGAGAAGGTAAGGAGGAAGGTGTAGAGGAAGAAGAAGCTGAGGAAGCACCAACACAAGTCGATTCAAAGAAAAGAAAGGCCAAAGTAAAACCTCCAGCCTAGCCCAAAGCCAAGAAGGTTAAAAAGCCTACACAAGCCAAGTAGACACCTACAACAAGAGCTACCACAAGGGCCTCTACTCAAAAGGCCAAGGAGCAAGTGAAAGAAAAGAAGGCCACTAAGTAGATCGGTGAAGTGCAAAAGAAAAGGAGAAAGTATGTAGCACAACCAAATTCTGATGATGAGAAAAGAACACAGTCAGAGGATATCAACTAGTTTAGAGTGTTAAGTCATCCTCTCAAGTCTCACATAGATACAAACTGTAAAAATATTAAGAATGTAGATTTTACTAATTTGAAAAATATTGAGTTCAATAAGTTAAGTAGAGAGGATCAAAACAAGATAGAGGAGTCAGTGTATGCCATGATGGCATATTTTAAGAATATGCCTCTTGAGTTAGACAATACTATGCCTAGGGAGTTATATGAGATTATTGAAAATAAATGGCATTATTGTTTTAAAATGGAGAAGGAAATAAGAGAATTAACACTGGTACAAGTGATGCCTAATTTGACTAGAGGTAAAATGACTAAGGCTAACAAGAAACATGGTGGCAAATTTGCACCAAATTATAGAGCCTTTAGAATTCTACAGAATAAAATTGAAGTTGTCCAGAAATCAATATATAATTTGCCAAATGACAAGGATGGAGAAAAAGAGAAGGATGCAGAAGCAAATAAGGCAAAGACCAATGAGAAGGAGAAAGAAGACAAAATAGAAGTAGAGGAAACAAGAAAAGGAGAAGAAGAGAAGAGAAAAGAAGAAAAGAAAGATGAAGAGGAGAAAGGAAAAGGTGAGGAAGAGGAGACACAAAAAGGAGATCAAATGGCGACAACTGAGTAGGAGTAGCAACAAGACCAGAGTGTGCAAAACACACAATTGCCACCTCCTAGCCCTCCTCATGTAACCATTACACCTATAGACACTATAACTATAAAAGATGTTAATAAAAAATCTTGTTAGAACATCAATCCACTAATTGCAGAGGATCTCAAGAAGATCCTTCACCAATCAACACTACAAGCACAATTATGCACAAATCTTGTATTAGTGAGTGTGGATGAGTTGAAAAAGGCAGTAGCAAAACCAATTAGAGACAAGATGAAACCACAAGAACCACCTTCCATCTCTACAACTACTAGTACTCAAATTTTAATGTTGCCACCACCAATTGCAATAGTTGATACATATGTAATAGTTGATACCATAGTGTAGAAGTCAAGTGTAGAGGTAGTTAAACACACAAAGCAAATAGGAAAAATTGCTACATTTGATCCTATAGTATAGTCAATAGGTACACTTTAGATTATTGTGATTAATTAGGGCAGAACAGATGAGGAAAAGGAGGACAAATCAAAAGAAGAACAAACATTGGTAGAGTTACCAAAAATAGACACTCCCACAAAAACTCTTCAAAAGTTGAGCACTAATGCCATACCTTTGCAAATCTCTACACTAGGCTTGATCTCAACCAAAGTGACCAAGGTACTTCACTATAGAGACCCTAAGTTAGATTAATAAATTTTCATACCTACCTATGACTCCAAGACAATCAGCATTAAGTAGATCATAGAGATGCAGGATGCATTGAATAGGAGAAAGAGGTAAGAAATACTTAGGAAGGAGTATAAACATAAGCAAGCATTGCATGAGATTAAGAATATCTTTATGGATGCCTTCAGCTTGCTGTCACCATATGAGACAAAGCCTATAATGGAACAATTGTCAGATATTGTTGACCAGGTGACAAGTGAAGACCAGGAGACAAATGTGAAACTCATGGAATGGTCTAAAAGGAAGTTTCAAGGAAAAGTAAATGAGAAAATATCCAGTTCCATAGCACTTCAACAAGTTGAATTGGCCAAGAAGATTGAAAATGTCAAAACTATACTTGAGAATATCTTCTCATTATACAAAAAGCTATGTGATTTTTCCAATTTCACACAAGAGACAGGCCAAAGAATACTGAGCTTGGAGAGTAATCTAAGGATTTCTAGCATGCAACTACCAAGATATCTAGCTCAAAGTGAGAAGCATTTTTCACAATTTTTTCACAGCCAAAAGGGTTTAGCTACACTCACAAGTGAAGAGGCCAATATAGAGGCATACAATCTCCATAACCCCACATTTGGAAGTACTCCATAAAGAGCAAGTCTATGCTAAAACTATTTTAAAGAAAGATCCTAATATTTCTACAATGGAAGGACTTGTACATCTTGCTGTAGAGACTTCCATCCAACACAAGTCACTAGAAATTGCTTTGGAGAATTTGGATGTAGCTCTTAAGATGATAATGGAGGTCAATAGTACATTTTTAGTGAAATGTGGTATTACTCCTTAGCACCCTTTGACATAAGTTTCAAAAAGGGGGAGAAATAAAATAAAGGGAGAGATATAATAAGGGAGATATAAAAAAGGGGGAGAATACTAAGTATTTCATTCATTCTTTTAGAGAATAAATAGGAAAGATTATAGATATCCAAAAAGGGGAGATAAGAGATAAAACATAGTGTAGGGGAGATATAATGTTTGGGAATTGTATGGAAGGTAACATAGGTATAGAGTACAAAAACAAGGCAAAGGCAAAGAGTATCAGATACATCAGCACAAGAATTTTGGTTACAAGAATGAAATGGCATAATCAGCTCAAGGGGAGTTATAAGAATTTTTAGGTATATTGTTTCTTAAAAAATTTGAACAAGTTTTTGAAATTTTGTACATATGTCGAACACATTGGATAATGGACTCATATGACCAAGTACAATGCTTAGTTAAGTTTTTTTGACACTCATGTCAAAGGGGGAGATTGTTGGTCTCAAATTGGTTTTGACAATTGAGTGTCAACACACTTAACCAATTTTCATATAGAAGCTGAGTACACTATATATGCCAAGCTATAGTAGGTGATGAGTGATCTTCAGGTACCGAGCAATCTTTAGGTGCTGAATGAAGATCAAGTGCCAAGTGACTTTAGGTGTCGAGTGAACCATATGAGCCAAGTGATATATAGGTTTTGAGTCACAGTTGATGTCGAGCAAGCCAGAATGCAATAGGTGTCGAGCAAACCAAAATCATACATATGCTGAGCACCAATGATCTAGTATGTGCTAAGTAACACAGAATTAGCATATGAGTTTGTGCCTTCACAAACTTAGATGTAAACCATTTTTTGGGCCGACATAGAAGGATCTCGAGGGATATTAAAGATAAGAATGAATCTTTCATATTTCCTATGCAATTAGCATGCAACCAATAAGAAAAATGGAGAAGGCATGCAACCAATGAGAAAAGTGCAAGGAATAGGCAAGAATTAAAGATTCAATATGGATCGTAGATCCATACCTAACCCTAAGTCTTTGAAATCCTTAAAAGGAGGATGGAACCCCATTGTATGCATGGATGGATGAATTATATGGGTAAACTATAGTGAAATTTAGTGGGAAGAGTGAAAAGACTTAGAGGAATAGAGCAACATAGTAGTATCCAGTTGGTCAGAACAAAACAAGAGCATCAAATATATATCAAATATTAGAGGATCAAGATCAAAATGAGTAGATCAAGTGCCTAAATTTAGCAATCAAGGATTGTAAGCTATCAGGTTTATTTAGTCTAATACTCTCTAGCAATTCTATTAGAAGGAAAATCCTATGTTGATAGGTTAGCTTAACAGCTAGGTTGTAGATCCTTTGAAGAGGTGATAAAATCTTTTAATAGGGTGACACTTCATGTAAAGTAGTTGTAAATCCTTTAAATAGGTCACTATTGATATAGTGTAAAGCCTTTAACAGGACATGCCTTTAATAGGGCAGACCATAAGAAGTGGTCAAACATTATTGCTGCACTATTTTTGTGGGTATCATCCCCACCCCAATTTTACCTTCTCATTTCAGAGGGTTTGTGGGTTACCAAATTCTGGTGTTATGTGTTGTTGATGCATGTGTTTACTTCATATTTATTTGATATGTTTACATGCATGAAGTTTATTTTTAGTTAAAAAATTTAATGGATAAAATGTATTACTTCTGATTCACCACACCTCTTAGAAGTATTCTTCCCATTTGATTATTCCAACATGACATAGGAGCTAAGTAAATAGTGGATGTCAAGCAATATAGGTGTCGAGTCACAATAGAAATATTGGTGTATTCAGAGCATCAGAGACTTCAGATTTCAAGTGAGACAGTTTTTACATATTTGTTTGTTATGGCTAAAACAATTATGTAAACCATTTTTGAGCCAACTTAAAATTGAATTACAATATTTTGGAGATAAGGATGGATCTCTAGTTGGATTCCCTATGCAATTACATGCAACCAATCAAAAAATGGGAAGGATTAAGTGACAAAATGGATGAATCTTAGCTATAGATTCATACCTAACCCTAAGTCACTAAGTCTTCTTAAGGAAAAAAAACCCTAAACTCTCTATGAGTGAGTGTGTAAGGAATTGAAAGAGTGAAGAGAGAAGTTTGCATGCACAAATAGAGTAGTCATGGTGACTTAGAAGTTATGAAGTGAAAAAACATTGCAAAATCAATTAGAGTAGAATAGAGGAAAGGAAAAGGATACAACAAAGAGACATTTAACCAAGAAGGATCAAGAAGACATTAGTTTAGAGGTAATTTGTTATCAAGAAAGCAAGTGCTAAATGTAGGATCAAAGCTGAGACATTCTAATAGGTGATTTTAGTCAAAATATCTTAACAAAGTAGTCCTAATAGGCTGTATAAAATCCTGTAAAAAGGTGCTTACTTAGTTGTAAGTTAAAGTCCTTTAACAAGGCATACTTCTAATAGGGTGTTGAAATCCTCTAACAAGGTGGGACCTAACAGTCTTCATAAGCCTTTAATAGGGAAAACCTTTCATAGGGTAGATCATGTTTCATGTTTAAAACATTGTAACCTTCATTGGATACACTTTATTACTACAGTAGTAAAGATTTGTGGGTTTCATCCCCACCCGAATTTTACCTTCTCATTAGAGGGTTTTTGGGTAATCATATTTGGTGTCATATGTGTATGATTTCTTATGTGTTTACATGATTTAGATGTATATGCTTTACATGTTATTTTAGTTTACTCATTGAATGTATGAGATGGATGTGTGGCGAAAGATTTATGGGTCCAAGTTTAGACTACTAATTCACCCCCCCTCAAAAGTTTAACTTTTCTATTGTAATTTCAACAATTGGTATCAAAGCCTTGTTCTCTGAAAGAGAAGCTTTGGGGCTTTGAAGAAATATCTTGAAATGGGAGTCTACAAGTTGGGAAAGACTATTGAGAATTAGGAGATTGAAATACATCTCATTCTACATCAACTGAATCAAGCAAGAGAAGACTTAAAAAATTATTTGAAGAGAAGGAAAGATGTTGATATTATGGAGAATGACACACAATACAAAGAGATAGACACTACTAAGCTATTTAGAGGTTGAGAATCCAATGAATTTGAGGCGATAGTTATAGATCTAATGGAAAATAATAGAGCCCAAGCTAAGGAAATCAAAAATCTCAAGCTAGAGCAAGAATCACAAGCTATACTGCTATGTGAACTAGTTGAATAGAAGAAGAAAGCTATAGAAGAAAAAGCCATGATTGAGGAAGAAAAAAGAATTTTTGCAAATAGACTGGAAGAGAAGTCAGCAAAGCTAACCAAGATTTCCAACATGCAATTGGATACTTTAAGTCAAATGATGAATGCCAACTATGAATTGAATGTCAAGGACATTGAGATAACTACATTGAAGTTGCAAAATAAACAATTGTAGAGTGATCTAAAGAGAGAAAAGGAATTTGCTAAAAGTTTCAATAAGCCAAATGAAGCCATCAAATACTTTGAGCAACTATTAAGGTCCCTTAGATCCAATAATGATACATCTGGACTGGGATACATAAGTACTGAAGAAGGGGAGTCATCCATAAGTGTAGAATAAAGGAACAACAAAGGTAAGAACTCCAAACCTACTTGTCATAATTGTGGTAAGAAAGGACATACTATTAATGTGTGTAGGAGCAAGACTACAAATCAAAATGTCAAGCCTAAGAGCATGGTTCACTGCCATAAATGCACCAAGCAAGGTCATCAGGCACATGAATGCAAAACCAAGACCATGCATACACAAAGATTTGAAGGATATTGTTATAACTGTTAGAAGTATGGACACAGAGCTTTTGAATGTGGATCCAAACCCATGTGGTCATCAAATAGGCAAACAAAGGTAAGGAACAATGGCAACTCTTATAACTAAGATTATAATACAAGATATAGTTGTCATTATTATCAAGAATATGGAGATGTTCCTGAGAATTGTATTAGGACACACTTCAGTGGTAACTACAAAAGGTGAATAAGTTAAACCACATGTTTTAGTTGTTTAAAGACTAGTCAGATCAATAGTTATTGTCCTACTACGTCAAAGGCACCAAGTTGTGAATTTCATAAAGGAAAATTCAAGGCAAATATTGACCACATCATAGATTAGATGAATAAGACATGGAAAAAGAAAGATGATTGCAGCACATCAAATGGAGAAGGGATGACTTCACCCAATGGGTCAGGTGATCACACCTCATCAAACAAGGCAATCAAAAGGTATGTGGGACTGATATCTAAAGGCTATATCATACATCAATTCCAAAGGAGTCTAGTACTAAAAAGATTACATTAGCATGAACAAAGATGCAAAAAGTTTCTAGGAATTCAAGATAAATCTTGAAGTTTTTTCATGTTGTTTCCAAGCATGAAATGTTTCCTATGTGTGCCAAGTGGACTGCTAGAAGATGCTAAGCTTAAAAAATGGCTAATTGATGCTAAGCTCATAGTGGTTATCGAGTGATTGAAATGTCAATGGATGTTGGGTGAGCTTGAAATTGGTTTATGTTGAGCTTACAACTATGTAAGCACTCAACATTAATTGTAGGGTTTTCAAAGGGTATTTGATCAATTTTAGCTCATTTTTCATCATTTCAAATTTGAGAAAGAGTGAGCAAAGTAGAAGGTGATCTGGAAATCCATTCCAAGTAGTTGCAAAAGATTTTAATAGTGATTCTACACCAATTTTTTAGATTTCATAAGGTATTTATCAAGAGTCGAGCTACGGAATATAAATTTTGTAAAGCCTAGTTTCACATTATGGTGTCTAGCTCAAAGAATGCAGAGGGAAAGGAATTTTTGAATGTTTCATTAGTAAGTAATGAGGTCAAGCAACCCATTTTTAAAGCTATTCCTGATATTTCTTATAACAAAGACCCTGTTGGTGCATTGTCAATGATTCCACTGAATGTGATAATGGTGCAAGATGTGAGAAAATGTTATAACTATAAAATTGGTAGCATTGGTGATATGGAGAGTAGAAAAGCATACAACAAACTTTGTGATAATGGTGTTTTAAAGGAAGAGTTCAAAATCATTGAGAGAAAGGGATTAACATGAGCCCTAGATTTTCTAAATGTATTCAAGATAGTGATTAGTTAAATCCATGATGGTTCATTATGGCTGGACAATGGACCTATCAAAATTACTAAGACAATAATCCATAGGGTTACTAGTTATCCAAGCCTAGATTAGTCTAAGACACTGAGGAGTGATTTGAAGCAAGTGATTGAGAAGAATACTCGAGCTACTGAAACAAGAGAGGCATGACAATAGACACAATCATTGATCCTCTGATAGACTTTGTTGTAAGGTTCGAATCACACAAGTTCTATCAATATAGTAGATTAAATAGTGTGCCATGTATAGCTATGAATGTTGGATATAAAATTGTAAAGAAAGATCACATATATGATCTAGTAGAGCTATAATTGCAACAATTGATGGAAAACCTTGGAGCAATTAGGAAAACTAAGAGTGCACAATGTAAATTTGGTTCTATATTGATTTGTATATTCTTTTATGTACAAAAAACATTCCCCTCATTTGGTAATGTGGGATGGAAAACCAACATATCAGTAGCAGTATAGATTGGTGAGTACATTGAGCAGTTAGGAGAGAATTTTGAATCTTTTATGACAAGTTATTTTGAAGACTTCAAGAAGTCAATGAAGGAAAGACTAAGAATACCAATATTCTTAGTTGAGAAACATTATGATGATGTATTTTTTCTTATGGATGCTGATTATACCTTTGTACAAGCTACCACACCAAGGGTGAGATGGTTAAGACCCTTAGGTTATGAAATCAATGTGGATGAGGCCTCTGCAGCTATAACAACTTTATTGAAAGAAGAGGTAGATAAAACAAAAAAGTTATTTGGAAATTATGAGATGGTAAAGTCCAAAATTACCATGGAATTAAAGACTACCTTTGCCATGAAGAAAAAGGAGAAGATAGTGAAGAAACTGAAAGCTAAGTTTGGAAAGGGTGTCAAGGAAGAAGAAGAAGAATAAGAAGAGGAAGAGGAAGAAGAAACCCAAGCACAAGCACCTCTTGCATTGACTTATGGTATGGGAGAACACTAAGAAGAGGAGGAGACTAAAGGTATCGAGAGAGAAGAAGCTGAGGAAGCACCTACTCCTGCCGAGCCAAAGAAGAGGAAGGCTAAAGTTCAACCAGTGACTAAAGCTAAGAAGGTAGCTAAGTCAATTCATCCCAAGCCTATTGCACCTACTACAAGAGCTAGCACACGTGCAACTACCCAAAGAGCCAAGGAAAAGACAAAACAAATAGAACAAGGAGCTCAAGAGCAGAAGAGACCAAGAAGAAAATATGTGGCACAAGCCAAGTCTGATGAAGTGGAAAAAAAAACTAGATGAAAACAACCAATTTAAGGTGGTGAGTCATAATCCTCTTTCATATTTGGAAAATTTATGTGAAAATATTAAGAATAGTATAGACCTATCAGGATTTACACATGTAGATTTTGATAATTTGGGTAAAGTAGAGAAAAACCAAGTGGAGGAGGCCATATATGCCATGATGGAAAAATTTTGAACAACTCCACTAGAGATTGCCAACTCAATGCCCAAGAGTCTCTATGACAGAGTTGAGCAGAAATGGCACTATTGTCTAGACTTGGAGAAATAAATAAGAGAAACCTCTAGCCCAAGTGATGCTTGAATCGAATAAGGCATAAATTTCTAAGGCTATAAAGAAATATGTAGTTAGGTTCACACCTAAATATAGAGCCTTTATCATCTTGCAAAACAATATTAAGGATGTTGTCAAGAAGTCCACATAAATGTGGAAACTTACTTATGGGTTAACAACAGTAAAGGAAGAAGAGGAAGAACCCATTAAAGTAAAGGATGATGAAGAATATGATGACAAAGTAGACACTATTGGAGGAGGAACAAAAATGCAAGTAGATGAGAAGGCAACAACTAATCTAGAGTAGCTAGAAGAACAAAGTGTGCAAGACACACAATTATCGAGTGTCAATCCTCCACATGTCACAAGTGAGACTACTAAAATAGTAACTATCAAGGATGGTTCTGATCTATTATCTCAAAACATCAATCCCCTTACTAAAGATGATTTGAAGAAGATATTAGATTAGTCTACACTACAGGCCAAACTTTGTGATAATCTTATTCTGGTAAGTATAGATGAACTGTAGAAGTCAGTGACCAATGATGCAAGGGAAAAGGTGAATCCACAAGAACCACCTTCTATCATCCCTCCAATCACTATTATACAACCTTTGGTCAAGATACTAGAAGCCATATCAGACAAGGTTGATACAATTGCCAAGATTGATACAGTAGAGAAGAGCATAGTGGAAACAAAAGTTGCTACTATAGAAATAGGTTAGATAGACTTATCTGCACCTACATCACAAGGATAAGGTGCAAGTCAAGTTATTGTGGCAAAACAGGGCAAGCCTGAAGAGAGTGAGATGACACAACAACTTAAGGAACAAACTACCATCCAAGCCCTAGTAACCTTACTAGTATTTGGCACTCCATCAAGTCATACTCTTCAGAAGCTAAGCAAAGATGCTACTCCATTACAGATCTCAATATTGAGCCTGAGTTCATCAAAGGTAGAAGAAGTCATATAGTATAGATATGTGAGCCTTGGTGAAGAGATAAATTTTCCCAAGTTCGATTATGATACCATGACTATAGAACAAATAGGCATATTGCAACAAGCCCTAGCAAGGAAGAAGCATCAAGAAATACTTAGAAGGGAGCACAGGTAGAAGCAAGCACTACAAGAAATTAAAGACATCTTTTTAGATACGTTTAGTTTACCAAATCTTGATGAGACCAACCCACTAATGGAATAGCTGACAGACATAGTGGAGAAGGTTAGTAATGAAGACCTAGATACAAATGCCCAATTACTTGAATGGTTAGAAAATAAGTTCCAAAACAAAGTCAATGAGAAAATATTAGGTGACATAGCACTAACACAAGTTGCATTGGCAACTAAGTTTGAGGATGTGAACAAGGTACTTGAGAACATATTCTCATTTTACACTAAATTATGCAATCCCTCATTCTTCACCCAAGAGACTAGAAGTCACATTCCAAGTTTGGAGAGCCAAATTACTACATCATATGTAAAACTACCAATGAATCTAGCTCAGAGTGAGAAGCATTTCAGAACATTGATTCAAACATAGAGTTAGTTAGCTATATTTATAGCAGATGAGACCAACATTAGGGTCAAAATGACTAGCATCCAAGTAACTCTCACCCCCCATATGGAAATTTTCCACAAGGAGCTAGGCTATGTTGAAACCTTAATCAAGAAAGACCCAAATCTTTCTACCTTAGATGGTCTAGTCCACCTTGCTACCAAGCTCGCAATCCAAATCAAGTCATTGGATGTAGCATGTGAGAACTAAGATGCAACTCTTAAGATGATATTAGATGTCCATAAATATTTTCTAGACAAACACATAATAATTATATAGCCCATTGACATAAGTGTCAAAAATGGGGAGAACCAGATAAAATGAGGGAGACTGTTGATATTCAATCAAGTTTTTTATTAGTGACAACACTTATTTTAGATTTTGTATATAGTGTTTGCCAAGCACTATAGTTCAAACTGAGTAGTTCAATGTTTACCAAGCTTTACAACTTCTACCGAGTGAACAACTTAAGTCAAGAAAAGCCAATGTTAATGAAGTTGAATGAAGAATAGTGTCTACTGAGTACAGTCATGGTAAATAAGGAATGCATTTTATACCGAGTTACACAGTATCTACTGAGTCACCAATGAATACTGAGTTTGAAACTATGTTCAAGTGATTAGTATGGACCGAGCTTCTACTTCTAACAAGTGCATGATGATGTTGAGTAATGACAGTGGACTCCGTGTATCAAAACTTCACCAAGTCAATTTTTAGAACCCAAGTATCTACATTTGGGTTGACTTTTTAATATTTGTGTTAACTTATGTAATGGTCAACTTTGTAATTGGATTGATATATATAATATATCATTTCCTTAGATGACATATATGAGATAATGTGAGTGGAATGTAAGCATGCAAATGTGAATTAGTAGCAGAGTAAAGTGTATTGTAAGGCCATAGGAGGAGTACCAGAGTTATATTTATCACATAGATGTGATAAGTATTTCAGATGATCTCAATCAACCATTTAGTTATAAGTCAGATATCTACTGTTTCATCCTAACATGTAAATTAGCTTCAAATCCTTTCACAAGGTAGACTTAACAATCTTTTCTTAAATCTCTTTACCAAGTACATACTTCATTGTATGTTTGTAAAACCTCTAACAAGGTGGACCTAGCAGTCTTAATTGCTCCTAACAGGGCAGATCATTAGAAATGATCAATGTAAGCCTTAAATAGCCAACTTTATGCTACAGTATTGAAGTTTTGTGGGTATCATCCCCACCCCAGTTTTACTTTCTATTTGAAAGGTTTCTGGGCACACCAAATATTGTGTTCAAGTGTCTTATGTTTCTCAATTTTCTCATGCATGCAGTAGATTAGATTTATTAATGTTAATGCAATTAAGTTCTAAATTTGTTAAAATGTTTTGAGGTTACTGATTGACCCCTCCCCTCTCAATAACCTAGCTAGTCCTAAATATTTCCAACAATTAGTATTAGAGCATTGTGATTTTTATGATAAAGTTTGACAGCTTGAGAAAAGATCAAGGAAAATGGAGATATTTAGACTTGACAAAGCTATTAACAATGAAAAGTTAGATCTAGAGATGGCCATAGCTCAACTCAAGAAAGAAAAAGAGAATCTTTCACAATCTCTAAAAAGAAGGAAGGAACTTGTAAATTAGATGAATGACCACCAGTATATTGAAGTAAAGATTGAATATTTTCTGCCTTCAAGCATTTTAGATGAAGCAAATGATGTAATCAAAGAAATCCTAGAAAAGAATGGTTCCCTACAGAAGAAGTAAGAAAATTGAAAAGAGAATGATAAATTTAGTCAATAAGATTGTGTGAAATCTCAGAATAGAGAAATAAGGCAAAAGAAGACTTGAATGTAAGGAACAATAAAATTCAAAATCAATCCCTTCAGCAAGAAAATCTTATTGATCAACTCTCCAATGTAAATGAAGAAATCATGAATCTGAGATTTGGAAATGAAAGAATAAGGAATGATATGAACTCCGAAAGACAAATCAATGAAAGGTTAAGGAATGACTTAAACTCTGAAATGAAAATCAATGAAAGGATGAAAATTGATCTAAATTCTAAAAAGAAACTCAATGAAAGAATAATGAAATCCCTAGTAGACATGGATCAATTGAATCAACAAAATGAGCAGAATCTCTACAGGCAAAAGGGTAAGGCAAGAATTGGATACAAAGAAGAAGGCGAGTCCTCCAAACAAGGTGCACAAAATAAACAAAAACCTACCTACAATGACTATGGTAAGATAGGTCATACATCAAACAAATTTTGGAGTAATGGAAAAGAAAAATTCAATGGAAAATGCTATGATTGCAGTTAGCATGGTCATAAAGCTAATGAATGCAAAGAAAAACCAAATTTTGAGGGCAAGTGTCACAAATGCAAGAAACAAGGTCACAAGGCATCTGAATATAGATCTAAGTCATTCAATCTAGCTAAACAATTTGTAAAGGCAATATTCAGTTGGGACTACAACACTTGGTGTAGATGTCATTACTGTGGAGAATATGGACACATTAGCATGAATTGTGTTAAACATCACATGAGAAGAAAGGATACCACCATAAGATGTTACACATGTACCGAACTTGGTCATATAGCTAAGAATTGCATGAATAAAGGTAGAATTGAAGATGAAAAGAAAGAAAAAGTAGATAGCATCAGGAAGTAGATGAGACAGCAATGGATTCCTAAATCTACTAAGCAAGCTAGTTCAAGTGATGATAGTTATGTTACTCAAGAAGTGAGTGACTGCACCATTTCCAATTAAGTTCTTAAGGAAGAACTAGAACTATGTTTTCAAGGTCACATCTTAAATAGTTCCAATTGAAAGGAAGTAAAGGTTCATATTGGTATTCAAGATACAGAAGGATCATTAGTAAGATCGGTAATAGTTATCACCAAATTGACCTCTCTACCAAGCAAGGTTGGGTTATGGGCTCTACCAAGCGAAGTTAGGAGTAACGTGGTTATTTTTGGTTACTGAGTTACAAGCTTTCACCAAGTAATCCATACAAATAGTGGATGATAGGTGGTCACACACGATGTTATCATGGCTCCCATCATACTAAGCATTAATGGGAAGTTTTATCAAAAAGGCAAGAAATTGACTTCATTTTCATAGAGAATTCAAGATATTGTAAATAGAGCAATTTGCAGCCATCCAAGTGACTTTGAGTAGAATTTGTAGCGAAGTTGGTTCAAAAATTTTCTCAGCTTACCGAGTTATCATGGCATCCAGTAGCAACAGCAAGACAAAGAAAGGTCCTAAAATGTTGGTGTGAGGTGTTGAATGGAAAACCCCTAATTTCAAGCTTGTGCCAGCGATAATTGAAACCCTTGACCCGAATGGAGCTTAGTTGTAGATCCCACCTAAGGTACTTCTCATAAATGATATTTGAACTCATTTTAAATGTGTAGTTTAGGAGATAGGAACCCTTGAAATGGATAATGCCCTAAGTTAACTTTGTGTGAATGGAATTCTCAAACTTGAGCACAAACATTTGGAAGAAAAAGGTTTAACTTATATTCCTCACCTGCCTTGGAACTTTCAAATCAAATGGATTAGGTATATCCTAATCCAAGTTCATAATGGTCAACTATGGTTAGAGCAACCAATTTTGATCACTAAGAAAATGATACATCGCATTACTAGTCTCCCCATGCTCACCAAAGCTAAAACCACTAAAACCCTAGGTTGAGATGAGTTACAAAAGAAAACCCTAGCCAAATGGGATGATGGAGGAATGAAAATTAGTAATGTAACTGATATAGAATTGAAATTTGACATTAATGTGATAGCACACAAGATTTATAGTTCAAGCTGACTCAATAGTGTGTCATGCGAAGCAATTGACTTAGCTTTTAAGGTCGTGAAGAAAAATTTGTCATATGACTTAGTAGATTTTTTTTTGAATCAGTTGAACAAAAACATGGAAAAAATTAGAACTTCAAAGAATAACCCATGCAAATTTGGTTCATTGTTGACATGTTTGTTTTGCTATGTTCAAAAGTTTTTCCCTTCTAAAGGCACAATTATATGGAGAAAAGATATGCCAATTTTATATTAGATTAATGAATATATCATTGAAATGGGTGAAAATTTTGTCAATATCATGGATAAATATTTTGAAGCCTTCAAAGAAAAGATGAATAACAAAGTTAAGATACCAAAGAAGTTAGTTGAAGACTATAAGGATGATGTTTTCTTTATGGTAGATAGTGACATAGTCTGCATCTAGGCAGTAAGGCCCATAGTTGTGTGGGTAAAACCTCTTCCATATGAGGTTAACATTGATGAGGCTAAGGAAATCATTGAAGCCTTGGTAAATGAGCCTATAGATCCAAAGGCACCTTACTTTTGAACTTATGATGAGGCAAAAGAAAGAAATGAACTTGAAATCAAGCTTCCATAGGTGGTAAACAAAGGCAAGAGGAGGATAAAAAAAATTGAGAACAAAAAGCACCCCTCTTATGTTAACTGAAGTTAAAGGAGAAGATGTGGAAGAATGAGAGAATGAAGAGGAATCATAAAAGGAAGAAGAGCCAACAAGGAAGAAAAGCAAGGTGATTATCACCAAGCCACCAAAACCATCCACTGTAGTGTTTACAAGGAGATCCAGGAAGAAAATAGGAAAAGAAAGCAATGATGTAATCTTCAACCGACCTCCTCTTACATTTCAAGAAAGGTTAAAGATACTAAGTGAAGGTGCTGGAATGAACAATTTTAAAGCACTCAAGTATGAGAAAAGTATTCTAGAAAAGTAAAAATAAGTTAAAGATTTGGTCATGGACAAGATGGATAGATGGAAATTCTCTCCAGACTAGCTAGCATCATAGGTCCCTACAGTTTTGATAGATAAGGTCAAGGTTAGATGGGAGAAAACCAAGAAAATTGTCAAAGACATTTTTGCACAAACATTAAAATAGTTGGTACCCAACTTGACTGATGCAGAGGTAAATAATGCATTAAAAGACAATGAGAAAAAAATGACTTTAAAGTTCAACATTTGTCTAGTTTTGATGAAAGATATAGAGTATGTTGTGAAGAATGCTACAATCCTATGGAAAAATGTATTCCATCTTCACAAACTGAGTGAATATCCTATTGAAATCAAAGATGATGGTGATGACAATGATAAGGATGAAGAAAATGATGAAGACTCTACTCAATTTGTCATAATTGGTGCAAATGAATATTAGGAGCTAATGAAGGATGATGAAGAAGAAAAAGAGGAAGAAGCTACAGAAGAAGCTAGGCAAGAAGAACAAGAGATCAACCCAGTCAAGATAGCTATGGCTATCATAGCCTCACTTCCTCACTCTCCAGAAAAACTTGCAACATCATCAAGCTCAGAGACAGCTTCAGTAGATTTGATTGTAACAACCATTAATACATCAAATGTCCAATCACTCCCTGCTACCTCTTAGCTCAACACATCACTGATAGAAGTTTCTACCACTTCATCGATCGAGCTACAACATCCTTCATTTACCAAGTCAACATCAGCAATTGATACAAAATGTTCTACAATTTTAAGTTCCTTAGCAATAAGTACAATTTTGGATTCTATAGTTTTGGCAACCTTAGTTATGCATACTCTTGTAAGTACATTAGTTGTGCATACTCCTATAAGTACCTCAATTGTACATACTCTTGTAAGTGCTTAAGTTGTAAATACTTTTGTCAGAACTTCACTTGTGAATACTTTAGTTTTGAAAAGTTTGGTAAGAACATCAATTTTGGATTCTAAAAGTATTCCAGTTAGTATTCCACCAGTAGGCACTGTACAAATTTTCACTACTAGTCCTATTGTTTCTATTCCAAATTCTAAAGCATCAATTTCAAAGACACTTGAACCAAAGATTCAACCAAGACTTTTGACTAGTGGAAAGGAAATAGATGAAGATATAGATCTGGATGAGGAAATTGAAATTCCCAAATAGGACTTTGATAATATCTCTGTTGATCAAATGCATATAGTTGGTCATCTTCTCCAAAAAAAAGGCAAAGCAAAAGAAACTTAGAGAAGAGAGAGACAGAGAATATAAGATTATTGAGGATGTAAAGAACATTTTGACTGAAGCTATAGGTGTTGAAGTTGATACTTCTCAACACATTTTGTCACAATTAGAAGGGGCAATTAGTAAATTCAATGAAGATTCCAGTGGTCAAGATAAATTGATTGAGAAAGTAGAAAAGAAGTTTGATAACAAAGTACTTGAACACATTGCTCAAAAAATAGCTATCCAGTAGGTAGAGCTTTCTTCAATTTTGATAAGTCTTGAAACCTCTTACACAAATATAACATCACTTTTTGAAAAGTTATGTGATATTACCAAATATACTAAGGAAATAAAGAGAAAATTGAATAAAATTGATGAAGATCTTATGGCTAGTGCAAAGTAGTTGCAACTTGACCATAGTTCAAGCTCTGCACTTCATATGAAGATCAGACTCTTAACAGATATGCATGAAAAATTGTTGAGAGAGGAAGCAAGGATCCATTCTACACTCATAGATATTTAGAATATGATTGTTCCCATCATGGATACGATGCAGAAGCACATTTCCTATTCCAAAACATTGATCCATGACAATAATTTCTCAATTGCAGATCACATGATTGAACTCTCTACAAAAGTGCAAGTTGCTCTACAAACATGCAAAGTTTTGCAAAACAACTAGGATAAGACCTTAATTCTCATTCTTAAGGTACATTCTGATTTTCTCTCACATTTTGGTGTCTCCATATAATAAGATTGTGTATAAATATTTGGCATTATTGTCAAAAAAGGGAGAGATATTTATATATAATTAAGGGGGAGAGATATTTGTAAATACCAAGAGAGAAAGATACCATACTAGGAGATACACTTAGTATGTCAGTATGCCTGACATGATATGTACATTGTATGGGGGATAATCATGCAAAGAAAAAGTATATATAATAGAGTTACAGAGACAAATTTTGAAAAATCTCAAAAATCAGCATGCCATACCAAGCTAACTATCACACTATGTTGTACATAAGTTTTAGCTAATAAGTGTTTTTGTCACTAATGCCAAAGGGGGAGATTGTTGACATTTAGTCAAGTTTTTTATTAGTGACAACACTTATTCAGATTATGTATATAGTGTTTGCCAAGCACTATAGTTTAAATTGAGCAATTCAATATTTGTTGAGCTTTATAGCTTCTACCGAGTTAATAGCTTAAGTCAAGTGAAGCTAGTGTTTACCAAGTTAAATGGAGAATAGTGTCTACCAAGTACAGTTGTGGTGAATAGGGAATGCAGTTTATACCGAGTTACATAGTATCTACCGAGTCACCAGTAAATACCGAGTTTGAAACTACATTCAAGTGATTCAAATGGACCGAGCTTCTATTTCTACTGAGTGCATGATGATGCCGAGTAATGACAATGGACACCGTGTATCAAAACTTCACCAAGTTGGTTTTTAGAACTCGAATATCTACATTTGGGCTGACTTTGTAATATTTGTGTTAACTTGTGTAATGGTTGACTTTGTAATTGGATTGATATATATAATATATCATTTCCTTAGATGACATATATGAGATAATGTGAATGGAATGTAAGCACATGAATGTGAATCAACAGTAGAGTAAAGTGTATTGTAAGGCCATATCAGAAGTAGCAGAGTTATATTTATCACATAGAGCTGATCAATATTTCAAAGGATCTCAATCAAAAATTCAGTTGTAAGTTAGAGATCTATTGTTTCATCCTAATAGGTGAATCAGTTTCAAATCCTTTCACAAAGTAGACAACAATCTTTTCTTAAATATCTTTACCGAGTGCATACTTAAAACCTCTAACAAGGTGGACCTAGCAGTTCTAATTGCTCCTAATAGGGTAGATAATTAGAAGTGATCAATGTAAGCCTTAACTAGCCAACTTTATGCTGCAGTATTGAAGTTTTGTGGGTATCATTCCCACCCTAGTTTTACTTTCTATTTGGAAGGTTTCTAGGTCACCAAATATTGTGTTCAAGGTGTCTTATGTTTCTCAATTTTCTCATGCATGCAGTAGATCAAATTTATTAATGTTAATGCAATTAAGTTTTGAATTTGTTAAAAGGTTTTGAGCTTATTGATTCACCACTCCCCTCTCAGTAACCTAGCTAGTCTTGAATATTTCCAACAGAGACAATCAGATAAAATGTGGGAGACATATTTTTGTGGGAGAAATAGAGAAAAGGGAGAGAATGAAATAAGAGAATGGGGGAGATATTACTTTTAGGAGTAATAATGAATAAGAATTTTAGAGAGATATAAGGAGAGTAAGAAATAAGAGGAACAAAGAAAAGCCAAAATCAGCTAAGGGAGAGCAAGCATCAAAAATATTAGAAGTATCAGATGAAAGAGTATTAGCAAAACAACATGAAGTCAAAGTGTATTAGTAGAGACACATTTACTTAGTAGGAGTACAAATTTTTGAATATAGAATAGACATATCAACTCAGGGGGAGTTATCAAATTTTAAGGTATCTAAGTTATTACAAGATTTTGATATTTTGAAGTTTTGTATATAAGCCGAGTTAAGATATGTTATGCTCGTAATATTAAGGATGATAATGTATACTCAGGTGTTTTTGAAACTTGTGTCAAAGGGGGAGATTGTTGATCTTAGATTGGTTTTGACAAGTGAGTCTCAACACACTTAAGTTATTTACTTAGTTCATATCCAACTAGTAGTACATGTCGAGCAGAACATGTATATATTAGACCATGTCAAGTCATAGTGAGTGTCAAGCCACTCATGTGCTGAGACACTCAAGTGTTGAGTAGATAGTATATATCAAGTGATATAGGAGTCGAGTAAATAGTGGATGTTGAGCAATATAGGTCATGAGTCACAATAAAAATATTAGTGCATGCCAAGCATTAGAGACTTCAGATGCCAAGTGAGATAGTTTTGACATATTTGTTTTTTATGGCACAAACAACTATGTAAACCATTTTTGAGCCAACTTAATATTGAATTATGATATTTTGGAGATAAGGACAAAAATCTAGTTGGATTCCATATGCAATCACATGTAGCCAATTAGAAAATGGGAAGGATTAAGCGGCAAAATGCATGAATCTTAGCCGCAGATTCATACCTAACCCTAAGTCACTAGGTCTTCTTAAGGAGGACAAACCCTAAACTCTCTATGAGTGAGTGTGTAAGGAATTGAAGGAGTGGAGAGAAGTTTGCATGTGCAAATAGAGCATTCATAATGGCTTAGAAGTTATGAAGTGAAACAACATTACAGAATTAGTTAGAGCAAAATAGAGGAAAAGGAAAAGGATACAACAAAGATACATCTAATCAAGAAGGATCAATAATACATTAGTTTAGAGGTGATCTATTATCAAGCAATAAAGTGTTAATCGTAGGATCAATGTTAAGACATTCTAATAGGTGATTTTAGTCAAAATCGCTTAACAAAGAAGTCCTAACAAGCTGTATGAAATCCTCTAACAAGGTATTTACTTAGTTGCAAGTTAAACTATTCTAACAAGGCACACTTCTAACAAGGTGTTGAGATCCTCTACCAAGGTGAGACCTAATAGTCTTTGTAAGCCTTTAATAGGGCAGACCTTTCACAAGGTAGATCATGTTTCATGGTCAAAACATTGTAACCTTCATTGGATACACTTTATTACTACAATAGTGAAGATTTATGGGTGTCATCCCCACCCCAGTTTTACCTTCTCATTGGAGGGTTTCTGGGTAACCATATCTTGTGTCACATGTGTATGATTTCTTATGTGTTTACATGATTTAGATGTATATGCTTTACATGTTATTTTTATTTACTCATTAAATGTATGAGATGGATGTGTGGTGAAAGATTTATGGGTACAAGTTTAAACTACTGATTTACCCCCCTCTCAGAAGTGTACCTTTCCTATTCTAATTCCAACAAGATTATAATAAGCCATCAAGTCAGTGGTTTTCTAGTTATGCTCTCTAGAAGAGGACCCATTAAAAAATGTAATTTGTAACTTGTCTTGAGTCAATATTATCTAATAAAGTGTAATTAAATGATATAATATGAGTTTGGTCAACCTCAAGGGTTAGGGATTACTATCTAGAACCTTCTCGGGTGGTTAAAAGTTCCTATATAAGGAAGGCTCATAGGTTGTCTAGGAAGTTATGGGTGACAACCACAACTCTATTTTGTAGACTGTTGTAAGGAAGGTGCTAATGTAGGTTTGTAACTTGTAATTCTATAATTTTACATTTTTGGCGATGATAAGAAGCCCATATTTTTTTCTCTCAATTTGTATTGTTCACTATTTCTATTTTTTGTTGCGATATTAAGGGAAGCATCCTTCATCAAATGGTATAAAAGTAGGAGTTCCTTAGTATGTAAACATATTGTTGGATGGGAGTCAATTTTCACCAGGACTGTGGTTTGGGCTAAGCATGTGGACAAATCACTAATTGTGAGGCACTTTATACTAGGGTTCTGGTGGAAGTGAAAAAATGCCTCCATGAAGAGAGTGCGGTGGAAGAGTCGTAGGTGTTACACTTGAGGGTTACATTGGAAGAAAAAATGCATAGAAGACTAAATCTTGCCATAAGAGATGAAAGTAAGGAAGAAGAAGAAGAAGAAACAAATTTTGAAGAAGAGGCAATTTTGAACCCAAAAGAAGAGAGGCTTTTTAGGACATTTCCAAGATTGGGAAAAGACCTAATTTTGAGGTTCCTAGATTTTTTGGAAATATTAACCCAAAGGAATTGATTGATTGTATCAATGAATTGGAGGAATACTTTGAGTATGAAGACATTGAAGATCTAGATAAGGTGAAGTTTGTAAAGGTCAAATGAAGGGTCATGCAAAGTTCTAGTGGTAGATTCAATTGGAGTGAAATAGAAGAGGGAATGATATAATTACAAGTTGGGACCAGATGATAGCTAAATTGAAGAGACAATTCATTCACATAGATTGTAAGCTTTATCTATTTAATAAAATGCAAGGGTTCAAGCAACAAGGAATATTTATTCAAGAGTATACCAATGAGTTCTACCAATTTCTCATCAAACCATACCATGCAAAAGTTGACAAGGAGAAAGCCGCATGTTATCTTAATGGGTTGAGACAAAGAATTCAAGAGGAACTAAGTTTGGTTAGAATTAATAGTATTGAAGAGGCATGCCAATTTTCCCTAAGAGTTGAGGAAAAATTGAACAAGAAGTTTGACAATAAAAATAGTGGAAGAGGTCATGGTGGAAGATCTGGCATGAGAGAGCATTAAATTATTTTCAAATGTTTCTCTTAAGGAAATTGGGGTTCTCCAAATGCTTTGAATGTTTAATGACAAGTTAAAATTGGGTTTTAGAGGGCCAAATGCATGTATCATTTTCCTTCAAAATTTCATATTGGGGTATGAGGAAGGTATTACATGTGTTGGAGAAAAAATGAATATGCATCTTTTGTCCTTTAAGACTCAGATCAAGATTTGGAAACTCAAATGCATATTTTGAAGATATATAATATAAATGCCTAAGTTCAAATGTTGAAGCAAGAATCATGGTTTAAAAAAGTCATTGTTAGGATTAATGAGACATAAATAACAATTATATGAAAATATAAACAATATCAAAAAATAATAAATAACACAAAAGAAAACAAAAGACACAAAGATTCAATGTGGTTCACCCAATCCTTGGTCTACGTCCACCAAATAGTAAGTCCAATATTCTTATTATCCATTGATTACAACCCGATTGCAATCTATAATCCCTTACAACTCAATACCACTACAAGAAGCTACAATCTCACCATACCTTATGAAATCTCTAACCCTAAGCCATTTCATACAAACTTTTTTCCACTTACAAAATTAGGGCTAGAATAAGTTTTCCAATAGAAAATAGTAGCTGATACATTTTACAATAATAAAGTCAGTTGAGCTTTCAAGGGCTCTACCACCAAAAACCCTTGATGGGGCATTTCCTCTCAACCCCACCCTACACTATGATAGGGAGCGCACTTGGGGATTTGTCTTAGGACCCTACAAGGGACACTACCCCTAAACCCTTGTAGTAAAATTTGCAAGGAAACCACACTAAATAAAATATGGGGGGGGGGGGAATTAATCTTTGAGTCTAATTAGGATCCACATTAAAACAATCTCACACTTGGAGATTGATCATAGCACCACTAAACTTGTAGCTCCCACTAGAATGTAAAACCACCTAGACTCTATTATTCTTCTATTTTGTTCAGTCTAGAAGACCAACTAAAGCTAAAGAGGAGTGTAGCTTTTCCCTGTTACTTCCTTTGTAAACATATCTACTAGATTATCATATGTATGTATCTTCTCCAAGTTTAACTATCTATCATCCAAAACTAATCTAATGAAATGGTACCTTGACAATATATGTTTTGTTTCTTAATATTAGGAAGAATTCTTTTCAAGATGAATCACACTTTGGCTATTTGTAAACAAATAATTGTCCATTTAAGGGTTCCCCAACTCTTCCATGAAGAACTAAAGCCATATCATCTCCTTGGTTGCCTCTATAGCAACAAAATACTCTATCTCTATAGTGGATAATACATTTACCTTTTACAACTGAGGAATCCAACTCACTACTATTGCACCACTAGTAAAAAAATATCCTACAGTAATCTACTTGGTATCTAGATCCCCTACCACATATGAGTCAAAATATCCTTGTAAATCAATAGTATAGCCCTAAAAATGTAAACACTTACTGGATGTTCCTCTCAGATATCTGAGAATCCATTTGATTTCATTCCAATGCTCAATCCCAAGATGATTCATATACTTGCTAATAATTCCCATTGCATGTGTAATATTTGGCTTAGTATATACCATGGCTTATTCATCAAGCTCTCTATAGTTGAAGCATAAGGTACCTTAAAAATCTTATCCTCCTCTTCTTGAGTCTTTGGACACATTTCCTTAGTCAATTCTAAATGACTAGGCAAAGGTTTGATAACAACTTTGGCATTCTCCATAGAGAAATTTCACATTGACATTCTCCATAGAGAAATTTCACAACACCTTTGCAATATAATTAGCCTGAGATAATATAAAATTTCTATTCTTCCTATCTCTAATTTTTTAATACCAAGGATTTTTTTTCTACCCCATATCCTTAATAGAAAATGAATGTGGTAACTGTTATTTTAACCCCTTAATGTGATCCATGTTATACCCAGCTACAAGCATATCATTAACATGTAAGCATAAAATAATGTAGATTCTATCACCCAACCTCTTAAAATAAACACAATGATATGAATATAATCTAGTGTATCTATGCTCACACATAAAATTTTCAAATTTAAGATACCATTGTTGAGGTGCTTGCTTCAAGCAATATATATAATTTTCTTCAATCTGCACACTAAATTTTCCTTACCTTTGACCTCAAATCCCTATGGTTGTGCCATATATATTTCTTCATTCAAACCACAATGAATAAAAAAAAAATTAATATCAATTTGATCCAAATTTAAATCTTTAGTAGCCACAATACTTAAAATAGTGCAAATAAAGGTCATTTTAAAAATAACAACTACAAAAATATCTCATCAAAATCAATGCCCTTTTTATATACAAATTCTTTTACAACTAACTTGACTTTAAATATTTTATTACCTCCATCCTCATCTTTTAAACTATAAACTCATGTATTTTATAAATTCCTTTCACCTACAAGTAACTTATATGAATTGCAAGTTTGATTTTTTAGCAAGGAGGCTATTTCTTCTGTCATTGCAAACTCCCATTGAATCATTGTATCCACCTACATAGCTTCAATATAACATTTAGGTTCACCAACATTAGTTAATAACATATAATACAAAGAGGGAGAAAATATTTTTGGAGGTCTACTTAGACATGTTAACCATCTAAAAGTCACTAGGGTGTATGGTATTTGTTATCGTGGTTACTATAGAGCATGAGAAATTGTTGGAACATCATCTTTTTGAGTATCATCCAACACTACATAATCATTTTATTTCTTCTCATGCTATTGTAACAAATATTTGTACAATAATTTTTCATTGAACATGACATCTTTGCTTCTTACAATTTTATGATTTTCAAAATCCCAAATCCTATAACCGAATTCATCAATATCATATCCAAAAAATACACAATTCTAATTTATCTTTCAACTTGGTTCTATTTTCAAAATCTATATGAGAAAATGTTTTGTAACTGAAGGTTCTAAGAAAATAATAGCTCACCTTCCTACCAATCCATGCTTCCTCTAGAATACCATAGCCCAAAGTAGTAGAGAGAATTGTTAGAAAGGCCAGAGTTGTCGTTGCACCAAAAGATTGACCTGTCAATGCTTGATACAACCAATAGTCTTATAGAACCATAGGAGGTGGTTAAGCAATGTCATGAATCCTATGAAGTATGCTAGCCTACTACCAACAATCCTTCTCCCAGCATTACTCACCATGACCTAAGGGATTCAAACCTGTGACCAAGCTATGATAATAATTGTTAGAAAGGCCAGAGTTTTTGTTGCACCAAAAGATCAACCTATCAATACCTAATACAACCAATAGTATTGTAGAACCATAGGAGGTGGTTAAGTCATGTCGTGAACCCTATGAGGGACACTGGTCCACTGCCAACAAGACCTCTATTAATCAAATATACAAAAGTATTGAAAACCTCCACCCACATGTTTAAGGGTAGCCCAACATGAAACCTTATGATCCTTGCATGCTCTATTATTGTCTTGTTCATGTTTTCAACCACTTCATTTTCCTATGAAGTTTTTGGAACTATTTTTTGCCTATGAATACCGTCAGTGGAAAAATAATCTTCAAGCTCATTGCTACAATACTCACCACTATTATAAGATCTTAGACATTTTAGTCTTATACCATTTTCATTTCCAACCAAGCATTTCAATTTCTTAAAATTTACAAATACATCAGGTTTCTAGCTAAGGAAATAAACTCATACTTTTTTAGTTGCATCATCAATAAATGTAACATAATAATGAAAGCCACCAAGGGAAGATACCTAAATTGGTCCCCATACATTTGTATGCACAAGCTCTAATTTATCATTTTAATTTTTCTTTCCACTCTTCACAAAACTAACTCTTTTATTTTTCATACACACAACTTTCACAAAAATCAATATTGACATATTTCAAACCTAGTAAAACTTTCTTTGAATGAAGTAATTACATACCTTTCTCACTCATGTGCTCAAGTTAATTGTTCCATAGTATTGTTTAGAATCTACAACATTTATTCTTCTCCCTTCTCAATTGTAGTAGTTGTTCCTAAACATTCCATTTTTTTTTAAACAGTTAAAGTATAAGGAACAATATGACTTATACAAAGATATAATATGCCTAAGGACAAATAGTCTTATAGAACCATAGGAGGTAGTTAATTCATGCCATGAACCTTGCGAGGGACATTGGCCCACTTCCAATAAGACCTCTATTAATCAAATATACAAAAGTATTGACAAACTCCACCCACATGTTTAAGGGTAGCCCAACATGCAACCTTATGATCCTTGCATGCTCTATTATTGTCTTGTTCATGCATTCAACCACTTCATTTTTCTATGCAATTTTTGGGACAAATGTTCTCCTATGAATACCATCAGTGGAAGAATAATCTTCAAACTCATTGCCACGATACTCACCACTATTATAAGATCTTAGACATTTTAGTCTTATACCAGTCTCATTTCCAACTAAGCATTTTAATTTCTTAAAAGTTACAAATACATCAAGTTTCTATCTAAGGAAATAAACCCATACTTTTCTAGTTGCATCATCAATAAATGTAACATAATAATGAGAAGCACCAAGGGAAGACACCTGAGCTAGTTCCCCATACATTTGTATGCACAAGCTCTAATTTATCATTTTTATTTTTCTTTCCACTCTTCACAAAACTAACTCTCTTTTATTTTTCGTACACACAACTTTCACAAAAATCCATATTGATATATTTCAAACCTAGTAAAACTTTCTTTGAATGAAGTAATTTCATACCTTTCTTACTCATGTGCTCAAGTTTATTGTTCCATAGTATTGTTTAGAATCTACAACATTTGTTTCTTCTCCCTTCTCAATTGTAGTAGTTGTTCCTAAATATTCCTCTCTTTTTTAAAACAATTAAAGTATAAAAAACAATATGACCTATACAAAGATATAATGTGCTTACTTTCACACCTTTTTCTACTACAAGGGAACCTTTTGAAACCTTCCAATTTTTATCATTAAAAGTAACTGTGCAACCTCAACACTTAGTTGCCTTGCTGAAATTAAATTCCCACTCAGCCTTGAAACATGTCTTACCTCTTGTAGTAGCCAAATATTTCGTAGCTAAATATTCTCATTCTGCAACTTAATCTTAATTTTTCACATTCCAAGACTTTGACTCGAATAAACAAGCCCAAAATCCTCTTCGATATAATTCAAGAAAATAACTTCTATGGGGAATAGCATGAATTGAAGCTCCTGAATCTAAACCTATGAATCATCAACACTTTCTAGAACCCTATCCCTAGTGGAAACATTCTTTTTTCTAAATAACCTCTCTAAGGCAAAATGTGGTTTGAGAATTCATTTATATATTATGCATATGCATGTAATATTTTTCTCAAAACTTTTTCCCTTTGGAAAATCGTAGTTTGAAGAAGGCATTGCATGTAATGAAAATTCATGCATTTTTCTCATAATTTCATCCCTTTGGCAAATCATGGTTTGAAGAATGCATTGCATGTAATGCAAATGCATGCATTTGGATGCCTAGAGAAAAATTAGGGTTTGAAAGATGCATTGCATATTTTAAATGACTTGTATTTCAACAACAAAATAATATTTTGGTAAATTGGGGTTTGTAATTCCATTTACATATTTAAAATAACCTCATTCCATACAAATCATGGTTTTCAAGGCTCATTACATGTTTTACAATAATTTTCATTTATACAACCAAGAAATCCTTTGGCAAATCGTGGTTCTTGGGGTTTGGAGAGTCATTTACATGTAATACAAATACATGTATTTTATTTCTTTGGCAAATCATGGTTCTTGGATGCCATTACATATTTGCATTTTGTATGCAAAGACCAAAATCATGGTTTGCAAAATACATTACATATTTTAAATTTCATGTAAAATATAAATCGTGGTTCTCCAAGATTTACATGTTACACATTTGCATGCAAGAGATTGAATTAGGGTTTGGAGAATGATTTTCATATTTTAAAATGCATATGAAACCAACCAACTAGTTGTTTTGGTAAGAAAAAAATGGCTTTGCAAGCCAAATCATGGTTTGGAAGAGAAAATACATATTACACATTCAAAAACATGTAATATACTTGCATCAATTAAGAGTTCTATTTAACGCATGTCTAATTGATTCACTTAAGAAAATCTCACTTTAAAGAGTCCATTATATATTTACACTAACATATTTTATATATTATGTGTAAATATGTTCAAAAAGTGAAATTTTACTTAAATGTTTTAAGTTGCAACATTAAAGTAAATGTCAAAATCAAAATAGACTATAAAGTGCTTAAGTCACTTAAGTGATAAATTAAAAATGAATTCATCATCAAAATATAAAATAAAGTGCATTATACAAACTTCAATCACTTAAGTTATAAATTAAAGTTAAAAAGTAACTTAAAAATATAACTTCAATCACTCTTTAAAGTGAGATTTTCTTAAGTGAATCAATTAGACATGTGTTAAATAGAACTCTTAATTGATGTAATTATATTACATTTTTTTGAATGTGTAATATGTATTTTCTCTTCCAAACCATGATTTGGATTGCAAACCCTTTTTTTCTTACCAAAACAACTGTACAAACTTCAATAACTTAAGTTATAAATTAAAGTTAAAAAGTAACTTAAAAATATAACATAAAGTGATATATATATATATATATATATATATATATATATATATACACGTGCAAGTCAAAATCAAATTATAAGGTTTTAAATTTTAAATATGTAGTGGGAACTCTAAACTTCACTTACACATGCACTTAAACCTTAATAAATTTTAACTAACAATTATGATTACCTTGAAACAAAAATGAGACTGAAACCAAGAGATCGAAGGAAACAAAAAGGTTAAATAATTCAAACAAATGCTCAAAAATACAAAAATGACTTTGAAGGCCTCCAAAATCAAGTATAGGTGAACAAACTAAAAAAATGGAAAGGACTTGATGAGAACCTTTGGTAAAAAGATTCATTATATGGATTGGGGATAATTGTTTGAGAATTTTTTGCAAATCAAATAATGAGTGTTGCCTCCATTTTGTGATGACAAAATTAAAGATGACTTGGTGGAAGAAAAATAACCCAACTCTTGCTCTATAGAATAGAAGGTATTATTTAGGTACAATATGTATGCTAGGGAATATTTACTTTCTACTCTTCCAAAATCAGAATTTGTTGAGGTAAAATATCTACAACTTGTTAATGATATTTAGACAAGGTTAAAAACACTATATGAAGGAGATGAACGTGCAAAGACTTTGAGATTATAGAATTGGAAAGCTATGCACAGGAATGAGAGAATACAGGATGAGGAATCAATTAGAGAATTTTCATAAAGAGTCTGAGATTTTTCAAGGAATTAAAGGTTGTAGAGGATTTATACTTGAAATTGAGGTATGTTAAATTTTTTTGAGATTTTTGACTTCTGCTTATGTGAATAAAATATTAGCTATTGAGAAGATTATACTAGTTATGCCAAATTTTAATTGAGAAATATTGATTGGGAAATTGCAAGCATATGAATCAAGATTGAAACAAAACTTACCTAGATCTAAGACTTCTTTTAGAGGTACTATGCAAAAGGATAAAATAATAATAACCAAGCACTAGTGGAGATTTTGCAAGAATATTGTTAGATATAGATGAAGAAGATAAGAATATTGATGAAGCTCTTTCACTTATTGAAAGGAGGGAATCAAGAGGTAAGAAATATTTTAATTATTGGAGCTGTAAATACTTTGGTAATTTTCATATAATTATCCTAAAAGAGAAAGGAAGAAGAAACTTGAATAGCCTTACAAATCAAAGATTACAAAAGATTTCTTCTTTGTTGAAGAACATGATGATTTTGATTTCAAAGAGAGAAAATTTCTAGAGAGTGATCATGAAGATGAAATATGATTTGTTGTTATAGAGGAACAGAGTCCTATAAAAAGAGGAAAAAAACATAAATCACATGTGGAAAAGAAAAAACTTAATTGGATAATAGATAGTAGATGTTCACATCACATGGGAGATGATAGAGAAATGTTTATTGAATTCAAAAGCTATTATGGTGGAGTAGTTACAGTTGAAAATAATGCCCTATGTCATATTAAGGGGAAATGATCTATTACACTTGATGGTAAAAATAACACTGAGGATTTCTATTTTGTTGATGGATTGAAAGATAACCTTTTGATTTTTGAACTACTTGCAAACAAGGGATATCATTTGCAATTCACTAAGAAAATATGTATTATCAAAGACAAGGATGGTAAAGCGATTAGAATAGGTATAAGGACTAGAGTTTTCAATTCAATGCCATAGAGATGACTTGTTTGGATGCTAAGATTGATGATAGTTGGTTGTGACACAAGAGATTTTGACTTATAAACTTTGATAACATTATGAATATCAATAACAATAATGCAGTAAAGAGAAGATTAAGATATTTGAAGGGTACATCAAATTATAGATTCTAGTATGATAGATCAAATAATTTCACTCTACATCCATCCACTGACACAGATTGGTGAGGTATGTGGATAATAGGAAGAGTACTAGTGGTAGTGTATTCTTCTTGGGAGGAAGATTGCTTTCTTGGATAAGAAAGAAATAAGATTATAATTCACAATCTATAATAGAAGCAAAGTGTGTAGTAGAAACAAACAATTTTAATCAGATCATTTGGATGAAATAGGTGTTGAAGGACATAAGTATTGAGTTTTTAAAACATATTATCATTCACGGTGACAACACAAGTATATTAAACATGTCAAAGAGTCCAAATTTACATTCAAAGACAAAACACATTGCAATAAAGTATCATTTTCTAAGAGAGAAATGTTAGAATCTGAAAATATTAATAAGCCAAAAAACTAATGCAAAGAATAGATATCTAAACTATGAATGAAAATGATACAAAATCAAAATAGCAACATAGAGTTAGTCTCCAAGAGAGTAATGCAAATGATAGAGGAAAAATAGCATTAAGAGGATGCAAAATCAATAGATACAAATACAAGCTAGGTAGCATGCATATGTAGACTAGGAAGAGGGAGGAGGTAGCAACACAGACCAATGAGGAGAAACCATCTATCAAACTAAAGATAGAAAATTATATTCCTAAGATAGATAATGGATACTCACATGTAGGAAGGTGACACCTCACAACCACTCACCTAATAAAACATGCTTTATTAACCTAAGAGAGATTATTAAAAGTGTAGTAAAAACCTAATAATATAGGGAAAAAAAAAATAACCCGCTAGGAAATTAAAAAACTACACTAACACCCCCCATAAGTGAAGTTTAGGTGGATGTAGAAATGGGTTCTGGCAAGTCAGGCCTGATGAGGTACCCATGTACGTAAAATTCTCCCAAAAGAGAGAAAAAAGAGACCCCCCAAAAAAGAGTCAGGACTTTGAGTGAGAGAAAGAGGGGCCTCCCAAAAGATGAAGCATCCCACACCCCCAAAAAAGCTCACAAATAAAGGAACTTTCTCTTAGTAAAGGGTTTGGTGAAGATATCAACAACCTACTTATAAGTTGGACAATAGTGAAGGTTGATGACATGACCATGAATGAGCTCTCAAGTGTAGTGCATGTGGATCTCTATGTTTGGTTTGCTAATGATGGACCAGATTCTGTGAGATTTGAATGGCACTCTAGTCATCACAAAATATTACTGATGGTCATTTGATCTAGATACCAAACTCAGTGAGAAGATGTTGAAGCCAAATGGCCTTAATGGTGGCATTCATAGCCCCCCAATACTAAGCCTTAGTAGAAGATAGAGCAACAATAGACTATTTTTTTCTTGACCAACAAACAAGACCTAAACCAAGTGAGAAGTTGTAACCTAAAGTAGACTTGTGATCTTAAGAATCACCCAACCAATCTGAATCTATGTAGCCCACCAAATCAAGCTCAATACTTGCTACATAGTGAATACCACAACTATGAAAACCCTGAATGTAGTGAAGAATCCACTTGGCTACTTTCAAGTGCAACTCATGAGGCTCCTACATGAATTGGGAGACCATGCCTACAACATATGAAAATTCAGTGCTCATATGAGTGAGACAAATGAGACTTCCAATAAGTTGAGCCTCAAGGTTTACTCTAGAAAGGAAGTGAGTTAGAGTAGGCTTACAATTAGCCATATGAAACCTCGAGAGTAAATCTAGAGCATACTTGGACTATGTGACAGTGATCCCAGAAAGAGATTGAAAGATCTCAATCCCAAGTCATTCATCAAAAAACTGTCATGAAGGGCAATTTTTAGAGCATTAATGGTGGGTGAAGAACTTCTTGTGATTAGCAAGTCATCAACATACAAAACCAAAAATAGGAGTGAATCACCCTATTGTAGAATGTAGACATTAGGATTAGAATGGCACCAAATGAACCCAATTGATAGAAGGAAGGAGTCCATCTTGACATACTAGGCCTGAGGAGCCTATTTGAGGCCATAAATAGAATTTTGAAGGTGACACATGAGTGAAGAATGCTAAAGGAAGCCCTATGGATACTCCATTTAGATCTCCTCATGAAGAAAAAAACTCTTTACATTCATGTGATGTACTTCCCAATGATTAGTTGCAGTAATGGCAAGAACAAGTCAAATGGAATTCATTCAGCAATTGCCACAAATTTCTCAGAGTAGTCAATCCCAAAAACCTAGGAGAATCCTTTGGCAACCAAGTGAGCCTTATGCTTTTCAATCGACCCATCTGCTACAAATTGTGTCCAATAGATCCACTTACATTGAACAAGTTTTCTTCCCTTAGGAAGAGGGACAAGATCCCAAGTGTTGTTCCTCATCAAGGAACTATACTCTTCCTACATAGTTGTATCCCACTCAGGAATACTATAAGCCTCATGAAAGGACTATGGATTTGAGGTAATAGCAATGACGAAATGTGGAGCATCTTGGAACTATGAATGACTTTTCCTAGTGTCCGATGGATCCCCAACCTAATCACCTACAGACTGCAAGGTCTACCTAGCCCAAACTAGATTGGAAGATTGGAGACTCTGGAGGGAAATCATCAACCTTTGAATTATGACTAGGAGAGGAAGGAGATAAGTTCTTTGAATCACTCTTTGCATCGAAAGTGGAGGTAGAAGACTGCTCAAGTGAATCTTACTCATTAAAATATCTATCATGTATTCCAAATGACTCCAATGTCAAAATAGAAGGAGTTGGAGAAGTGATAGAAAGTGAGCTTGAAGATCCTTCCTCAAACTAAAAACTCCTCTCAATGAAAAACTCATGTGTAGTATAGTGGAGCAACCGATAACCCTTCACACCATTAGGATAACCTACAAATATGCAAGGTCTACTCTATGGATCCAAGGCCTTGCATCTCTCTGCAGGAATGTGGGCCCATGTAGGAGAGCCAAAAAATTGAAAGTGTTTATCTAATGGTTTTTTACCACTTCAAGCTTCAAAAGGAGTAACTCCCTTCAAAACTTGGTGAGGAACACAGTTTTCGATATAACAAACATAGTTAATGGCCTCTGCCCACTACTGTGGTGCAAGAGATCTAGAGTGACTCATATAATTTTCCATTTCCTTAAAGGATCTATTCTTTCATTCCACAACATTATTCTATTGAGGATTTTTAGGAACTAAATGTTGCAAATCAATCCCCTCTAAAGTGCAAAATCTCTCAAATCGATGGTTGACATGCTCACCACCATTGTTAGTGTACAAAAATTTGATGGATTACCTAGATTACTTCTCTACAAAAGTTTTGAAGTCCTAAAAATGATCAAATACCTCTCACTTATGTTTGAGAAAGTACACCCAATTATATCTAGAAAATTCATCAATGAATGTGAGCATATATCGGGCCCTATTGAAAGGAGGTTGAAATGGACTAGCCAAATCACTATAAACTATCTCTTGTAACTATGAAGCTCTCCATGCTTTACTTTTGTCAAACCTTTCCTTAAGATGCTTACCAAGAATGAAAACTTGGCAAACACCACCTAAGAACTGAACTAAAGGAAACCTTGTGACCATGCTCTACTAGTTAAGCTTATGCAAGTAGCGGAAGTTAAGATGGCCAAACCTCTCATGCCATAATTTACTCATATCATTAGAGTGAGTGAGAAAAATAGTCAAAGGAGGATTAGGAACAAAGTGAGAAAATATATAGAGTCATGATTGATGATCTACTCTCCCAATTGTAACTATAGAACCACTATGCAACTCATGTATCTTCATTGAATTAGGAGTGAACTCAACCTACTTGCCTAAACCTATGTGAGTGATCTAGTATGTTGATAGGAGATTAGTTGATAATGAGAGCATGCAAATAACATCATGGAATGTGCTATCCCCCACATCAATAGACCCTCTCCCACACACCTCAACATAAGTGTCATCACCCATCAAAATTGAAGGCATAGCACACAGCTCCAAAGATGCAAGTTCTTCCTTAGATGAAGCTATGTGGTGCAAAGCACCCAAATCAAGAACCCAAGTGGATGGTGAAGAAGCAACTACAATAGAGGCCTTGCCCTTTCCTTTCCCCTTGTTGTTTTATTTTGTCTTGTTAGACCCTTCATTAGAACTTTGTTTGATAGACTCAAGAACACTGATATTATTCTTCTCAAGAATGTGTGTCAAGTGATCAATTTGTTTCTTTAGAAATTTATGTTCATCATGGCTAGGTCTTTTACAATGGGCATATTGACCACTTTCTTTCTTAGGCTTATCACCCTTGGAAGATGGGGTATCAATAGTTTTTTTTGAAGCAACCAATATATGCCTTGGTTGGCAGCCAAGGCATGTGACTTAGAGGACTTAAGAGTGCCCATCTAGGTTAGCTTGTCCTTTTCCTAAGTGAGATTGACAACAAAATCATCTAAAGATGGCATGGTGAATTGAGTATCAAGTGCACCCTTAGTAGCATAGAAGGTAGAGACCAACACAGAATATTCTAAACTTAGCTTAGAGAGAATACTAAGAATTAGTTGGTCATCTTCCTTTTCAATTCCACATTGTTTTAACTGCAGCCTTAGTGATTTCAATTTAGTGAAGAAATCCTGAATTGTGTTGAAATTGCCTAGACTTAAACTAATTATTTTATTTTCTAAAATATGACCCCTCATTGAATCTTGTGTGCTAAATAGTGTTTCTAGCTTTGTCCATATTTCATTTGGTGTATCCAAAGACTCAATGTGAAAAAGCAAATTAAGAGAGAAATAGACAAATAAAATGTTTCATATGCCTCATCACATTTTTTAAACCACTTAGGCTAATCTTCATCTTTATCGAGTTTAGTTTCAAGTCTCATAGTTATCTTATTTAATCCAGCGTTCCTTAAGTGAACTGTCATGCATGATTTCCACTTAACGTAATTGTATGGAGTTAGGATGGGCATATTTGTTTCATCCATGATGAAGAAATGCTAAAAAGAAGAGAACCCAACCAAGACAATTCCCCACATTTTTACTTAATCATAGAAACCCCCCCAAGAAAACATGATTTGGCACTTTATATTAGTGCATTTACAAATACCACTAGAAAGAAATACTAAGTGGTCTTGATTTCAATGCATTATAAAACCCTCATGAAGAGCATATGCTAAAATGTAACTTTGGCATAATACTCAAATAAATAAATAGCACCACTATGATCTACTCAAAAAATCATGCACTTTCAAAAAAAGAATCACCTCGATACAAGGTCCTATGAGAAAGTTATGATCCTCTAAAGTTCCCAAAATGAGAATTGTATAATGTCATGATTGAAAATCCACAATTTTTGAAAAATCTATGCATCAAAATAAAAAATTGACACTAGTCGATAAAGCACAAAAAAATAGCCAAGTTCATAACAAAAATCGCCAGAATTAGAGTCCATATGAGAAAGAATGGGGCATTTGAAAACTGCATTCAAATCTGTGATTACCAATGGAGAGGGGTAAGATTGTAGCTTTCTGCATTCAATTCTTAAAAATATATAGATCTCATGCAAAAACTAAAAGATACCCAAATGGTTTTTTCATACTGCAAACAAAACCCAGAAGGCGTTTGATGTACAGAAGATGTAGATATAGTGTAAATCAGATGTTTTTAGCAACAAAAAATAACCCCATCAACTAAAAGATGTCATGCAAAGGTTGAATCAGCTACCTAAGACAATAAATAGCATGCTAGAACCTGCAATATTGATTGAAAACACTAAATATCCAAGTTGGTTGTCAGATTTGAGATTGAAACCCCGAATTTGCAACTTGTATCACAATCTCCAATTTTGGTGAAATGAAAGCCAAATCTGACTTTCTCAAGCCTCTTGGATGCATAGGAACAACCAAAAATGTTTCTAGTGTAATAAAAAATGTTGCAATCAACCAATTTTCATAAAACACATGTGCAAACCCTAAAGATTTTTTAAAAAATCATCAAACTTTTCTGATTCTCAAGATCATCTGAAGATGCAAGAGAAGAGCATACTAGATTTTTCAAAGAAATAAAATAAGATTTATTAGTGCCCCCGCCCGCCCCCCCCCCCCCCCCCCCCCAACCAAATCTCTCAAATAAGGAAACTAAAATCTACTCTTGCACATAGAATGGCTCTAATATCATGTTAGAATTTGAAAAGATTAATAACCCAGAAAACTAGTGCAAAGGATAGATATCTAAATTATGAATGCAAATGATACAAAATCAAAATAGCAACATAGAGTTAGTCTCCAAGAGAGTAATGCAAATTCTAGAAGAAAAATAGCATTAAGAGGATGCAAAAGCAAGAGATACAAATACAAGCTAGGTAGCATGCTTATATAGACTAGGAAGAGGGAGGAGGTGGCAACATAGACCAATGAGGAGCAACCATCTATTAGACTAAAGATAACAAAGTATCTTCCCAAGATAGCTAATGGATGCTCACATATAGGAAGGTGACACCTCGCAACCACTCACCTAATAAGATGCTTTATTAACCTAAGTGAGATTATTAAAAATGTAGGAAAAAACTATTGCTATAGGGAAAAAAATTAAATAGCCCACTAGAAAATAAAAAACTTACACTAACAATAAAGTTATTCAAAAGGAAATCAAATTGGAGCATCTAAGTAAAAAGGAACAAATAGAAGATATCTATACTAAACCTTTTTCTAAGCATACTTTTTAGTACCTTAGAGGTATGCTTGGGGTAATATCACAACCTATTTCAGAGTAATTGATGCTAGGATTGCACCAATCTAGTATAACTAGAACACTATTCATTCTAGATTGGTTGGATGCTTGATACTACTCATATGGGGGAGCAATAGTTGTTTTAGGCAAAGTTATTCAAGAAATCTTTTGTGAAGTTTAGATATAATAGTGTTTGTTGGAACTTGGTATTTGTAGATTAGTTTTAGAAGGTAAATGACGAGAGTGCTTCATAGTCTTAAATTGGCATAATGACACCTTGCTATTGGTGTCAATGGGAGAGAAGATATACATAAAAAAATCATATATGGAGGTATTTTATTGGGGGAGAGTAATAATATACGAGGGAGTAAAATATTTGTGGGATAAGTATTCAAAAGAATATTTGATGTTAATGGAGGAGTATGTCGATTGATGTTTTGAGGAGATAGTCAAATTGATGGTTTTTCATCATATTTTGTCATCAATGCTAAAGGGGGCTATTATTAGCATATTATTGATTATATTCAAAAGGGGGGTTGATGCAAGAGCATCTTGGGTATAAAGACAATCTTACATTGCCCAAAAATATTTCTACTTCGAGTTTTCCAATTTTGTGTTTCCATAGGGGTTATTCCTATGCAAAGTTTCTATTTGTGGGAGCTTCCTAATTTTAGTAAGTTGGTATTATGTGCTAAGACTGTTCTAACCTCATATGTGTGGGTTCATCTTGGACATATAAGCTTTCTATATGAGTTTTATTATCATATCTTATGTATTAGTGCAGTTATTTTAGATTTTCAGTATGGGTTTTGGTTATCCAAAATTTAGGCCCTGCGATGAAGGCCTAAATAGCTCCAAAATGAGGTAAAACCTGGGCCGATGGACACTTGTACTATCAAATGTTATGAACCATTATTCAAGGATTTTGAGGGGTTACAATAGCCCATTGGGTCAAAATTTTGATATTTATGGTCTGCAAAACTTGAACCATCCAAACATGTAGTTTATAATTTGTCTTGATAAATCCTATGTAATAAAGTATAATAAAATAATATAATATGAGTTTGGTCAGCCTTAAAGATCAGGTCTTAGTGTCTAGAACCTTCTCATGTGGTGAAAATGCCTATATATGGAAGGCCCATAGGTCATCTGGGGTAATTTTGGGTGATAATAGCAGCTCTATCTTGCAAACTGTTGTAAAGAAGGTATCCATGTGGGTTTACATAGTATAATTCTCTAATTTCACATTTGTGGTGATAATAAGAATCCCATATCTTGTTCTCTCAAATTGTGTCGATTCTTTATTTTTGTTGTGTGTTGTGGTATTAAGGGGATCACCCTTCATCAAGTGGTATCAGAGTGGGAGTTCTTGAGTGTGTAAACAAATCATTGACTATGAGGCAGTTTGCACTAGGATCATGGTTTACACTATGTGTGTGACCAGATCACTAATTGTGAGGCAATTTATACTAGGGTTTCAGGGGAAATACAAAAATGCCTCCACAACAAAAGTGTGGTGCCAGAGGTGTTACACTTGAGGTTTAGTCCCTCTAGAGGAAAATGCAAGCATTACAAAAATAGATGCATAGAGAGATGAATCTCATTGTAAGAGATGAGAGTGAGGATGAAACACTAGTACATTTGGGGGTCATTTTTTACCTAAATTTTTGATAGAAAACCAATTTGGCTTGTCAAATTCATTTTTTTTAAAAATATGATCTCGACAATGTTAAAATTTTGATGAAAGTTAAGTTTAGTGTCAAAATTTTGACATTGTCGAGGATATAAACAAGAAAAAGAAAAGTGAAACTTCATTTATTCACATGGCAAAGTGTGGGCACATAGGAGGGAGGCTTTAGGAAGAGTTTTATAGTGTCATTGAAGGTAAGTGTTTTTTGAACAACTTGATATAAGTCGATACTTTGCTAGCAACATTTCATTGTCTTAGAGACGTTTCGATTGGAATTGACAAGAAGTTGCATATTGTTTAAACAAAAACTTTCTTTTATCCACTATTGGAGTTTATATACTATCAGAGGAAGATATTATATTTGTGTCATTTCCTATTCACAAATTTTTCATGACCCTAGAAACTTTGTGAAAGTTTATGTAAACCTCACCCCAACCAATGTGTTGTGCATTCTCCTTAATTAGAGCTCTGTACTCATTCTTTAATGTGTGACCATCATATTCATTTGTCTACTTGAGATAGAGAAGATGTCATGGAATTCTACTTCAACTTCTATTGTTTTCAATGTGTTATCATAGTTATATTTTTCCTTGCAAACTACATTATTCCACCGTGGCCATATTTAAGATTTGGTCAAGCATTTATCATTATCTACGAGTTTTGTGCTATGAGTTATTTGTTGGTGTCATTTTGTTAAAATGTTGGAGAGCATCTCCCATTACCTTTTGATAATCAATCTCTCTTCTCTTCATTTGCACCTTTATATGAATCTTTCCAATCTCATTCAGCATTGAGGATTGTATGTTAGCTATGCTACCAGGTTTAGGCTCAAGATCTATCTTTGTGCTTGTTCACTAAATGTGGGTGTCATTATATTAATTGGTTTAAATCCATGATGAATTTATGATATGCAGTATTCCATCTTGCCAAAATACACATGTAGACACCTAAAAACCTTAGAAAATAAAGTATTTTTATTTTTATTTTCTAAAAAAATCCTGATGACATCATCATTTATTAATTAATTAATTATTTAATTTATTTATTTATTTTTATGCCATTAAATCCCTTTATCTTAATTAAAAATATTTAATTAAGGAATCCCTCCCAAAAATGTTTAAATCTTATTTAAACATTATTTCCTTATTTATTAATTATTTAATTAATAAATTGACCAAAAAACTCAAAATAAATAAAAAATTTATTTTTTGCCCAAAAACTTGGCCAATTTCCTTAAGACCACTAACCTCTTCCAAAATCTTCTAATCCTTCTTTAATTTTGATTAAAGGCTAATCCCATCATTTCCTACCCCTAATCCCAACTCAAAATATTTAATTAAGATTAAATATTAATCCTCATGTTTATTAAAAAAGTTTTAACAAATATCTCCTCAACCCAAACCCTTGAAATAAATAAAACTTTATTTATTTCCTAAAAATCTAATTTATCCTCATTCTAAGAAGTTCTAGACTCTTCTAGAAAGTCTTCATCCTCATCCTAGGAAGTTCTAGACTATTCTAGAAAGTCTTTATCCTCATCCAAAGTCTAGACTCTTCTAGAAGATGTCTTTAAACCTAATCCTAATCCCCTCCTAACCTTGTCACATTCTCTAAACATGGGTTAAAACTTACTAACCCAAGCCAAAGTTAACAAATATCTCCTCCTTCACCCACCCTCATTAAATGACATCCACTTGCCTATCCCTAAGCTAATCCTAAACCATCCTAATCCATCCTCTAATCATTTGCACAAGCCTAAGCAAGCTTAAAACCCTCCTAATCAAGCCCAAGTCGAAATTGCTCTCATCTCTCTCAAAATATCTCAACCATAAAACTTTATGAAGTCCACTAGGCCATAAATGACTCTTCCAAGCCCTTTTATTGCTCTTACAAGCCATTATGAGGGTCTTTATGAAGATTTTATCCCTTGAGCCTCCTTTTTTGACTCATCCTTCCCCTTTCCTCCATCCTCTCACCCTATCACATGTGTCACTCCCTGATTGGATGTAAGGAAGCACAATCCATGTGCTCTCTTCTCATGCAATCTAAGCCCTCCATGAGCTTTTTCCCATCCTTGCATCTTATCCCTCAATCCCTCAAGCCTCTTGCCTATAAATTGGATCCTTCCCCTTTGCAAAATAACACAATCCATGAAGTAAAGTCATAATGCCATTTTAAGAAGCCATTTTACATCAAAATCATACACTCACACCCAAATTCCAACTCCATTTGAAGCCCTTTTTGAAGCATAAAGCTTGAGCATACATCCTATCTATTTAGACAAAGCTACTCAACAAGAGAGCTTCTCATTGAGAGAGTCCATTAATGGCTCATATTCTCAATTAAGAGCTCATCTTAGTCTATCTTGAAGTTTATGAATTTTGTTTAGTTTGTAGAAGCTTTATTTAAATTTGGTTTCTATTAGCATACTAACATTGCTCATATACAACACAAACCAAAATCTTCCATCTCTATCCTTGGTAAGGGTAAGAGGAACTCCCATCCTTATATTCACACATATAGTTTTCAACTTAGGCTAGCTTGGAGACCTGAGCTCTCGTGTGAAGAGTCCATTAAGATTATTTATTACACTAGCCACAATGCAGATAACACCCATGATGTCTTCATTGATATTATTTTGATATCCTTTTGAAATTGATTTCTCAAATTTAGAAGTGAATCAATGGTGTATTCTTTATCTTTTTAAACAACATCTTGTTTTTTAATAGCTATGTATCACTTTATAAAATGCACACATTAATTGGTGTTAGAGAATCCAATTCAGTTTGTTTGTTTTCAGACTTGAACTAAGGGGTGAACAATTACATCCTTAATTATTGTCAATATTAGGCCACTCTGCTATTGGGAATTAGATAGAGTAGGCATGACTTGTGAATATTTGAGGCCAATCTAGCCACACGCTTGAATATACATACATACATACATACATACATACATACATATATACATACATATATATATATATATATACATATATATATATATATACATATATACATATATATATATACATATATACATATATATATATGTATATATATATGTATATATATCTATATGTATATATAGATATGTATATATATATATATAGACACACACACACACATGGGAAATATATGTTTGATTATTCATCCACAAAGATTTTAAGGGAGTGGATATCCAATGTGGTAGAGGGGAAATAAGTACCTCATTTATTGGGTCTTGTGGGCACTTAATTCTTTTTTTGGATGTCACCTCCTTGCATATGAAAGACTTGATTCATGGTATGTGATTAAGGATGATTTCAAGTAGATATACGAGCCATTTTAGGCCTTGATTTTTCAAGCCAATAGTATCAAGTCTTGGCTGGAATATGTCAAACCTACTATGAAAATTTAATTCTCACTTGTACCTTGGATTAGTGCCCTTCTATCCTTAAAAATCATGGAGATTTTTATTAAGAATTTTTTGACTTAATAGTGTATGATAAATTACAACATACGACAACTATTAGACATCATACGTGTTCTTTTTTCTGGAATCAATTGTTACCTATATTGCAAATTACACCTATGTGTATGCCTTAATTTTCTTAAATTAATCAAATTCAAAATGATGTATGTACTAAACGATGGAAGTATGAGCTTATAAGAAGGTAAAGTAATTGGTAAAGGGATATGGAGAAAAAAAGCATGAAACCCATAATTAAACCAATGCTATTGTGGACAATAACTAAACTAATATATGTGTTAAATCCAAGAATAAGGGAAATGAAAACACGTGCGATTATAGTTAGTGTAGTAACTCAAATTACTAATACACAATAGTGAAATTTAGATTGGGTGATGAAAATAGTTGACTAAGAATTAACATCCAATAACATGAATATATTGGTAGAAGCGCTATCATTTAAAGATTGTGTATAAATCTGCTGCATTAGGCTTGTAACTATAAGGATACAGAAATATGTTTTAGTATGTCTTATATATATATATATATATATATATATATATATATATATATATATATATATATATATATATATATATATATAGGTATAAAACTCACTAGCATCATACACTCCTTACTAGTGGTCCTTGATATCCTTGGTGGAGCACATTTAAATATATCAAGTATTATATATGCCTTCACACCCAAAATAGCACTATTAAATACACCAAGCATTCTACTTTTTTTTTAAATTTAGATTTTCATAATTTTCAACTTCATTTTCAATAATAATAAATTCAAGGGACTAAAATTTAGAATCTCCAACTAGAACCCCATTTTTAGCTTGGATTAAATTAGTACCTGGGTTATATATAGAGGATTTCTCTTGCTTGATAGAAGACAAAAACTAGTGTATAATTTTCTCTTGGCAGAGAAGAGCGCTGTCCAAATTGATGATGATTCATATAAATGTGGTACTTTAGACGTGTGATCATCTTGGTGCAAGATTTCTTTAGATTTTATATCTTTAATTGGAGTTTCAGAAAGAGCACAATCTATACCAATTTGTAGCTTCACTTTGTCATCACTATTAGTTTTAATTATTAAAAAATAATATTCTTCAATGGACTGGTTGTAGGTTATTAAGTGTAAAGATGATTTATTCACCTCTTTAAAATTGCAAACTTTTATATCAGGTGAATTAAAATATTCTTGCAAGCTTTGCTATCTCTATTTGTGAGTTCTTGAGTGTTGCTTTGATCATCAAGGATTTCAAAGTTTAAAACTTTTACCTCAAGAATAGAGAGGGATTTCATTGAAATTTCATCTTTCAAACACTTGAGCTCTCTAAAATTGCCCTAATATATTTTTTTCAAATATATTTGGTTTTCTTGAGGTTAGACTATTAATTTTTGGACTTATTTTTTAATCAATTGTTAAGCAGTTTCTAGAGATATAATTAGGTGATGTTTCTGGGCATTCTTCATTATCAACCTCTTATTGTTTTTGAGAATGTAGTACACTATTTTCATAGTCTTATAGATCTTTTAACTTATGAAATCTGTCATGAATACTTCTCCAATAAAGCATGGACACATGATCATCCTCCATGCTTATATTATTCTTTATCACCTAAGAAATGTTCTCTTTGCAAGAATCCCACAACTCATGCAATGTATTGTCATCCCCTTGATGAATTTTGGTGACAGTGGGATTAATCTTAACTCTTCTCCTAATGTGTGTTTGATTTATGATGATGTTTTGGTTAAGGATCAAACTTCAACTTCTTTTTATTTTATTACTTCCCCCTTTAAAGATAAGGATTTAATGAACTGTGATTTGTTTAGATGCCATCTTTACTAAAGAAATAGTAATATTTAATTATTTAATTATTATCAATTATATACAAGATACTAATAATTCTTGTATGCTTATATTTGATATAATTTTATAGCCTGAATATTTTCTTGTGAAGAAAGTCCATGCCTAACAATATGAACCTAGAACAAAATAAGGTGACAATTGCTAGATTATGGTCTCAATTCAAAAAAAACAGTGATGGAAAATGTTATTGTCCTTGAAAAAAATGCAAGGTTTAAAAGAATTGAATAACTCTAATCATATCATCTCAGAGATATTCTAGGCAACATGATCACATTGAAGGGGGGAAGGATTTTTGTCCTTTGGTGAATGTGGATTTCAAACTGGTGGAACATGGAGGTGTGAATATTGAAGAAAAAGGTAATACTCTCGTAGAAGAAGATGATCCTAAGGTAGAGAATACAATTGAAGATGTTGGTATTGGTTCAACTGATAATGTGCCAGAGAACAGGATTAAAGAAGATTTTACTGATGCAACTGATGAAGATGATGAAGATGATGATAGTCATGCATATAATGATGATGATGAAGAGAACCTTGATGTACATGTAATTAAAAATTCATACGAGCCCTTGTACCAAGGCTCCCAAATAACACTTCTCTCTATTGTATTGTTGTTGGTAAACTTCAAGGTTATGAATGGTATATCCAATGTAGCAATCTCATGTATGCTAAGGTATAGTGTCATTTTTGTCATCTTTTATGTTAATGTATCATTAATGTTCTTTATATTAATAACAATGTTTTTCCATAGGTTGATAGGTGAGTGTTTCTTACCACCATCAAACATTCTACCTTGCTCTTACCAAGAATTATCAACCATTATGAAAGATATTGGAATGGAGTATCAAAAAATACATGCATGTTTCAATGATCATATTATATATCATAAACAACATGAATTTGCAATAGAATTCCTTGATTGTCACATTAGTAGATATTGATCAAATCAAATAAAGGAAAAGGTGCCTCACAAGGTTCTTTGGTACATTCCTATTATTCCATGTCTGCAATGATTATTCAGGTGTACTAGCTTGGCACAATTTATGGATTACCATGCATGTAATAGAAGTCAATGATATTATGTGAATTCTTGTAATTGTTTCTACATTTAAGGACATAGAAGATAGGTGGCCAATATTTAAAGAAGAACCTCATAATCTGAAGCTTTCATTAGTAGTAGATGGTGTCAATCCATTTGAAGAGATGAGATCTATTTACTCGATCTGGCCTATTTTTGTTATTAACAATAACAGTCCTCCTTGGATGTCCATAAAGAGGGATCACATAATGTTGACAATGATTGTACCAGGTATTTTTCCATTTAATAGTCATCTAAATTGATTTATAAACAAAATATCAAAATGGTCATAATAATCATATATTGTTTATGTTCATTCAATTAGGTAAGTACCAAGTGAAAGATATGAATGCATATATTAATCCCTTGATTGATGAGTTGTTGGAGTTATGGAATGGGGTCACTATGTATGAAATCTCTAGACCAATTGGTGAAAGGCCATTTCAATTCCATGTAATGCTTGTATGTACAATACATGATGCCTCTAGACTAACACATTTTTGTGGTATGTAAAACTTTTAATTCATATTTGTCATTGTATGTTTAAGTTGTGTGTGATAAATGTAAATATGAATCTTATAGTACACATGTCATCTAATTATATATGGTCTTGTAGGTCTTCAAGCAAAGGAAAAATTCATATTTCCAATTTGTTGTCCAAAGATGAAATCTCACCATTCAAAAAGTTTAGGAAAGTAAGTGTTCAATGAGCATAGACACTTTTTCTGCAAGAATCATAAGTATCAAATTTCCAAAAAACATATTTTCAATGGGAAAGAAGAGAGAACATCAAAGCCACGAAGAATGACACCTCACATGTAGAAGTTGGAATACAATAGAATGAATCATCAAGGTAATGTTGTTCCATCTGATGTAGGTTTTTGTATGAAACTTAAATTTGGATACTATCTTTTGTTTACTAAGGATATAATTGATGTTCATGAAGGTTGTCAAGGTATCAATGAGAAACTTCTAGAAGGACTTAAAATCTATCTTAGACAATTTAGTAGGTTATCATACTACAATCACCTCAATCATGCATTTTTTTGATGCTATACATATTGGAAAGAATATAATAGAGACACTATGGAAAATATTGGATGGAAGGTGTGACAAAGAAAAATTGGTCAAAATTTGTAATGAAATTGATGAATCCAATCATGCATTGAAGTTTTTCATTCAATCAAATAGGAATGGAAACTAGATTAATATGAGTGACATTCCTTGGTTATTAAAGTAGCAAAAAATTTATGTGATATATTAAGCCATAAAAAAACTAAATTTCCCATAGGATTTTCTACAAACATAAGCAATCTCATATCAAAGAAAGGTGATTTTGGGTCAGGGTTGAAAAGACATGATTGGCATACCTTCATCAAGGTAAGTCATGTTCTTCTCTATTTACAATAAATTTGTAAAACATCATGTACTTTTGATTGTTTTATTTTATAATATATTAAAAAGATCATTTTATTATTACTGTAGTACATTCTGCCTCTATCTCTTCCATGCAACTTCTACAACATGAGTGTCAAACACGTTATATATGATCTTGGGAAATACATGAGGTTAGAAGTGTTATTTATTAGATTTTTTATATAGAAGTGTTATTAGTCTCGTTAATATATTTTTGTATGATGAATATCTTCTAGGTGGTTGTCATCTAAAGAAATTTATTAAAAAGACATAAAGCAATGGAAGAGAAAAATTCCTCACCTTTTGTGTGAGATGCAAAAGTGTCTACCTTCAACTTTTTTCAATGCACAAAAACACTACCTCATACATCTAGTTGAGGAGATCAAATTGTGTGGACCTGTACCAACTAGGTCAATATGGATGGTTGAGAGGCACTTAAATTTTTTGAAGGGTATGGTTCAACAGAGAGCACATTCCAAGGGTTCCATGGTCGAGGAATATATGGTCTACCAAACCATGGTGTACATTAGTGAATATCTTCCCAAGTTTGCATCAAAGATCCATATAGATTGCATTTGGAATCCCAACTCCATGAACATGTTTGAAGGGGAGTACTTGATGGGGAAATGTAGATTGAGGAAAGTGAAAGGTAACTATAAGATGTTATTGTAGTTAATTTTCATCATCAATATAAGTTGTTTCTAATTGGTCTATTTATTTTATACAGTTTCTCGTGAGTGGGATGCACTTCATTTGTATATTGCAAACAATCTTGATTAGATGATGGTATGGATTGAATGATCTCAACAAAATGGTCTTTGATCAACATGGGAAGGTGCTACTTCATTAGTTATAGAAGCTCATTGTAATGGAGATCCAAATGTCAGGCCAATGATAATTGATCTAGAAAATGGTTTAAGAGGTGGAAAGGTAAGTATAAGTTAATCTATCATGACCCATTTATTTAATATCAACTCAATTATGGATGCATAATTTTGACATGTTTGAAAAATAACTAGTCAAGCACCATAGAGTTATGTACTACAATGGCCATACATTTTGCATAAATAAGGTGGACGAGACTAAGAGAACTTGTGATTCTAGGATAACTACAGTGTTCAAGCTCACCAATATTTTGTTTAAAAATGACATGCATCCTCAACAATCTAAAAATAAATATTATGGAATTTTGGATGATATAATTGAGTGACTTTAATTCCTTCAAACAAGTTCTATTCAGTGTCAAATGGTACAAGCTATGACTGAATCAAAATGACCCTAATAGATTTGTTATTGAACATGATAATGGATTTACAATGATTAATATAAGGTTATTTGAGCCAATTTGAAATAATGAGCCCTATGTTCTTCCAAGCCAATGTGAGCAAGTATTAGACACGATCCAAGAGGAAGACCGATAAAGTATAATATGGTTGAAGAAGAAGATAATGAAGAAGTGGAAGACAAAGTAGATGATGATGATGGTGAATATGAAGGAGGAGATGATGATGCTAATGACAGTGAAGATGAAGAAAGAGATGATGATGATGATGACAAAGATGTTCATGATGTGGTGATGGCATTGATGATGATGATGATGATGATGATGATGATGATGATGATGATGATGATGATGATGATGATGATTATGGTGGTGATGGTGATGGTGATGGTGATGGTGATGGTGATGGTGATGATGACAATGATGATGATGGCCATAGTGATGATCATGATGTTTACGATAGTCATTCTGATTATTTGGATGATGATGGCGATAATGATGATGTTCATGATGATGAGATGGATGAAGAAGATGATCAATGGAAATGTATCAGGTGTTAATTAATTATAATATGTTTTTTGTAGAGGTAACCAATTAAAAAATATACAATGTTATGCTTTTTATGATGTATGCATATTGATCATGTTATGTTCTATGTAATTTGTAGCATAGGTATCATGTAGTAACTAACTTAAGAAAAATGATTTACATATATAGGAAACTATACCCCTTTAACGAGGATCATACAAAGTGACATGGATCGGGAGGTATAAGTTTATCACGTGCTTTCTTTCTCTTTACTTTTAGCATTAACTTTAGGTAAAATTCATCAATATTAGCCTCATTTAAAAAAAAAAATCGCTCCTTTAACTATATCTCTTATTTGATGGGCTCCAGGTACCACCAAATAGGTATCTATCTGATTTGTCTTCCTCAAGCGAGGTAAATGTGGGAATAAAAGAGGACAATGAGACATGTAGTAGGTCTATGAAAGGATCGAGAGGTATAAGTTTATTACATGCTTTCTTTCTCTTTACTTTTAGCATTAACTTTAGGTAAAATTCATCAATATTAGCCTCATTTTTAAATAAAAATAAAAAATCGCTCCTTTAACTATATCTCTCATTTGATGGGCTCCAAGTACCACCAAATATGTATCTATCTAATTTGTCTTCCTCAAGTGAGGTAAATGTGGGAATAAAAGAGGACAATGAGACATGTAGTAGGTCTATGAAAGTGAAACAAACTATAGGGAAAAAGATTAGAAGAAAATGCAATAATTACATGCAATTTTTCCTTGATCAAGGGGGGTCATATTTTTATGATGATGAGACAAAGGGAAACATCAAGGTTCCCTTGAGGTATACACATCTTGAGAAAGAATGGGTACTCAAGCAATTACCTCCAATGAAGACCGATTTTTGTGTTAACAAGATGATATATTGCATAGCTCCATCATCATTACATGGTTTGGGACTATTTTCCATGGATGGAATAAGGTTAATTATAAATAAGTTTTTGAATTGATGGAGTATGCAAGACCTTGTTACAATTACAAAAACTAGATGTAAATAGTTCAATATAAAAAACGTATGCGTAGGTATGCACTGTTAGCAAATGATCTACAATGAAAAAAAAATGATCAAAGTAAAAGACTTGTTGTTTACATTGATGGAAGGCTAAAAGAAACATAAAACATTGCAAGTTTTATAAATAGTACATTTCTTTGGTCAACTAATAAGTCACCCAATTGCATTTTTGAGGTGCATGAGGGAAATCATATTTTTATATTTGTGATAAAATCAATAAGTTTAGGGGAAGAGTTGCTAATAGATTACAATTTGAATCACATAGATACAAAAAAAATTACTATCATGGGACTTGTAAGTACTATATATGTAAAATTTTAACTAATTACTTCCAATTAGAACTCTAATATACAATATACCATTTTAATAATAATTTTTTTGCCAAGTGGACTATTCCTTTCAATATGTTGATGTTTTTATATATATTCTTTGTCACAAGGTGACATGGCCAATCCATCAGATGACAGAGGTAGGGATGTTGCTCCCACCCCTTCTCTAGTGCAAATAAACCTTCTGTATAAAAATTTATGCAATTGTAATTTTACAAATTGTCATATTATTATGTTACTTTTGTGAAGGTTTTGGACTTGTTTGATTATTTTACTGATATTTTTTGTCACAATTTGATTCATAGGAAAAGTGAAAAGAACATATTGCACAGGAGCAATTACTTTTTGATATGGTGGCCATAGTATTATGTGATGATGGCATTGCATATAACAGTGATTGTGTAACCCTATATAAAAGGACCCTCAAGACCATCAATCTACAAATTCTTGGGCTTGTGATGGATCCACATCCAACAAAAGAGAAATAGGCCACAAGAAATGAATTTTTGTAGAGCACACTATCTAGAAGTAAGCAACAATGAGTCTTTTTCTAGGACAATAGTTCAATTTAAAGCTTTATGTTTTATACTAATTTATGGATCATGAACCACAATATGTATGTTTTGTTACAGGATTTTTTGAGACCACGTGGAGTTGTTCCACCTAACAAGGGTATTAGTGTACATTCTACAAGTATGTGATTTCAATTCTCAATCATCAAAAGGGACATTATTTTCTTCATGATTATTATTGAAAATTTTATATTACTATTTTCATGTTCACTCTTCTCCTTTACTTGACCACTTGAATTCATTCTTTGATACTTAAGATTGATACAATCCATTATCCATACTCTATAATTGATACTCATTCCTAATATTCTATCTTAGCTATATTTGAAAAACACATATATCTTTTCTAATTATAATTTTTGAACCTTTATGATGATATAGTCTTAAATGTATATCCTCTTGACCAATTCCATGTCCATGAGCTTGTGATGGTTCTAACTAAATATGTGATGGGTGTTGATCAAATCGTTGGTTTGGTTGTTAGTTTCCTTTATAAGACTATTGTCTTATTGTGCTACTAATGAACCTTTATATAAGTGGACTCTCTCATCGTGGTTCTACTAGTGATCTCTATTATACATAATAGTCAATCTGAAACTTTCTATTGTTTCCTCTAATATGATTTTGATGGTTGCTATAGTGTTCTTGTGATACTATTTTTGCATAAAAATATCATTAAATACTTGTATCTATAACTTTAGTTTGTGCCTTAATCTGAATGCCAAGTTTGATCTACTAATTAAATCTCCATACCTATGATTCTATTTTTTTGTGCTAAAGATGATGACAACAAATATGTATCTAAAGATCTGTAAAAGATAATTCCTTCCTAAATCTTGACTGTGTTCATTTCTACTTACCCTCGACTTGATAATATTTATTTGGAATGACTCATGGGTGGAGAGTTTCTCCTGATAGCGATGTCTTTGTTATTTATTATTTATTATTAAATTATATTAGAGGAAAATAGGGGACATGAAAAATACATTGTATATATACATACATACATATGTATGTATGTATGTATGTATGTATGTATGTATGTGATTTTTTTTAGGTGCTAATGATTTCCATATGCCTACTTCCATGAGGCTGGCTAGCACTCTGAGATTATCAACTTTAGGATTGAAAACAAGGAGCATGAAAACATCCACACCTATTGCAACTAGAGTTGGTAAATCCTTATTTTTTATATCATGTTATGTGTTAATTATAATAATACTTGTACTTTCTTGTTCTTTTGAGTATAGTATGAAATTGATTAACTTTGTGTAGGGATAGGTACACCTTCTTATGGTGATAGAACTAATACCAGTACTGTTAATAATTTACCAGCCTTTCCTAGAGCAGCCTATGCTACTTCTACTAGATCATTGGAGGCATCATTTTTGATGGTTGAGAAATATGTGGTTCCCTTAAAATTGCCTAAGCTTCCAAGTACTTTAAGAGTGTAATTATTTAGAGTGTAATTGTAGTTTAGTTATTCATAACTCATTTTGACTAATGATGGCATGATGATTTTGTAGGAAATGATCTTTTTTATAAAAGTTTTTATGATTTAACATTGAAGATATTTGGGCCCACATTACATAAAAGGTACGTAGCTTGATATAATCGGTTTCTACATTTTTCTGTTCATCCATTTGTTGTAATATATCTAACATACATAGCTTCAACTAATTTTTTTATTTAACAATTTTTTTTTTGTTAAAAGATGGACTGAGAAAACCCTTGAATTAAAAGATCATCTCATAAAAACTATGGAGGAGTTCTTTGGTCAAGAAATTTTGAATAGAGCCCAACTTCTAAAAAAATCTTGCAAACATCTAAAGACTATGAGAGACCAGTACAAAAGGGCTCTAAAGCTCAACCCAAGGTACGAGTTTCCTCCTATGGTGCCACAGCTAGAGTGGAATGAAATCATTGTAGATGCAAAAGAGAAAAGACTAAGGGATAAAGGAATTAACCCACCACCCAAAAAAAATAAGTATGTGGTAGTATTAATTTAATTATGCACAAATTAGTAATCTGTAGTTATTCATTAAAATGCTTGACTTGATTACAATAACTGTAATCATATATCCAACATGTATAATATTCTATGTTAGATATACGCCTTTAAAAAAATATATAGTTATATATCTAACATTTACCTTACCAAGAGCTTTACACCATCTACCAAAAGGGATTTAGGTAAGAAATAAAACTCTTCCAAACATCTACCAAAACTTAAGGCAAATTCAAACACCCATTATTGAACTCTCTATAATTCCAAAATCTTAGGTTCTAACTTGTTTATTAAGGTACATAACTCGTAGGCCCTAATCTAGATCAATAGGCCTAAATATCACACTCAACCTATAACCTCTCAAAACCTTCAATAACTAGAATAAACAACCTTAAATATGCCATTACCATGTCATAACCTTGCAAAATACTAACTTTTGGGCTCCTAATCATTGAGGAGATACCCAAACCTTCAACCCCTTGTTATAATGAGGGTTTCATTGTTGAATATGATAACTGTCTCATAAAATTCAGTCTATCATCTATTCCATCCTTCCAAGAGAATCTTAAACATCTCATTAATGCATACCAACCTTCAAACACACATGCACACCATAACCAGGCCTTTGTCACATTTTTTTTCAAGAATGTTGATTCACTATTTTTGCTTGCAACAATAGTTAACATGATGATTTGTGGTCAACTATTTAGAAGGAGCAATGGTTATGATTTAAACCCATAGGATAACTATCAAGGAAACCAAAAAAAAATTAACACCTTCAATAATCCCCATACAGTAATAATCATACAATCAATGTATTCTTCATTTTGAATTTGCACAGTATTTACTATCTAACAATGAGCAGTGGGGCCTTTTTCCATAACCCAAAGATATTATGCACACTTATAATATCAACAATAGCTCTAGATATTCATTTCCACATATTAAAAAATGAATAATAACCATAACCTTGAGACAAAGGAGGAGATAATAAGACTACAATCAAAATACTAGTTAATTAGTAATATTTCACAAAAAATGATTGATTTATTATACAAACTCTTACACCTTGCTCTTCATCTTTCTAACTCCACATCTCCTCTCCTCTCTTCTATATGAGATTACATTGTTTTATATAAAAACATGACCTTTCACCTCCTCTAAGAGCTTGTCCAAGATGGATGACTTTCCATCTTCCAAAACTTGTCATTTTTGCAAAAAAATGTTGACAACACCTTTTTTTTACAATTTACATTTTTGATTCATTTGTGGATTTATATAATATAACATATTTCTAGAAGTGTAATTGTGGATTTATATAATCTAATATATTTCTAACATATTTCAAAGTTTACATATATAGGCTGCAAGACACATCAAAGGTGACACAAGCTAGGAAAGAGAAGGTTGGTCAACACCATCTTGGCTCTGATGGATATATAAAAGTTCACTCACGCCTTGTAAGTAGTAGTAAATAAAATTCTATATCAAATTTTTATATAAAATTATAAATAAGAAATACATTAATTATTGATGATATTATCCAAAAAATGTAGGACATTGAATTTAATCTAGCACCCACAGAAGAGGACAAAAAAATTAGCTTCAAGCAAGGCTATAAAGTAGTGGTTGCCCACCACCACACAGTTTCTAGTGGCCAAATAGGTGTAGAAGATTCTGGTACAGTGGTTGACACATAGGTAAATAGGCCTAATGAATAATAACAATGATTGAGAACTTCAAAAGAAATAATCCATCTGATGTTAATTTTGAACAATGATAACAATGCGTACATGACATTTCACTGTAGCTGACTACTCCTAGCACAAATCTTACTCATGATGGCGAAGGCATGGATCCTACACATGACAAAGACCTCTATGTACATCACAATGATACAGGTACATATTCAATTTCTATTGAAAATTAATCATGTAATTATTAATAAAATTTAACATCTTAAATTGTAATTGGTGTAACCTTTATGTGATAATTTTTTAGTATGCAAAGCATGATGTTAGTATTGAACATGTTGAGGTTGGGGCTGAACAGAATGTGATAGTAGATGATGTGTCACTATTAGATAAAGAAAAATCCTTGTTATGTTCTTTAGATTAATGAATTACTTATTACATTAAAAAAATGTTTAGAATTAAACCCATTTTTCCTGAATAAAAGAAGAGGAAGCCTCATGTTGTAAGATCAGAACCACAAGAGCTATAGGATTTTGAAGATAGTCACGATGTGCCTATTAGCCTTTATCTTCAAAAAAAAGAAAAAGAAAAATAATAAATGAATGTTAAAAACCTTGTTTGATGATGAATGTGTTGATGGATTTTTATGAATGTTGCTTATTAATGAATTTTATGTCATGTTATTGAATATTGTTATGTGATTATAATGATTAACGTTTTCATGAGTTATTGATGAATGTTTATAGGTATTAATGAATTATATGTCATGTTAATCAATATTATGTGAATATAATGATTGATGTGTTCACAAATTATTGATGAATATTTATATGTATTAATTAATTGTATGTCATGTTAATGATGTTGTTGCTGAAGAGCCAAATTTGCGAAGTGGTTGGAAGGGTGTCAAGGGGAGACATCTAGGAGAAGGAAGAGCATAGAGGCTTTGCTTCTATGAGTGTTCATGAAGAGATGATTGCACTAGTACATTGAGTATGGAGACTCAAGAGGCTAAGCTTGAAAAAAGGGAAAGCTGTCAAGAGTTTTAGAGATTGAAGGCCAGGCAAGGGTATGAGCTGAGAAGTGATCTGAGAGCTACAAGATAAGTTGTATGCTATAGTTAGGTCAAAGATTTTCTAATACTCTCTAGAAATTGTATTAGATCTAAAAATCCTATGGAATTAGGTTGGTTTATTAGCCATTTTTAAATCCTCTAACAGGGTGGCATTCCAAGTGAATGTTCTAAAGTCCTCTAACCAGGTCCACTTCTAACAGGGTCGTTAAATCCTCTAACAAGGTCACATTTGATAGTGTGTTGTAAGCTTTTAACAGGGTAGGCCTTTCATAGGACATCACTTTAGAAGAGTGAAAATTGAGTAGCATGTTACTGGTGGTTTTTTCCAAATTGGGCTTCCACGTAAATCATTGTGTTATGTGTTGATTTCTTTTGTGTTACACTTGCATGTTGATTTATAGTAACTTGTTGATTAAAAAAGTTAAAGCTTGGATGAATGAATGGTTGAATAGGTTCAATATACTTAGTGAAAAGTTTGAACAAGACATCTAGACCTTGAATAATTAATTCACCTCCCCCCCCTAGTTATTCTAAAGCAATTCTAAGAATTGGTATCAGAGCTAAGTGCTGATTTAGTTTCAAGGTACTAGAAGTAAGAAGATCAAGATGTCCAAGAGAGAAGTTCCCAAGCTCAAAAAAGACAACTTTGCTACATGGCAGAGTCTGATGAAATTGCACCTTGGATCAATAGGTGACTATGCACAAACCTCAATTGGAACAAAACATGTAACTCCAGTAGGACCTCTCACTGTAGATGATTTGAACAAAAAGAAGGAGCATAATAGAGCAATGTTGGAAATTGCCTCTGCACTTAGCTATGCAGAATATGATGATATCAAAGACTATGATGCTGCATTCAAGATGTGGAAAACCTTATTAGAAATCTATGGAGGAGATCAGAATGTCCAGATAGCAAAGAGAGAAAGCCTAAGAGAAAATTTTGATGACATGAAGATGGAGGAAGGTGAAAATGTTGCTCAATATGCTGCAAGACTGAAAGAAGTGGTAAGTACAATAAGAACTCTAGGTGGAATATTGGAAGAAGAAATAGCCATCAAAAAATACTTAAGAACCTTGCTTCCTATCTATGCTATTAGAGTTTCAGCCATCCAAAAGCTCAGATGTGTACAAGGGAACACACTAACCTTTGAAGGAATGGTGGGAAGACTCACTGCATTTGAACTATCCAATTTTGACAATTACAGACCTAAGAACCTTGAATCTACTTTCAAGGCCAAGATGACAATAAAAGACACTAAGGAAGACACATTAAGCAAGAAGAGAAGAAAAGGAAAACATGCATCTAGTGATAGCAGCATAGATGAGGAAGATGTGAAATAGTTAGAAGCACTACTGGCTAGGAGATTCCATAGAGGTAAAGGAAAATTCAAAGGTAAGCTCCCTATCATATGTTTCAATTGCAATGAAGTAGGTCATACTACTGCAAGATGCCCACAGAAGAAGAACTACAAAGAAGGAAACAAATGCAGGAACAAGACAGAAGATGACAACAAAGATTACAAGGAGAAAGGCAAGAGATGCTACATTGTTGAAGAGGACTCTGATGAGAATGATGATGAAGTAGTCTATGTGTATATGAAGGATGAATCAGATAAAGATGAAGATGAAGCAATAGAATTGGTTACCTATGTAAATTAGAATGACAAGTGGATCATAGACAGTGGATGCTCACATCACATGATAGGAGATAAAAGTAAGTTCATTACCTTTACTCAATATGATAGAAATAGTGTTAGATTTGGTAATAATGCCCCATATCAAATCAAAGGAAAAGGCTCTATTAAACTTACAGAGAAAATTTTATGTTATAATGCATATTATGTTGAAGGATTGAAATACAACTTGTTGAGTGTATCACAGTTAGGCAATGTAGGTTGCAAAGTTGAATTTGGAAACAAAATTGCCAAGATCTATGACAGTGATGGAAATTTGATAGGAAAAGGTGAACAAACTAGGAATAATCTATTTTACCTAGATATGGAAGATACAATATGTTTTGTTGTTAGACTTGATGATGTGTGGTTGTGGCATAAAAGGCTGTGTCATGCTAATTTTGATATTCTGATTAGTATCAGCAAGAAAAAGAAAGTCAGAGGATTGCCCAAGTTGAAGAAACCTGAAAACACAATGTGTAAACAATGTCAACTAGGGAAGATGACTAAGTCTAGTTTCAAAAGAAAAACATACACTTCCAATGAAGTACTAGATTTAGTTCATATAAACTTATGTGGCCCAATAGAAGTGCAAAGCTTCCTAGGAGACAGATACATAATGCTATTTGTAGATGATTATTCTAAGATGACGACTGTTATGTTCTTAAAACAAAAATCTCATGCATTTCAATTGTTTAAGTGGTATTTGGCCATAGTTGAGAGAGAAACAGGAAAGAACCTGAAATGCCTAAGGTCAAATAGAGGTGGTGAGTTTACATCAAGAGAGTTTGAAACATTCTGCAATGACAAAGGTATCAAAAGGAAAACATTAGCACAAAGAACTCCACCACAAAATGGTATTACTGAAAGGAGGAATAGATCAGTGATTGACTATGCTAGAACCTTGATGATGGAGAAAAATGTTGCACTAAAGTACGAGAGAGAATTTGTAAGTACTGCAGTCTACACACTGAATAGAGTTCAAGTCAAAAAAGGTACAAATGCAACACCTTTTGAATTATGGTATGGTCACTCACCCAATGTTAAAAATTTCAAAGTATTTGGTTGTAAATGTTATATTCTAAAAGATACTATAAATGGCAAGTTTTATGCTAAAAGTGATGAAGGCATATTCCTTGGATACTCCACTAGAAGTAAGGCATATAAGTGTTTGAATATTAACACTAACAAAGTTGTGAAGAGTGCAAATATAAATTTTGATGAGCATGCAGAAGTTTAGGTTAATGAGTCAAAGAAAATAGAGGATTATAGATCCTTTGTATACTTCTATGAAGGAATGACAATTGAAGACAATGCTACAAATCAAGTTGGGAATCAACAATAAATGTCAGTATCTGCTAAGTCTTAACTAGTGAATACTGAGCTACATTTAGAAGCCAAGCTATAGAATGTAGAGAATGCACATTCTAATTTTCAAGATAGTACACATGAAAGGAATAATGAAGTGTCAAATGATGAAGAATGAAATGACTCTAAAGCTAAAGGATCAAAAATGGAAAGAAGGACTGAACCAAGATTAGTCAAGTATGTGAAAAGACATCACCCTGCAGATCAAATCATTGGTGACAAGGATGCAAGACCAATGACAAGGAATAGGCTTGGAAGTGAATCATGTTTGTTAAGCAAGGTTGAACCTAAAATAGTGAAAGATGCACTATAAGATGATGACTGGTATAAAGCCATGGAAGAAGAAATAGATTAGATTGAGAAGAACAAAACATTGGCTCTAGTTCCTAGATGAGCTGATAAGAATGTGATTGATACCAAATGGGTGTTTAGAAACAAACTTGATGAGACTGGTAAGATAACAAGAAACAAAGCTAGACTGGTTTGCAAATGCAATGCACAAGAAGAAGGATTGGATTATGGAGAGACATTTTCCCCTATTGCAAGAATAGAAGGAGTAAGAACATTACTTGTATATGTTGTGCACAATGGTTTCAAAGTGTACCAAATGAATGTGAAATTTTCTTTTCTGAATGGTATACTAGAAGAGGAAGTCTACATAGGACAACTAGATGGATTTTTTGATGAGAAGAATAAGGACATGGTCTGTAAACTGCACAAAGCACTTTATGGATTAAAGCAAGCACCTAGAGCATGGTATGAGAGGTTGCACAAATATCTTGTGAAGATGGGATTTGAGAGAACAGATGACAACATCAATTTGTACATCAAAGTTGAAGAAGGAAAAGACATTTTGATATTAGGAATCTTTGTTGATGATATAATATTTGGAGGAAAAGATGTTCTTTGCAAAGATTTTGCTGATCAAATGAAGCATGAATTTGAAATGTCAATGTTTGGAGAAATCAAATTCTTTGTTGGATTACAAGTACATCAATTGAAAGATGGAATATTTGTGACCCAATTCAAATACATCAAGGAAGTACTCAGAAAATTTGGGTTAGAAGACTCAAAATTAGTCAACACACCAATCGAAATAGACCATAAGCTATCCAAGAATGATGAGTCTGCTGAAGTAAATCAGACATTCTATAGGTTAATGGTTGGCAAGCTACAATATGTTGTACATAGTAGACCAGACATTGCATTAGTTGTTGGAATAGTAGCAAGATTTTTTGCTAATCCAAGAGAAAATTACTTAATGGAAATGAAGAGAATATTGAGATACCTGAAAGGAACTGATGACTTTGGTTTGTACTACAAAAGGAGTGAGAAATTTGAAGTGACAGCCTACACTGATGTAGATTAGGGAGGTAACATTAATGATAGAAAAAGTACCAGTGGAGGAGCACTTCTCTTAGGAAAGAGGTTGATTACATGGACCAGCAAAAAGCAAAGATGCACCTCACAGTCCACTGCTCAAGCTAAATATGTGGTAGCTACTATAAACTATACCAATATTGTATGGATCAAACATTTGCTGCAAGGTATGAAGGAAGAAGTAACTAATCCTGTGACACTTTATTGTGATAATACAAGTGCTATCAATATATCAAAGAATCTAGTAATGCATGCTAAAACTAAGCATATTGCAATCAAGTATCACTATGTAAGAGAGTTGGTGGAAGACAAACAAGTGAAGATGGAATATCTTAGCTCAAAGGAATAGATCGTTGATATCTTCACAAAAGCACTACCTAAAGATGCTTTTGAGTATCTTAGAGGTAAGTTAGGGGTGATACCCCTAGCCAAGGCTACCTAAGACAAAAGCAAGACTGCCCTGTATCAAATGAACATAATGTTGAAGATTTTATATATTGATGTAGAGGATGTTTACTTTGGGATCCATGCCTAAAGTAGTTGATGTGTTGAAGTTCCAAATCAGTCACAAGTAAGGTGATAAAAGGAGAAATTGAATGAACCTGTAAGAGCTACACCTACATATTAAGATGCTAATATGTCTTTGGCATTGTTGTCAAAGAGGGAGATGATGTTTGAAACTGATCAATAGCAAAAAGGAGGAAGAGAGAAGTTGTGAGATATTGATCAAGGGAGATGTTGATCAAAACAATAGAAGATGAGCAATACAGAGGGTGAAAGATAAAGAACAAGGTGGTAGCAACAAAGAGGGAGAAGCTGAAATGATGCAATCAGAATAGTAGAAGGAGATGTAAAGTTACAGTTTACTTTTTGGCATTTGACTTACTGTTCTAACCTAGTAAGCTTGTGGTTGAATAGTTTAGTTTGATGGTTGATCAATTTTGTTTGCCATCAATGCCAAAGAGGGAAATTGTTGGAAATTTGATTGAAAAGCTCATTATTGAAGATCAAAGAGGGAAATTGTTGCAAAGGAGGAAGATTGTTGTTTTCAATCATTATTTTTCCATTGATGTCAAACCTGCTATTTGTAGGGATGATATTTGCTTATAAAATCCAAGTACTATCACTTAGTTGATTGATGAAAAGGATTTGATCAACAAGATGTAACAAGAGAACCTAAGGGAAAGATTGAGTTATGATGTTGTAATGAAGTGCAAGGATCAGCTAAGACAATGGTTAAATGATGTATTGATGACATACTCAAGGATACAGAGGTTGGTCACACTTAGAAACATTGGAGGAAGAAGTTGTAACAAGGTAGAATGTAAAGCTTAAACTAAGATCACTAGTGGGTGTCGAGCAAGTTAGTTGAAGCTGAGAAAATTTTTAATAGAAGCTGAGTAATAGAAAATTCTAGTGTGTGCTGAGTAATCTTCATGTGCTAAGTGAAGATCAAGTGTCAAGCATCAAAAAAAATTCACTTGGTGTCCAGTGATCTTCAGGTGCCGAGCATCAAGAAAAACACAGTTGATGTCGAGTAACACAGTATGTGTCGAGCACTAGTATTTCAATAGTGTTGAGTTGTTGCATTATTTCAAATGACAAAGATTTACCAAATCTAAGCTAACATAGTGATTACATTGAATTTTTTGAATGAATTGAAAGATAAGGATGATGAGTTGGTGGCACATAATCCTATGTAAGCCATTTTTGGGCAAATTCTAAAGGATTATTCAAGAAGTTTCTAGAGGAAAAAAAATATGGGTTAGATGTAATGAATCCTACCTAATCCATTCGAATTGAAATTAAAGAATGGAAGAATCGAGTGGGAAAAGGAACTCCAAGACTTCTATTTAAGAAGTCATAGAACAAGAAGCAAAGAGTTGCTAATACTACTGCTGTTGAAGAGCCAAATCTGCGAAGTGGTTGGAAGGGTGTCAAGGGGAGACATCTAGCAAAAGGAATAGCATAGAGGCTCTGGTTCTATGAGTGGTCATGAAGAGATGATTGCACAAGTACACTGAGTATGGAGACTCAAGAGGACTAAGCTTAAAAGAAGGGAAAGCTGTCAAGAGTTGCAAAGATTGAAGGCCAGGTAAGGGTATGAGCTAAGAAGTGATTTGAGATCTACAAGATAAGTTGTATGCTATAGTTAGGTCAAAGATTTTCTAATACTCTCTAGCAATTGTATTAGATCTAAAAATCCTATGGACTTAGGTTGGTTTAATAGCCATTTGTAAATCCTATAATAGGGTAGCATTCCAAGTGAATGTTCTAAAGTCCTCCATCTAGGCCCACTCCTAACAAGGTTGTTAAATCCTCTAACAAGGTCACATTTGATAGTGTGTTGTAAGCCTTTAACAGGGCAAGCCTTTCACAGGGTATCACTTTAGAAAAGTCAAAATTGAGTAGCATGTTACTAGTGGTTTTTTCCAAATTGGGTTTCCACATAAATCATTGTGTTATGTGTTGATTTCTTTTGTGTTACGCTTGCATGTTGATTTACAATAACTTGCTTATTAGAATGGTTAAAGCTTGGATGAATGAATGGTTGAATAGGTTCACTATACTTAGTGAAAAGTTTGAATAAGACATTTGGACCTTGAATAACTGATTCACACCCCCCCCCCCTAGTTATTCTAATGCAATTCTAACAAATGAATGTTATGTGACTACAATGATTCAATGATATACTTCTAAAATGAATGAATGAAATATTTACTTAGTTCTTAATGGGGAATTTAGAGTGATTATGGGGGGGGAAGAGGCCAAATGAGGTTCCACCTTGACATGGTTGGCCTTGTTAAGTAGAGAATATGAAAGGATTCTTGAAACCAAGTGAAGCTCAAACTAAACCTATCAAAAATAAACAACAATATATGGTCCATCAATTCTTGCCAAATGCCTTACCAACTTGACACTCAAATAAACCTTGACTAAATCTCATCATAACACCTTCTAAATAGGATTAGATGGATCAAACTCATTTGCTGATTTCAAAGGCTTTATGAACAAACTCCTAAAGGAAGCTTAACCATTTGCATCACAATCTGATTTGAAAGTCATAATATGACTATGGGATACCACTAGCACATGAAAGGATCTAAACCTTCCCAATGCACACTTCAAACCAAATAAATAACCTCAATGTACTTGAACCATACAGATCTTGAACCATACCAATCTTGAACTAGCTCATTTTCAAGTTACTTATCCTTTTGCTACTTCAACCCTATCTTCCTCTTTATGGCATCAAGCCTTAAAATCTATCTCTTTCTTGGTAGTATAGCTCTACCTACTTTCCTCACAAAAAATTTTCCTCTTCTCATCTTGCTCTCATTTCTTCTTTCCATTATTCAAGGATCCCTTCAATGAATTTTTATATCAATCAAAAGATATAAATGTCCTTTAAATGCTAATGATAAGTGTAATTTCCTCTAGAATAGAATTCCTTAGTGACTTAAATGCAAAAATTTAGGAATGATATATATGATTTATGGAGGGTCCTCCTGTGTGAGGCATTTTTTATGTGTAGGTTTTTCCCAAGGATGGTTCTATTCCTATATTTTAGCTTAAAATAATGAAAGTATTCTTCTAAGATTTGGATTAATTTGTTTCATTCCTCTTGGTTTTAGGCAATGCAGAAGGAGACCTTAGTTCAATATGTAATCTCAATCGATATGCATAGGAGAAAAAGTGGAGCTAAAAAATGCAACATGTTTACATTTTTTACATAGGTCATAAATGTAAATGTATTGCATCTTTTCAGTTCCCCCTGTTGTCCATGTATATGGAATGTTTTTGTACTTACATTCTCAATTCAAAGTGGTTATTAGATCTTATTTTGGATGGGAGGGAGAGAAACCAAAGACATATGGATGCTTAACTAGCTACAGACAATGATTCTTCACTATTTACATTTTATCACTGAGTTCCTTTTTTTTACTATTGCTACATTCTACATTTTGATGTTATGAAAAGAAATGTTTTTTTTTTCTTTTGTTGAAATGTGTCATGTATTGCTAATTGATCATGATTTCATTATATTTGGTTTCAGGGTACCGAGTAGTAGAATTGAAAAACTTAAGCTGGAGTGCATGAGATTGACAATGATACTTGAGGTTTGTTATTGCACTAACAATCCCTTTTATTAATTTATGATCTGGTTAAAATATTAGTGGTTTTAATTTCCCCATTAAAAATTATTTTAGTGTCAAATTATTTTTGTATCATGTCATTATTGTCTCTCACATGCATTATTGTCATTATTGTAGGTGCAGATGCTCGAACTTTGAAGTCTCCAACATGGTACTTACTTTTAGTGGGTGAACATAGCAAGTTCTAGGTGAACACCTTAAAATGGCCTTAAAATAAGTACTATGAATTACAACATGCTACTTTCTGTATAAGTTGTATGAAAATTATGATTTATTGTTGATTATCATTGCTTCTCTAGTAGAAATAGACAACATGTTGCTTTCTCTATATGTTGTATGCAAACATGGAGCTACTCTTGCAAGAGATTGTGTATCACACTTGTCCACCAAGGAGGATAAAGTATTTGATTTTCAATATATATATATCATGAGTATCTATCTTCTTTGTGTCATTTGAGAATGAGTCTATTATGTCATGGTTTTACAATTCAAAAGGCTTGGGAAGAGGTGGGTATAATCAAGCATATTCAAACTTGTTCTTGAATTATCTTTTTGAAATTGTCAAAATTGCTTTGATTGACATTATTACTTTTTGGCTGTGTACAAAAAGAGTTATGCAATAATACATTGAAGTTATATACGGGAGTTTGCACTGTACATGTTGAGAAGTAAGATACATTCTATTTTATCCTATATTTTGTAGTATTTTATCTGAAGATTGTGTGTTATAATGGTATGATATTGTTGTCATGGAGATAATTTCATATTGTTGGTGAGATTTAGCCTTTCTTGGATTTTTGATGTAAGTTTGTCACAAATGTTTGGTACATAGCTTTTTAGAGTACAAAGACAATAAGTTGATGAGTTGAGATTTTTTTGTAATGAAAATGTTTGATGTTGAGCTAGGGTTTCACTTTCAACACCATATCATTAGCATCTTAATTATTTTCTAAACAACCATAATGAATATCTTTAGAGGAATTTAAAGTTTTTAATCTAGAAGTGGATAGCATCCATAGGATATAAGCACCTTATCTAAGTAACCAAAGAATATAAACTCAAATTGTAGCTGTAGAAATCACAAATTCGGTAGATAATAGCAATTTGAATCCAATTAAGGTGTTTCTTAAATGGTTGGTCCTAAAATAGTCCTTTAAACTCACATTATTTTGTATACATTTCAAAGGGCACCATGTTTGTATTATTATCTCTCAAATGACTAATTTTCATCAAGAAATTTTACATCTAGTTATGAAGAAGAAAATGTATATGAAGACTAAAACAAGCCACTACTTCTCTCTTGGAATTCACTTCAAAATTTATTCCTCATGCTTGTGGAACCATAAAATTTTAAATCTATAATAATGATCTTTATCTCAAGCTTGATATACAGCAAGACATGGAGTCTTACTCTAATATATTCTTGACTTCATATGATTGTTATTAGCCTCATGATATATAGTGAGACTATATTTTTTTAGAAACTCTAACTAGCATCAATATTTCAATGCATCCTTCTATCAATGGTATGACTAACCCATTGAATCATCTCTAGCAGTCATTGCTATTTTGACACATCCTGTCATCAATGGTTGTATACACTAAAAATTGTCCTGAATGATCTAATTAGTACTAGTCACATTCCTCTACTTATTTAATTAAATTATTTTAATTAAATAAGTTCATTTTTGCCTAAGTATTTAAATTTAATTTAAATACTCCTAGCTCTAATGTGTTAATTTAAATTAACACATGATTCTCCACATATTCTTTTCTTTTTTTTAAATAAATTTTATTTATTTAAAATCCTCCATATTCCCATTAATTCTTCTAGACCTTGATTAAATTAAATTTCATTTAATTTAATCTTTATTCAAACCGCCTAGAAGTATGTGCATTCATATGAGTTGTCATCACATATTTTAAGCACATGTTGTCTACACCATAGGAATCTTCTACACAAACATGCCATCTCATTAGTCTTATCTATCCATCTAGAATTGAGATAAGGTGCTTAGTTGTCAATTCTTATCCTTATCTCTTGTGCTTAGTTGTCAATCCCTATCCTTATCTCTTAGTGGTTTCTAAGCACATTCTAGATGTTTCCTCCATTCACTTTAAATAGACATCTTGTCTCAAGCTTTCCACACAGACGAGAAGAAGGGCCTGATACTGGCAGGGGTTAGGATCCATTAGGTACCATTAGAATTTCTTATCATTGCATCATCGTTCTGTTATTTTGATTTCTCACATCATCTATTCTAGGTACATATTCCATTTGCATCCACACATCCAAGAGATTCATCCATTATTGTGTTTCTAAGAGCATACCGAACATATTCTCCATTGTTATGTTCGTGGCTTGAGGTTTGCATAATCTTGGTTACAATTTTATGCAACACATTTTGGTACGCCCGGTGGGACCCACTTCGTGGGTTCAAATTTGTTCAAGCTAAGGTTGGAGGCTCGCGGTTGGAGAATAAATTGCGTAAGGAGCGTCTAATCAAGCCACGAGGTTCGTCACCATCTTTGGAGCGCATGAGGTAAGTACCCTATATTTTGTTCTTCTTTGTTGAAAAAAATAATAATAATAAAGTATAGGGGCTTGGGGTACGTTTTCCTCATTTTTCTATATGCCATTTAGGTTATTAAAAAAAAAAAGTTATTTTCTTTTATTTTGTGCATATAATAGGGGGGTTATTTTCTTTTGAGAATTTTTTATTTTTTAGATGCATATTAATGGGGAGGGGAGAAAACAATTAAAAAAAGAAATATATAAGGAGGGTGTGTTTTAAAAATATAAATATAAAAAAACAATTCAAAAAAAAAAAAATTCAAAAATTTTTTTTTTTTTAAATTGTATAAGCCCGAGCCGCCTTCGCCGGCGGCTCCCTCTCTTTTCTAGCCCCGCCGCAACCCCAGCGGCTCCCCTACTTCTGGCGCCGCCACATCTCTAGCGACTCTCCTACTTTCGGCGCCGCCATCCCAGCGGCTCTCTCTTCTGCCCAGCATCGTCGCCTCCGCCAGCGGCTTCTTCCCGGTGTCGCCGCCTCCGCCAGCACCTCCACCCGCATCCTACGCTCTCCGCTGTCGGCCTCACCTTCGCGCCCCTTGCTATCGACCACGTCGCTCTGCCCCCAGGCGTTAACTCCGACCTCCACCTACCACAGTTCTTCCTCCCACGGCCGCTATTTTCATCCTGCGGCACTATTTTTTTTCTCTTTTTCTCCCGCAGTCGTGGCCTGTTGGTGCCGCCCTCGCCTTTTCCCTCCGTTCATGGTCACCCATCGCCGTCGATAATCCCATGTTCACCATGGCCATCGCACTACTCGCTGCCATTTCTTAGGCTCCCTCTCCGGAACTGAACCTTGTGCGCAACTCCGCCGGAACCCTATGTGCAGCTCCGCCGGCATCCGTGCGCAGCTCTGCCGGTGCCCGTGCACAGTTCCGCCGACACCCAAACCACCCTCAGCCACCGCTGTTACATCCACAACCTCCTCCTCCAGCTTACTTAAAATTTAAAAAAAATAAAATAAAAATAAATTTTTTTAAAAAAAATTGTTTTCCTTCAAAATTTTCTTTTTATTACTTTTATCTAGAATCAAATTTATTTTATGCATTTAGATCTTTATTTTTATTTTTAGCCAAAACATTCAAAAAACTTTAAAAATTTTGCTTTTCGTATGCCTAATTTTTGCAACATTGAACGAACATTGTACATTTTAATCACGTGTGTCTTCAATTAGATTAGAAAACTTAAAATTTCTTTGGTAACGAATGTGTCTTTTAAACCCCAGGTCCACTTACGTATTCTCTCCCCTCGCGCCTTTGGGTGACCTTGGGTGCACAAGAAATAAGTGGACTTGTTTTTATTTTTCTAGGAGGCCTGCTTGGGGATTTCATCACCCCTTGGGACGACCTCAACTCTAGCATTCTGGCGGAGTATAAAAATTGGGAGGTGAATCGAAAGACACCTCTCTTGGAAGTGTAAATATTGTCACTCTTGGCTAAGCCCCAAAGAACTTTATACCTTTGGTAAGTGAAGGAGGAGATTGGGTTACCGTCTCCCCCCGACTGTGTGGTAGTATTTCCTTTCATCTACAGATTCGTGCCTCACGTACCTTGCGTATATCGAGGATGCCCCCTAGTTGAGACTTGTACAGCCTAGTTCAACCTTATAGGACTGTTGGTGTGTTTGGGGTGTTTGAAACACATTTGCATTGTACATATTTCATTATTTGCTTTTGCATCTTAAACCTAAAAATTCAAAAAAAAAAATCATAAAAGTTCAAAAATCCAAAAAAAAAAACATTTCAAAAACATAAAAAAAAAATCTCTTCTTAATCATCATTCCAAATAATTTCACTTCACATATTCTTTCCATCCAAGACATTGTTCCCTCTTACATATCTTCTTCATCATTCAAAGGTTACTTGACATCTTCATCTTCTTTATTTATCTAAATCATTTCCTTTTCATTCAATCACATTCCTAATCTTCATCTTAGTCATGATTCATCATCATTCATATTCAATTTCCCTAGTCAAGCTCATCATGCATTCTTAATTCGATTCTTCAAATCAGCATTCTTCTAATCCAATTCCTTGTCAAATTCAGTCATCCAAGTCATAATCAATCTTTCAAAAACTTCATTCACATCTTCTTCTATTTCAATTTGACATCACATATTCTACTTCGGACATAGGAGCATTGCCTTATCATTGGAATTTCATTCAAATCAAACATTCACTTTGTTTGCACTATCATAGGGTTCTTATCAAATCAAATTGAACCCTCATCCAATCCAAATACAAACCAAATCAATATCAAATCAATTCAAATTCAATCAAATCGAATCATATCAAGTGCAATCAATTTCAAATTAAAAAAAATCAAAGTCCAATCAGCACAAAGCTCCTAATTCCAAGTTCATATTCCCTCTTCAAATCTTATCATCACTTTTCATCTTGCATCCATGGATTCAAATCCGCTTCTTTCAATGATTGACAATATTGCACGACAACATGGTCTCGTACCTTCTCCATATCAAATTCCTTCTCAACACTTCAATTCTAATCTATCTCATGTTCATCATTCTCCTACCTTTGACAAGGGAAATCCATCTCCTTATCCTTCATCTGTAGACAATTCCATCCATAGCCAATACAATTCCTCCGTCATAAATGACCTCACCATAGAAATTGAGGAACTAAAGAATACACTCTTGGACAAAATAAGTCCACAGGAAAAGGTCATTTTCTTTGCTATGTGTCCTTCATTTTCTAGCTCTCATATCCCTTCATACAATTCCATTCATGGCCCACACAATGCCTCAGGCATAAAAACCCTTGCCAAGAAAATGGAGGAAATGAAGAATTGTCTCTCATATTTCAAAGGCATCAATTCTCATGTCCCATCCAATCCTAATCCTCCATTTAATCCTCCTTACTATGAACCTAATCCAAATCCTTTATCCATAATTCCACCTCCACAAAATCCTAAAATGACATTATCCCCTAATCCTCCAACAACATCTCCTAAGCCTACAACAATGTCATCCCCACCTCATCAAGGGTATTTCACATCACTTTTGGCTAGATTGAAAATTTAGCATAATGTGAGCCAATCGCCTAAAGCCACACCTCTAGTTCTATCTCAAGACTTTCCTTCAAAGAATGATGTTTCTCCTCTAGATCTGAGCACTTCTCCATCCCATCATTCCATTATCCCTCAAGATTCATCCATCCCTCCTAGTCCATTTTCTGATTTCCCTCCTAATCAAGATCAAGACATTACACCTACCATGCACATTACCGGTTCCATTCCGTCTCCAGCATTACCATCCATAGATATTCCACTTCATGAAAAAGTTTCTTCCACTCCATTCACTAATACTCCTCCATGTCAAGATCCAATTACTCTATCTCATGATTCCATTTCCTCCACACCCACATATGATGATCCACTTACCATGCTATATGATCTTCTTTCACCGCATGATTCCATTCCTTCCATGTCCTCATATGATTCTAGTCCATTTCATGATCCACTCCTTGAGCTATATGATATTCTTTCATGTCAAGATCAAAGTACTCCATCTCATAGTTTCACTCCCTCCATTCCATCTCATGAACCTATTCCATCTCACAATCCACTCGTTCCACTCAATGATCCTCTTCCAAGTCAAGATCAATGCACCCCTTCATCCATATTTCACAATCCTTCTCCATCTCATGATCCTATTATTCCTCATGATCCCCCTCATAAACCTACTCCTTCACATGATCCTATCACACCTACCCAATCTCCTCATGAATCCCATACACCTAGACTCGCATCTTGCGTTGAGAATAGTAAGTATCCCCTTAAAAAAATAATTCCTCAAGATGTTGGTACACCTTCCACTTTTTTTAATTCCAAAAATCTTCCTTCCACACCTAAAACTTCTCCTCCTTCATCTTCCAAATCCATTTTAGGTCCTTATAGTCCATCCATTCTAGGTTCTTATAGTCCATCCATTCTAGGTCCTTATGTTCCATCATCAAATTCTTCTTCCTTTCCTTCCATATTAGGTCCTTACATACATCCTTCTACCTTATCCACATTTTCCAAATTATCCCCTCATAAAGATCAACAAAGGCGCACATCCTTGAATTCCATCCAACATTCACCTTCCATATGTTCTCCATCTTATTTACCTTCATGCACCCATACCATGGCTAATGGAAGCAAATTGGATGCCAAAGAAAAAGAAAACAAAGTCAAAAATTCACAAAAGCGTAAGGATCAACATGTCCCATCTAAGCGACATGTCCAAGAAAAGAAAAATCAGATCCAAAATGCAATCAAAAAGCCACAAAGGCTAAAAATCAAAAGTGCAAGAGTTATGTGGATACCAAAGCTACTTAATGTAGCAATGAATCTCAAAGAAAGATTCCAAATGACATCCAATTCTGCTAATCCAAAGGTCTCCCTCCTTCATAAATTCTCTCAACCTCCATTTTCCAAATCCATTTTGGGTCCTTATACACCCAAATCCACCATCCCAACTCTATCATCTCCTTCATCCATTTTGGGTCCCTATATCCCAAAATTCCAACTTTCTCCTACACATCCTTCACAATTTACTCCTTTCCACCACCCTTCAAGGTGTGTGCCAATGAAGATCTTTTCACTTCCTTCACAAGTCTTCCAACCTAGTATCCATCAACCATTCCTTCCTCCTACCTACTCAACTCCCTTAATCCAAACTTTTTCATAGGTCATTGTCTTCTATTCCCCAATTCACTTTAGCATTCTTTTCCTTACCCTATCAACATCTACGAGAAAATACCAACAATTCCCTGAAAATAAAAAAATAATAAACAAATTAAAGAAGCATAAATATCAAGGGATACATCCATATACCTAGATGCTTGAGTCCTCCCTTCGTTTTCCTACTATGTATTCATTGTCTTCCACTTTCACTTACCTATTCATTAACTTCCCTTTTTCCACTTGCACTCTACACTAGGGGCAAGTTCCATCCATATTGTTCCTCCTTACCTATCTTCTATATTCCATCTATCGTCCATTGCCATTCCCATCTTTGATCTTGACTTACACTTTCCATATCCCTTATGCATTATCCACATGTCTTTATACTTTTCCCACACTTGATCATGACTTTCCCTTTCCTCTCATCCATCCATAAGTACCTTCCATATCCTTTCCACATATCCTATCCTACATATTCTCATAATTCTTACATGTATTCGATCTTGACATCCTTATCCTATAGTCCTTGTCATGTTCATGTTCATTTGTCCATTATCCATACAATATACTTCCTACATTTTTCCATATGTTTGATCTTGACATGATATCCCTATCTTACATTCCATAGTCCTTGTCACGTTCATGTTCATGCATCTATTTTCCATCCATATGCATACATATTCCCATCCTCTTTTCATGTTCATTCATATCTTTTCCATCCATAATCCTACGCACGTCTATCCTTCTTCCATATACCCTTGACCTTGGTTATCCCTTTCATTTCATCCATTTCTTATTGTGCATTCCCTCTTTCATATCCTTCGTATCATTATCCCTTTTTCATGCCTTCCTTCATTCCATTTTCATACCCATGCTCATAATCAATACTAGAGGCACAACAACAAAAATGTTCATACATGCTTAAGAAGAGCACATGCCCTTTTCTCCCTCCATATGCTAGCTTTCACACCATCTGTCCATTTTCATGCAATCTTTCCTCACCATTATTTCCTTCCATTTTCATATCCTTGGAATGGGGCATTGTTGGTTACTCCTTTGAAATGTGGTTCTTGGTTCCCCATTATCTGACTCTATATCCGTTGGTCATCCATATTATTCCTCCATTCATATATCTACCCAACCTTCCTATCCATTTACAAATACCGTGGCTCTCCCTTGCCATTGGTCTCAATCCATTCTATTCCACATTCATTCATTTCTATCCATTCTATCTATTCATTCATATCAAATTCAATTCGAGTCTCCTAATCTATTCAATCAATTCATGTATCCTCTAATCTCATCATATTCTCTTCTTCCAATCACTTCGTTCACATCATTTCCATAATCAATTCCTTCATTCTATTTGCATCTACCTTGATCAAATTTCTAGTCTTCCATTCAACACATTTTCTTCTAATAGAATATTTATTATCAATTCTTGCCATTCCATTCCAATTCAATTCATCCATTATCTCATCTTATCTTATCCATATTCTCATCACACTGAGCTTCCATCCATAAGACCAACCTCGTCAAATAGTGATTGCAAACAAGCTTACACAAATTCACATTTAGACCCAATGATTTGAGAACATCATTCCTTTTACTGTCATTGCCAGCAACCAATCACAAATATCTCATTTCAATTCAATCAATCAATCAGTTTTTGCCTTACAGGATGAATCCTTCCTACACATTAAAGTTCATGGCAAGCATGGTAAATTGAATGACTACTTAGTCATAATGTCTTTTTGTTAATTTTATCTTTGTGTGTCAGTGATAGCCTCCCCCAGTGTGCCTCGATCTTCCATATCCTAGTATCATTTGAACAGCTTATCCCGATTACACATGTTATTTTGCAATATGATCTATTTTCATGATTCTTTAGCACATCTATGTCAGTTTCAAGTTATGTTAATGCATTGCTCACTGGAGGCAACAGGTTAGCACACTTTCCACCAAGTTCCTTAAAAAGACTTTGGGTGTGCCCAGACCTCTCCAGTGCGTATATGTCATTTGTTCCCCCATGACTCTGAAACCTGCATCCATTGTGTTAAGAGTCTAATACACGCAAAGGAATCTTGTCATCTATGCTTCTATAGCATTTAATGCATAACTCCTCTTGCAATATTAAAATAAGGTTTGCTCTCCATATGAACACAATTGAATCTCTTGCATTCATGTAGTTAAGTTGCATTTAGATTATTATTTTTCATCACCCTTCTCCTTTGTCGTTGTCACCAGTTCTCTCCTATCTTCTCAAGGGCAACCTGTATTTTCTTTGATATGATGTCGTGCCGACATCACATCAAAGAGGGGCAAAATGTATACACTAAAAATTGTCCTGAATGATCTAATTAGTACTAGTCACATTCCTCTACTTATTTAATTAAATTATTTTAATTAAATAAGTTCATTTTTGCCTAAGTATTTAAATTTAATTTAAATACTCCTAGCTCTAATGTGTTAATTTAAATTAACACATGATTCTCCACATATTCTTTTCTTTTTTTTAAATAAATTTTATTTATTTAAAATCCTCCATATTCCCATTAATTCTTCTAGACCTTGATTAAATTAAATTTCATTTAATTTAATCTTTATTCAAACTGCCTAGAAGTATGTGCATTCATATGAGTTGTCATCACATCTTTTAAGCACATGTTGTCTACACCATAGGAATCTTCTATACAAACATGCCATCTCATCAGTCTTATCTATCCATCTAGAATGTGAGATAAGGTGCTTAGTTGTCAATTCTTATCCTTATCTCCTGTGCTTAGTTGTCAATCCCTATCCTTATCTCTTAGTGGTTTCTAAGCACATTCTAGATGTTTCCTCCATCCACTTTAAATAGACATCTTGTCTCAAGCTTTCCACATAGATGAGAAGAAGGGCCTGATACTGGCAGGGGTTAGGATCCATTAGGTACCATTAGAATTTCTTATCATTGCATCATCATTCTGTTATTTTGATTTCTCACATCATCTAGTCTAGGTACATATTCCATTTGCATCCACACATCCAAGAGATTCATCCATTATTGTGTTTCTAAGAGCATACCGAACATATTCTCCATTGTTATGTTCATGGCTTGAGGTTTTCATAATCTTGGTTACAATTTTATGCAACACAATGGTATGACAAACCCATTGAATCATCTCTGGCTATTGTCAATATTTTGATGTTCTAAACTAGTTTTTTGACACTACCATGTGAGATAGATGGTGATAATTTTTGACGAAGATTATTGTTGACAAGTCGACAGCCATGGTGTGTGTTGAAATTGCGACACCACTCTAGTGATAGTATTTTTTAACATTTATGATTCACAATTTCAACGTTCACACATCAAAAAATAGGTGCAAATTTACTAGTGAAAGAGAAGGAGAAGGACAAATTGATCAAGGAGAAGAGGAAGTTTTGAACCTAGAAAAAGGAAAACTTTTTAAGGCTATTTCCAAGCTTGGAAAAAGACCTAAATTTGAGGTTCCCACATTTTCGAGAAATCTTAACATAGAAGAATTGATCGATTGGATCAACAAATTAGAAGAATACTTTGAGTATGGATATATTGAAGATCCATATAGGGTCAAATTTGTTAAGGCCAAACTATGTCATAGAAAAAAAGAATTGTAATCAGATTGTTTGGATGAAATAGATGTTGAAGGACATAAGTATTGAGTTTTCAAAACCCATTATCATTCATAGTGACAACATAAGTATAATAAGAATGTCAAAGAGCCCAGTGTTACATTCAAAAACAAAACACATTGCTATAAAGTATTATTTTCTGAGAGGTAAAGTTATTGAAAAGGAAATCAAATTGGAGGATGTTAGTACAAAGGAAGAAAATACCAGATATCTATACTAAACCTTGGCTAAGCATACTTTTGAGCACCTTAGAGGTATTCTTGGAGTAATGTCACAACCTATTTCACAATAGTTGAAGCTAGGATTGCATCATTCCAATATAATTAGAGCACTATTCATTCTAGACTGGATGCTTGATACTACTCATATGGGGGAGCAATAGCTATTTTAGGTTCAGTTATTTAAGGACTCTTGTGTAAAGTTTAGATATAATAGTATTTGTTGGAACTTGGTATTTACATACTAGTTTGAGCAGGTAAATAATGATAGAACTTCATATTCTTAGATTGGTATAATGGTACCTTTTTCATTGGTGTTAATGGGGGAGAAGATATACATGAAACACTCGTATATGGAGGTATTTGAATGGGGGAGAGTAATAGTATATGAGAGAGTATCATCTTTTAGGGATAAGTATTCAAAAGAATAATTTATGTTAATGGAGGAGTATTCAGATTGATGTTTTGAGGAGACAGCTGGATTGATGGTTTTTTATCATATGTTGTCATCAATACCAAAGAGGGATATTATTAGCATATTATTGAGTATATTCCAAGGGAGATTGATGTAGGAGCATCTTCGATATAAGGGCAATCTTGCATCACCCAAAAATATTTCTACTTCCAATTTTCCAATCTTGTGTTTCCAATAAGGGCTAATCCTATGTAGAGTTTCTATATGGGGCGTTAAAATGTAGCTTCAGTAGAAGTGAAGTACACATTATATTATGTATATGTACTTATGATTACTACATATACAATTGTTCTATATTGTATTTCTCATATACTTGACAAGAATTGATATATGTCTCATAAGGGTTATATATATATATATATATATATATATATATATATATATATATATATATATATATATATATATATATATATATATATATATATATATATAATCTTGTTTGACTCTTATCATAAATATAAGAACAAACTGTTGAAGGTTATCTAATCAGTCTCTTATTATGAATATGGTTGTAAACTCTGAATGTTAATCATAGATTGCATAATTACTAAAGATCATGTCCCCATAGGGACATGACCCTACATGGGCATTGGCCAAGTACACTAGTACATTTCCACTTATTTTTCTACCTAAATCTTTGATCAATGTAAATATTGACCTATGAATACTTTTTTTAATAAAAAAATTTGCCCAATTTAGTCAAAATTTCAACCAAATTAGGGTATCCCAATTTGGTCAAAATATCTACCAAATTGGGTTTAATAATATAGGAAGCAAATTACATAGAAAATTGGGTTTTACTTTTTGTGCCATGTTCATGTTTGTTACTGAGCTCTCTAGAACTACTATCTCCCAACTAGTGCAGATTGGCTCCCCACCTGGTTTTAGATTGAGCATCTTGAAGGCAATGTGTTGAGGACATCACACACTAGTGTGGTTGTCATTTGTTTTCATAAATTAAGTGACTTGAACTTTTATGTGTCAAGCTCTAGCAGTGGGCACTTAGTAGCTTTTGTGGCCATCTGTTGTCACTCACATAGAAGGATAAACATCACACTATTATCATATGGGGATTTTGTTGGAATTACAATAGGAAAGGTAAACTTTTGTGGAGGAGGGAAGGGTGAATCAGTAGTTTAAACATGGACCCATAAAAATTTTACCATACATCCATCTCAAACATTCAATCTACAAACTAAAATAACATGTAAATCATGTACATATAAAGCATGTAAGCAAGCAAATATTCACACACACATAACACTAGATATGATTACCCAGAAACCCTCCAAGGGAGAAGGTAAAATTGGGTTAGGGATGCCACCCACAAATCTTCACTACTATAGTAATAAAGTGCATTCAATGAAGGTTACAATATTTTTATCATGAGAGATGATCTACCCTATGAAAGGTTTTCCCTGTTAAAGGCTTACAAAGACTATTAGGTCTCACCTTGTTAGAGGATTTCAACACCCTGTTAGAAATGTGTTATGCTAAAGGACTTTAACTCAAAACTAAGTAAGCACCTTGTTAAAGGATTTCAATACAACTTGTTAGGACTACTCTATTGAGAGATTTTGACTAAAATCACCTGTTAAAATGACTCAGCTTTGATTTTATGGTCAGCACTTGATTGCTTGATAATAGATCAGCTCTAAACAATTATCTTCTTAATCCTTATTGATCAAATGTCTCTTTTTTGTATCCTTTTCCTTTCATCTAATCTGTTCTAATTGATTCTACAATGTAGTCTCACTACATAACTCCTTAGCCACCGTGAATGCTCTATTTGTACATGAAAACTTCTCTCTTTGCTCCTTCAACATTCATTTATTCATAGAGAGTTGAGGGTTTGTCCTCCTTAAGAATACTTTGGTGACTTAGGGTTAGGTATGAATCTAAAATTGAGATTCATCCATTTTTCCACTTAATCTTTCCCATTTTTTGATTGGCTACAAGTAATTACATAGGGAATCCAAATTAAGATTCATCCTTATCTCCAAAATATTATAATTCATCCTTAAGTTGGCTCAAAAATGGTTTACATAGTTGTTTGTGCCATTACAAAATATATGGAAAAATTGTCATACTTAGTATCTAAAGTTTCTAATGCTTAACATACACTAATCTTTATACTATGACTCAGCATCTATATCACTCAGCAACCACTATTTACTTAGCTCATGAATCACTCAGCATACACTGTCTGCTCGAAACTTGAGTGACTCAACACATGAGTGGCTCGACACTCACTGTGAACTCAACATGGCCTATTATTTACATGTTGTGCTCTGCATGTACTACTTGTTCGGCATGAACTAAGTAAATAACATAATTGCATTGACACTCACTTGTCAAAATGTATCTAAGATCAACAATCTCCCCCTTTGACATGAATGTCAAAAACACTTGATTATGCACTTTTGCTAAGTAAATATTTCTCATCTGATACTCTTTGAATTCATTCTTTGTTTTGTGCTTGCTTCCCCTTATCTTAATCTATCTTTCTCTATCCCTTTTCTTCTTTATCTTTTCTTATTTATCTCCTCATATCTCCCCAAAAAAATTATTCTCCACCAAAACATTTCTCCCCCTTTATCTTTTTCTCCCCCTTTTTGAAACATATATCAATGGGATATACACTTATAGTGTGTTTGTCCAAAAAATATTTATGGACATTCAATATTATCTTAAGAGCTACATCCTAGTTCTCAGATGCTATATCCATTGACTTTATTTGGATAACTAGCTAGGTAGTAAGGTGAAATAGACCATCTAGTGTAGAAAGATTTGGATCTTTCTTCATTAGGGTTTCAACATAGCCTAGTTCCTTGTGCAAAATTTCCATATGGGGGGTGAGGGTGGTCTAGATGCTAATTAGTTTAGCCCTTATGTTGACCTCATTTGTTGAAAATGCAACTAACTGGCTCTAGGTTTAAAGAAATGCTCTGAAGTGCTTCTCACTCTGAGTTAGATTCATAGGCAACTTTGTACATGATGCATTCATGTGGCTCTCCAAGCTCAAGATATGACTTCTAGTCTCTTGGGTGAAGAGTGAGGGATTGCACAATTTAGTGTACAATGAGAATATGTTCTCAAGTACCTTCTTCACATCCTCAACCTTAGTTGCCAATGAAAATTGTGTCAGTGCTATATCACCTGATATCTTTTCATTCACTTTGTTTTGGAACTTCTTTTCTGACCATTTTAGCAATTTAGCATTCGTATCTAGGTCTTCATTACTGGCCTTCTACACTATGTCTATCAATTTTTCCATTAGTAGTTTGGTCTCATTAGGAGTTGGCAGAATAAATGCATCTAAAAAGATGTCTTTAATATCTTGTAGTGCCTTCTTCTACCTGTGCTCTCTTCTAAGCATTTCCCGATGCTTTTTCCTTGCTAGGGCTTGTTGGAGTATGCCCATCTGTTCTATGGCCATGGTGTCATATGTTGGAATAATCAAATGGGAAGTATACTTCTGAGAGGGAGGGTGAATCAGAAGTATCACACTTTTATCCTTAAAAAAATATAACTGAAAATAAACTTCATGCATGTAAACATATTAAAAAACCATAAAGTAAACACATGCAACACAACACATAACACCAAATTTGGTAACCTAGAAACCCTCCAAAATGAGAAGGTAAAACTAGGGTGGGGATGATACCCACAAAATCATTGTAGCAATAATGTTTGACCACTTCTGATTGTCTACCTTGTTAAAGGCTTTACACCATGTCAATAGTGACCTGTTTAAAGAATTTGCAAACACTTTACATGAAGTGTCACCCTATTAAAGGATTTTATCACCTCTTCAAAGGATTTACATCCTAGCTATTAAGCTAACCTATCAACATAGGATTTTCCTTCTAATACAATTACTAGAGAGTATTTAGACTCATAAACCTGATTGCTTGCAATCTCAAATTTTTGATTTTAGGCACTCACTCTGCTCATTTTGATCTTGATCCTCTAAGATCTGATGTCTATTTGATGCTCTTGCTTTGTTCTAATCAACTAGATACTGCAATGTTGCTCTGTCCCTATAAGTCTTTTCACTCTTCCCACTAAATCTCACTATATTTTACCCATACACTGCTCTCATTCCCACATACAATGGGATTTTTTCCTCCTTTTAAATATTTTCAAAAACTTAGGGTTAGGTATGGATCTACAATCCATATTGAATCTTTAATTCCCACTCATTCCTTGCACTTTTCTTATTGGTTACATGCCTTCTCCATTTTTCTTATTGGTCGCATGCAGATTGCATAGGAAATATAAAAGATTTGTTCTTATCCTTATTAACCTTCAAGATTCTCTTATGTTGGCCTAAAAAAATGGTTTACATTTGAGTTTGTGAAGGCACAAACTCACATGTTGATTTTGTGTTGCTTGGCACATACTGGACTACTAGTGCTCGGCACATATATGTTTCTGGCTTGCTTAACACCTATGGCATTCTGGCTTGCTTGACATCAACTATGACTTGGTACCTACATATTACTCAGCTCATATGGTTCACTCAGCACCTAATGTCACTTGGCACTTGATCTTCACTTGGCACCTAAAGATCACTCGGGACCTATTGTAGTTCTATCTGGCTCGACACATATAGTGTACTCAGCTTCTATGTGAAAATTGGTTAAGTGTGTCGACACTCAATTCTCAAAATGACACTCAATTCTCAAAACCAATCTGAGACCAACAATCTCCCCCTTTGACATGAGTGTCAAAACACTTAACTAAGCATTATTTATCTAACCTTATGAGTATATTATCCAATCTGTTTGACATATATACAAAATTTCAAAAACTTGTTCAAAATTTTGTAAGGAATAAGATACCTCAAAATTCTTATAACTCCCCTTGAGCTTATTGTGCCATTTCATTCCTGTAACCAAAAGTCTTGTGCTGATGTATCTGATACTCTTTGCCTTTGCCCTATTATCCAATATGTTTCCTATGCATGTCCGTTGACCTGTTTTGTCTATTCTGTTTACTTTTTTTGCATTTGCAAAAAAAATTATTCATATCTCCCCCTTTTATATGTCTCCCACTATTTTTCTATCATAGGATATGTACAATCTTTCACTTTTTATTCTCCAAAAGAATGAAAGAATGTAAATACTTAGTAAACTCCCCTTTATTTCATATTTCCCCCTTTTTTGATACTTATGTCAAAGGGTGCTAGGGGTTAAGACCATATTTTGCAGAAAATGTACTCTTTACCTCCATAATCATTTTAAGAGCTGCATCCCAATTTGCTAAAGTAATTTCTAGAGACTTGTGTTGGATGGTAGTCTCTGCATCAAGATGAACAAGTCCTTCCATTATAGAAAGATTAGGATCTTTCTTTAGGACAATCTTAGCATAGGCATGTTCTTTATGGAGTACTTCCAAGTGAGAGGTGATGGAAGATTGTATTTGCATTAATCTAGCCTTAATATTGGCCTCTTTAGTTGTTAGTTCAGCTAATTCTTTTTGTGTGTGAAGCATTTGAGAAAAATTCTTCTCACTCTAACCTAGGTCTTTTGGTAGCTACATGCTAGAAATCTTTAGCTTTCTCTCCAAGCTCAATATTCTTTGACTTGTCTCTTGTGTGAAATAGGAAAAATCACACAATTTTTTGTACAATGAGAATATATTCTCAAGTATAGTTTTGACCTTTTCAATCTTCTTGGCCAATTCAACTTGGGATAGTGTTGTTTCACTAGCTATTTTCTCATTCACTTTCCCTTGAAACTTCCTTTTAGACCATTCCATGAGTTTCAAATTTTTCTCCTAGTCTTCACTTGTCACCTGGTCAATAATATCTGACAATTATTCCATTATAGGTTTTGTCTCATCTGGTGACTGCAAGCTGAAGGCATCCATAAAGATGTCCTTAATCTTATGCAATGCTTTCTTATTTTTATACTCCTTCTTGAGTAATTCTTGTCTCTTTCTTATATTCAATGAATCCTGCATCTCTGTAATCTAATTAATGCTAATTGTCTTGGAGTCATAGGTAGGTATGAAAATTTCTTCATCTAACTCAGGGACTCCATAGTGAAGTACCCTGGTCACTTTGGTTGAGCTCGAGCTTGGTGTAGAGATTTGAAAAAGGTATGGCATCAGTGCTTGGCTTCTAAAGAGTTTTTGTAGGAGTGCCTATTTTTGGTAACTCTACCAATGTTTGTATTGCAACCTACTCCTCTTCTTTAGATTTTTCCTCTTTTTCCTCATCTATTCTCCCCTAATCAATCACAATAATCTAGGTGTACCTATTGATTATACTATAGGATCAAATTTAGTAATCTATCTTGTTTTCTTTGTGTGTTTCATTGCCTCTACACTCAACTTCTACACTGTGGTATCAACTATTGTAGATGTCTCAACTATTGCAATTGGTGGTGGAAACATTAGTAGTTGACCATGAGTAGTTGTAGAGATGGTAAAAGGTGGTTCTTGTGGTTTCACCTTGTCTCTGATTGGTTCTACTATAGCCTTTTTCAACTCATCCACACTCACCAGTACTAGATTTGTGCATAATATTGCTTGTAGAGTTGATTGGTGAAGGATCTTCTTGAGATCCTCTACATTCAGTGGTTTGATGTTTTGATATGATTTGTCAATAGCATCCTTTACACATATAGTGTCTACAAATGTAATTGTTACATGAGGAGGGCTAGGAGGTGGCAATTGTGTGTCTTGCACACTTTGGTCTTCTTGCTGCTCCTGGTCAGTTGTTGCCATTTGATCTTCTTTATGTGTCTCCTCCTCACCTTTTTCTTTCTTCTCTTCATTTTTCTACTCTTCTTCTTTCTTTTCCTCTTCTTTCTTTTCTTCTTCTCTCTTCTCTTCTTCTATTTTGTCTTCTTTCTCCTTCTCACTGGGCTTTGCCTAATTTTCTTTTGCATCCTTTTCTTCTTGTCCATCCTTGTCATCTATTATGTTATATATTGATTTCCATAATCTTATTGATTTCTGGACAACTTCTTCAATTTTTTTTTGTAGGATGCTAAAGTCTCTATACTTTAGTGCAAAATTTCCACCATGTTTCTTGTTAGCCTTAGTTATTTGACCTCTAGTCAAATTAGGCATCACTTGTGCCAGTGTAAATTCTCTTATTTCCTTCTCCATTTTTAAACAATAATGCCATTTATTTTCAATACTCTCATATAACTCCCTAGGCATAGTATTATCTAACTCAAGAGGTGTATTCTTAAATTCTACCATCATGGCATACATTGACTCTTCTATCTTGTTTTGTTCCTCTCTACTTAACTTATTGAAATCAATATTTTTTAAATCAGTAAAATCTGCATTCTTGACATTATCACAGATTTTATGTGTATGTGACTTAGGAGGATGACTTATCACTCTAAATTGGTTGATGTCCTCTAATTGTGTTCTTTCCTCTTCATCAGACTCTGGTTGTGCTACATATTTCCTCCTTTTCTTTTGTTTAGGACTAGAAAAATGGGTTAAATGCATAACATACTATGAGCAAATCACAAAACTCAATCAACATACATTAGCACCCACTAGTCTACCATTAAAGCCAAACTAATTAAGAAAGCAATAGAAACCCCCTTTTTCGTTTGTAGCTCCCATGTTCTTCTTTCTTCTCCAAATGATTGTAGCTCCAATTCGCCTATAGTGCACACAAGGTTGAAGCCAAAGCCTATGATGTGGATAATGCCATGAGAATACTTGAAGTGTGATTTTATGTGAGAGAGAAAATGCAACATGCAAAGAAGTACAGACTCAAAGATTCAAAGATTTGGATTTTCAAAACTTAAGCATTCGGATCCCAGAAGACCCAAAATGAGAGAAAGAGTGTTTATTTTATAATCAACACTCAAAGTGAGGGCATTGGATTTGTCACCCATAGATGTGCGATGTGGCAAGAGATTCCTATGACGCATATGAAAAAATATGCCAATTGTGAGATTCTATGACACATGCAATTCAAACTTGGCTAAATGTGGAAGAGAATCTATGACGTGTCATAAGACACCTCAACCCACTTAAAGCCAAGAATCTATGACAAAGAAGCCAAATAGAGACATGTGTAAGAGGTAATAATATCTAATTATGACAAATCTTAGCCAAGTGTCAAAGGAGAATCCACAAGGTGTCATATCCAAGTGTCATGATGATGGAATATTTTATGGAATATTTGAATTAAAAATCCTCTTATTCCACAAAATAAGAATTAGTAGAAAATGGAATTAATGATGGAAAATGGAACTTAGAAAATTAAGAATTTCCATGGTTTGTAGATAATGAATCAATTAACTAATAAAATTAATTAATTGAGGATGGTAATTAGGAATAATAATTAGAAAGAATAAGATTAAATTATGGGTTATTTAATCCTATAGATAAAATTTAGCAGATGATTGGCCAAATTGATTAAATGAATGCGACCGTATCCTTTGATGAAAATGTAATGATGATGGATATGGAATAAGATGATGACTAGTAGATCAAAGCCATGATTAGATTGATTGATTGAATTTGATAACATGCCAAGGACACATGACATGAATTGGTTGATGTGTAACATTTAACCAACATTGTAAATGCTACAGGATTGAAATTGATTGATAAGGTTTGATCATAATAACATCGATGGACATTGTCAATATTATTAAAATGGTTGATGATGTCATGATTTGACATTGAAATCCTCAACAATGTCAAATATTGGATGACATGAATGATAGTTTGACCTAGCACTGAGAGCCACGACAGTACTAAGGTCAAATTGATAAGATTGATAGGTTGATAGGTATCCAAGGCACTGAAAGCCACAACAATGCCTAGGAGTGGATAAATGATGATTGATTTGGGATGTTTGATATGTTTTAGGTTGATTAGGACTGATTTCGAGTGATTCTGGGTTGATTTGGGGTGATTTCGAGTTGATTTGGGGTGATTCTGAGTTGATTTGATATGATTTCGAGTTGATATGAAATTAATGTGAAAGGGGATACAAATGACAAAATATGGTCAATCTGGCCAAAAGATCAAAGTTAGTAGAATGAGAAAATGGGACAAATTAGTATGAAGAAGTGATGAAACCATAGATGTGAACCATTTTTGAGTGTCTACATTTCTCCCATCTTTGATACAATGTGATTTAGAGCATTGTATTAAAGAATAACTGATGAGAAAGCCACAACATGCCCCAGTAGGGATGATATATATGGGTGCCCCCTCAATAAATTGACTAAGATAAGCATATGATAAGTCAATTTATCAACAACAAGAAGAAAAAACCATAGCAACTGACAAAATGAAAATCAGAGCTAAAATGTGAAAGTTATGAGGCCTAGAGTGCAGAACAGGGTCAATCAGGAGCCCGAGAGTGATTGCATGGGTTACCACTCAAGAAAGATGCAAAATGATGAAAATGATAGTTCATGTTTTCCATAACAAATATATGAATCCAACACAACTAATGGATTGCAAATTTGAGTTAAAATACAAAAGTTATGGGCTCCGGAGTGCAACCTAGGGGTTCCGGGAGCAGTTCTGGACATCCTAGGTCCCCAACTGCGCCCAAAACTCAACCAAGTGCACCATTAATGCACTTGGTAAGCCTAAGTGCACCATGACAGTACCAAGTGCATCAATGACACACTTGGGAAGCCCAACTGCACCCTAAAAGTGCAGATTGTGCCCTAAAAGGCTCCAGGGCCCACAATTAGCCCGATTGGACTTGGAATGACTCGAAACTATGTGTGCATGCCCAAAATGATGGAAAGATGTCATAACATGAGGGAAATCATCAAAAATGGTTGTATTTGGTCAAAGATGATGAAAAAAATGTCAGACTAAGGTTGAACCAGGTGGAAAGCCATAGAAAGTTGATTGACAGTACAGGATGATGCAGGAATGCATGAATGCAAGATGAAGATGATTTGATGAATCGAAAGACACGATTATGGTGATAGAAGATGAGATGAAGAAGAAAGATGAGATGAGCAGATGTTATTATGATGGAAAGACTTTTGCTTCTAGAAAGTGCACTATATGTCAAATGGAGCTTTATTTTAATATGGCAAATGGAATGCAACGCATCATGGCATAAAGTGCCAGAGCGCAAATGCAAGCCTTTTGCGTAAACAAGCATGATGTAGACAGAGAATGACCTTGTCCTTCCTAAGGAATATGTACATGCCCCAGACTCTCAAAGGTACATTGTAACAGACAAAAATAGAAAAAGATGACCATGAACCATCCCGGCCACCCTCATAGATTAGTTTTATATCATCGAGTGGCATAGGAACATGATCAAAGAGAAACAAAGAAAAAAATAAATCACTCACTAAACAGTGTGAGCCAATAGTTATCCTTCTCCATTATTACTTTATTTTTAGTTTTTTAGGTGTTTAGATGGTGTTTGACATGTTGATGATGTGATAGCACTAGTTGTGGATTCAGTTGATAAGTTCATAGTGACATGTTGGATTGATTGTTGGTTCCTATTGCTCAGTTATTGTGATTGGCATTGAAGTGTAGTGCTTTGATTTTCAGTCTACAAAGTGTAAGTGTTTATGCAAATGGGGTGGTTATCTACAGTGGACATGTACAAGGTTTATTGCAAATTTTTGATGGGTTTTGTGATTTTTAGGGTTTTTGTGGAGATATTTGATTTTTTTGTGTAACTGATTTCTTTAGGTCATTTTACGTTTTTTAGGTTTTTTTTCAGGATATTTTATGATTTTTTAGGGATTTTTTCAGGATTGTATTTGAATTTTTAGGATTTTTTTAGGATATTATGTGATTTTTAGTGATTTTCTCAAGACATTTTATGATTTTTATGGATTTTTTTAGGATCGTATTTGAATTCTTAGGATTTTTTCAGGATATTATGTGATTTTTAGGCATTTTTTCAGGATCATATAAGCATATACAAGTGTTAACTCCAATCCATTATGCAATAGATCCAATGGATAAAAAGCACTTAGAGGTATGCCCCTAGTTCAAATTCAAACTTACGCACCATGTAGGTAATATGCCCCCAGACAAGACGCAAATTATGTACAGAGACCAATGATAGAGTGTGTGTGTATCCAGGTGATACTTAAGCAAGGTAACGAAGGACATTAACCAGTTCGCGAGCCATGATAAGGAACCAAGGATGTCTTGCAATATGAAGGGTATGATCAAGGAATGAGAGAGGGGGAAAAGACCAGATGGAATCCTGATAGATGGAGTAGCAATAACTGATTACACATGGCACCTGTTTGCTAGGTTTTCACCATGGTACTTGCCCAAAGCGCTTGTTTGCCAGGTTTTCACTTTTGGATAGAATTTTTCTCTTGACTCAAATTTTCGTGCCAAGATGCCTGTTTGCCAGGTTTTCATCAAGGCATCCATTTTTCATGACTTTTTTCACTTTTTTTTCTTTTCTTTTTTCATGACTTTTTTCACTTCTTTTTTTTTTCTTTTTTCATGACTTTTTACTATTTTTTTAATATTTTTTTAGGACTTTTAGATGAAATCAAGAATGTTACTGACAAATGCTGAGAAGATATCTATTGTTGGTGTTGCTAGCTGATGAGCTCTGGATCCATGACTAACCATAACTATGGAGGATTTTTTCCAAGTCTGTAGCCAAAATCAAACCACTAGAAAGGCCTCGAGAGATACCATCATGTACCATATGTAATACAACGTCTATCTCTTGTGAATCAAGGCATTTGAGGATAATTGGGTCAATAGATGTATCATGTGGGATGTCACTAATGATGACATATGCAAAGGCTTGTTGGATAAAGGATTGATTTTGGATATTGGACAAAGTAGGTAGTTGGATTTTGGGATAAACAAAGGGATATAAGGGAGGGTTGGGAGGTTTGAGATCAATGACCTTCTGCATGAATGCTGATTGAGAGAGCTCCAAAAGACTTTGTGGTATGTTGAACACTGGAACACTGATATTCATGGCATCATATTTTTCATTTTGTATCATTGGGAGCTGCTTAGCTTTTGATTTGTTATGGTCTAATGGTGCCTTTCAATTTTCACCAAGAGACCTATGCTTGCTATCTTTTTCTCTTTTTGCTTTGTAGCTAGAAAGTGGAGTTGGCTCCCCAAAATATGCCAATGTGTTCTCTTTAGGAGAAACTGCTTCTTTATGATCTTCAGTCATAATGCCTTAAAATTCTATTATAAGAGTGCCATCATTGTCGAATCAATCAAAAATTGGTGGTCCACGTTGGTCCCAATCCAAAGGTTCAGGATAACTTGAGGAGATGTCATCATCAGTGTTGAATGGTCTTTAGTTGAAGGTAGATATATGGGTAATTGATTCAACTGGGTCATTGGGGTTATGCTCAGAGGCTAGGGGATTGTTGGTTTCAAGTGGCATATCCTCATATGCCTTTTCATCGTTTGAAACATTCATAGTCTTACATGTAGGTACTGTGGTACTAGGAGGACCTATTCATAATGGTTTAAATCCAAGCCCCAAACTAGGAGGTTGTCCTTCTGTAGTGATAGGTTCAATGATTCCTTGTTTCTGAGATCCAAGACCACTATAGCCATCATAACTTTGTTTTTGCATGATGGTAAACCCAAGTCCATACTTGCTAGGAGACATCAAAGTGGGTTCTCATTCTACTTTTGCTTTCTCAATAGATACGGATGTATTCTCATTGATAGAAGTATAATTCTTTGTACTGATGGGAGAAAGTGGTGATTCCCTAATGTGAGAGACTTGAGACATAAAGTTCTCTCCACATCCATTGTCTTCAATCTTCATCTTTTCCTTGGCTTTACTGAGTAGTATATTGGCATCCACATACTTAGAGGGATTTGTGGGTTGTGCTTCATTGTTTGTTGGGATTTGGAATGCAGTAGCATCTCTTAGATTAGCACAAAACTGGAAAGGATCTGGATCACTAGGGATGGTAACCTCTATGTTGTGATAGGAAAACTTCAAACATTGATGATATGTAGAAGGGACTGCTTTCATAGCATGAAGCCAAGGGTGTCCTAGTATCATGTTGCAATTCATTTCAATGTCTAGGACATGGAACAATGTGTCTTCAGTAGCTGGACCAACTTTGACAGGTAATGTGATGATGCCCCTAGAGAAGCATTCACCATCATCATAATCTTTTATTGTGATTCTTCGAGAGGGATCCACATCATCTTTAGAATAACCCAAATTGTTGACAACCTTAAGAGTACAGATGTTTAGTCTTGCTCCTCCATCTATTAAGACACGTCTAACTTTGGCATTATGGATGAAGACTTTGAGATAAAGGGGATCATTATGGTTAGGTTTGTCCTTAGGAATATCTCAGGGTGAAAAAGTGATATGTTGTGACGCAGATAGGTTCCTAACCATGGCTTGGAACTGGGCAACATCAATGTTATCTGGGACTACTGACTCTTTAAGGGCTTGCTCCAAAATCTTTTTGTGTTGAGGGGATGCACGCAGTAGGTCCAAAATGGATATTTGTGCAGGGGTTTTTCTGATTTGTTCAACAAGCCTATAATCAAATGAAATAGGAGTAGTAGGTCTACTTGGGGGTGCAGGTCTAGTAGAAGCAGTAGGTCTAGATGGGGGTCCAGGTAGGGTGATCTTGCTACGGCATGTAGTGATAGTACAACAAGGGTCTTCAACCTTCAATGTGAATGTGGATATATGAAAGTCAGACTCATTAAATAAATTGATGGTGTAGTCATAGCCGGTGCATGTGTAATTCACATTACCTTGTGAGTTTGAGTTTTAACTTGAGGGTTTCTCTTTGTCATGATTACCCAAAGGATCTTTGAAAATAATGTGATCAGAGTTGGATGCTAATAGTGATGGATCAACTGTGATTACACCATCATCAATAAGGTCTTGTATTGCATGTTTCAATTGGAAGCATGATGAAGTCTTGTGTCCTTTGGTGCAATGGTAATTACAATACTTTTTTTCATCCCACCAATCTGCTTTAGTTAATGGTTCCTCTTTGATTAGGGGTAGCTACAGGAAGTTATTACTCAGTAACTGTTGTAATGCAGTCTCAAGTGGTATTCCCAATGGTGTGAATTTTCTATCCTTGGTTCTAGGATGTCTTTTGTCTTGCGTGGAAGTCTCATTTTTCTGTTGTTGAGGTGTTGTTTGATTAGGATTTTGTGAATTTGTAGGGTTTACACCTTTCAAAGTCAGTTGAGGTTGTGTTGTGCTAATCATGCGAGCATCCACAATGCCATCATTAGTCACATTCTTGTTTTTGGAGAAAAATTTTGCCTTGTCATTAGACGAGTTGGTGTTTGTGTTTTCTTTGTTTATCTTAAGGATTCCCTTACGGATAAGAGCATCTTCAATACTAGCCCCTTTTTTCATCAGTTTAGAAATGGTGCTTGCACTCTTGATTTTTAGTTCATACATTAAGTCTGGGACTAAGTTTTCAATGCACAAGTTTACTTGTTGTTCTTCAAGAATGTCTAGTGAGCATTGACTAACTAGGCTTCTCCAATGCAGTAAGAATGTGATGAATGATTCTCTCATCTTTTGTTTAGTTGAGCATAAATCAGAAAGTGTCACCTCATTTTTAATGTTGAAGGAAAAGTGGGAGATAAACTTGTCTGCTAGCTCTCACCAAGATTTGATATTGCCAGGAAGTTTGGAGTACCATTCAAGTGCAAGCCCACCTAGAGAACGAGGGAACAATCTCATAAGGTAAGTGGGCTCATCATTGAGTTCGGTACATGAAGCAAAAAATTCTCGAATGTGATCAATAGGGTTTCCTTTTCCTTGGTATTTTTCAAACCTTGGAGCTTCAAAGTGTTTTGGTAATGGAGGCATATACAGACTTTTATCGAATGGATTAGGACATAGGTCCCTTTTTGTATATAGAGCCTGTTTCTTTTGGACTCCCAATGCCTCGACTTGTTTGGAAAGTTGTTTGAATTGTTGTAATAGTTCCTCATTGGGGTTCTACATGATGGTCTTTCCTTCAAGTCTTTTGTTTCTATGAGTAGACCATTTGTTGTGGCAAGAACTATGTCTACTTGGTTCTGACATTTTTGTGTCTGATGAGTCTGATGAAGTGTCACTAGGTGGTGGAGGTATGTTGGCACCTCAAAGATAGAAAGGTCTCTGTTGTTGGGGAACTTGTTGTGTTATTTGATGTGGCACTTGTTGTGGTATTGACTACGATTGTTGTACCATGTGTTGTTGTTGTGCCATGTGTTGTGGTTGTTGTTGTAGAGGTATTTGTTGAGGTTATTGTGGCACATGTAACACATGTTGCTAGTAATTGAATTGTTGCTCAAGGCATCTTTGGTATTCCAATTGTTGCTTGAGTTGCTCTTGTTGTTTAGCAAACATCATTTTTTGTTGTTGGAATTGCTGCTGAAATTGTTGTTGATAAATTGTGTGTAGTTCAAGTGGGTTCACATGGGATTGCATGTTAGGAATGTTGGATGTTTGCTCCACTCGTGGTTGTTATTGTGGCGGCTGATGTTGTTGTTGATATGTGGGATGTGTGTTAAGTGGATGTATACTTGGTTGCACCTTGGAAGTGTGGAGTCCTTGTACCACTATAGGTTGTTGTTGTCGTGGGGGTTGACTAAGTCCTTGAGAATTGAATGTCATGTTTGGATTGGGGTCTTGGTACCTTTGTGTGTTAGATGTTCTTGTTTGTGACATCATATTGACTTGACCATGAGATGTGTCCCTATTAGGAATGGGCGTAATATCAATAAGACTTTTCCTTTGTGTGTCCATAGGGATGGTTGCACTTGATGTTTCACATGTTGTATTTATGAGAGGCTCCATAGTGTTTGATGTCGTAGCATGCGGTAAAGTTAGAAGCAAAGGTGTACTTTGTTGATTTGCCTCCAAAGAAGGTATGTCTGGCATCCCTAGAGAACGAGTCCCTTTAGGTGCATCTTTTTGTTGCATCATGTGACTAAAATCAAGCCTTAATGTCCTTTTGGGGTGTTTAGGGATTTGTGGTATTTCATCAAACAAGGGGTTAACATTGATGTGTTCAAATGTACTTTGGAGGATTTAAATTATTGGCTCTTGATGGGACCTTATAGGTGCCATTATTGTGTTTGAAAACTCCAAAGGTTTTTTTCCCTTGTCTAAGTCCAAATTTATCATGGGTTGGATGTTTTCAATTGTTGTGTTGGTTTGATGTTTGGACCTAGGACCTTCCAAGTTTGGGTTAAATTTGACAATTTCTTGGGTTGCCAAACATTTGAAGTTCTTATGAAAACTTTTGTCTTGACATGCCCTAGCCATTTCTTCATCAACGATGCCATAATCAGTGTTAGAGTCATCACTTAGGTGTACAGTACCTTGTTTTATGTTTGATGTTTTAGGTTGGCTGAATTCAAAGGAATGTGATTGTTCATCTTCAGGTGAGGTTGGTACACTTCCTCCTCCTGGTGGCATTGGCACAAATATAGGTTCAAAGTCAAGACTCCATTGAACCATCCCATGTGTGGGGGAAGTGTTTGGAGGAAATCTCATGGTAGGTGTATTGTTCAAGGTTTTTTGTGCCATAGCTTGATTATGAGGATCTTGTGGAAACATGTTCAAGGGGTCTGCTAGTAATGGTTGTGATGCCTCGATTTAGTCTTCATCAAAGGTTTGTTGGATTTTCTTGCTCTTTCTTTTTCTTGGAAAAGGTTTTGGTTGTGCTTGTGCCTCAGAAAACAAAGGTTGATAGAGTTCCTCAGGTCTCTGAGCTGATTGTGTCCTAGTAAGTGTCGGCATGATACCTAAGAGTGCAAATGCAATGGAATTTTTGAGTGTTTTGGGTGATTTAGAGTGGTGGGTATGAAAGATATGAGGTTTTTTTGGATTTTTAAGTGTTTAGCAATGTTATGAAATGTGAGGAAATGCTAGATGAATTATGTCTTTGATGTTCAAAGTGAAAATGTCCTAGGGATGTTATGCAAATGCAAATGCAAGGTGATGTTTTGAAGTTTGACTAGAGAGGATGAAAATGACTCTAAGGTATGCAAAATGACAATTATGGTTATGTTTTGGACTTGTTAAGGATGCTAAAGGTTGATGTATGCAAGGTATTTCATGCAAAGGATGATGTTCTAGGGTTCGTAATGACGTTTGGGACATGCAAAATGAGGGTAAATGCTCAAGAAGGTAATTTGGTTGATGGACAATTTGATAGGGTTTGGTAGTGAAAATGGTGTTAAGGATTTTGATCAATGCAATATGAAGGGGATATACCACTAGGGTAGGTCAAAATAAAATTTGGGGATGCTAGGGATATGATTATGTTATGACAAGGGTATATGGAAATTTTTGAACTTAGATAAAACCTTTTGAAAGTATTTTGCCTAAGAGAAACCTTGTGATAAAGGACTTTGGATCTTGACCAAAAACTGATAAAAGATGAAAAGATCAAATTGATAAAAGATGAAAAGGTCAAATATATCAAGACATAGATAGATTTTGACCAAATAAAATGATAAGCAAAGAGGTAAAAAGAATAGTCAAGATCCATTATCCGTCAACACTAGGAGATACTCTAAGACTTATACTTTGTCTAGATTTTTGACTAAATTCAAAGGTTTTGGGGGTTCAAAATGACATTTTGAGGACTCAAAATGATGGTGATGTTGAGAAAATATGTGATGCAGACAATGCCTATGATGAAAAAGGGGATTTTGGGTGCAGGATATGATTTTGGGTCAAGTGCAGAATGGGTAGGTCTAGAGGCTCCTAGATGCAATTTTAGGGTCCTAAAGTGCAGTTCAGAGGCCAAAAATGGTCATGCAGGTACCCAAGTGCACCCTAACAGTGCCAATGCACCCTAACAGTACCAAGTATGTCATTGACCCACTTGGAGCCAGTTTGGGCACAGTTGGTAGTTTCTAGGCACAGTTGGTAAGCTAAGAAGAATGTTTGTTGATTCTAAGGGGTATGGTTACCAAACTGACATGCCAGGAAGTCGAGATGTTGGGGTTGATGTTAGGATGGGTTGGGAGATGCAAAATGAAGGTTATGATGTATAGAATGATGTCTTAAGTGAAGGTGATGATGATTAGGTGTTGTAGAATGCAGATCTGGGCAAGCTAGTGCAAGGGGGGCTAACCAAGTACCTAAGGACACTGTTGAAGCCCCAAAATGTTATCTAGAACCCAAAACTAGATCTCAGGGCCACCAAGTGTGCCCAAATAGTGTAGACTATGTCAATGACATAGTTGGGGCCCAGTTGGGCATAGTTGGTATTTTTAGGGCACAGTTGGGAAGTCAAGTGCAGGGTGTGGGGAAATGGGTGCCTAGTTAAGACCCAAAAACTAAAATTTTCATAGCTACACTCCCAAGTGTGCCCAAATAGTGTATACTACATCAATGATTTATTTGGGGCCCAGATGGGCATAGTTGGTAATTTGGAAATAGAACAAAGAGATTTTGGTGGTTTTTGGGCTCCTAAAACTACTCCTAGGGGTCCCAAGTGTGCCTTGACAGAGCAGAGTGTGCCCTAGGACAACAAGCTAATAGAATGCATGAAACAACAGAATATGAGCATTTTAATAGACCCCCTAATTAATCTAGGTGTGAAAAGGAAGAGTAGATAGTCGTTATACCGTTCCAAGTGAGCTCCTTTCTTGCACCTACAAGCACAAAACAAGAAAACCCAAGTTAGATATGCATGTTCACGTCGGGTTCACCAAATGTAAGACTAGAAAAATGGGTTGAATGCATAAAATACTATGAGAAAATCACAAAACTCAATCAACATACGTTAGCACCCACTAGTCTACCATGAAAGCCAAACTAATTAAGAAAGCAATAGAAACCCCCTTTTTTGTTTGTAGCTCCCATGTTCTTCTTTCTTCTCCGAATGATTGTAGCTCCAATTCGCCTATAGTGCACACAAGGTTGAAGCCAAAGCCTATGATGTGGATAATGCCATGAGAATACTTGAAGTGTGATTTTATGTGAGAGAGAAAATGCAACATGCAAAGAAGTAGAGACTCAAAGATTCAAAGATTTGGATTTTCAAAACTTAAGCATTTGGATCCCAGAAGATGCAAAATGAGAGAAAGCGTGTTCATTTTATAATCAACACTCAAAGTGAGGGCATTGGATTTGTCACCCATAGATGTGCGATGTGGCAAGAGATTCCTATGACGCATATGACAGAATATGCCAATTGTGAGATTCTATGACACATGCAAGTCAAACTTGGCTAAATGTGGAAGAGAATCTATGACGCGTCATAAGACACCTCGACCCACTTAAAGCCAAGAATCTATGACAAAGAAGCCAAATAGAGACATGCGTAAGAGGTAATAATATCTTATTATGAAAAATCTCAGCCAAGTGTCAAATGAGAATCCACGAGGTGTCATATCCAAGTGTCATGATGATGGAATATTTTATGGAATATTTGAATTAAAAATCCTGTTATTCCACAAAATAAGAATTAGTAGAAAATTGAATTAATGATGGAAAATGGAACTTAGGAAATTAAGAATTTCCATGGTTTGTAGATAATGAATCAATTAACTAATAAAATTAATTAATCGAGGATGGTAATTAGGAAGAATAATTAGAAAGAATAGGATTAAATTATGGGTTATTTAATCCTATAGATAAAATTTAGTAGATGATTGGCCAAATTGATTAAATGAATGCGACAGTATCCTTTGATGAAAATGTAATGATGATGGATATGGAATAAGATGATGACTAGTAGACCAAAGCCATGATCAGATTGATTGATTGAAGTTGATAACATGCCAAGGACACATGACATGAATTGGTTGATATGTAACATTTAACCGACATTGTAAATGCTACAGGATTGAAATTGATTGATAAGGTTTGATCATAATAACATCAATGGAAATTGTCAACATTATTAAAATGGTTGATGATGTCATGATTTCACATTGATATCCTCAACAATGTCAAAGATTGCATGACATGAATGATAGTTTGACCTAGCACTGAGAGCCACGACAGTACTAAGGTCAAATTGATAAGATTGATAGGTTGATAGGTATCCAAGGCATTGAAAGCCACAAAAATGCCTAGGAGTAGATAAATGATGATTGATTTGGGATGTTTGATATGTTTTAGGTTGATTAGGACTGATTTTTAGTGATTCCAGGTTGATTTGGGGTGATTCCGAGTTGATTTGGGGTGATTTCGAGTTGATTTGATATGATTTCGAGTTGATATGAAATTGATCTAAAAGGGGATACAAATGACGAAATATGGTCAATCTAGCCAAAAGATCAAAGTTAGTAGAATGAGAAAATGGGAAAAATTAGTATGAAGAAGTGATGAAACCATATATGCGAACCATTTTTGAGCATCTACATTTTGCACTTCACCAGTCTGCTTAGTGGTCTTCTTCTTTTCTTTCACTTGTTCCTTGGCCTTTTGAGTAGAGGCCCTTGTGGTAGCTCTTGTTGTAGGTTTCTTCTTGACTTGTGTTGTTTTTGTAGCCTTCTTGGCCTTGGGCTAGGCTACAGGCTAAGCTTTAGCCTTTCTTTTCTTTGACTCAACTTGTGTTGGTGCTTCCTCATCTTCTTGTTCCTTGGCACCCTCTTCCTCTTCTTCACCTAAGCCTTGAGTTAATTCCATTGGGCCTTGCCCATGTTCATCTTCTTCATCATCATCTTCTTCCTCATCTACATCCTCTACACCTGCTACTTCTTTAATTTCCACACCAAATTTCTTCTTTATCTTCTTTACCAGTTTATCCTTCTTCTTTAAGGTGGAAGTTGTTTTTAGTTCCATATCTACCTTGGAACGTACAACATCATATGTTCCAAACTGATGTGCCTCCTTATCAATTTCTTTTGCAAGCAATGTTGTGATTGCTACTGAGGCTTCATCAATGTTTATCTCATAACCTAATGGCCTTAGCCATCTAACTTTTGGAATTGCTGCTTGGATGTAGGTGTAATCAATATCAACTAAGAAGCATACATCATTGATTTGTGTTCCACTAGGGAAACTGGTATCCTAAGTCTTTGCTTCATGGATTTCTTAAAATCCTCAAAATAACTAGTCATAAGAGAGTCAAAGTTGTCTCCCATTTGCTCAATATACTCATTGATTTAAGTAATGGCTGATTTGTCTGATTTCTAGTCAACTTTACCAAAAGAAGGAAATTCTTCCAAAACATAGAAAAATATGCAGACAAGAACTAAACCAAACTTACATTGAGCACCTTTGGATCTTCTTATTGTTCCAAGATTTTCCATGATTTGCTGCAACATCAATTTTGACAAATCATATGTATGATCTTTCTTGACAAGTTTATATGCCACATCCACAGCAATGCACTATACATTGTTCAATCTGTTGGATTGATAAAACTTGTGAGAAATGATTCTTACTACAAAATCCAAAATGGGATCTGTTATAGTGTCAATTTCCATGCCCCTTTTATTCCATTTGTCCCCTGGGTTCTTTTCAATGGCCTCTTTTGAGTCACTATGCAGGGTCTAATGCTAATCTAAGGTTGGAAAGCCCATAACCCTATGCACTATTCTCTTTGTTATCTTCACGGGTCCTCCTTCTAACCACAAATAGCCATTGTGTATCCTACTAAGAACAATTTTGATCCATTCCATTTTGAAGCCTGTGGGGTAAACCAAGGCATGGGTTAAACCCTTTTTCTCAACTATTTGAAATTCGTCCTTCAGTATCTTGTTATCACACAGTTTATCATAGTCTTGAAAATTTTCCAAATCTCCTTTTGCACCTATTTTGTAGTTGTAGCACTTCCTCACATCCTACACCATTACGACTTTAGGTGGAATAATGGACAATGCGTTAAGAGGGTCATTTTTATAGGAAACTTCTAGAATTGGCCTAAACTTGGGTTGTTTGACCTCATTACTAACCAATTGAACCTCATGACCTTCTTTTTACTTAGGGTTTTTGGAGCTGGAATCCATTTTGTAAAACTAGGGTTTTAAAAGATTTAAACTTTAACACTGCGCAACTTGGCACTTGAACAATACCTTAGATTGATAAAATATGTGCTTGATCACTATTGAAATCTGTGCAAATGGCTTCAATGTTGTTCTTTGATCTCTTATATGCTCTTCTCATCTTTTCTCTACATTTTAATGGTATGAAATGATCAAAAATTGACCTTATACCTTTCAAAACCTAGCATTAAATGCTTAGTGTGTTCAACTGTACACTCAGCTCTTTGAAGATTTCAACATAACTCTGCTTCTATTGGTTTTCCATTACTTGGCACTTACTATCAACTTGGTCACAACTAACTACTTGACATCCACTAGAGCTTTACTCAGCATCTAAGGATAGCTTAGCAATATTGGTGAAAAATTTTAGTTTTGACTTTGCATCTTGATTCATGTTGTTTTCTTCTTTGCAGTGCTTGTTTGTCTTGAGACTAATGTTTGATATAACTTTGTATATCAGTCACATCATGCCTTTCCATGTTTAGTTGGATGAGGTGTGACCACTTGACCTATTAGGTGAAGTGATCCCTTCATTTGATGAGCTACACTCATCTTTCTTCTTCCAAGTCTTGTTCATTTGTCCTCTAATATGTTGAGCATCAATCTTCTCTTTTCCTTTGTTGACTTCTGACTTGGGTGCCTTTGACTTTGTTTACCAATTCCTATTGACATGACTAGTCTTCAAGCAATTGAAACATGTGGTTTGACTTAAACATCTATTGTAGTTCCCTTTGAAATGTGTCCTTTTGCAGTTTTTTGGAATGTGTCCATATTCTTGACAGTAATGACAATTATACCTAGTGTTATAGTCCCAATTGTAGTGGTTTTCATGATTATTTCTTCTTGTAGGCTAGTTAAGTGTTCACATAGGCTTTGACCTACACTCAAAAGCTCTATGTCCATACTTCTTGCAATTGTAGTGGTGACCTTCAAATCTTGGTGTTCTGATAGTCTTAGTCCTACATTCATGTGCTTGATGTTCTTGTCTCTTGCACTTATGACAGTAGCTTGCATTCTTAGGCTTATCTTGCTAATTATTCTTCTTACTCCTACATACATTAGTAGTGTGTCCCTTTTTACCACAAAAATGACAAGTAGGTTTAGTGTCCTTATCTTTGTTACTCCTTTCTTCTGTAGTCTTGGATGATTCTCCTTGTTCAATGCTGTTGTAACCAAGTTCTGAAGTATCGTTACTAGCCCTTGGTGATTTTAGTAGCTACCCAAAGTGCTTGATGACTTCATTGGGTTTGTTGAAGCTTTCTACAACTTCCTTTTCTCTTTTTAGGTCATTTTGCAATTGTTCATTTTGTATCTTCAATGTAGAGATCTCAATGTCTTTCATATTTAGCTCATGATGTGCATTCATCATTTGAATTAAGGTGTCTAGCTACATGTTGGAAATTCTTTCAAACTCAATTGGTTTCTCCTCCAGTCTATTGGTAAGATTTCTCTTGTCATATTCTAACATAATCTTGTCTTTAATGGCTTTCTTCTTCTATTCAATCACTTCACAAAGCATTATGGCTTGTGATTCTTGTTCAAGCTTGAGTATTTTGATTTCTTTTGCTTGAGCTCTATTCTTCTCCATCAATTTTGCTATTGCTACATCAAACTCTTTTGAATCTCCATTGGAAACACTTTTTTGGTATCAATCTCCTTGTAGTGTATGTCATTTTCAGCTATGGCTATTCTTTTCAAGGATTTTCTTAGTTCTTCTCTAGCTTCCTCCAAGTTGTGTAGAGCGAGGTGCACATCAATCACCTGATTCTCTATAATCTTCCCAAGTTTGAAGACTTCCATCTTCAGATCTTTTCTCTAAGTTGTTAGGCTTCTCCTTGTGAGAACTATGATCTGATACCAATTGTTGGAATAATCAAATGGGAAGTATACTTCTGAGGGGGGGTGAATTAGAAGTATCACACTTTTATCCTTAAAAACTTTTAACTGAAAATAAACTTCATGCATGTAAATATATTAAACAACCATAAAGTAAACACATGCAACACAACACATAACACCAAATTTGGTAACCCAAAAACCCTCCAAAATGAGAAGGTAAAACTAGGGTGGGGATGATACCCTCAAAATCACTATAGCAATAATGTTTGACCACTTATGATGGTCTGCCATATTAAAGGCCTGCCTTGTTAAAGGCTTTACACTGTGTTAATAGTGACCTATTTAAAGGATTTACAAACACTTTACATGAAGTTTCACCCTGTTAAAGGATTTTATCACCTCTTTAAAGGATCTACAACCTAGCTATTGAGCTAACATATTAACATAGGATTTTCCTTCTAATACAATTACTAGAGAGTATTTAGACTCATAAACCTGATTGCTTGCAATCTCAAATTGCTGATTTCAGGCACTGGCTCTACTCATTCTAATCTTGATCCTTTGAGATCTTATATCTATTCGATGCTCTTGCTTTGTTCTGATCAACTGGATATTGCAATGCTACTCTGTTCCTCTAAGTCTTTTCACTCTTCCTGCTGAATTTTGTTATAGTTTACCCATACACTACTCTCATTCCCACATACAATGGGATTTTGTCCTCCTTTTAAAGATTTTTGAAGACTTAAGGTTAGTTATGGATCTATGATCCATATTGAATCTTTAATTCCCACTCATTCCTTGTAGCTTTCTTATTGGTTATATGCCTTCTCCATTTTTCTTATTGGTTGCACGTAGATTGTGTTATCATTTTTTACGCCCTGCCAAGATTCAAATTTCAAGTGTTTTACCTGCCAACGGCTAGTGTGCAAAGTTATTATTATTTTAAATACTTGATCAAACCTTATAATATGTTCTATGGCCTGCAAGTCTTTCGTCATCAGATCTAAAGAATATCTACGGTTGGTGCTATCTTGCCATGGGAAGTTGCACGGTGGATACATTAGCGACATAGCGCCCTTCTGCTGCATGTCCGGTGGGTCCTAGGTGTGCCCTGTCAGATATCGGTGAGGATTTGCTAGACACGTTGGCGGTGGATTCATCTTTTCATTGGATAAGTATAACTACATGGAGTATAGGTCCTACTTTCCTTGGTAGGCCGCAGACAGGGGTTCGTCAGACAGTTGGCACGTGGCCAGTTCCTATTGGCTATGCACTAAGAAGTCAGATCTATCTTCCTCACCATTAGATCAATTCAGATCAATGATGGGTGCTATCTCGCTATGGAGAACTGCGAGAATTTTAACCATAGTGACATAGCACCTCAGTGACGTGTGGCATGTGGGTCCATTTTCATCTTGTGGGTTGCAGGATGAACAAGTGTCTCATCCTCAGTGGCAGTTGTCAGATGGGTCAGAATATAGTGGCATTTTTTCATTGGTCCATTTAGCCAACTCGAGATGCAGTTGTATAGTTTTTTGGGCCACCATAGATCTAAGGCAGATCTACGGTAGGCGCTATCTCGCTATGGAGAATTGCGAGAATTTTAACCATAGCAACATAGTGCCCTTTCGCCACATGGACCAGGGGGCCAGGTCTCACCAAGGTATGTGTGCGAAGGATTTCCAGGTGTCATTCGAGCGTGGTGTAGTTTTCGAGATGGTGCCAGGTATGATGGGCCTGGGTAAGAACAAGCATAGTATTACGAAAAGTCTTCACAATCGTCAAATTTCAAGAAGATCAATGGATGGCATTATCGCGCTATTAAAAGTTGCACACTATATACCATAGTGACATAGCGCCTCAGTGACACATGTTAGATGGGCCCATGTTATCTCGTGAACCTCAAGGATGATGCCAAGTTGTGCCAAGTAGATACCAGGTGTGTTGATAGTGTTTTGTGGGCCCAGGAGTTGAAAAGCAAAGCGTGAAACACAGTGAGTCTCCATGATCGTCAGATTAAGAAAGATCAACGATGGGCGCTATCTCGCTATGGAGAATTGCAAGAATTTTAACCATAGAGACATAGCACCTTGGTGACATGTGTCTTGCGGGCTCGACCAAGGTTGACAGTTAACGACTGGCAGTTAGTGTAACCGTCGCAGCTGGAGTTGGAGGAGTTGGCACAGTTAGTGATGAAGAAATGGTCAACTATGTAGGACTTTCGTGAGGTGGCAAAATAAAAAGGGGTTGTTGGTCCACGTAGTCCATCCTGCTTACAGAAATAGGTAGACCCGCTGACTTTGCTAATTCACAAACCAAAAAATGAAGGTAATCAGTTTTGTTGCACAATCTAATCTTCATGATCAATTCCAACTACCATGAAATGAATGCAGAACGAGAAGAACACTCCACCACCCATCTTTTGATCCATCTACCGGGTCAAAGCATAGTTATGGCACCATTTCTGTCTTCTCAGGGCCCTGTTCCAAATTATTGTGTCTGGATCCGCATCCAGATCATATTTCCCCTTGATTGTTCTCTGTAGAACTTAATGGCAGGTATCTGTGAAGTCACTTCAGCTAGAAGAGATCTCAGTTATGCCTGAACTATAAAGGCAACTTTTGTAGATTTTGGTGAGGTTGGACCTTTCTCTGGCTTTTCTCTACTGTTGCTCTGCAATTCTAGTGTAAATTCTCCTATGTCTCTGAACTATATGATTCTCTATTTTATCTCCTTCATCCATTGGTATGAAAGTGCAAGAACTCCTTGCCTTCACCATTGTTTTGTGAAAGTTCGTAATCTGCATGATTGTATCTCTGTTGGCTTGTGAATGGTATATAAGTGAATATCTCTTTCCTTATGACATTCATCTTGATCATCTTGATATTGATGTGGTTATTTGATTAAAGAAAGTCTGAATGTGTATATCCTTAGTTTCATTCTGGTTCAATAGTGCATATATGGGTAGAGATTGGTCTGAACACTCTATTTTGGTGCATCGCCTCTTTAGATTAGGCTAGGTAGATTTGTTTCATGCTCTCCTTCTCCCTTTTCCCCTCCAAGAGTAGTTAGGTGCACCCTAATAGTAAGAGGAATCTAGCCTTCTCTAGAGACTCAACCTCACAGTTCAAGTCCCACAGCTTGGAGGTTGTTTCCATGTTTCACTAGGTTGTCCTCATGCATAGCCTCTGGACAAGGGTGCAAACCTAAGTGAAAAAAGATTGCATACGAAATATAAAAGATCCATTCTTATCCTTATTAACCTTTGAGATTCTCTTATGTCGACCCAAAAAATGGTTTACATTTGAGTTTATGAAGGCACAAACTCATATGTTGATTTTGTGTTACTCGGCACATACTAGACTACTGGTGCTTGGCACATATATGATTCTAGGTTTCTTGGCACCTATTGCCTTCAAGCTTGCTTGGTATTAATTGTGACTTAGCATCTACATATTACTCAACTCATATGGTTCACTTGGCACCTAAAGTCACTCGACACCTAAAGATCACTCAGCATGTATTGTAGTTCTATCTAGCTCAGCACATATAGTGTACTCAGCTTCTATTTGAAAATTGGTTAAGTGTGTTGACACTTAATTGTCAAAACCAATGTGAGACCAACATCATAGTCATACTTGGGAAAAATGATCTCCTCATCAAGGCTCACATCCACATATTGTATGACTTCTTCTACCTTTGATGAACTTGGGCTCGGCACTGAGATTTGTAGTCGTATAGCATCTATGCTTGGCTTCTGAAGAGTGTTAGTGGAAGGAGTGTCAGATTCTAGTAAGGTTACTAGGGCTTGGATGGCAACTTGCTCCTTCACTTTAGGTGTCAATTATGCCTCTTCATGCTTTTCCTATTTTTCTACAATGACTTGGCTTGTACCTTGATCTTGTGTTGTAGGTGCAAATAAGTCTATCTGACCTATTTCTTGTTTTTCTATAGTAGTAACTTGTGTTTCCACTATGCTCTTCTCTACTATATCAATCTTGGAAATTGTATCAACCTTGATAGATGTATCATCTAGTATTTGGACCAAAGGTTGTACATCAGTGATTGGACATATGATAGAAGGTGGTTCTTGTGGTTTCACCTTTTCCCTTGCAGTATCAGTCATTTTCTTCTATAGTTCATCCACATTGACTAGTATAGGATTATCACAAAGTTTTGCATGTAATGTGGGTTGGTCTAGTATCTTCTTGAGATATTCCTTAGTAAGGGGATTGATGTTTTGTGTTGTGACATTAGAACCCTCCTTAACAGTGATTTTTTGAGTATCCATACTTGTGACATGTGGAGGACTGACACTCAACAATTGTGTGTCTTGCACACTCTGTTCTTCATGTTGCTCTTCCTCAACTATTGCCTTGTCATCTATTTGCATTTATATTCATCCCTCAACTGTATCATCATTTTTATCATCCTCCTCATTATCCTTCAATTCAATGGGCTCTTCCTCACCTTCCTTCAATGTAGTTAACCCATATGTAAGTTTCCACATTTGAGTGGTCTTCTTAACTACATCTTCAATATTATTTTGTAAAATGTTGAAGGCTCTATATTTAGGAACAAACCTAACTACATATTTCTTTATGGCCTTAGCAATATGTGCCTTACTTGTGCTAGTGAGGTTTCTCTAAATTGTCTATCCAAGTTCAGATAATAGTGCCATTTCTACTCAACTCTATCATATAAGTTCTTTGGCATAGAGTTAGCAAGTTCTAGTGGAGTAGTCTTGAATTTTTCCATCATAGCATATATGGCTTCCTCCACTTGATTTTTCTTTACTTTACCAAGATTGTCAAAATCTACATGACTAAATCTTGATAAGTCTACACTATTCTTAACATTTTCACATAAATTTTCTAAGTCTGAAAGAGGATTATGATTCACCACCTTAAATTGGTTGTTGTCATCTGACTCTATTTTCTCTTCATCAAACTTGGCTTGTGCCACGTACTTCCTTCTTGGATTTTTCTGTACTTGATCTCCTTGCTCTACTGGTTTGGTCTTTTCTTTGGCCTTTTCAGCTGTTGCATGTGTACTAGCTCTTGTAGTAGGTGCAGTAAGCTTGGTATGGCTTGGTTTTGTAGTTTATTAGCCCTTGACATAGGTTGCACTTTGGTCTTCCTCTTCTTTGTATCAGTGAGTGTAGGTGCTTCCTTGGCTTTTTCTTCATTGGCACCTTCAACTACTTCAATTTTTTCCTCTTCTTGTTGATCTTCACCCATACCCTAAGTTAGTGCAAGAGGTGCTTGTGCTTGAATTTCTTCTTCCTCTTCTCTTCCTCTTGCTCCACAACCTCTCCAAATTTGGCCTTTCGTTTCTTCACCAGCCTATCTTTATTCTTGATAACTAAGTTTTCTTCAATTCCATTGTGATTTTTAACTTTTCCAATTCATAATTTCCAAATGCCTTAACATTTTTATCTACCTCTTTTGTAAGTAAAGTTGTTATAGCTACAGAGGCTTCATCCACATTTATTTCATAGCCTAAGGGTTTCAGCCATCTCACCCTTGGTGTAGCAACTTGCACAGAAGTATAATCAGCATCCACAAGAAAACATACATCATCATAGTGTTTCTCTACTAGTGACATTGGTATTCTCAACCTCTTCATCATTGACTACTTGAAGTCTTCAAAATAACTTGTCATGAAAGAATCAAAATTCTCACCTAATTGTTCAATATGTTCACCAATTTGTACTATTATTGATCTATTGGTTTTCCATCCCACAGTGCCAAATGAAGGGAATGTTTTTTGAACATAAAATAATATGCATATCAATATAGAACCAAATTTACATTGTGCACTCTTTGTCTTTCTGATTGCTCCAAAGTTCTCCATCAATTGTTGTGATTGTAGCTCTGTTAGATCATATGTATGATCTTTCTTAACAATTTTATATCCCACATCTATAGCTATATAGGGCACACTATTTAATTTTCTAGATTGATAGAACTTGTGTGATATAACCCTTATAGCAAATTTTATTAGAGGATCAGTGATTGTGTTAATTGTCATGCCTCTCTTATTCCATACAGCTCCAGTATTTTTCATAATCACCTCCTTTGAATCACTTCTTAGTGTCTTAGGCTGGTCTAGGGTTGGGTAACCAATAACCCTATGAATTATCCTTTTAGCAATTTTGATAGATCCATTGTCCAACCATAATGAACCATCATGAATTTGGCTAAGCACTATCCTTATCCATTCTATCTTGAGTACATTTAAAAAATCTAGGGCTTGTGTCAACCCTTTCCTCTCAACAATTTTGAATTCTTCTTTCAGTACACCATTATCACAAAGTCTACCATGTGCTTCCCTAATCTCCATATCACCATTGTTTCCTATCTTATAGTTATAGCATTTTCTCACATCTTACACCATTAAGACATTTGGTGGTATCATGGATAATGCACCAAAAGGGTTTTTCTTGTAAGAAATGTCAGGAATAGCTTTGAAAATGGGTTTCTTGACCTCATTACTCCCTAATTGAACATTCAAAACTTCCTTTCCCTCTACATTCCTTGAACTCTATGCCATAATGTGAAACTATGGGTTACAAAAAAATTTAACTACATAGCTCGGCTCTTGATAAATGTCTTGTGAAATCTTATGAACTGGTGTGAAATTTCTATTGGAATCTTTTGTAACTTCTTTGAATGTGCTTTGCAGATTGCCTTCTACTCTACTCGATATTACTCAAATATGAAATGATGTGAAATGAGCTAAAATTGATCAAATAACCTTTGAAAATGCTACAATAAATGTTGAGTGCTGACACAGCTGTATGATTGGGATCAACCAATTTCAAGCTCACTCAACATCTATTACCATTCCACTTACTCAACAACCACTATGAGCTCGACATCAACTAGCCAGTCTGTTAGCTCATAATCTTCTAGCATTCCACTTGGCACACATAGGAAATGTTTCATTCTCAGCAAGAACATGAAAAAATTAAAGGTTTATCATGGATTTCTATTAACATCTTGCATCTTTATTCATGCTAATATAATTTTTTTAGTACTAGATTCCTTTGGAACTAATGTATGATATAGCCTTTAGATATTAGCCCCACATACCTTTTGATTGCCTAGTTTGATGAGGTGTGATCACTTGACCCATTGGGTGAAGTGATCCCTTCTCCATTTGATGTGCTACAATCATCTTTCTTTTTCCATGTCTTATTCATCTCATCTTCGATGTGTTCAACATTTGCCTTGCCTTTTCCTTTATCAAATTCACAACTTGGTGCCTTTGACCTAGTTGGACAATATCTACTGATGTGACTAGTCTTCACACAGCTAAAACATGTGGTTTGACTTAACCACCTTTTTTAGTTACCACTTAATTGTGTCCTAATACAATTCTCAAGAAAATGTCCATATTCTTGACAATAATGACAGCTATATCTTGTATTATAATCCCAATTTTAAGAGTTTCCATTGTTCCTTACCTTTGTTTGCTTGTCTGATGACTAAATGGGTTTGGATCTGCATTCAAAAGCTCTATGTCCATACTTCTGACAGTTGTAACAATATCCTTCAAATCTTTGTATATGCATGGTCTTGGTTCTACATTCATGTACCTGATGACCTTGCTTTTTTCATTTATGGTAGTGAACCATGCTCTTAGGCTTGACATTCTAATTTGTAGTTTTGCTCATGCACACATTAGTAGTATGTTCATTCTTACCACAATTATGAGAAGTAGGTTTGGAATTCTTACCTTTGTTGTTCCTTTCATCATCACTTTTTGATGACTCTCCTTCTTTAGTGCTTGTGTATCCCAGCCCTCATGTATCATTATTGGATCTAGGGGATCTCAATCATTGCTAAAAGTAGTTGGTGGCTTCACTTGGTTTATTGAAACTTTCAGCGAACTCCTTTTCTCTTTTTAGGTCATTCTGCAATTTCTCATTCTATAACTTCAATGTAGTTATCTCAATATCCTTGACATTTAGTTCATAGCTGGCATTCATCATTTGACTCAGTGTATCTAATTGAATGTTGGAAATCTTGGTTAGCTCTGATGATTTCTCTTCCAGTCTATTGGCCAAAATTCTTTTATCGTCTTCAATCATTGCTTTGTCTTTCATAGCTTTCTTCTTTTGTTTAGTCACCTCATATAGCAGTATAGCTTGTGATTGTTGCTCTAACTTGATATTTTTTATTTCCTCTGCTTGGGCTCTTATATTTTCAATTAGATCTACAACTGTTGCATCAAATTCATTGGAATTTCCATCTACAAATAGATTAGTAGTGTCTATCTCTTTTTATTGTATGTCATTCTCTGCAATAGAAATTTCCTTCCTTCTCTTCAAGGATTTCTTTAATTCTTCTCTTGCTTCATTCAGTGATTTAGAATGAGATGTATTTCAATGTCTTGATTCTGAATAGTCTTTCCCAACTTGTAGACTTCCATTTCCAAGATTTTTCCTCAAAGTTACAAAGCTTCTCTTTTAGAGAGCAAGGCTCTAATACCAATTGTTGGAATTACAATAGGTAACGTAAACTTCTAAGAGGGGGGAGTGAATCAACAGTTTAAACTTGGACCCATAAAACTTTCACCATACATCCATCTCATACATTCAATGTACAAACTAAAATAACATGTAAAACATGTACATATAAAGCATATAAGCAAGTAAAAATTTACACACACACACAATACTAGTTATGATTACCCAGAAACCCTCCAAGTGAGAAGGTAAAACTGGGGGGGGGGGGGGAATGAGACCCCCAAATCTTCACTATTGTAGCAATAAAGTTTATCAAATGAAGGTTACAATGTTTTGATCAAGAGACATGATTTTCCCTGTGAAATGTATGCTCTCTTAAAGGCTTGCAAAGACTATTAGGTCTCACCTTGTTAGAGGATTTCAACACCCTCTTAGAAGTCTGCCTTGCTAAAGGACTTTAATTCACAACTAAGTAAGCACCCTGTTAAAGGATTTCAATATAACCTATTAGGACTACTTTGTTAAGATATTTTTACTAAAATCATCGATTAAAATGTCTCAACTTTGATCCTACGATTAGCACTTGATTTCTTGATAATAGATCACCTCTAAACAATTGTCTTCTTGATCCTTATTGATCATATGTCTCTTTGAATGTATCCTTTTCCTTTCCTATGTTCTATTCTAATTGATTCTATAATGTAGTCTCACTTCATAACTCCTTGGCCACCATGAACGATCTATTTGCACATGAAAACTTCTCTCTTTTCTCCTTCAATATTTATTCATTCATAGAGAGTTTAGTGTTTTTCCTCCTTAAGAAGACTTTGGTGACCTAGGGTTAGGTATCAATCTACGACTGAGATTCCATTTTTTTACTTAATCTTTCCCATATTTTGATTGGTTGCATGTCATTGCATAGGAAATCCAACTTAAGATTCATCGTTATCTCCAAAATATCCTAATCCATCCTCAAGTAAACTCAAAAATGGTTTACATACTTGTTTGTGCCATTACAAACAAATATGTCAAAACTGTCTTACTCAACATCTAAAGTCTCTGATGCTTGGTATAAACTAATCTTTATATTGTAACTCAGCATCTGTATCACTTAGCATCCACTATTTACTCGACTCCTAAATCCCTTGGCATACACTATCTACTCAACACTTGAGTGACTCAGCACATGAGTGGCTCGACACTCACTATGAACTCAGCATGGTCTATTATTTACATGTTGTGCTCAGCATGTACTACTTTTTTGACATGAACTAATTAAATAACTTAAGTGTGTTGAGACTCAATAGATTTTTCATTGTTTTCCATTGTCTTTAAACATCATAGTACTTCTCTTTGTTGAATATTTGTTTTTTTTATCTTTCCTAATATGGTTGTTGTATTGGTCCTTACAGGAAGTGGATGTTAGGTTGGAGAAAGGCTCCTACATATGTAGAACCCCATTATAATGGAGTTTGGTATTTCCCTCCCTTACCTTCACCCATTCTGTTAATAGGTTTTCACTATTTAAGTTTATGGCTTTATCCTTCAATCTTTTTTTGTTGTCTACAATTATTGATCCCTCCAGTAGTTCTTGGATTTTGAGCAAAGCCAACTACTATTGTAGAGTAGGATGCACTCATCATTATTATTTTTTATGATATGCTCAAGATTTTAGTTTTTATCTTGAGTGGATATTTTTCCACAAAACTAAGATTTGCATCCTCACATAGAAAGGTTTGGTTCAGACTCTAGGGTTACAATTTCACATATACAAGTTATTGATAGCCCAAGGGAAATTTTTTTAGACCACATAAGTCATGTAATGTCTCATTAGCTATCCAAGGAGATCATTTGTAGTCATACAACACTAGCTATTTCAAACCACTAATATGACCCTTGTTGCCCATCACCCATATGATGCTCTGAGATTCATAAAGGGACTTATATCCTAGCTCTTTCTATATTAAGTGACTTCTCTAAAATCATTTGTTTTTGATGTCCAACAGTGTCATTGTATTGCAAGTGGTGGGTCTTAGGTAGATTTTTATCCCTTCGTTCTCTATTATGAATGAAGCAAGTGGTATTTTGATCTTTATTGACTATTAAAATTAGCATCAAGATTAGTCTTGAACATTAATAATTATTGCTTTGTTGGACTCAATTTAGAAAAGGATAGGTGGTCTGGCTGGGCCATGCAAAGCATACATATTTTCTCTTTTCTTCCATCGACAAGAATGGAGAAATTTGTTGGAAGTAAAATGTATAAAGATTACTAGAGTGAAGGAAATTCGAATAAATATTCAACATTACAATTTTTTTGGCCCCATTCTAGAGAGTGCAATTTCAGTGAAGCGACATTCCATTCCAAGAGTTTCTACTGCAGCAACTTTTCTAGGTACATACATATTCTAACATTTTATTTTATTTTTGCAATCAATCAATATGTCTTGCTTTTGTATGACTTTTTATAGGGCATTCATTTGTGTTATATCCAGCTAAAATATACTCTATGCTTTGTAAATTTTTCTAAGTGTTGGTAATGCTAAGGTAGAAAATATGAGAAAATCAATCGTTTTTAGCTTTCTTTAGCTATTCAAAGATTTTAAGCAAAATTTATTGTTTAACATGCCTATATATATTAGTGAATAGTTGACCCTCTTTCATTGGAAATTCTATGTGAGATAAACTTTCTGGTTGTACTTCTTCATTCAATAACTTTATCATTTGAAACAAGAAGCTCATTCCTTGGTATTATTTTTCTATTATTCATTAATCTGTGTATTTGGGTGAATAAGAAAGACCACAGAGAGGGTTTATGATGACTCTATTGTTCTGACTGTTGGGTCTAAAGTCCAAACATCTCAGACATTGAGTTTCTTTATCTTCTTTCATTTATTTATTTAAAATATGTTTATCTCAAGGTAGATGATATAATATGTATTTATATTTGTTGTGACTACATATGAAAAGTAGTTTATAAAAACAAAACATAAAGGAATAACCTGCTTTTTTTGTATGGATGTAGCATTATGAAACTTCCTTCATTATATGAAGTTGCACTTTTAATCTATTTCTTCTCTATCCAACAATATTCAGTTGCACTTTTCAAATACATCTTAGATCTCATTCTTTGCAATATATGAATTAAGGTGTTAATATGGTAGAATCCAAAGCTAAGACTTGAGATGATGCCATTAGTAGTTTTTTTTAATATTAATCACGTTTATTTTTTAAATTCTTGTGTAACATCTATGCTACCTTCAAAAATTTATCTATCGAATCCATATTTCACATGGATTGGAGCTCTTTCTTAAGCTTGAAAAAAATCAAACAATACTTCTATAAGTCTACCATCTCTTGTCTTAAACTCTTAGCTAGCGATATCATAGAAAGAAAACCAATATTTCAAAATGGCTCCCTTCCATTTTTATTGGTGTCCCTACAACTTAGTTGGAGCTCTTAACCTTGGAATGCTGGGAGTAAAGCTATTAAGTTTTTACCTTATGATGACATTTTTCTTGCTCATTATATTTGTTGAAAGAGATGTTGTGTTGTTTTCTCCTAGTTTCATACTTCAAAACAACCTATGAAAAGTTATCCTTAGGAGACATAAGGGAAATTTGATGTTTATTTGTTTCATTTTCTTAATAATTATGGCTAAATAAATTTGATATTTATTTGTTTCATTTTCTTAATAATTTGAAGCAACAAAAGGATGTATAGGTTGTTGGAATACATTAGAATAACTAGGGGGTGTGAATCAATTATTCAAGGTCCAGATGTATAAATAAAACTTTTCACACCTTAGTGAACTCATACAACATTCATATTCATGCATGCATCCATAAGATTATGTAATCACTAAAATTTGTAGGTTACTATCAAATCAACTTGTAGAAATGTAAAGCATGAAACATAAAAAATTCATCAACACACTTGACACAATGATTTACGTGGAAACCCAATTTGGGAAAAACCACCAGTAACATGCTACTCCTTTTCACTCTTCTGAAGTGATACCCTATGAAAGGCCAACCCTGTTAAAGGTTACAATATGCACTATTGAATGTGACCCGGTTAAGGGATTTCAATCACCCTATTAGAAGTGAGCCTTATTAGAGGACTTTAGGCCATTCACTTGGCATGCCACCCAGTTAAAAGATTTACAAATGATTGTTAGGTCAACCTTAATCCAAAGGATGTACCTTAGACTGACATAATTGTTAGAGAGTAATAGTAGAGCTTTGATCTCATACAACTTACAACTTCTCTTGTAGATTATAGATCTCTATTTAGTCCTCAATTATGCTTGGCCTTCATACTTTGTAGCTCTAATAGCTTGTTCACCCTTCAAGCATTCATCTCCTTAAGCCTTCTTGCTTAACATGCCATTGTAGACTCTTCTCTTAGGTCGCTTGATGAACCAAAACCCTTAACTCATTCTCTTCCTTAGGTTCTTGCACATGACAACTTTGCTTCATGGCTAGACATTCCTATAAATAGGAAATTAAGATATTTTCTTGCTAATTTTTATCGTCAAAATTTAGAGTTTGGATGGATTAGGTAGGATACAATGTATCTATACCATATCTCATATCTCTTTTAGAAACTTCTTCTAGTATCCATTTGAATTTGCCTCAAAATGGTTTACATCAAATTCTATGCCACCAGCTCATCAACCTTATCTTCCACCTGGTTCACAAAATTCAAGAAAACAAACTTATTGGCTCAAATTTAGCAAATCTTTGATCTTTAAAATAATGCAGCAACTCAGCATTATCAACCTTCTGATGCTTGACACATACTATGTTGGTTGAAATCTATTATGAAATCAATCAGCATCAACTAAAGTTTATTGATGCTCAACATCAACTATCTTTCTCAGCATCCACTAGAATTTTCTATTACTCAACTCCAAGTAACTTTATGCTTGGCTTGTACTAACTTTTCTTGACACCTACCATCCACTCAGTCAAGCTTGGCAAACAAACTTTGTGTAACTTACTCTTCTTAACTTTCTTAGTGTAGCCAACATTTGATATCTTAATAAAATTATCAATACATCATGTCATCACTGTCTTAACTAATCCTTGTATTTCATTACATAATCATAACTCAACCTTTCCTCTAGGTGCTTTTGTTACATCTAATTGATCAAATCCTCTTCATCAATCAAGAGATAGTACTTGAATATTATAAGCAGTTGCCTTACCAACAAATAGTAGGTTTGACATTAGTGACAAAACAATGATTGAAACACATAGTCTTCTTCAACAATCTCCCTCTTTTAGTGATCTCTTTCAATAATGATCTTTTCAATCAGATCTCAATATAGGCATGTAAATGGCTACATTTGGGTTAGATTCAATTTGATATCTAAAGCTAACAAAATGTTATTGGTCTTATGATTGCAAAAGTATCAAGACATTTGTGAGGTCAGTAGCATTTTGATATTGTATTGGTTATAATATGGGATGGTGCTTAGCACTCCTTGCAGTCATTGGTATTAAACAAGTTTAAATGAATTGGCAGATGTTGAATTAATAAAGATATAGATTTTGGAGGGGGTTTTCTCCCCATAACAAAACCAAGTAATGCCTCCTAGATTCAATTCTCCATCTTTATGCATGGATCTTATTTTAAATGGATTAAGCTACACTGAATAAATCTCACTTATTATAATTGAAATGATAGGAATTAAATAGGAAAATGATGAGCTCTCTAATTCATGGAAGGCTAATACCTCAAAAATGCTTTCACAACTTACTATAGAGAGCTAAATAATCTATAGATCTCTCATGTAGTAGGCATGATGACCCAATAAAAGTAAAAGATGTTTCCCAACTCCATTCCACATATTTAATAGTTATATCTATGGTTTTGTTGAGTTCCATCTCTATAGCATTTTACACTGCTATTTCCTCTCAAAGCTTTGCCAACTTCTCTCTCTTTACAACTTGCAAAAATTTCCCATACAAACAAAAAAATTTAGTGTCTTGGAGAACTATGACCTAATGTAGTAGCTAACTCTTTCTATTGGTTCCAAGTGCCATAAAGTTTTGAAAAGGTAATACTGAAATTTTAATAGCAGAAATTGCTTGAAATTATTTCCTTTACTAATCAAATTATATCCTTGAACATCATTTCTACTTGAAGCTAGATATAAAAATAGAAAACAAATGTGTTGTAATGACAAGAAAACCCTGCTATAAAGAAATACACGTTATGAAGCCTCTACAACTATCTTCATTTTTTTCATCCATGGTTAAAATTTTCTTGTAAGTTCTTTCTCAAGGATTTCATTGTTGGTTGATTATCTTCATTTTACATTACCTAGATCATAGTATCTATATTTGCATCTATATTATTCTTGTAAGTATTGAATGTCCTCTACCAATATAGGATTGTCTATAAGATAATGTGATTATATTCAAATATAAGATTATATCATATATTTCAATCTTAAAATTTATGCTCATTCTACCTGTTACAACAATGAATTTCCCCTGATCTAGCAAGTAATTAATAGCAAGACTTACATAAAACTGTAAACAAGCAAGTTGAGAGACTTGACCAAAACTTGGTACCTCAAATTAGTTCAAACTCAATTAGTTTTCCAAGTACATGGCATGTAGCAAGAAACTTGTTAGTTTGTAAAAGACTCATCTTATAATTCACATTTCAAACATAATATAGGCTAGATGGTTGTTAGGCATAAAAATCATCTCATTAGTTTTAGCTATCTGAACGTATCTACATTTTCTTTCTAATTTACCATCAGAAACATAAGGAACTATGTGAAATAAATGACTTTCCAATTGGGAAAGAAGTAGGGGGTGAAATTGAGCAGAAAATTTTCTAATTATCACCATCCTCCCCATACTAACAAATTCTTATAGATAGCATTATTTGAAAGATTATCAACTAAAAGGAAACTAGAATGGTGAACCGATCAGCCCAAGACCTTGCATACAAATTCAAAAGGAAATTGAAACCATTCTTTTATTTTTCTTGAGGCAATATTTTTGGCTTTTTCCATTGGACCTAATTATGTAATTGTTATTCTGCTAAGTTACCAAAAAGAAACTTGCAGCAGCCTTGTTTGTTACATATCGATCTAGAGTCAGACCATTTATATCAGTAATTCTACCATTTTTTATATGTACAAGTAATGGATGGGACTGTGTTGTGTCCAGTTAGACAAAGTTGTATTCATAATACAAGATGCAGATTATCCAGATAGACACAATTGTATGAAGATATTTTTTTCCTAAATACACATGCATCTATATGACATTAACAACATAACATATTCTAAAGCCTTTATAAAACTCAGTGTCCTGGAAACTTAGTAATTTTGTTGAATGAAAAAAATACCAATGGGTGACATACCTTTTCCCCTTATACTTTAAATTTTTTTATTATTTTTTTTGAAAAAAGGCTCAAGAGCTTTGTATTAGTCTATGTAGATTTAATAAAAACTAAGGCAAATCATGAAGAAAAAAAGTTGACAAGCTATCCATTATGCAAAATAAAGAGTATATACCTGAAGAGAAATATTAGCTTTGATTATAAAAGGAACTAAATCTCTGAGCATCTATCCTAAAATATGTGTAGCCAAGAGATTAATAATATTGAAAATACTAGCATCTAGAGTACAATAGTAATAATGTAAATGTTGCAAATACATAAGGATTCTTTATAACTCTACAATCTATTCTTCAGGAGAAACAAGTCCATTATCTGGGGCATGCAACATGTCTTTCTATTTTGATTCAGGTTCCTTCCTTTCTTACATGATCCAAACATGTCCATTAGCTAGGGCCTGCAATAGATCCTTTTGCTTTAGATCAGGTTTTGTCCTTCCTTCCATTAATTCTCCTACAATTTGAAATAGAGGAATCTTCTTTTTTTTTTTAAAGCAGAGTTGTTGCTAATAACAGTTTCTCATCAACTATTGGATATCTTCTTCTTCCTTAGTGATATAACTGTACAATATGAAAAATGCATTCCAACTAAAGACTTTGATTCTAACTGCTCTCTATTTTTCTAGCCAAATACAAGATCATATGTTTTCTCTCTTATGCTTTAAAATTTAAAATTAGTTGTCTTAACTTAAATATGAGTTATTGTATTTTGAGTTGCCTTAGGTTCCTTTGTTGTTTATTGTTTTTTATTTTTGCCTTAGGTACCTTTTCTATTTATGTTTCCATTTCTTGTATGGTTTGCAGGTTGATCGAGTTGCCATTGGAGATGTTTGACAAGTTTTAGTTTCCATTGCAGACGTTTGACAGGTTTTAATTTTCATTGTAGACGATTGAAAAGTTTTGAGTTTCCATTGCTAAGTGGTAGAAATATACAACTTTTCTTATCACATAATGTATTTGGCAAGGGTTTCATCAAATTGATAAGTAATTTTTTTTCAAAGTGTGTATTTGGTAAGGGTTTCATCAAAATGATATTATGTCATTTATAATTAGTTGTCTTGTTAATAACTGCAAAAAATCCAACTAAGTGTAATGTATGAAGCCTTTTTCATATCACTATCCACTCACTTCAAAGATATTCAAGTTATGCATTGTTGAATGTATGCATTGTTGGATGTTCTTGATTGTTAGTAATATAGTCATGATCAGTTATATATTCTCTATTTAGATAGAGAATACATTTTGGTAGTCATATAATGTTGTTTTTTTGGTAGTTATTAAAATAATGATCATGATAGAGAATACAGTTTGGTAGTTATATAATGTTCTTTTGTTGGTAGTAATATAAATGCATTCATTTATATGTTTTTTTTTGTGCATATTAGAACATCTGGCATTTGTTGTCAAGGTGTTGTTAAAGATAGGTTTTTCTAGTTGCCTAGAATAAAGTGTTAGCTCTTCCTAACCTTGATGAGAATCATCCACTAGTGCTAGTTTCAAAACATGGATCAACATTTCATTATGTCTGTATATACTAACCATAGGGACCTAACAGAGATGCATCTATCTTGAACAGGGTTAATGTTGCACTTTCCCCAGAAAACTAATTTATTCCAAGGTGCTAGACTTAGATTTAATACTCAAGTCTAATAAGAGCTCATCAAGAGGCATTAAATCTTCATTTCTATCTTTATCCGATATCAAACTAATTCATTCCATGGTGTTAGGATTAGATTAAACACTCAAGTTTGATAAGAGCTCATCATGAGGCATTAAATCTTCAATTCTATTTTTATTTGACATTTTCTATTTGCAAAAAATTATTTTTCATCTTGATAGTGGACTTTTTCAACTGACTTAGCTTCCTCATGATCATCATGGTTTTCAACATAGAAACTCATAATTCTTGAGTCCTTATGGTCATCTTATATGGGTTTGACCTATTTTTTATGACAACCTTATAAACTATCATCATTGTCCTAGAAGTTTATATTAAACTTTTCATTTTCTTAGATCGTTGGTCACTTTCCTTACTTCACTATCACATGTTGTCAAGCATGTTAACTATCCTTCAAATGACTTGTTGATAATATGTTGTCATTCTCATTAGTAATTACCTAAGCTTGTGAATCCCTTCTATACACAAGTTACCAATTTCAAATCTCAGAGTCACTACTACTGGCTGCACACTCTTTGGCTTGTTAATCCCTTCTTTTCTATTTGATTCTCATCCTTTAGACTTGTAACCAAGATCTTTTCTAGCAACAGAAACATTTATTTTCCTAAATATGTCTTTTGAAATTGCTTCCCTTCAATTGGTTCCTTCAATTATTTTTTATCCTTTAGACTAGCATATATGTTCTCTTGTAGCAGTCGAAACAATATTTAGGAGCCTAGATGGATATAGTTAGTTGGATGGGTACAACCAACAACATTCTTATCTTTCTTGAAAGATGATAGGTGTGGGTTATGGTATTTTCTCTAATTGTATTATATATCCATCTAGGCTCGTAAAGTTAGTCTACACTATTCTTCCTATCTCTCATTGTTCCTCCTATCTTGCTCCATAAGTTCATCCAACTTCCTCATGTTTGCCTCAAGCGGTTGTCTTATGCTTCTCAATTCCTCTTGCCTCATTTTCTCATCTTTTTTTCTCTTCTTGTTTCCTTCTCTCTTCTTCCTCTCTTCTCTTCGTCCCATTAGTCAAGAATTCTAGCATTTCCCTCTCTGACCTTGTTGAACCCATCTTCACTTTGCAAGGATCTAATCCCTTTCTTTGGTACCACTAAGATGTAGAAGATAATGGGCCCAATCAAAAGTACTATTAATTTAGGACAAATTCTTCAGAGTCTTAGTGTGATACAACTTCTCACATCATTAGTCTTCATCAAAGACACTATCCCAATTCTTGGATCAATACACGGATTCTCTCAACTAATCACACACTCTCAAGAACTATTAATGTCTAAAGCCTAATCATTGGCTATCTCCTCCTTCCACTATACTCCACATAATAATCACACTCAATCTTTGATCATACTCATTTTCTAATCAAATCTCATTCATTTATTGTATCCTCAACACTTTTCGATTGACTCACAACACTTAATGACTCCATTTATTGTCTTCATGATTGTTGATTGCATAACATTTCCCTTGTACCCTATGACCACATCTCATACTCTTCAACACAACCTAGGATCATATTGCATTCCCATTGATCCCTCAATCATATCCCACTCTTTTAAAGACTCTTTTCATACCCAAACTCTACTAACATAGCATTGCCACTATCCTATTCCATCGGCCACTACAAATAAGACTTAACCCTGAACCAAATCCCTTAATCCCTTAGGACTTTAGCCCTTACAACACATTGGACTTTTCCCACTCTTTCCTCAATGCCTACTAATACAGTCAATCTCAAATCCCAACCAATAACATTGTTTACATCTTTTATTGTCATTACAAGACAATCACCCATTCTGCTAAACTGTCATTGAAAAGATCATTCCTTGGGTACAAAACCACTCTCAACCACTCAAAGATCAATTAGACTCCCCAATATTATTTTCCTAACTCTCATAGCACTCTCCAACTCTTTGAATGGATAAAGCCCTTAATCTAATACCTTGTGATAGTTGCATAGTCACTTTCCTTTTACTCAAAGCATGTGCAAATTGTTGCATGCCAACTTGCACTTGTGGAGGAATAAAATATAGCCCCTCTTCTCTATTCCTCCAAGGTTTGGGGGTTCCATGATCACTTACATGCAAGATATCCCATTTTTTCCCTCTCAGGTTACCCTAGAAGAAAATTATAGCAGTTTTTATTCAGACCCGAATATCTCCCTTAATGAATCTAGGTGCCATGAAAGCCAAGATACTGTTGATTCAACACTCTAACACATCATATAAGTGTTCTTAAAAAAGAAAGCATCTCAACCTAAAATAATGTTGCAAATGACTATAAAAATTGTTTAAAAGACATAGAAATTGTAGGAAACCTTTATGTTATTGATGTTAACACTTCGTAAACTAACTCCTCTCCTCTCTCCATGGTTAGGCTTGTACAACATTTATAGACTTGTATCATCCCATGTTACCAATAACCAACCTCTCTAACTGCCCTACAACCACATTTGGTCAGTCTTGCCTATTAGTTTAGTGTTGTCAACTTGACAACTCCGGTTGCCAAACTTGACAACTGTCCCTTGACCAAATTTAGAAGCCCAGATGGATATAGTTGGTTGGGTGAGTATAATCAACAACATTCTTATCTTTTTTGAAAGATGATAGGTGTGGGTTTTGGTCTTTTCTCTAATTATATTCTCTATCATGATCATTATGAGGTTTATTTGGTTCTCTAATAAACTCATTGGTGTTTACAATCTATTCTTGATCAAAATTTCCTTGAGAATCTACAATTAATGCTTATATTATTGACAGTATTGTTTAATGCATAGATAAAAATATTGTAGTTACTTCTAGCATTATAAGAAGTAGCTTGAACATGTTTGAATAACAAGATTAGAAATTGAGTCTACATTGACAATGTTATTTTTTTTAATGGTCATATGCATTTTTCTTTTTCATTTTGGTAATTTCAATTTGTTGTCTTTTGTTTGTACTTAAAGAAATGACTGTGTTGGTTTTTTTTAGAGTCTTGACAAGATAATGTTTCCTAATAAGCATTGCCAAAACTATCCTGATATGAGTAGTCTTTGAAAATATATGCTTAAAGAATTGGGGCCCCTATTTTACGGATAGAAATCATACAACAGTTTTTCTCACTATTGTCAAGACTTAGAGCTATAGAATCCCCTTCCATAAGAGAGATTAGAGGGTCCATGGTTTCATCATCAACACCTAGACAAGAAAGGCCACACGTCCTGATATGCACCAAAAACAAATATATAACTGAATCCATTTATATTACTACCGATGAAAGAACATCATATTACTACCAAAATGTATTCTCTATCATGATCATATGAGGTTTCTTTGGTCTTGATGTTCTTTCATTAGTAGTAAGAATGAATGCATTGATAATGGATGAACTGGGTAGTCTACCAAGAGTGCAGTGATTATCACAGAGTGGGATCGAAATAGTTCCACTCCAAACCACACACAACACCCAGATTCTAGTTATTAATTGTCATGACTTGGGCTCTTTGCATCTTCAACAAGAGACCATTGCAACAATCTCTAGAGCTGTACAAAACTAGGGTTTCTTTCAAATCATCAATCATGGAATCCCACACTCTAACTTCTCAAATGCAAGAAGTGGGTAAAGCTTTTTTTAATCTTTCCATGGAGGAAAAGGAATTGTATAGAAATGAACAAGCTAGGAGCCCTATTGTTTATGGAAGAAAATTAGGATACACCCAAGATGCTAAATTGGCCTAGGGGGATTATTATTAGAAAGGATTGGAATTGGGTTGATGTTCAAAGTATCCTAGGTGTCCTCATTGTGAAGAAAGCTTATATTAATTATTATCATTTGTTAATTTTGAATAGATTCAAACTTTAGACTTCTTAGATAAAAAGCTCACAACTTTGAACACAACTTATCATTGTTGAAAGTGTAGTTTATAAGAAATTCATAAGATATTGGCTTATGTTGAAGATATTGAATTATACCAATATAAAATGGGTATTTTGGTTGAAAGAATAGGTAATAAGCAATGGGATATGTATCAAACCTTATACAACTCTATAACCTTCAATGGTCATTGTTTTCAATTCATAATATTCTCACCAAGATAAGTCTATCAATATTGATTTGTTGTGACTTTAATGTTGCTAAGATATAATTAGTTGAATGATTGTATACTTGTTTTTCTCTGCACTTAAAATGATCTGTGGGCTTTAATAAGTATTGGAATGACTTCAATAAATAAGGTAATGCAAAGCCACATCTCACATAGAGACATGTCATTTATGAACTTATCATTTGTTACCATTAATATTTGTTTGATTACCCGTACTCAACAATATCATTATCACAATCATGATTGATTATATATGCTGCAATACGCCATAATATATCAATATTAATTATTGATGCACTTGAGCAATAATATGATTATTATTTATTTCAATATAATCATTCATGTATATGTATTTAATAATATGACTATTATTAAATACATATACACAATTGGTGATTATTACTCATATATCATAGAGATAAATTATGATAATGTAAAGGATAGAGATCAAATGTTCAAGGCCAACATTGCACTTGTATATTTGATTGCATTGGTTAGAGTAATCTGACTAAAGCTACAAATCTCTAATAAGTTTAATAACCCACCTCCTTGTTTAATACAATAACTACTGTGTAATTGAGTCACCTCTCTTCACCTGCATCCTCTAGGATCTTAAGTCACCATACACCTTAACATCTCATTCTCTAACCTTCTACAAGGTTTATTGGCTAACTGATAGGTCTAGCCCTTCCCAATATTCCAAATACAAAAGTTACAATAGGAGGCCTAAAAGGGGCTCATTCCTAGTAGCCCTTTTTTTTCCAAATTTACTCTAAATTTCACAAAATTCCACACAACCACCAAAAATATTTATAGAATCTCTTAGCAGGTGTTAAAAAATATATAAATCTCTAATATTGGTTTAAGATCACAAGTTTTCAGCTCTTGTCTATCGAGCCCTAGTTCCTAGGCCTTTTAGGCTTAAAAATGTTGTTTGGCCTTATAGGCTCATTCCCATGAAACCCATGAAGAAAATTTTTCCAAAAACATCATTGGTATGGTATTTCCATCTTGTCCATTGAAGCTTTTGTCTTCACTAGTCCTAGAACACCTTTTGTGATGTGATTCTTAGCAATCAACATGTTAAACTTGTAGTCACAATCATGGAATTTAGTGTTGCATCTCCATCTAATGAAAACTCTCAAATTCCTCACCCTACATATTATCTCCACCTTCCAATACAACTATCAATTGGGTACCAAGAAGTTTGAGTTGTGAGAATGAAAGAAAACAAAAATTTAGCTCTAAACCCTCAATCCAGACTTAGGGTAAACAACAAGTATAATATAGAGGAGGTTGATGGTGCTATTTATGGATGGATAAAAGCTCTTAGTCCAAGAATAAAATTCAATCCAAAAGACCTATGTTACAAACTAAATCATGTAAAGGGAAAGGGTTGAATTTTAATGTGAGCACCAATCCATCAAAACATATGAATAGAAAGTTTACAATTTTTGGACAAGTATGAATAAATTAGGACTTTCATAGAACAATACAACTTTTGATGACACCAAATTTTTCTTTCAAAACCATATGTGCAGATATAAACATTAAGTACAACATGTTCAATTTTTTTTTAGATATACACATTAATTGCACCAATTTTTTCTTTCAAAATAATATGTGCAGATATAATCATTAAGTACATGTCCAATTTTTTTGTAGATATATATATATATATATATATATATATATATATATATATATATATATATATATATATATATATATATATATATATATATATATATATATATTAGCTACACCAAATTTTTCTTTCAAAACCATATGTGCAAATATAAACATTAAGTACAAAATGTCCAACTTTTTTGTAGATAATATACACATTACTTAGATCAAAATTTTCTTTCAATATCATATGTGCAGATATAAACATTAAGCACAACATGTCCAATTTTTTTGTAGATATATTTTCCTGTGAAGAAAGACCATGCCTAACAATATGAACCCAGAACAAAATAACAAGACAATGGCTACATTATAGTCTCAATTCCAAACAAAAGTTGATAAATATAATTTTCCATGCAAAAAGTGTAAGGGCTTAAAGAATCAAAGAATTCTAATCACAACATCCCAGAGTCATTATAGGCAACATGGTCACATTGAAGGGGGCCATGATTTTTGTCCATTGCTGAATGTGGATTTCCTACTAGAGGAATATGGAGGTGTGAATATCCAAGATGAGGATAACACTCCCATGGAAGAAGATGATAATGTGCCAAAGGACTTGATTGAAGAATATGGTATTGGAGTAGGTGATGAAGAGGCTCACAATGATGGTACTAGCGCATCTAATAATGATGATGAACATGGTCTTGATATACCTTTACTTGAGAAGGCACATGAGCCCCTATATTGAGGCTCCCAAACAACTCTTCTCTCTACTATAGTGTTGCTGGTGAACTTGAAGGTTATGAATGGTTTATCCAATGTAGCAATGTCGCATATGCTAAGGTATGTCATTTTTGTCATCTTCAATGTTAACATAAAATTACTATTCATTATATTACTAATACATATTTGTTGTTGTAGGTTGATAGGTGAGTTTTTGTTACCACCATCAAAAAAATTTCCTCATTCGTACCAAGAATCATCTACCATTATGAATTAGATTAGAACGAAATATCAAACAACACATGCATGTCCCAATTATCATGTTCTATATCATAAAAAAACATGAATTTGTAATAGAATGCCCTAATTATCATATTAGTAGATATCAGTCAAATCAAATAACAAAAAAGGTGCCTCAAAAGGTTCTTTGGTACATTCCCATTATTCCACATCTTCAATAATTATTCAAGTGCACTAGCTTGGCATAATTTATGGATTACCATGCACACAATAAAATTCAAGATGACATTATGTGAATGCCTGTGGATGGTTATGCATTTTCACAGGGCAATATGGTCGATAGACCACCACATCACACAAGTGGGGATGCACCATCTCACACACCTTCTTCAATAGAGATAAACCTTAATTAGTAATTGTTCAAATTATATATAAACAAATGTCATATTATTATGTTCTTTTCTTTATGGCTTTGGAGTTTTTTTAATGGAATTTTACTAATATTGAATTTTGCAGATATACACATTAGTTACACCAAATTTTTCTTTCAAAACTATATGTGTAGATATAAACATTAAGTAAAATATGTAAAATACTTTCATTTTGCTACTGATTTCAAAGAATTTCTAATCTTTTTCACAGGGCGACATGAGTAGACCACCACGTACAGGCGGGGATGCACCATCTCACACACCTTCAATGGAGGTAAACCTTAATTATTGTGACTTCAAATTATATAGAAACACATATCATATTATTATGTTATTTAATTTATGGATTTGGAGTTATTTTTATGGAATTTTACTGATATTGATGTCGCAAATGATAGGAAAAAGCTAGAATAATAGCAAATCAAATGTGATCTGAAATACAGGTGTCATTTCTATATCACATCACCCTTAGTGCTAATCCTATGTTCATGGCCCAACAACTCAAACAAACATACAGTGATGAAATTGTTAACATTATTATCGTGTGTGACACAAGCAAGGAGAAAGAGGCACTGAAAAAAGAATTGGGTCGTAGGGTTGAATCTTTAAAGGTAAGCAATAATTAATCTAAAGCAATAATAAAAATTCAACAAATTTTTATATTTTATAGTATCTTATGGATCATGATCTAAAATATTATGTGTCCATTTACAGAAATATGTGATAGCTATGACACCACGTGATGAACATGGTGAGGGCTATAGCACACAACCTTCGTGCAAGTAACACTTTTTTTGTTTATTTTCATCAACATTATAACACTTAACTTGTATTTTTAAGCACTTCTAGCTAGTATCCCATTTGATATTTATCCATTGCAAATGTCTTTGCTAACAATATTGTATTCTTCAGTTCATGATGAAGTGTGAATTCCTCCTTCGATCAGCGGTCTGATATTTCCTTGTGCATTATTGGCAACAAGGAGCATGCAAACATCTTTTTCTATGCCCACTACAACTGGTAAAACCTTGTTTTGTTATATTTTGTAATGTGCTAATCATGCTTTTTTTTTTGTTGGCTGGATTTTGTACTCATGTACCTATTTTTTGCACTAATAGATAGACCTTTAATTGATAGAGCAACAAAGACCAATACTACTGAAGTTGATCCATTTCCTAGAGCAGTTCGTGTGACTAGTACTGGTTCATTTATAGGGACATTGTTGCTAAACAAGAAAACTATGTTTCTATTAAAATTACAAAAGCTTCCAGGTGCTTTAAAATTGTTATTATTTAAAGTGTAATTTTAGTTTACTTATACATGACTTGTTTTGGACTGATAATCCCTTTATGTTTTTGTAGGTAATAATGTTTTCTTTGATCATCTTTTTGATATGACATTGAGGCTATTTGGACCCACCATACATAAAAGGTATGTACTTTCATATCATTGCTACAAAAAAATTCTTTGATTCCATTTATTGTATTATATTAAATTTATTGATCTAACAATTTGATTTTTTTTTAAAGGTGGAATGAATAGGGTTCTAAATTAAAAAATTGGCTAATTACATCTTTTGAGGACCTATTTGGAAAAAATATTTTTGACACCACCCTACTTTTGAAAAGAGCATCAAGGCATATAAAGACTATGAGGGATCAATATAGAAGGGGTCTAAAGGAGAACCCAAAGAATGATTTTCTTCCTATGATTCCACCGATGAAGTGGAATGAAATAATAGAAGATGCAAAGGAGAAAGGGCTACATGTGAATAGAGGAAATGAACCAACATAGGGAAAAAGAAGGTATGTCATGATAGTATTAAGTACAATGTAATCATGCACTAATTAGTGATCTTTTTAAATATATATAATCTAAAATGTTTGAAATTATTCATAGACTGTAGGACACATCTATGGCTACAAAAGTGAGACTACAAAAGGTTGGCCAACACCAACTTGGCTCTGGTGGCTAAATGAATCTTCAGTCTCGGCTTGTAAGTAGCAACAATGAAATTTCATAGCATTTTTTTATATAATGTTGCAAAAAATTTTGTTTAATGAAACCATACATGCAAAATTGATGATATTAAGCAAAAAATATAGGGCACAGAATTCAATGTGGAGCTCATGGATGAAGATAAAAAATTGCCTTGAAGGAAGTCTATAAAGTCGTGGATGCATGCCTATGCGAAGAATTTGAAAGCCTTGCCCAAGAATCTAGTGCACCAAATGAGACATAGGTAAATTATTTGGATGAAAAGTAAATCAAATTGAATGGTTGAGAAATTTCTTTTTTGGTGTTAGTTTTGAACATAAATTGACTGAATAACAATGCACATAACATTTCAGTATAGCCTTCATATCCTATCATAGAACTTGCTCATGATGAAGGCCATGATGTGCACTATAGTGGTGGAGGAATTAATTTTCTATTGGAAATTAATTATATAATTATGAATATAATTTAACATCTTCAATTTCAATTTGACGTGTATCCTTTTTTTGAATATTTTAGAGCATGTTGAACATAATGGTGAAGGAGTAGAGCATGTTCCAAGTGTTAGCATGTTGATGTGGCAATGGATCAAAATGGTAATGTACATGATGTGGCATTGTGAGGTAAGAAAAATGCATGTCATGTTGTACTACTTAATTAAATAATTGCAATAGTTTTTTCTAAATAAAAAAATTATGCCAATTTAACCCATTTACTTATTCTTGCAACAGAGCCCCCTTTAGTGCAGCAGCATCTTGCTCCTCCAAATAGGAGGAGGCATCATAATTAGACATTACATGTGCCACAAGAGGAGGAGAATGAGGAAGATATTGATTCTCCTAAATTAGCCTTTTACTTAACAGAGCTAAGAAAAAGAAAAAGAAGAAATGATGTTTTAAAAATGCTCTTTGATAAACTTTGTCAGATAATGAAAGAACTTTGTTTTTTGTAATTCTCTATCAATGTTCAATATTAATATTGATTTTTATTTCATGTTAATGAATATTGTTGTGCATTAATGAAGTCTTGATTAGTATTGTGTATTAATGAATTTTATATCATATTAATGAATATTATGTGATTGTATTGATTGAATATTATAGTTCATAAAAAGATGAATGAAGTATGTAATTAGATGATAATGGGTAATTTAGATTGATGTTAGTGGGAGGGGGGTGAGGCTAGATGAGCTTCCACCTTCACATGGTTGACCTTGTTAAGTAGAGAATATTAAAGTATTCCTGAAACTAGGTGAAGCTCAAACTAACATACCAAGGAATCTAAAATCCAATCCATCTACCTCTCATAATCTTATCCCAATAAGTCATATTTTTTGCCACTTTTTGCATATTCAATATTCTATTATTCACAATCTTTAAAATGGTAGCCTCCATCTTGTCATAAGTTGTTCTTATCCTATCCTTTTATTTTTTTTAATGTGTTTATTTCTCTCCTACCATAACTCCCATATGACAATAGATGGTGCTGCAATCCACAAGCCACCATACAAAGAGTCCTTATTTCAAATAGACATTTGTCTTTGGTTTTAGCTATTTTCAATTAGGTAATTATAGCCCTCCTTAGTGCTCTAGTTTCTAGTAGTCATTTGATAGTTGCTCTGAACAAGCTCGACCCTATAAGAAATCTACAAACCATAGTCAATGAGGACTGTTGAAGCAACATTCATTACTGCATCTAAACCAAGGTAATCCATTTACTTTTTATTTGTATACCATGGAAAGACTTGTAAACTTATATCCATATTCCAACTTTATTAAACTAATTTCTCCTCTTTCTCTTTTGGTGCTCAGAATTGGTATTGCTATTCAAAGATGATAGCAGAGAAAGCAGAGTGTATGTGATGTTTAACGATAGCCTTCATTTTATAACATTTTAAGTTGCTTTTAATTTGAAAAATGAGCATATTAACCCATAATTGGGTGACAAAATGTTTACTAATGTTTTTCTTAAAACTAGATTTACAAGAGGCCATAATACTTCATCAAATCTTCAACATCATCTCTTAAATGGAGGCCATAATTTTTTACAAAAAAATAGGGCTCCATCACTACTAACTCTTTATTATCCTTCTAAGAGAAGTGACATTATATTATTAGTCAACTAAAATTCTAGTCCAAAAAACCATTCTTCGCTGCATTTTCCATTCAATGTTTTCGTAAAATGAATGAAAATGAAGATCGCATCGCATTTCAGGGGTTTATTCACCTTTTACATGTTTGGAAGAGTAGAAAAAGGTCATAATATGTGTATACATTCTAAATTCAAATCCTCATTGAACTTAAGATGAATCAATATGCATTCATGTTTCATTGTGTCTAACGTGGAAATGAATTAGTGTAGTGGCAAAATATATTCTAATCACACAAGAAAGATCCAACATAGAAGTTCAACGAGTTTAATAGTATTTGGTAAAAATGTTCATACATTTCTATTCTCTGAAAAATCTTTTATTCTCTAAAAATTGTATCAATTCATCATAAGCTGATATGATTTTTTACCTTTTTCTTTTACAAAAATGGCATTTGATAGAAAATATGAATACTTATTTGTTGTAATCATTGGAATGACAATGCTCATGGCAACTGGAACTAGCATTTCCGTTGGTGAAGATCACATAGATGGTATGTGGCCCTCTTATTTTGGTTTTAACTTTTCTTATTATTATATTTCACATGTTACCAACACTTTACCTTTGAGCAGAATTTCTAATTTCTACTAAGTAATCTATTTGCATGTTGGATAATGCTAAGCTACTTCTCACACAAAATTTATATTACTCCTTATTTATTTCATGCTTCATTTAAATGCTAAAATCTATGAAGCTCTCAATATATTATGAAAAAATAGAGGTGTTTGGCATCTAGGTCTTTTCTATTCTTGTCTTTAATATTTAGCCCCATTTAATAATCTTTCCCCCTTTCTGAGTTGAACTGCCAAGAATTCCATCAATGCTATTGACTAGAAAATGTATTTGTTAAAAGGGATATTGATACCATACATTTGCAATATAGTAACACAAGTTTTTCCATATTTTGAAGTCTCTAAAATCATGGTAGCATTTGTACGAATACTGCAAAGAGGATTCTTTTTCTCTCCCTCTATCCAATATGTGAGTGCTCTCTACCAGTCATCCCTAATTATAAAGATTAAATAGATGCACTTGTACCATGGATTTGTATGAGCAATGTTCTAGCATATGTGGATGTCTCTAAATCAAAGTTCTCTATCTTCAAATTCATTTAGGAGGCCATAATTAGTCACCAAATAAATGACCATTAAATCATTGTCTTCATATCAATACAATAAATGACAATTCCAAATCATTGAGGATTAATAACTCTATCAAAAGAAGAGCACAATGGAAAGAAAAATTGATAGCAAGTCACCGATAACATGAAATTTGAAAAGAACATGCGAATAGGTAGAAAAGTTCAAGACTTATAGTCTTAGCTTCTGTTCACTTTTTCCCCAACTGATCTCACTCCACATGTGTAAACCAGGGTAGCCTAGATGAAGTAGAAGCAGTTCATCAAAAATTCAAATAGTAACAATACAATTTCAAACAATAGAAGTTGTCCTCCTATTTCTCTTCACACCATCCTCCACCAGTGAGCTATATTTTGTTTCAAATCCACCATTCAAAATTAAATACATAGTGGATTAATTTTGAATACCATCACATAACAATATATTGCATGAAATATGAACTAGATCACTTGTAGTGACTAGAAGATTGCATGAAATATGAACTAGGTCACTCATAACTACTCATAAGTTTAAGTTGAGGTTCCAAATTTGAGATCATTCTTATGCCTCCGCATAATCGAGTGAGATCAATCTAAAGTCAGATAGAAGTGTTTTGGAGGAGTGAGTAAACAATATAACACAAAGTAGAAACCATACTATATAATAAAAATGAATTGAAAATAAATAAATGACCATTTTTATATGGCATCAAAAAAATTCTAGAACCATGTTTTATAGGAAAATGCATTGCATCAATCCGACATGGCCAACATATGAGCATAAATAATGTTATATAATTCCATCTTCAAAGTTTAGAACATCCAAAATTCAAGATTTAAGAGTCAATCATTCCTTGAACTGTACACTTATCCAAAATTGAAATATGCTAGAGGATTTTAGAGTTAAACTCAATCTCTGAAGCATTGCTTGCAAATGGGATATGAAGAGAATTTCAATAGTAGTTAAACATAACAATAGTCATTGTAGGATATGACTTGCCGAATCTATCAAAATCAAATTTACTATATTACTCTTTCCTAATCTATCAAAATGACTTGCTTGGTAACCTTCAAGAAATAATTTCTTCTATTCTTCCCTTATCTCTTAGCTTTAGACTTGGTACCAACCATTACAAGTACAAGCTTGCTTGGGAAAATGCCCCATAATAATCTTCTCATTTTCCCCTATAGTGATAACAACACTCTTCACCTCCCCTAGGTATTTCTCTATGGGGTTCAACATATTAATTGGATTCATATGTCATTTATGCTTTCAATTTGGACCAAAATCTATGTCTTTTTACATTGTTTTTGTGCTCCACATGTTACCAATAAAAAGGAAAATGATAAAATTTCAATTGAGGGACTCAACTAGAGATCACCTCTTCAAACCTTTCCTACCTCTCTCAGGTAGACCATACAAATTTAGTGAAGGTAATTTGGATGAATTCATAACATCCTTACAAGGCTTGAAGTATATACATTCTAGCTTATAGCTAAAGACTAAACAATAGCAAAAATGTTTACTTTACATGAACTTGCTTCTTTGCTCAAATTTGGGATCTCTCAATGCATAGAAGTGTGTCATTTTAATTTGTTTTTTCACTCACTTATACAAAGAATAGTTGGTTTTTAAAGGAATAGTAAACTAGCCAATTCATCCCACTGCCAAAACACATGAAACACACACATGTAAAATTAGAAATTCATAATAGCTCATAAAGGTAAAGACCTTCAAATCATATTCCTATAGACTACTGTAAAACATTACATAGTTTGTCAGATGCCAAACAAAAACTACTTAAGCAATGAGCTACTAAAATACAACTCCATAGAATCCTCTTTCAGGAGCTTCACTGTAGAAGAACTCCATTGTTCCTACCAAAACAAAAAGATCAAAAATTCCAAAAACAAAATATTGAAATCCCAACTAGAATACACTCTTTGGAATAGGTGGCATAACTACTAGTATTGCATCTATCATTCCATTATCTTTTGTTGCGTGTTTTCTCTTCACTTCAAAAACAACTACAATACTCATTGATATCAAATCCAATACAAGTCCAACTCCTATTCTTTACAAGTGTGTTATCTGTGTGTCATGCCCAATGAATCTTCTTGCAATTGGAGCACATATTCTATCATAGATTGGAGTAAGAATGACTAGAAATAGGAAAGGAATTACTAATAAAGAAGCTGTTGGTATTTTGAAATGATTTCCCATGCTTCAATCCATTATCAAACCCTAAGACATAGAAAATGTTTGGATTTGTGCTAGACTGGTACTCAACAATATTATCCTTGCAAAAATGGGTGCCATTTGAATAAGAATTTTGGCTTCTTCTACTTGGGTCACCATGCATATTCTCCACCCAATAGGCTCCACCCCATTTTCAAATTGAGAAGAATCCTCCCTTAATATAAGTAAAGCTGAGTTTTATTTGGTTTTATCTCTGGATTGGTTATCTATAAGTGGTATATCTTTGGGTGTTGGTTATCTATAAGTAGTGTTGATTATCTATAAGTGGTATTAGAGCCACTTATAGATAACCAACACCCAAAGATATACCACTTATAGATAACCAACCCAGAGATAACCAGAGATAAAACTAGATAAAAGCTTAGCTTTACTTGAGGAGAACCAACGGCAGAAGCTATTGGACAAATGGCTATGGCTTCAATATTCCTTAATATATATCTCAATATATACAGAGAAAAGACTTGGACTACAAGGTCTGATTTCTGATTCTCTATGCAGAGAAGAGCATACTCTCTACTTGTTGACTGACTCCTACATACTCTAAACTTACAAGGAAAGCTTAATGACTTGATGCCCTCTATGCTCCCACATTGACTTATTTATAACTATCTTAGCAGGTAAAAATTACAGGGAACCTAGTGACTAGGTAAGGCAATATGTCCTTAAAGTAGGATAGTGACAGCCAGTTACAAAACTAGATTCCCACTAACCACCCGTACTTCCACTTGATGAGCTAGCTAGCAATGGCAAAGTAGGGGTCAATTCACCATGATCAAACACATCCTCCCATGTGAGTGGTCTTCACATTGCCAATAAAGTAAATCGATGATGAATATTCCAATCATGTCGATTATCATCATATTGTAAATGGAAAGCAAAATAAGATTCCCATCGTAGGCGCATCATGGTAATGACATGAACACAAACTTCAAGATCAAGAGGATGACCAAGATTAACCTTGTCTAATCCAGCATAATTAAAGAAATCAATTACTTGCTGAGTATGTGGGGCCGCACATTGGATCCACCATGTGAAGAAAGGTCTTTGAACAACATCAAGAAATAATAGATATTGGTGATCATTATGAATTCATAGAATAGTGAATTCTCCACTATTGTCACTATTGATATATTCTGATTGTGTCATACTTCTCAAATTTACCAGAGTATTAATGGCATATTTTGCATAATGGAAAAACTTTTGGTTCATTCCTTGGAGCAAGCATTGTCTTTAGGCAATATAATGCAGGGAAGAAAAAAGGACATTGAGCTCTTTTACTATGTGAAAACCATAATAAGGAGGCTAAAAAGGATTAACCATAAAGACTCTAGGAACCTTTTGATTGAGATAGTTTGCAACAATGTTTTCTTTTCCTGGGATATGCTAGACTTCATAATTATACCAGTTCAGATATGCTTGCCAACTAACATATTTCCCTCTTCCATCCTTCCTTCCATGATCATTTTTCTTAAAAGTGAGGAATCTGGTGTAGTCTGTGCGAATGATAAATTTTGGCAAATGCATCAATCTTAATGCAAATTTCTTGAGACAATAGATAACACCATAAATTTCCTTATTAGAAGAAATCCATTTTTTGATATCTGTAAGAAATACTCCACTGGCGTATTCAGTGATGTATTCTTTATCATCCCTGAAAAACATAGATATACTCCCTATGCTGCATCAAAAGCATTTGTATATAAGATGAAGTCCTAGGTAGTTGGCACTGTCAACGTGGGAAGATTTTGGATCTTGTATTGGATCTTTTTGACTACTTCAGTGTGGATTGCTGACCATTGTGGTTTTCTCTTGGTGAGAAGCTATTGTAAGAGTTCTCGATCAAAACCTACATTTGGATAGAAATTATATACATTATTTAATATACCTAAGAATCCTTGTAGCTCCTTGGTATTTAATGGAGGCTGAAATTCAAGGATCTTATTCTTAATATGAGCTCAAACCTCAAGTTGTCCTACTTTACCTACCATACCTAAAAACTTACAAGAGTCTTGACACCACTAGATTTTTGACAGGGACAAAATAATCGTAGAATCCAGACATAATTTATAAAAGATATTTAGATGAGACGCATGCTCATCAATGTTTTTACTAAAGATTAAAATGTCATCTATATAGACACAAAGAAAATCATTGCAGCTATTAAAAAATTTATCCATTCTCTCCTAGAAGTAGGATGGTGCATTCATCAAGCCGAATGGCATGACAGTCCATTCAAAGTGTCCAAATGGGCAGCTGAATGCGATCTTATGTTGATCTTCCTTCTTTATGAAAATCTAGTAAAAACCTAATTTATAGTCAAACTATAAGAAGATCTTAGATTTAGCAACCTTTTGCAACAAATAAGACTTATTTGGTATTGGTTAAGGGAATGGAATGGTTATATCATTTAATGGTTTATAATTAATAACCATTATTTTCTTTCCTCTCTCCTTTCTGATTCCTTATTAACCATGAATGCATAACAATTGAAATCAGACTGAGAATGAACAATATACTTCCATTTTTTGAGCTCTTCGATTGCTAGAATGAACAATATATCATCAAAGTCTTGTGCTAGAATAGGAACATTTTTCTTGATCTTCATCTTTGCTTCAGGCTTGATCTTTATTTCCATTTTTGGCATTTCTTTTTCCTAAAATTTGTGTGTATCATCAAAACAAACATTTTATATGATCAAGGCTTTTAAGTCTTCAAGAGGTTATGTAGTCTAGATCATATTAATAGAGGGATGTTTTTCTATTGCATATACCAATCTGGGAGTGCTTATCTTTTCTCCTTGTAGGGTAAACATAATACTTTTCATTGTACAGCCATAAGGGGTATACCTATCTATAAAGTTTCCACCAAGCAGTACATCTATAGGCATCTGTTGCATGGCAAAGAAATCATAGTTAAAGGTTTTCCCTTCTATCTGCAAGGCTTGTTAGTGGCAATATTTATCACAGCTAAATTGGTTGTCTTGGACATCACAGCCAATATACATAGTTTTTTCTATTAGTTGTTCCCAATTATTAAGGATTTTCCTCTTACATAAAGAGAGGGAGACTCGAGTGTCAATCTGGGCATCATATCATTTTCCATTTATTAGAACACTAATATACTGGGAAAATTTTCCTATAAGGAGATGTACTAAGTATTGTGGTTCTAATCTTGGAGTAGGTTTAGGTAAGATGGTCATTACCATTCTTGCTATACTTGGATTAGGAATATTGAGATTGATAATTTCTTCATCTTCATATTATTCTTGGATCCTAGAGGAGAATTCATCAACACTTAAAGCAGAGTAGAAGGGACCTTCATCTATATCCCTAATAATAACATTAGAATGTTTACTGAGAATTATTGTCCTAGGAGTGGAGATATTTTGGTATGTATCCAGAGCTTCCACAATGGGATATGATTGAGGTTCAGACTTGTAGAATTTTCTTTTCTTTTGTTCTATTGTGACAAGATTAAATACGGGGGCTTGTTGACATACCTGTTCAGAATGCTCCATATTTTGATACATATTCAAGTTCTAAAATTATTCTATAAGGTTGTCAAATTGAGGCTTCTTCTAGAAAGGTGACTGATATGACATTTTTGGTGGTTGTTGCTACTGGTAGTAATGAGAAGAATAGATAGGTTCAGCTTCATCATCTTCATAGTCATTGTATTGCCATTTATAACTTCTTCTTCCTCTGTTGTTGCTATTGTGCCAGTTATTGAATTTGATTTTGTCCTCATCTGGAATGGTTCATTTATACACCAAGTAAATCCTCATGTTCTTCTGTTTCAAGTTGTTGTTCCACAGCTTAAAAAGTGTTGGCAAGATCTTTTAGAAGTTCTTCATCTTTTTCAAGAACTTATTCTACATCTTCTAAGACAGGTTCAAAAATATTATCTTGCATGTAAAGATCTTCTTCTTCATCTACTACATCCCACCACGTTGTTGCGATTGGGTCAAAGTAAATGGCTTTAAAAACTTTATTTTTGTAGTAGCAATCAGGGGTTTTATGACCATGTTTATTACAGATATAGCAAATAATCTGATTAGACTATGGATGAGGCTGAGAACGCTTGTGAAGAAAGTGATACTTGGGTGTGTATGACTTATGGCAAGGAAAAGTGCGAGGTTGAAAGTGGATTTTCTTGTGCTTATGACATTGTTTGGTTACACAGTGTTGGGATTTGGTGAAAGGATTGTAGCCAAAATTTTCAAGGAAAGTAGGAGCAATGCGCTATGCTTCATGCTTTGTAAACTTCTACTGGTATTTACAGTTATCAATAAACTGGAGAATTTGGTCCTTGATAAATTGGATGAGATCAAAAATAGGACACTCTTTGAGGGTTAGGGATCAAAGATCCAGATAGTGCATGACCTTATTAGAAATATTATAAGGTAAACCCTCAAGATATATTTTTTTTGCCATAGTGACTTGTTCTTCACTAGCTAATTGATACAAAAGCTTTCTAAAATGCTTGGAGTATGCAAAGAAGTCCTTTAAATCATAGCACTTCATTTGGAGTATGTCCTTGATTATCCTTTCATGTTTATTTGTTAGTTCTATGCAAAACTCATTAACTAACTCATTCATCAAACAACTAATGGGAACTAGTTGAACTTGTTACTGTACAGTATTGCCTACAGGAACCATAAGAGTTTGAAGTACAAACTTTTGGTAGACTTTGGTATCCTTTTCAGCAGTTTTTTTGTTGTTACACCATGCTCTAGTTATGTCCCATAAATAATTAACTGCAAATCTACAAGTATTGTCTTGATCGGTTCCAGACAATCTTCCTATGATCAGAAAAGTATTGATCCAACTTTCAATTTTCCATTTAGGATCATCATCATTGTGAATATCTAAATACTAGGGTTGTATATTGCAGCTTGTCCACATCATTAGTAGGCAATCTCTTCGAGAGCACTTCTCTGGAGCTTGCAGAGATGTGGGTAGCACTAAGACTGTCTGAACAGACTATTTTTCTTGATGAACTAGCCAATCTAAGGATGTAGTCAAATTTTGCAAAGAATGACCTACATGTGAAAGACTATTGACCAATTTATCATGATTTTGTTGTGTATGTTCTACATGGGTTGTAGCAACTTGTAACTCATCAGCATTCTTATGTACATTATTCAAGAGTTGTTCTATTTGCAACTTAATTTTGCTTAATGAGTCCTTAGTTTCAACTATTCTAGTATGGTTTTTGACAACTATATTACCAAGCTTATGTACATTGGTATTTAGGGTAGCTAAAGATTGCTTGAGAGAAATCATTTATGTACAACAATCATTTATGTTTTGTTGTAGATGATCACAAAATTTTCCAATAAAATTCTTATGTTTGTGATCAAAAGAGGGTTCCTTTTCTTCAGCACTCTTGGGTTGGAAAGCATATTGAAACATAGAAACTGTCCCATGTTCATGTTTAAATTATCCCTTTATAGGCGGCCATCTACCATTCTAATAATATATGTTTTCTAGTTCCTTATACCATTTCAGAGTTTCAACTCTTGGTAAGGGATTGATCATATGGACAAAAGGATGATCTCTTTTTAACTTCTCTTTTCCCTTACTAGTCCTACCTTGTACTGGTTCAGGGACCTCAGGGATCTAAGGACTAGTACTTAGTGGTGCTTCATCCTCAACTTCTACATAAAGTTGGGCTTTTTTCTGGCTAGAGGTACTACTATGTGAGCTAAAAGAGGAACGGGCATCTATGAATGGTGAATCAGGCACAAATAGATTTGTTGTTTTCATGGAGAAGGATTTGGTTAAGATATTTATTTCATTCTAGGATACATGATGAACTGGTTTGGTTGCTTGTAATATTCTAGGCTTAACATTTTTCATCCAATCAAGTTTCCATCTTGCTGGGATATCTATAGTATTAACATGACCTTTCTAAAGCTAGACTTCTCCATTTAGGGTCCTAGCATAAGGTAAATTATCTAATATGGTAGGATTATTTTTATTTGTTAAGCTATATAGGGCTTGTATCTAGACAAAAGCATACTTAAAGGCACCAAACATATTCATACCGTACAATGAGCTAAACAAACCCCAATAGTTCAATGAACCATATTTAACTTTAGGACAGGACTTGTCTCTGGTAGCTACTATCAAATTAGGATAGTATAAAAAACACAACAAATTTTTTGGTATTCTAGATCAACTAGATAATTGGCATGCATGGTTGTAATTGACTTGTCTTCTATCACATAGGGCTAAGTAACAAATAAGACATATGTTTTCAGGAACCAATGATCCTATGGTTACTTGAATAGCACCAAAATGTAAGAAATTAATTTCCCTATAACTTCGAATATATTCAATTTCTTCTATAGGGAAGATGGGTAACATTTTGGTTTGGTAAGTTTGGGCAAGATCGTACTCTAGTGTGAGTTCTACTATTCTCATATGGGAAATAACAATTGACTTGAAAGTAGATTTAGACAAAAAATTCTTCAATTTACTAGAAGTATACAAACTCTTCTTATAAACATTGCTAGGCTTTAATTCAAGAGGAGTATTTGTACTTACCTGCCTAGATAAGACCTTTTCAAAAGTCTATAGGGTCCTCCTATGTGAATTATTGAATTAACTCAAGGCTTAGGTGAAGAAGAGGAAGAAGGTGCTAAGGAAGAAGAAGCCAAGGAAGCACCAACACAAGTCGAGTCAAAGAAAAGAAAGGCTAAATCTTAGCCGACAACCCAGACCAAAGCCAAGAAGGCTACAGAAAAAATACAAGCCAAGAAAACACCTACAACAAGAGCTACCACAAGGGCCTCTACTCAAAATGCCAAGGAGCAAGTGAAAGAAAAGAAGAAGGCCACTGAGCAGACTAGTGAAGTGCAAAAGAAAAGGAGGAAATATGTCAACAGCCAGAGTCTAATGAAGAGGAAAGAACACAATCAGAGTACATCAGCCAATTTAGAGTGGTAAGTCATCCTCCTAAGTCACATATAGATAAAATATGTGATAATGTCAAGAATGCAGATTTTACTAATTTGAAAAATATTGATTTCAATAAGTTAAGTAGAGAGGATCAAAACAAGATAGACGAGTCAGTGTATGCCATGATGGAAAAATTTAAGAATACACCTCTTGAGTTAGACAATACTATGCCTAGGGAGTTATATGAGATTATTGAAAATAAATGGCATAATTGTTTTAAAATGGAGAAGGAAATAAGAGAATCAACACTAGAACAAGTGATGCCTAATTTGACTAGAGGTCAAATAACTAAGGCTAACAAGAAACATGGTGGCAAATTTGCACCAAAGTATAGAGCCTTTAGCATCCTACAAAACAAAATTGAAGAAGTTGTCCAGAAATCAATAAGATTATGGAAATCAATATATAACATAATAGATGACAAGGACAGACAAGAAGAAGAGGATGCAGAAACAAATAAGGCAAAGGCCAGTGAGAGGGAGAAAGAAGACAAAATAGAAGAAGAGAAAAGAGAAGAAGAAATGAAAGAAGAAGAGTAGAAAAATGAAGAGAAGAAAGAAAAAGGTGACGAGGAGAGACACATAAAGGAGATCAAATGGAAATAGCTGAGCAAGAGCAGCAACAAGACCAGAGTGTGCAAGACACACAATTGCCACCTCCTAGCCCTCCTCATGTAACCATCACATCTGTAGGCACTATAACTATAAAGGATGTTACTAAAAAATCATGTTAGAACATCAATCCACTGACTACGGAGGATCTCAAGAAGATCCTTCACCAATCAACTCTACAAGTAAGATTATGCACAAATCCAGTATTGGTGAGTGTGGATGAGTTGAAAAAGTCTATAGCAGAACCAATTAAAGACAAGGTGAAACCACAAGAACCACCTTTTACCATCTCTATAGCTACTCATGGTCAATTACTGATGCTTCCACCACCGATTGCAATAGTTGATACATCTTCCATAGTGCAAAAGCCCGGTGTAGAGGCAGTGAAACACTTAGAGCAAACATGATAGATTACTACATTTGATCCTATAGTACAGTCAATAGGTACACCTCAAATTATTGTGATTGATCACGAGAGAACATATGAGGAAAAATAAGACAAATCTAAAGAAGAGGAGTAAGCCACAATACAAACATTAGTAGAGTTACCAAAAACAAGCATTCCTACAAAAACTCTTCAGAAGCCAAGCATTGATGCCATACCTTTTCAAATCTCTACACCTGGCTCGAGCTCAACCAAAGTGACTAGGATACTTCACTATGGAGACCCTAAGTTATATGAAGAAATTGTCATTCCTACCTATGACTCCAAGACAATCAGCATTGAGCAGATCACAGAGATGCAGGATGCATTGAATAGAAGAAAGAGGCAAGAAATACTCAAGAAGGAGTATAAACATAAGTAAGCATTGCATGAGATTAAGAACATCTTAATGGATGCCTTTAGCTTGTAGTCACCAAATGAGACAAAGCCTATAATGGAATAATTGTCAGATATTGTTGACCAGGTGACAAGTGAAGACCAAGAGACAAATTTGAAACTCATGGAATGGTCTAAAAGGAAGTTTCAAGGGAAAGTGAATGAGAAAATAGCTAGTGAAATAGCACTATCCCAAGTTGAATTGGCCAAGAAGATTGAAAAGGTCAAAACTATACTTGAGAATATATTCTCATTGTACAGAAACTTGTGTGATTTTTCCTATTTCACACAAGAGACAAGTCAAAGAATACTAAGCCTAGAGAGAAATCTAAATATTTCTAGCATGCAGCTACCAAAAGACCCAGCTCAGAGTGAGAAGCATTTTTCTCAAATGCTTCACACACAAAAAGGATTAGCTGCACTAAAAATTGAAGAGGCCAATATTAAGGCTAGATTAATGCAGACACAATCTTCCATCACCCCTCACTTGGAAGTACTCCATAAAGAACAAGCCTATGTTGAGACTATCCTAAAGAAATATCCTAATATTTCTACAATGGAAGGACTTGTTCATCTTGCTGTAGAGACTACCATCCAGCACAAGTCTTTAGAAATTGCTTTAGCAAATTGGATGCAGCTCTTCAAATGATTATGGAGGTAAATAGTACATTTTTGGAAAAATATGGTCTTAACCCCTAGCACCCTTTGACATAAGTATCAAAAAAGGGGGAGATATGAAATAAAGGAGAGTTTACTAAGTAATTACATTCTTTCATTCTTTTGGAGAATAAAAAGGGAAAGATTGTACATATCCTATGATAGAAAAATAGGGGGAGACATATAAAAGGGGGAGATATGAATTTTTTTTTGCAAACGTAGAACAAGTAAATAGAACAGACATAATAGGTCAGCAAGTAGGCATAGGAAATAGATTGGATAATAGGGCAAAGGCAAAAAGTATTAGATACATCAGCACAAGACTTTTGGTTATAGGAATGAAATGGCACAATCAGCTCAAGGGGAGTTATAAGAATTTTGAGGTATATTGTTCCTTACAAAATTTTGAACAAGTTTTTGAAATTTTGTATATATGCCAAACAAATTGGATAATGTACTCATAAGGTTAGATAAATAATGCTTAGTTAAGTGTTTTTGACACTCATGTCAAAGGGGGAGATTGTTGGTCTTAGATTGGTTTTGACAATTGAGTGTCAACACACTTAACCAATTTTCACATAGAAGCCGAGTACACTATATGTGTTGAGCTAGATAGAACTACAATAGGTGTTGAGTGATCTTTAGGTTTTGAGTGAAGATCAAGTGCTAAGTGACTTCAGGTGCCAAGTGAACCATATGAGCCAAGTAATATGTAAGTGCCAAGTCACAGTTGATGTCGAGTAAGCCAGAATGCAATAGGTGCTAAGCAAACTAGAATCATATATGTGTTGAGCACCAGTAGTCTAGTATGTGCCAAGTAACACAAAATCAGCATACGAGTTTCTGCCTTCACAAACTCAAATGTAAACCATTTTTTTTTTGGGCTAACATAAGAGAATCTCAAAGGTTAATAAGGATAAGAATGAATCTTTTATATTTCCTATGCAATCTACATGCAGCCAATAAGAAAAATGGAGAAGGCATGCAACCAATAAGAAAGGTGCAAGCAATGAGCAAGGATTAAAGATTCAATATGGATCGTAGATCCATACCTAACCCTAAGTCTTCAAAAATATTTAAAAGGAGGATGAAATCCCATTGTATGTGGGAATGAGAGAAATGTATGGGTAAACTATAGCAAAATTTAGTGGGAAGAGTGAAAAGACTTAGAGGAATAGAGCAGCATTGCAGTGTCCAGTTGATCATAACAAAGCAAGAGCATTGAATAGACATCATATCTCAAAGCATCAAGGTTAGAATGAGCAAACCTAGTGCCTGAAATCAGCAATTTGAGATTGCAAGTAATCAAGTTTATGAGTCTAAATACTCTCTAGTAATTGTATTAGAATAAAAATCCTATGTTGATAGGTTAGCTTAACAACTAAGTTGTAGATCCTTTGAAGAGGTGATAAAATCCTTTAATAGGGTGTCACTTCATGTAAAGTGTTTGTAAATCCTTTAAATAGGTCACTATTGACAGAGTGTAAAGCCTTTAACAGGGCAAACAATCAAAAGTGGTCAAACATTATTGCTGCAGTGATTTTGTGTGTATCATCCCCACCCCAGTTTTACCTTCTCATTTTGGAGGGTTTCTGGGTTACCAAATTTGGTGTTATGTGTTGTGTTGCATGTGCTTACTTTATTGTTGTTTAATATGTTTACATGCATGAAGTTTATTTTCAGTTAAAAAAATTTAACAATAAAAGTGTGATACTTCTTATTCACCCCCCCCCCCCCCCCCCCCACCCTCAAAAGTATACTTCCCATTTGATTATTCCAACATATGACACCATGACTATAGAATAGATGGGCATACTCCAACAAGCCCTAGCATGGAAGAAGCATCAGGAAATGCTTAGAAGGAAGCACAGGTAGAAGCAGGCACTACAAGATATTAAAGACATCTTTTTAGATGCATTTAATCTGCCAACTCCTAATGGCACCAAGCTACTAATGGAACAACTGATAGAAATAGTGGAGAAGGCTAGTAATGAAGACCCAGATATTACTGCCAAATTATTAAAATGGTCAAAAAAGAAGTTCCAAAACAAAGTGAATGAAAAGATATTAGGTAATATAGCACTAACACAATTTGCATTAGCAACTAAGGTTGAGGATGTGAAGAAGGTACTTAAGAACATATTCTCATTGTACACTAAATTGTGCAATCCCTCACTCTTCACCTAATAGACCAAAAGTCACATCTTGAGCTTGGAGAGCCACATGAATGCATCATATACAAAGTTGTCTATGAATCCAGCTCAAAGTGAGAAGCACTTTAGGGCATTGCTTTAAACCTATAGTCAGTTAGCTACATTGTTTGCAAATGAGGCCAACATAAGGGCCAAACTGATTAGCATCCAGACCACCCTCACCCCCCATATGGAAATTTTGCACAAGGAACTAGGCTATGTTGAAACCCTAATGAAGAAAGACCCAAATCTTTCTACACTAGATGGTCTATTTCACCTTGCTGCCAAACTAGCTATCCAAATAAAGTCATTGGATATAGCATGTGAGAACTAGGATATAGCTCTTAAGATAATATCGGATGTCCATAAATATTTTATGGAAAAACACACTATAAGTGTATATCCCATTGACATATGTGTCAAAAAGGGGGAGAAAAAGATAAAGGGGGAAAAGATAAAAGGGGAGAAACATTTTGGGGGAGAATAAGAATTTTGGGGAGATATGAGGAGATAAAGAAGAAAAGGGATAGAGAAAGACAGATTAAGCTAAGGGGGAGCAAGCACAAAACAAAGCATGAAGTCAAAGAGTATCATATGAGAAATATTTACTCAGCAAAAGTACACAAATTTTGGATATAAAACAGACTTATCAACTTAGGGGGAGTTATTAGATTTTGAGGTATCCAAGTTATTGCAAAATTTTGAAAATTTTAAGTTTTGTATATAAGCTGAATTAAGATATGTTATGCTCGTGAGATTAAGGATATTATTGCATACTCAAGTGTGTTTGACATTCATGTCAAAGAGGGAGATTTTTGATCTTAGATACGTTTTGACAAGTGAGTGTCAACATACTTAATTTATTTACTTAGTTCATGTTGAACAAGTAGTACATGCTAAGCACAACATGTAAATAATAGGCCATGCTGAGTTCACAGTGAGTGTCGAGCCACTCATGTGCCAAGCCACTCAAGTTTCAAGCGGACAGTGTATGCCGAGTGATTCAGGATCCAAGTAAATAGTGGATGCTAAGTAATACAGATGTTGAGTCATAGTATAAAGATTAGTGCATGCCAAGCATTAGAGACTTTAGATGCTAAGTAAGATAGTTTGTCCATTTTTTTTTGTAATGGCACAAACAACTATGTAAACCATTTTTGAGCCAACTTAAGGATGAATTATAATATTGTGGAGATAAGGATGAATCTTAATTTGGATTCCCTATGTAATTACATGTAGCCAATCAAAAAATGGGAAAGATTAAGTGGAAAAATGGATGAATCTTAGTCTTAGATTCGTACCTAACCCTAAGTCACCAAAGTCTTCTTAAGGAGGACAAACCCTAAACTCTCTATGAATGAATGAATGTTGAAGGAGCAAAGAGAAAAGTTTGCATGTGCAAATAGAGCATTCATGGTGGCTAAGGAGTTATGAAGTGAGACTACATTGTAGAATTAGTTAGAATAGAATAGAGGAAAGGAAAAGGATACAAAGAAGAGACATCTAATCAATAAGGATTAAGAAGATAATTGTTTAGAGGTGATATGTTATCAAGCAATCAAGTGTTGACCATAGGATCAAAGTTGAGTCATTTTAATAGGTGATTTTAGTCAAAATCTCTCAACAGAGGAGACCTGACAAGTTCTATTGAAATCCTTTAATAGGGTGCTTACTTAGTTGTGAGTTAAAGTCCTTTAACAAGGCACATTTCTAACAAGGTGTTGAAATCCTCTAACAAGGTGAGACCTAACAATCTTTGTAAGTCTTTAACAGGGAAAACCTTTCACAGGATAGATCATGTCTCATGATCAAAATATTGTAACCTTTATTGAATACACTGTATTACTCCAGTAGTGAAGATTTGTGGGTGCCATCCCCACCCGGTTTTACCTTCTCACTTGGAGGGTTTATGGGTAATCATATCTGGTGTTATGTGTGTGTGTGAATGTTTACTTGCTTACATGATTTACATGTTATTTTAGTTTGTAAATTGAATGTATGAGATGGATGGATGGTAAAAGTTTGATGGGTCCAAGTTTAAACTGTTGATTCACCCCCCCCCCCCCCCCCACCCAGAAGTTTAGCTTTCCTATTGTAATTCCAACAAAATCCCCATACAATAATAGTGTGATGTTTATCCTTCTATGTGAGTGACAAAAAATGGTCACAAAAGTTGCTAAGTGCCCACTACTAGAGCTTGAAAAATACAAGTTTGAGTCCCTTAATTTCTGAAAACAAATGACAACCACACTAGTGAGTGAAGTCCTCAACATATTGCCTTTCAGATGCTTAATCTGAAGCTAGGTGGGGAGTCAATCTGCACTAGTTGGGAGATGGTGGTTCTAGAGAGCTCAGTAACAAACATGAACATGGCACCAAAAGTAAAACCCAATTTTCTATGTAATTTGCTTCCTATATTATTAAACCCAATTTGGTAGATATTTTGACCAAATTGGGATACCCTAATTTGGTTGAAATTTTGACTAAGTTGGGAAAATTATTTTATTAAAAAAAGTATTCATAGGCCAATATTTATATTGATTAAAGATTTAGGTAGAAAAATAAGTGGAAATGTACTAGTATACTTGGCCAATGGCCACGTAGGGTCATGTCCCTATGGGGACATGATCTTTAGTAATTATGCAATCTATGATTAGCATTTGGAGTGTATAACCATATTCATAATAAGAGACTGATTAGATAACCTTCAACAATTTGTTTTTATATTTATGATAAGAGCCAAACAAGATAATATATATATATATATATATAACACCCTAATGAGACAGATATCAATTCTTATCAAGTATATGAGAAATATAATATAGAACAATTGTATATGTAGTAATCATAAGTACATATACATAATATAATGTGTACTTCACTTCTACTGAAGCTACATTTTAGCACCCCATATAGCAACTCTGCATAGGATTAGCCCTTATTGGAAACACAAGATTCAAACATTGGAAGTAGAAATATTTTTGGGTGATGCAAGATTGCCCTTATACCAAAGATGCTCCTGCACCAATCTCCCTTGGAATATACTCAATAATATGTTAATAATATCCCCCTTTGGTATTGATGACAACATATGATAAAAACCATCAATCCAAATATCTCCTCAAAGCATCAATCTAAATACTCCTCCATTAACATAAATTATTCTTTTGAATACTTATCCCCCAAAGATGATACTCTCTCATATACTATTACTCTCCCCCATTCAAATACCCCCATATATGAGTTTTTCATGTATATCTTCTCCCCCATTGACACCAACGAAAAAGGTGTCATTATGCCAATTTAAGAATATGAAGTTCTCTCACTATTTACTTGCTCAAACTAGTATGTAAATACCAAGTTCCAACAAACACTATTATATCTAAACTTTACAGAAGAGTTCTTAAATAACTCAACCTAAAACAACTATTGCTCCCCCATATGAGTAGTAGCAAGCATCCAATCTAGAATGAATAGTGCTCTACTTATATCGGATTGATGCAATCCTAGCTTTAACTACTATGAAATAGGTTGCGACATTACTCCAAGCATACCTCTAAGGTACTCAAAAGTATTCTTAGCCATGGTTTAGTATAGATATCTACTATTTTCTTCCTTTGTACTAACATCCTTCAATTTGATTTCCTTTTCAACAACTTTATCTCTCAGAAAATAATACTTTATAGCAATGTGTTTTGTTTTTGAATGTAACATTGGACTCTTTGACATGTTTATTATACTTGTGTTGTCACTATGAATGATAATAAGTTTTGAAAACTCAATACTTATGTCCTTCAACATCTATTTCATCCAAATAATTTGATTACAATTGTTTGTTTCTATGACATAGTTTGGCCTTCACAAATTTGACCCTATATGGATCTTCAATATATCCATACTCAAAGTATTCTTCTAATTCATTGATCCAATTGATCAATTCTTCTGTGTTAAGATTTCCCAAACATGTGGGAACCTCAAATTTAGGTCTTTTTCCAAGCTTGGAAATAGCCTTAAAAAACTTTTCTTCTTCTAGGTTCAAAACTTCCTCTTCTCCCTGATCAATTTGTCCTTCTCCTTCTCTTTCACTAGTAAATTTGTACCTATTTTTTGATGCGTGAACATCAAAATTGTGACTCGCAAACATAAAAAAATACTATCACTAGAGTGGTGTCACAATTTCAACACACACAATGGCTGTGTATTTATCGATGGTAATCTTCATCAAAAATTGTCACCATCTATGTCACATGGCAATGTCAGACAACTAGTTCAGAACATCAAAATATTGACAATAGTCAGAGATGATTCAATGGGTTTATCACACCATCGATGATAGGATGCATCAAAATAGAAATGACTACTAGAGACAATTGAACAGGTTAGTCATACTGTTAATAGAAGGATGCATTGAAATATTGATGCTAGTTAGAGTTTCTAAAAACATATAGTCTCACTATATATCATGAGGATAATAATAGTCATATGAAGTCAAGAATATATTAGAGTAAGACTTCATGTCTCACTGTATATCAAGCTTGAGATAAAGATCATTATTATAGATTTAAAATTTTATGGTTCCACAAGCATGAGGAAGAAATTTTGAACTGAATCACTAGACAGAAGTTGTAGCTTGTTTCAGTCTTCACATACATTTTCTTCTTCATAACTAGATGTAAAATTTCTTGATGAAAATTAGTCATTTGAGAGATAATAACATGAACATGGTGCCCTCTAAAATTTATACAAAATAGTGTGAGTTTAAAGGACTATTTTAGGACCAACCATTTAAGCAACACCTTAATTGGATTGAAATCGCTATTATCTACCAAAGTTGTGATTTCTACAGCTACAATTTGAGTTGATATTCTTGGGTTACCTAGATAAGGTGCTTATAGCCTATGGATGCTATCCACTTCTAGATTAAAAACTTTAAATTCCTCTAAAGATATTCATTATGGTTGTTTAGAAAATAATTAAGATGCTAATGATATGGTGTTGAAGGTGAAAACCTAGTTTAGCATCAAACATTTTCATTACAAAAAAATCTCAAATCATCAACTTATTGTCTTTGTACTCTAAAAATCTATGTGCCAAATATTTGCAACAAAATTACACCAAAAATCCAAGCAAGGCCAAATCTCACCAACAATATGAATTTATCTCCATGAAAACAATATCATACCATTATAACACACAATCTTCAGATCAAATACTGCAAAATATAGGATAAAATAGAATGTGTCTTACTTCTCAACATGTATAGTCCAAACTCCTATATATAACTTCAATGTATGATTGCATAACTCTTGTTGTACATGGCCAAAAATTAATAATGTCAATCAAAGCAATTTTGAAAATTTCAAAAAGATAATGCAAGAACAAGTTTGAATATGCTTGATTATACCCACCTCTTCCCAAGCCTTTTAAATTGTAAACCCATGACATAATAGACTCATTCTCAAATGACACAAAGAAGATAGCTATTAATGATATATGTATATTGAAAATCAAATACTTTATCCTCCTTGGTGGACAAGTGTGATACACAATCTCTTGCAAGAGTAGCTCCATGTTTGCATACAACATATAGAGAAAGAAACATGTTGTCTATTTCTACCAGAGAAGCAATGATAATAAAAAAATAAATCATAATTTGCATACAACTTATACAGAAAGTAGCATGTTGTAATTAATAGTACTTATTTTAAGGCCATTTTAAGGTTTTCACCTAGAACCTGCTATGTTCACCCACTAAAAGTAAGTACCATGTTGGAGACTTGAAAGTTCGAGCATCTGCATCTACAATAATGACAAGAATGTATGTGAGAGACAGTAATGACATGATACAAAAATAATTTGTCACTAAAATTCTTTTTTATGTGGAAATTAAAACTACTAATATTTTAACCAGATCATAAATTAATAAAAGGGATTGTTAGTGCAATAACAAACATCAAGTATCATTGTCAAACTCAAGCACTCCAGCTTAAGTTTTTCAATTCTACTACTCGGTACCCTGCAACCAAATATAATGAAATCATGGTCAATTAGCAATACATGACACAAATTGAACAAAAGGAAAAAAACATTTCTTTTAATAACATCAAAATGTAGAATGTAGCAATAGTCAAAAAAAGGAACTCAATGATAAAATGTAAATAGTGAAGAATCATTGTCTATAGCTAGTTAAGCATCCATATGTCTTTGGTTCCTCTTTATCCCATCCAAAATAAGATTCAATAACCACTCTAAATTGAGAATGTAAGTGCAAAAATGTTCCATATACATGGACAACATGGGGAGCTAAAAAGACGCAACACATTTACATTTATGACCTGTATAAAAAATGTAAACATGTTGCATTTTTTAGCTCCACTTGTTGTCCTATGCATATTGATTGAGATTACATATTGAACTAAGGCCTCCTTCTGCATTGCCTAAAACCAAAAGGAATGAAACAAATTAATCCAAATCTTAGAAGAATACTTTCATTATTGTAAGCTAAAATATATGAATGGAACCATCCTTGGGAAAAACCTACACATAAAAAATGCCTCACACAGGAAGACCCTCCATAAATCATATATTGAAATCATAAATCATCTCTGTAGGGTTACACTTTGTGTTGGGATTTGAGAATTTTATTACACTTTATCTATTCTGTTATTGGTACTTGTTTTATCTCTCCTGTAAAATCCCTGTAAGTGCCTTAGTCTATCCATCATCTCAATTGGTAAAAGAAAATGGCTAAGTTCCACAGAACTGATGCTCAAGATGGTATCAAAAGAGTTAATGAATCCTTTGTGGAAGGATTCTTTGAAGCTCCTGAAATCTAGCCATCTGACAGAGATTTGAACATTGAAGAAGTTTCAGACATATAGACTTGTGAAAAGGTCTTATCTAGGCAAGTAAGTACATATACTCCTCCTGAATTAAAGCCTAGCAATGTTTATAAGAAGAGTATGTATACTCCTAGTAAATTGAATAATTTTTTGTCTAAATCTACTTTCAAGTCAAAATTTATTCCCTACATGAGAATAGTAGAACTCACACTAGAGTACAATCCTGCCCAAACTTACCAAATCATAATGTTACCCATCTTCCCTTGAGAAGAAATTGAATATATTCAAAGTCATAGGGAAATGAATTTCTTATATTTTGGTGCTATTCAAGTAACCATGGGATCATTGGTTCCTAAAAACATACATCATGTTTGTTACTTAGCCCTGTGTGATAGAAGACAAGTCAATTACAACCGTGCATGTCAATTATCTAGTTTATCTAGAATGACAAAAAATTATGTGTGTTTTTTATACAATCCTAATTTGATAGTAGCTACCAGAGACAAGTCCTATCCTGAAGTTAAATATGGTTCATTGAATTTTTGGAGTGTGTTTATCTCACTGTATAGTATGAATATGTTTGGTGTGTTTAATTATGCTTCTGTCTAGATACAAGTCCTATATAGCTTAACAAATACAAATAATCCTACCATATTAGATAATTTACCTTATGTTAGGACCCTAAATGGAGAAGTCCAACTTCAAAAAGGTCATGTTAATACTATAGATATCTCAACAAGATGGAAACTTGATTGGATGAAAAATGTTAAGTCCAGACTATTAGAAGCAACCAAACCAGTTCATCATATATCCCAAAATGAGATAAATATCTTACCCAGATCCCTATCCATGAAAATGAAAAATCCATTTGTGCCTGATTCACCATTTATAGATGCCTGTTCCCCTTTTAGCTCACATAGTAGTACCTCTAGCCAGAAAAAAGCCCAACTCTATGTAGAAGTTGAGGATGAAGCACCACTAAATACTGGTCCACAAATCCCTGAGATCCTTGAAACAGATAGGCTAGGACTAGTAAGGGAAAAAAGAATTTAAAAAGAGATCATCCTTTTGTCCATATGATCAATCCCTTACCAAGAGTTGAAACTCTGAAATGGTATAAGGAACTAGAAAACATATATTATTAGAATAGTAGATGGCCACATGTAAAGGGACAATTTAAACATGAACATGGGATAGTTTCTATGTTTCAATATGCTTTCCAACCCAAGAGTGCTGAAGAAAAGGAACCCTCTTCTAATCACAAACAGGAGAATTTTATTGGAAAATTTTGTGATCATCTACAACAAAACATCGATGATCTTTGTACAGACATGATTTCTCTCAAGCAATCTTTAGCTACCCTAAATACTAATGTACAAAAGCTTGGTAATATAGCCATCAAAAACCATACTAGAATAGTTGAAGCTAAGGACTCATTAAGAAAAATTAAGTTGCAAATAGAACAACTCTTGAGTAATGTACATAGGAATGTTGATGAGTTACAAATTGTTATAGCCCATGTAGAACATACACAACAAAATCATGATAAACTGGTCAATAGTCTTTCACATGTAGATCATTCTTTGCAAGATTTGACTACATACTTAGATTGGCTAGTTCATCAAGAAAAATAATCTGCTCAGACAGCCTTAGTGCTACCCACATCTCTGCAAGCTCTAGAGAAGTGCTCTCGAAGAGATTGCCTACTAATGATGTGAAAAAGCTGTAATATACAACCCTAGTATTTAGACATTAACAATGATGATGATCCTAAATAGAAAATTGAAAGTTGGATCAATACTTTTCTTATCATAGGAACATTGTCTAGAACCGATCAAGACAATACATGTAGATTTGCAGTTAATTATTTATGGGTCATAACTAGAGCATGGTGGAACAACAAGACGACTATTGAAAAGGATGCCAAAGTCTACTAGAAGTTTCTATTTCAGACTGTCATGGTTCCTATAGGCAATACTGTCAGCAACAAGTTCAACTAGTTCCCATTAATTGTTTGATGAATGAGTTAGTTAATGAGTTTTTCCTAGAACTAACCAATAAACATGAAAGCATAATCATGGACATACTCCGAATGAAGTTCTATGATTTAAAGGACTTCTTTGCATGCTCCAAGCATTTTAGAAAGCTTTTGTATCAATTAACTAGTGAAGAACAAGTCACTATGGCAAAAACAAAATATCTTGAGGGTTTACCTTATAATATCTCTGATAAGGTCATGCAGTATCTAGATCTTCAATCCCTAACCCTCAAAGAGTGTCCTGTTTCTGATCTCATCCAATTTACCAAGGACTAAATTCTCCAGTTTATTGATAACTATAAATACCAGCAAAAGTTTACAAAGCATGAAGCACAACGCATTGCTCCTACTTTCCTTGAAAATTTTGGCTACAATCCTTTCACCAAAACCTAACACCGTGTAACCAAACAACGCCATAAGCACAAGAAAATCCACTTTCAACCTCACACTTTTCCTCGCCATAAGTCATATGTACCCAAGGATCGCTTTCTTCACAAGCATTATCATCCTTGTCCATAGTCCAATTAGATTATTTTCTATATGTGTAATAAACCTAGTCATAAAGCCCCTGATTGCCACTACAAAAATAAAGTTGTTAAAGCCATTTACTCTGACCCAACCACAACAGCGTGGTGAGATGCAGTAGACAAAAAAGATCTTTACATGCAAGATAATATTTTTGAACCTATCTTAGAAGATGTACAATAAGTTCCTGAAGAAGATGAAGAACTTCTAAAAGATCTTGCCAACACTTTTTAAGCTATGGAACAACAACTTGAAGCAAAAGAACATGAGGATTTACCTAGTGTATACATGAACCATTCTAGATGAGGACAAGGTCGATTCAATAACTAGTGCAATAGCAACAACTGAGGAAGAAGAAGTTATAAATGGCAATACAATGACTATGAAGATGATGAAGTTGAACCTATCTATTCTTCCCATTACTACCAGCAATAGCAGCCACCAAAAATGTCATATCAGTCACCTTTCCAGAAGAAGCCTCAATTTGACAACCTTATAAAAGAATTTCAAAACTTGAACATGTATCAAAATATGGAGCATTTTGAACAGGTATGTCAACAAGCCCCTATATTTAATCTTGTCACAATAGAACAAAAGCAAAGAAAATTCTACAAGTTTGAACCTTAGTTATATCCCATTATGAAAGCTTTGAATACATACCAAAATATCTCCACTCCTAGGATAGTAATTTTCAATAAACATTCTAATGTTATTATTAGGGATATAGATGAAGGTCCCTCCTACTCTGGTTTAAGTGTTGATGAATTCTCCTTTAGGATCTAGGAAGAATATGAAGATGAGGAAATTACCAATCTTAATATTCATGATCCATGTATAGTAGGAATGGTGATGACCATCTTACCTAAACCTACTCCAAGATCAGAACCACAATACTTAGTACATCTCCTTACAGGAAAATTTTCCCAGTATATTAGTGTTCTAATAAATGGCAACTGATATGATGCCCAAATTGACACTGGAGCCTCTCTCTCTTTATGTAAGAGGCAAATCCTTAATAATTGGGAACAACTAATAGAAAAAATTGTGTATGTTGCTTGTGATATCCAAGACAACCAATTTAGCTATGATAAATATTGCCACCAACAAGCCTTGCAAATAGAAGGGAAAACCTTTAAATATGATTTCTTTTCCATGCAACAGATGCTTGTAGATGTCTTTCTTGGAGGAAACTTTATAGATAGGTATACCCCTTATGGATGTACAATGAAAAGTATTATGTTTACCCTACAAGGAGAAAAGATAAGCACTCCCAGATTAGTATATGCAATAGAAAAACATCCCTCTATTAATATGATTTAGAATACAGAACCTCTTGAAGACTTAAAAGCCTTGATCATATAGAATGTTTGTTCTGATGATACACAAAAATTTTGGGGAAAAAAATGCCAGAAATGGAAATAAAGCTCAAGCATGAAGCAAAGATGAAGAGCGGGAAAAAGATTCCTATTCTAGTGCATGACTATGATGATACGCAGTAAGCAATCGAAGAGCTCAAAAAAGGGAAGTATATTGTTCATTCTCAATCTGATTTCAATTGTTATGCATTCATGGTTAATAAGGAATCATAGAAGAAGAGGGGAAAGAAAAGAATGGTTATTAATTATAAACCATTAAACAATATAACCATTCCATTCCCTTATCCAATACCAAATAAGTCTTATTTGTTACAAAAGGTTGCTAATTCTAAGATCTTCTTATAGTTTGACTATAAATCAGGTTTTTAACAAATTTGCATAAAGAAGGAAGATCAACATAAGACTGCATTCAGCTACCCATTCAGACACTTTGAATGGACTGTCATGCCATTTGGCTTGATGAATGCACCATCCTACTTCTAGGAGAGAATGGATAAAATTTTCAATAGTTGATTTTCTTTGTGTCTATATAGATGACATTTTAATCTATAGTAAAAACATTGATGAGCATAGGTCTCATCTAAATATTTTTTATAAATTATGTCTGGATTCTGGGATTGTTCTGTCCCTATCAAAAATCCAGTGGTGTTAAGACTCTTGTAAGTTTTTAGGTATGGTAGTTAAAGCAGGACAACTTGAGGTTCAACCTCATGTTAAGAATAAGATCCTTGAATTTTAGCCTCCATTAAATACTAAGGAGCTGCAAGGATTCCTAGGTATATTAAATTATGTAAATAATTTCTATCCAAATGCAGGTTTTGATCGAGAACCCTTACAATAGCTTCTCACCAAGAGAAAACCACAATGGTCAGCAATCCACACTGAAGTAGTCCAGAAGAAAACATAAGATCCAAAATCTTCCCACATTAACAGTGCCAACTACCCAAGACTTCATCTTATATACAGATGCTTCTGATGTAGCATGGGGAGGATATCTATGTTTTGTCAAGGATGATAAAGAATACATCACTGAATACACTAGTGGATTATTTCCTGCAGATATCAAAAAATGGATTTCTTATGATAAGGAAATTTATGGTGTTATCTATTGTCTAAAGAAATTTTCATTAAGATTGATGCATTTGGCCAAAATGTATGATTCGCATAGACTGCACCAGATTCCTTACTTTGAAGAAAAAGGGTCATGGAAGGAAGGATGGAAGAGGGAAATATGTTTGCTAGCAAGCATATCTGAACTAGTATAATTATGAAGTCCAGCATATCCCAGGAAAAGAAAACATTGTTGCAGACTATCTCAGTTAGAAAGTTCCTAGATTATTTATGGTTAATCCCTCTCAGCCTTCTTATTATGGTTTTCACATTGTAAAAGAGTTCAATGTCCTTTTTTCTTCCCTGCATTATATTGCCTAAAGATAATGCTTGATCCAAGGAATGAACCAAATTTTTTGCCATTCTACAAAATATGCCATTGATACTCTGATAAATTTGGGAAGTATGGCACAACCAGAATATATCAATAATGATGATAGTGGAGAATTCACTATTCTTTGAATTCAAAATGATCACCAATATCTATTATTTCTTGATGTTATTTGAATACCTTTCTTCACATGGTAGATCCAATGTGAAGCCCCACGTACTCAGCAAGTAATTGATTTCTTTAATTATGCCAGACCAAACAAGGTTAATCCTAATCATCCTCTTGATCTTGAAGTTTGTGTTCATGTCATTACCAAGATGCACCTGCGATGGGAATCTTATTTTCCTCCCCACTTACAATATGATGACGATCAACATGAATGGAATATTCATCACCAGTTTACTTTATTGGAAATGTGGAGACCACTCACATGGGAGGATGTGTTTGATCATGGTGAATTGACCACTACTCTACCATCACCGGCTAGCTCATCAAGTGGAAGTACAAGTGGTTAGTGGGAATCTACTTTTGTAACTAGCTGTCACTGTCCTACTTTAAGGACATACCACCTTACTTGGTCATCAGGTTCCCAGTAATTTTTACCTACTAAGATAGTTATAAATAAGTCCATGTGGAAGCATATAGGGCATCGAGTCATTAAGTTTTCCTTGTAAGTTTAGAGTCTGTAGGAGTCAGTCAGCAAGTAGAGAGTATGCTCTTCTCTGCATAGAGAATCAGAAATCAGACTATGTAGTCCAAGTCTTTTCTCTATATGTATTGAGATATGTATTAAGGAATATTGAAGCCACAACCATTTGGCCAACAGCCTCCACTGCTAATTCTCCTCAAGTATTCTAATTTTTTATCTGGTTTTATCTCTAGTTACCTATGGGTTGGTTATCTATAAGTGGTATATCTCTGGGTGTTGGTTATCTATAAGTTGTTGCTTTGTCAAGGAATCTATTAAAAAAATTTAGAAAAATAAACATAATTAGCATTTTTATTCTCTTTTACACATTTATGCAAGATGTTTATTAATAGGCCTGAAAAGTGTTGAAGATTACAGACACGAATAGGTATGTATATAAAAGTCTCTCAGTAACGATGTTTTCTTCTTTATCATATACTTCATATAAATCATTCGGATTCTGTGGAGTTCAAAGCTTATTGCTTAAGTGGTATTCTAAATTATCTAAGCTATTATCTCAATTTATCTAAATGTACAAGGAAACACAAGTAATGTATGCATATGTTGCTTGGATTGTATTTTCTTTATATCATTTTCTTCTTAAATTAATCATGATTTTGAATCTTTTTTTTGTTGTAGAAAGAGTTATGGTATTACTGTTGTATTTTAAATGGGAATTACAAGAAGAGTTGGGCATTCTAAGAAAATTCTAAGGTTGTTAAAGGTAGTGTGGAAGATGGATCCAATATCATGATCATCATGGGATCCAAAGAGAAAATGAACATAATTATGTGGTTGTGGTAGAGTATATGCTCAACTATTAGTATCCATGGTTTTTTTTTGTTTTTGTTTATTGTGTCTATGTTTTTCTCTATTTTTGTGGGCATTAATGCCTTTCTTTGGATGTCTTGTTTGAATAAAAAAACATAAATTTCTTTACCAACATTTTTTACGTTCTCCTGATGTAATTTCTATTGCAGAGAACCTAGTTCTATTATTTTGTGCACCACATTTGACTCAGTTTATTTGAACTGCATAGTTTAAAATTGGTTTTCATAAATGCCCACCGTCGACTTATTATGTATTACAAATATTGATCTGTATGATTTATTGTAATTTATTGTAAGCATCTATGAGTACAAGATACTTTAGCTCCTTCTAAGAGTTGACATGTTATCACTTTATTTCTCCTTAATAAGGAATACAAATCATTAGTTGTAGAAGTTTCTTTTATAGGCCTCAGTGTCCTTTGTAGGGAATGCTTATTTAATCATTTGGTTTTATAGACCATGGTGGTAGTGATGGGTTGCATGGACATGTACCATCACTAGATCAGGTTGTTGAAGGCATGGTATACATAAACAAGTTCCCATATTTTTAACAAATATAGGAAAACATTATTATAATCATGCAATAATATATTACACCACCTTATCCTATAGAAAATGTTTCTACAAAAAGTAAGATCAGAGAACTGGGAGTGCCATGCTTTTTGTTTGGCCACTCAACAAGAGGGGCAATTATCTTGAAGGTAGTATTCTTTCCTTATTTATTTAATGGTTCCAAATTATTAAGATCCTACTTGGAGAATTCCTTGACTAACGTGATTTTGATAAATAAGTTGGATTTACTAATTCTAGTTTTCAATCCTGAAGTAATTAAACACATTACTTTTCTACCTCTTGTCATTTATTTACTATGAATATGATTATTAAATGTTTCTAGCACCTACTCACCTTGACTTTCATATAATACATGTTTGAAGGCAGCATTAGATCCTAATTTCAAGAAAATGGTATGAGGAATTGTCACAACTTCTTCAACACTACGTGTCGGGACTGCACATCCAATTTTTGTGGTAAGACACTAAATTTTGAACTAGATTTGTTTTCCAGAGCATCTACCCTATATTACACAAACAAAAATGATTTAAGAAGTATGGAACTCATAACTGAGTACTATGATGTCAGGGGCTTCTATCAATATATGTCAGGGGATCAATACATTAATCTTGGCACTCATACATTAATCAATTTCTTTAAAAAATAATTAATAAGTTGCTAACATTAAAAAATAAAAATAAAAGGTTCAAACCATATTTAAGACAAAGCAAATTTGAACAAGATTTTAGTATTTTAGTAAATGCAACAGATATGACATCTGTATGTGATGGTCTAATTTTCAATTCAACAATGATTGGACACTTCAAGTTGAAAATGTAGATGCAAAAGTTATCTTGCCTACTAGGTGATTATCTCTCTATAAAATTATTTTGATGAGTGACTCATAGTTTATGGTTGACAGCAATGGAAAGAGAAGTTCGTTGTCAATGTTGGTACAAATTGTGGCCTCACTATTGCAGGATTCTATTATGTATGTTTTTCTCATAGTAATGGCTTGGTTAATGGTTTCTACTATGATCCAAATAGTAGGTACGTAACTCTTTCATGGATTCATTTTATGATTAAATCATTGCTTGGCTACCATTTAGTCATATTTAATAATCCATCTTTTGATAAATACTGAACTAGCATGTTAATTGGTAAAATTCCAATCCATTCCAGAAGTTGGAGCTAAAGGCAACAAATGAAGGTTGAGCTGGTTACAGTTTTGCTTCATAGAAGTTTTAATAAAAGATGTGTAACTTATTCAGTGTTTTTAATTTATACAATAAAAATTGTGTTTTTAGTATGTTGGTGACATCTCGATATCTTGGTAGCAAACTGTGACACCATAGCCCATGAAGATGGTGGCCACTTCAAGCTTGGGATCATTAAAGAAAAACACCTAATATGTATATATCTTATATTTCACATTTAATCACACCTTTCCTTCATTAACTATTATTTAAGATTGCCAATGTATGCTAATCACTACCTTATATGCAATGGTTGCTTTCTTCAAGTTAATTGCAGCACTTCCTTGAATAATTTATCAATGAATTAGCTGATCATAACCAGTCCTTGGGTGATAATTCTCCTTCAACGTAAAAGGTAATTGACATGTTTTGCTGACTGTTACTTTCTTCTAATATATAAAGTAGGCTCGCATCATAAGATACAAAGAAAAGATTCCTCCACCCCTTACACCTTCTTTGTTCACAAGAGCTATTATTCAGATTATTAAATGTTGCTTATAACAAGCTTGAATTAGATTAATGAGAGCTTGATCCCAAATATATGTCTATTGCTTATGGTTCCTTTTTCGTTGATTTCTCTTCTTGTCTTTGATGCCCTATGACAATTGATAATCTATCAATATAAATCCTCTAAGAGGGGCAAAGAGACATTCTTTTTTGTGACCGAGACTTTCCTAAAGAGGGGTATCTCTTTAGATATTTAAGTTTTCAAGTAATTGTCCACTGAGAACAAGTTGATGGTAGTTATCTAAATGGTTGATTACAATTCTTAGTAAACAACTACTACCATCCAAAGTGCTCTGTCTTTAACATATCTCCATAACCATTATATTCCATATGTTCTAGTTTGAAGATGTAATTGTTCTCATGCTCCATTATTAGATATAATGTAACCTCCCCCACAATATATTCATGATACAAAAAACATGTGTCAAACTAACATTTGCAGATGTCTTAACCTTTATCATCAAATTGTTACCTAAGAATCAACAGTGCTAATGGAGATTCATTCCCATATGGAGATGACTTAGGAATTGATTGGGCTTCATATGCTGACTTGTCCTTTGATCTCTTTTAGCCATTTACATCCCTGTTTTGGTACCATCTACCATATTAATTGATCTTTCTATGTTCTAAATGTATTTTATTTGGGATATCATTTAGATATTGTTTGACATATATTATCATTAATATTGGTTGATTATTAATAATTATTGATATTCCTATTTGACATAGAAGGATCACTAGTTTTTTAGTGTAGCTTTCAACTGCAACGCGAAACTCTTATGATGATATAGAAGCTATCATAGAGTTGCTGGAATGAAAAAGGTTTAAATCATCAAGTTTTTGAACATGGACAGTTGCACTAAGATAGGTGTTCTCCAGAAACCAATACTTCATTGAAGTTTGTAATGTCGACCCCTACTTGACTTTTTTGATTTGTTTTGACTACATTCTTTTAGGCCTGTTCTATTATTATGTTTTATGATTAGCGGTGTTGGATTACCAAAATTGATTAGTTGTATTTCATATTTAGTTTATATATATATATATATATATATATATATATATATATATATATATATATATATATATATATATATATATATATATATATATATATATATATATATATATATATATATATATATATATATATGTTGAGGTACTTAGTGCCAATTATTTTAGTTATTGAATGATGTTAGTTAGACAAATGATTTTTATGAGGGTTCTATGGATACTTACCCCATACTTGCATGTGTATGGTGTGCGTGTATGTTTTCTCTATGTTTGACATTTCTGATGTGGTTAACGAAGGGAGTCGTAGTCACCTACTAGCTGGGATCTACACGATGAACCTTTTCCTTCCATTCTCTGTTTAGTTTAGAATATTGTGTTTGTACATATGTGGATTTTATGCAGATTGCAGCTATCAAGTATCGACTTCCCTGAATTGCCAGGATGAGCATACCCTATCACAGTATTTCAATGGTATAAGAGGGGAGATAAATTCTTAAGTCCAAATCCTAACCTTTAAATCCATTTGTCTTAGAAAATTAGGACAAGTATCTAAGTTGATTACCTTCTAAATGTGTCGTATGACGTAAATTTGTGATTACAACCCTTTAGTTTGGTCTTGTATGTGTTTTTCTATGATGGGTTTTCATATTTTGTCCTATAAGTTTGCAGTGATTTTGCTATTAATTAAGTCAACTAAAAAGATTAAATTAATGTTTTAATTTAATAGAAAATTATTATGATATTTTTAACATTTAATTATATTTAATTAATTGGGAAATTAATTAAATAAAAAGAATTAAATTATAAGTTTAATTTTAGAACGTGATAATATTTATTTAATTTAATAATAATATATTTAGGATTCTATTTTTAAATAAATGCTAAATATTATTATTAATTAAGTTAATAAATATTTTATCAATTAACGCTTCAAAAATAAATTAAAGAATGAAAATGATATTAATTTATTAAAGAGTTTTAAGATTGCATAAAGTATGCATGAGATTAAAATTTAACAAATTAATTAAAAAGAGAAGTCAAGTGAAATTAAACAAAGAAATTTTAATTGCATAAAGCATGCATGAAAACATAAAAGAAAAATTAATAAAGAGTTAAGAGTTGTGAGCAAGGGGTCCTCTCGGGTGATCACACAATTAGTGCCCCGAATTTAGGAGAGAACTCCTTATCAGCATTTGAGGGTTAATTTTCAAAGGACTGAAGTTTTGGGAAGGAACTAAGAATTCTAGAGAAAGAATTTTCAAAGAGAAGGTTTTGAAAGAAGAAATTTCTCTCACAAATCTTTTGGGTGTTTGTGATTTTAGCATCAAAACTAGGTAGACTCTTGTGTTTTGTTCACTTGGTTAAAATTATGTTATTTAGATAATTCTGTCTTCTTCGCGATTGTTGAAATCAATTTTTTGGATTTCATTGTACGAATCTTTTGATCTCTCATTCTGAATCTTATGAAATTTGTATTGAATCCCATCTGTATATTAGGATTGAAAGAAAAATCAATTAGAAACCCTTGTTTTGTAGATGAAGAAATTTGTATTTAATCAGGGAGGGTTTGAAATAAATAAAAAATTTAATTTGAAAATTCGAATGGTTTTCTATAATTTTCCTATTTGAATATTGATAAGAAATTATGTATATATATATAAATTTAAAAAATATATGCAAATTTATTTATTTGAAAGAAATAAATTATATATATACATATAAATTAATAAAAATTTATTAGTGGGGAGGTGGGACCATGACACCCTCACCTCACACCATTCTTTGCCACGGCTAGCGTGGGAATGCGAATGGCCAACAATGGTCCGCACGGCAGACCCACGACTACCACGACAGACTTTCTACCATGGACAATAGGGCTACCATGGTAACAGGGCTATTGCGGCATCAAAAAAGCCTATGGGCTTATGTTGAAAATGAAGTTCACATTTTTTTTTGATATGATTTTTTATTAGTATTAAAAAAATTAATTATTATAAAATTTAAATATTAATTATTAATAATTTTAATAGTAAGTTTTAATTCATTATTAATTTAATTATTATAAAATTTAGATATCAATTATTAATAATATTAATAATAAGTTTTAATTAATTATTAATTTAATTAATATTAATAAATTTATTAATATAGTTTTATTTTTAATAATTATTAATTAATTTAATTAAATTTGGTTTAACTAATATTACAAATTATTTAATGTAAGTTTAAATTTATTTATTTTATTATTATTAGTGACTCAAATTTTAATAAAATGGTAATTATTTTATTAGAAAATTAATAGTCGTTATTTTTAATAATTTAATAAATAATTACTTGTAAAGTATGTAGAACATTTACTTAAAATTAGATAATGGTAATTCTACATTTTATTCAAATATATGAATGGGGTAAATTATAAGGGTTGAGTTGTAAATCGTAGGTATTCGAAAACTTACATTGAATGAAAACTGAAACCTTACTGTTAACTCAACCATGTGTTTTCAAAATCAAACCAAACTATGAAACCTACACTATTAACTACATATTGTCTATGCTTTGGGTTTGGGTTGACTAGAGTGTTGACCAGTTTAGGACGTCTACCAAAGGCTTGGGAGTTTTGTGTTTGTGATGTTGTGATGAATTGAATCTTTTAAAGTCAACCATGGGGATGTGTTGGTATGCTCTATGATGAGTTTGATTATATTGTTGGTTATTGCTTTCAGTTGTATTTGGATTGCTTTCCAGTCACTTTGATAGGATTGAGGTGTTTGTATGATTTGTTCTTGGTGATGTCATGTTATGACATATTTGACTTAACCATTTTGAGTCTTCGATCAATATTTTTGCGATGCTTTCCAATTGCTCATAGAGAACTGATGTGTTATTATGAATTATCTTTGATATTTTCCAGTCCCTTGTATGGGACTGAGGTGATATACTATGATTCTTTGATTTGTACTTTTATGAGCCTAGGGTATGTAATATGTATATTAAGTTGGAAAGTGGCTTGCAATAAAGGCTGGGGCCCAAAGTGGCTGCTAGGGTAACCCATTGTAAGTAGTTTAATAAGTGATAACATTTCATTAAATGGGTTTAAAATGAATTAATAAGATATTGGTACCACAGAAAGTCACTAAGGGGCCAAAAGATTAAAAGACTAGTCAAGTAACCTTAGAGTTGACTCGTTAGTATGCCTTGTCAGTACGAAAGGATACTAGTTCCACATAGAGTCACTAGGGGGTGGAGGAGTAAAAGACTAGCCGAGTAACCCTACAGTTGGTTTGTGTGATGACACTTGCCCACTAGTAGTATAGATTTCCTACATGTCTTTATTTGCCTCTGGGTCTAGATGTTGATTTTATTTGTAACCTTTGAGTTAGATTACTTTCAGGGTTTCTTTGACTTAGATATTACTTTTGAGTTTTGGATTGATATCCTGTTTGGGACTTGAGACTATCTCCTCAGTGCGGTGGGAGTGGGCCTTTTTGGGTTATTAGGCGATCGAGTGGTAGTGCTTTTTACTCTTACCATTGAGATTCATCCATTGATGCCATGGTTGGAGTTCTTTGTCTGCTTTTCCTTTCATTCCATTCTTTTGTATTATGATGGATGGTTATATCTTTATGATGGATGATTATATCTTTATGATGGATGATTTCACTTATTGTATTGTACTTTATTTCATAGATCCAAAAGGGATGATATAATCTATTTTTATAAATGTATATTCTTTTAGCCTTTCATACCCTATGACATGTATAGCGGATGATTGTGCATTTCGAATTTTATTGCGAAGTGGCATTTGGAACAAATGTATATTATTTTAATGGACTTGGACTTTTAATTATTCTTTCATGTGGATGTGGTATTTGTTAGACTTAGTATTAATTAAATTTAAATGTGACTTAACATCTTGGGATTTTTAAGGAATGTAATCTATTATGTTTGCTTACATATGATTGTATGTTATTGCTTATGCTACTTTATGATTGATGTGTATGTTGTTCCTTTTAAATAAAATAAAAAAATGTTTGGAAAACTTAGTAAAACTTTAGGTTAATTCTTTTAGATCCCTTAGCAAGGTGTTACAAAATTAGTGGAATAAATGGCATAATGATAGATATTCAAAATCGAGCAAAATCTTGCTCAAGGGTGGCTCAACACTACCTTCATAAGTTTGAAAATTTTCTATACAATCAATCTCATCAAGAGACAATGATGACTTTTAAAATTCCCTAGTTTGGCAAAAATGAAGGGAAGAGAATGAAAATACCAAAGCACAATTGGGATTACAAAAGGGTACAACCACCTTATTGCTTTTGTGGTCTTGTTTTGGGCACAAAACTTCTTCAAGTCTAGCTCAATTCTCTTGGTGGATCTATGTCATTTCAACATTCTTGTGGGCTTATTTTTGGACTTTGCATGGCTTCTATGGTTTTCTTCTTATAGGTCACTACTTCTTTCTACTGGTTCATAAGAGTAGGCTCCTCATTTCACTATGTAATTAACTCTTGGAAAGCACCCTTGGTGCATATAATGTATATGGGTTTTTGGGCTTATATGTATTGTTAGTTTGTGGTGATTGATCAGGAAAGTATTGTACATACTTCATAAATTTTTTGGGGCCGACACGTAATAATTAATTATAATCCTAAAGTGGTAAAAATACTTGTATAAAAGGGCTTAGGGTTAGGGATTATTTTAGTGTTGTGATGCAAAAATTGGTTCTTGTGGTAGTATTGAGCTATAAGGGATTACAGATTGTAATTAGGTTGTAATCACTAGATCGTAATAATATTAAACTTGTTGTTTGGTGGACGTAGCCTAAGGATTGGGTGAACCACATTAAATCTTGGTGTCTTATGTTCTTTTCTATGTGATCTATTATTTTCTAATATATATTTTTAGATTAAGGTAAAAGCAGGTTTTGAAGGGCCCCCGAAACCCTTTAACAACTAGAGAAAAGATAAAGCAATAAAACCACCAAGAAAGAAGTCCTAAAACCAACAACAAAATCAAGTTTTATAGGGACTTGAAACCACAAACATAGTCCAAAAAAAGAGAACCCAGGTTTTACAAGGACCTAGAACCACTAAAAAAGTTTAGACCAAAAACCAGTACCAAGTACCACATCCAGAAAATAGGACCAGAATAGGACAAAACTAGAGAACAAAAACCCCAGGCAACTATTGTAGCTCCATAATCATCTTGAAAGCCTCTTTACCAATCACAAAAATATCTTAGATGGAATCAACAGTCAAAGCAGCAGCATCTTTCAGGGCTTTCTTCCTCAAACTCTACCTTGTTCTTTTGCTTGGACCCTCCGAAGATATAATTTCTTCATTGACTCTTTTGCCAAGGCTCGTAGCAGCAACACAGATACTAGAAGTGACCTATTTCATCCTTGTTCCACTTTCCTTTATAAGCATTCTGAGATTTTTCTCATAGTTTTTTAGTTTATTAGGGATATCTCCCATTTGCTCATATATTTTGATATTGTTTATATTTGCATGTAATTTTTATTTCTACCTGTGGTTTAATCCTAACAAGTGGTATTAGAGTGAGGTTGTTTTTCAATTATTATCTGTAGGAAAGTCTCATGGTTGAGTGGGAGTCTCATGGTTGAGTGGGAGAAATGGAAGATGAGGGTAAGCTAAGGGTTGACAGGTTTAACAGGTAGAACTTTCAATTACGAAAGATGCAAATGGAAGACTATCTTTATCAGAAAGATTTATGGAAGTCGTTGGAAGGCAAAACCAAGAATCAAGGATCTATGTCAAATAACAACTAGCATCTTTTGGGAAAAAAGACACTTGAAATGCTTCAATTATGCCTGGCACCACTAGTGGCATTTAATATTTCAAAAGTGAAGACGACAGAAGAGTTGATGCAAACCCTAGCAAAACTATATGAAAAGCCCTTTGATTCAAACAAGGTATTTCTCATGAAGCATTTATTTAATATGAAAATGAAAAAAGGTGGATCCATTGTGGATCATTTAAATGAGTTTAACACTATTACTAGTTAGTTATCTTCTGTGGGTATAAATTTTTATAAAGAAATCAAGGCTCTCTTGATTTTGTGTTCTTTTCTTGAAAGCTGGAATGGATTGGTAATGGTTGTGAGTAATTCTATTCCTGGATCTAGTAACCTAAAATATGATGGTGTGATCAGTGTTATTTTGAGTGAAGAAACTCAAAAATCCTCAAGTGGATCTACATTAAGAAGTGCTTTGAATACACAAAGTAGAGGCAGAACGACTGAGAGAGGAAGCAATTCTAGAAATCATGGGAAATTAAGAGGAAAGTCAAAGGGGAGGATGTCTTAATTGAGAGGACTGAACAACTACTGGTACTATCGAAAACTAGGGCATAAAAAGAAAGATTGTTGAACTTGATAGAAAAATGAAGGAGATAAACTAGATGGAGACAAGGAGACAAATGTGGTAAGTAACAAATTCGAAGAGGATACTTTGCTTCTATCTTTAGAAAGTGTTGATGATTCATAGGTTTTAGATTTTGGTGCTTCATTTCATGCTACACCTCATAAAGGTTATTCCATTGATTATGTCCAAGGGGATTTTGAACTTATTTATTTGAGGGATAATGAACCCTGTCAGATTGTTGGAAAGGGAAAAGTTAAGATTAAGTTGCAAAATGGGAATCATTGGCTACTACAGGAGGTAAGACATGTTCCAAGGCTGAGTAGGAATTTAATTTTAGTAGGGCAACTTGGTGATGAAGGTTGTGTAGTTACTTTTAATGATAAAAATTAAAAAGTTTCAAAAGGTTCCCTTGTACTAGAGAAAGGTGTGAAACTAGGCATCTTATATCTTTGTACAAGTCATTTTGTTCCTTCTACTTTAATTGTTTTAGAGAAAAATGAATGTTCAAGAACAATTGCCACAGTTGAGTAGGGAGAACAAATAGCTACTATAAATTATGATACAATATTGTGGCACAATAGACTTGGGCACATGAGTGAGAAAGGTATGAAAGTATTTCATTCAAAGAAAGTTTTACCAAGTCTGAAATGTGTTAATATGAATTTTTGTGAAAGTTGTGTGTATGAAAAACAAAAGAGAGTGAGTTTTGTGAAGACTGGAAAGGAAAATAAAAAGGAGAAATCAGAGCTTGTACATACTGATGTATGGGGACCAGCTTAGGTATCTTCCCTTGGTGGCTCTCATTATTATGTTACATTTATTGATGGTGCAACTAGAAAAGTATGGATTTATTTCCTTAGACAAAAATCTAATGTATTTCAAACTTTCAAGAAATGGAAATGCTTGGTTGAAAATGAGACTGGTAAGAAATTACAATATCTCAGATATGATAATGGTGGTGAGTATTACAGTCATGAATTTGAAGATTATTGCTCCACTAATGGTATTCATAGATAGAAAATTGTTCCAAGGACTCCATGGGAAAATGGAGTGGCTAAACGCATGAACAGGACTATAATGGAGCATGCAAGGAGCATGAGGTTACATGTTGGGTTGCCCTTACAAATGTAGGTAGAGGCTATCAATGCTATTGTATATTTGATTAATAGAGGTCCCTCTACTCCTTTGGGTTATGGTATTCCAAAGGAAGCATGGACTAGTAAGAAGGTGAGTTATTCTTTTCTCAAAATCTTCAGTTGTGAAGCATTTTCTCATATAGATTCTAAAAATAGAACCTAGCTAGAAGCTAAGTCAAAGAAATGTGTATTTTTTGGATATAGCATTAATGAATTTGATTATAGGCTTTGAGATTTTGAAAATCATAAAATTGTAAGAAGTGGGGATGTCATATTCAATGAGAAAGTGTTGTACAAAGATCTATTGCAGAAACATGAGAAGAAAGAAGATGATTATGTAATGTAGGATGATACTCCAAAAGATGATGTTCTAGCCATTCCTAATGATGTGCAACAATCGCAACAACAAATACTACACACACCAGTGAATGTTAGATAGTCAACAAGGCAAATTAGACCTCCAAAAAGATTTTCTCCCTCTTTGTATTCTATTTTACTTATTAATGCTGGTGAACCTGAATGTTATGCTGGTGAACTAAATGTTATGATCAAGTTCATGTGCAAGTGGATACTAAGATTCAGTGGGAGTCTACAATGAAAGATGAAATGGACTCTTTGCTAAAAAATAAGACATGGGATTTATGCAAGTTGCCTATAGGTAAAAGGGCATTACAGAATAAGTGGGTTTATAGGTTAAAAGAAGAGGATGGAGGTAAGAAATGATTGATTTGCACAAAAAAAGCGCATTGATTTTGATGAGATATTTTCTCATGTTGTTAAGATGACTTCTATTTGTATTGTTTTAAGTATTGTGGCTACTGAAGATTTGCATTTGGAGTAGCTTGATGTTAAAACAACCTTCCTTCATGGAGATTTGGATGAAGAGATATATATGGCTTAGCCACAGAGATTTGAGGTCAAAGGTAAGGAGAACTTAGTGTGCAAATTGAAGAATAGTTTATATGGCTTGAAGTAAGCACCTCGGCAATGGTATCTGAAATTTGACAATTTTATGCATGAGCATGGATATATTAGGTGTCATCTAGATCATTGTGTTTACTTTAAGAGGTTGGATGATGATAGCTACATTATATGATAGCTACATTATTTTATAGTTATATGTTGATGATATGCTTGTAGCTGGGTGTAACATGGATCAGATTAATGGCTTGAGATGCTAGTTAGCACATGCATTTACTATGAAGGATTTGGGGACAAAAAAATAAATCCTTGGTATGAAGATTTGTAGAGATAGGAAGAACAGGAAATTGATGTTATCTCAGGATGATTATGTTGAGAAGGTGTTGCAATGTTTCTCTATTGAGAATGCTAAAGCTATTAGCACACCTTTACCTGGTCATTTGAAGTTGACTAAGGAGATGTGTCCCAAGACACAAGAAGAGGAGGATAAGATGTCCAAGGTACCCTATGCTTCAGCTTTAAGAAGCTTAATGTATGCTATGGTATGTATAAGGCTAGATATTTCACATGCAGTGGGATTCATTAGCAGGTGTATGAGTCATTTTGAAATTGAGCATTGGAATGTAGTCAAATGGATTCTCAGATATTTGAGAGGAACATCCAATAAGTGTTTACATTTTGGGGGCTCTGCTACTAATTTACAGGGTTATATTGACTCAGATTTGGCAGGGGATATTAATACCAGGCAGAGTACTACAAGTTATGTCTTTACTATTGGTGGGGCAGCTGTGAGCTAGGTTTCTAGGTTATAGAAGGTTAATGATTTATCCACTACAAAGGTAGAGTATGTTCTTGCTACAGAGGCAATGAAGGAGATAATATGGTTTTAGTTCTTCTTGGAAGAATTGGGACACCCTCAAAAGGATAATTATTTGTTTACAGATAGTCAAAGTGTCATTCATCTTGAAAAGAATTCAGCTCTACATTCAAAGACCAAACACATACAATTGTGGTACCATTTCATTCGATCAGTTTTGGATGATGGACAGTTAAAGCTAGACAAGATACATACAAATGACAATCCAGGGGATATTTTACCAAGGTAGTGACACGAGAGAAGTTGAATTCTTCTTCAACTTTAGTTGGTCTTCTAGACTAAATAGGAATAAAAGAACAACAAAGTCCAAGGTGGTTTGATCCAGTGGGAGCCCCATGTGGTAGTAGTATTGCTACAGGATCAATCTCCAAGTGGGAGATTGTTGTCTAGTGTGGAGTCTAATCAATGCCCAAGTGGGCGATTTTTAGTTTGTGGTGACTGATTAGGAAAGTATTGTACATACTTTATAAATTCTTTGGGGTCAACATGTAATGATTAATTATAACCCTAAAGCGATAAAAATACTTGTATAAAAGGGCTTAGGGTTAGGGATTGTTTCAGTGTTGTGATGCAAAAATTGGTTCTTGTGGTGGTACTGAGCTATAAGGGATTATGGATTGTAATCAGGTTGTAATCACTAGATCGTAATAATATCAGACTTATTGTTTGGTGGACGTAGCCTATGGATTGGGTGAACTACATTATATCTCAGCGTCTTGTGTTCTTTTTTATGTGATCTATTATTATTTTTTATTGTTTATATTTGCATATAATTGTTATTTTTGTCTGTGGTTTAGTCCTAACCTGTATAAGTTTTGGTTCTTCTTATGTATGATAGACTCCTTTATGCATGAGTGCTTTATGTATTTGGGTTTGGGGATTTCTCTATAGGACTTAATCATGGGTTTTTAGATGCTTAGCACAAATATGTACATGTTATTTTTTGTGGGTAGTAGATAGGTTTTGATGTAGATAGTACTTTCTTCTACACTTTGTATTATGATGGGTATAATTAACAGAGTTTTTCTTTATTGGTTTTTTTCTCTGGGAGCCCTTTTTGAACTAGTTATTTTGTGTTTTTAATACATTGGTGACATCTCTATATCTTGGACTACCTACAAAAACTTGTGGAAAACACAGGATAGCTAAAAGTCCCAAGGATAAAGAAAAGGGCTAGGGATTGTGTCTAATTATTGTGCACTAGACCAATTAGAGTGTGAATAGGTTGTGAAGTACCTCAAATCTACTCATTTTTGCAACAAAACATGAAAAGAGTAATTCTTCCCTTTTTAGTCCTCCATGGAACTATGGACATCGTGATAGATCCTACTGCATCTTAGGATTTATATAATCAAGCAGCTTCAAGTCATAAAATAATAAAGCTTTACAAAGGACTTTTTCATGAATTATTATTTGAACATGAGTGAGATGAGGTTGTTAGTGACATCCTTGATTGGATGGATAATAAATTGGAGTCCTAATGTGGTCCACGTTTGTCTCTTTGCCCTTGCTCATTTCAAGAAAATGTAATAAAATATCTTGTCATTAAAAAAATAATTCTTTCTATGACCTTGTCATGCGAAATAAACATTTTATCAGTGGTGTTTATGTGATGAAGAACTTAGAGCCAGTTCACCACCAACAGCTAATATTTTCACCTTAATATTGACAACTTCAATAATAATTGAAGTCATGTTAATTCTTCATTGTCTAGAAAAGATGTTTGGTTTTATGATCTTTATAGTTCTCATTAGCTTGTGAAGTTCTGCTCTTTATAGGTTGAGTATTCTGTAAAATATGCAAGAATGCACTTATGATCAAAAAAAATAAAGTTACTAAAATACAATAGGTGGTTCAAAATTTGCCAAAGAAAGGTTCATCTAAATCTCTAGCAATAATTATCAATTAATTCCATGAAGCATTCTAGATTATTTAATGTCCTCAATTATTCAATAAATGTCCTTGATTCTTCTTACTTTTAATAGGAAAATTGGAAAATGAAAGTCCACTACCAAAGAGGATAGATCTAGTAAAAAGCAGGATAAGAAAAAGACAACCAAGGACCTGAACAAGCCAAAGAGGCTTGCTAGTGCTTTTTTTGTTTTCATGTATGTAAAATTATTACATCCTTTTCAACAAGGTGAGCTCTTATTGCAATCATGTGAAAGCCTACAACCTGTGAGCACAATAGTCACATGAAGGCACATGTCTTGCAAATATGTCAGCCCAATAAACACACCTAACCTATGGATGTAGTGATCCAATGAGAGTTTTTTTGGCGATTGTCACAATAATGATTCCATTTGTGTTGAAATCAACTATCATGGAAGATCTTCATGTGCATCCTCATGGAGGTTGATTCTTTGAAGGGCCTCCCTAAGAACATCAAACTTGACACCCCTAATGGTTTGTGGATTCAGACTTTGCTCTTAACAATTCATCTGTGGTTGGTGATGGTGCCAATAGCTCTTCTATGTCTGACTAGGCTTACACAATAGAAGCTCCCCTACTTGCTTGCACAAACATCCCAAGTGCTAGATGCAATCTCTTCCCTTAGCATAGCTTTCCAAATTACTACAATGACACATTGGAACAACAACCATTGTCAAACCACACTCCCAGATTTTTGCCAATGGAGTGAGAAAGAAAAGCATCTTTAGGGAGTCGCGCATAGTAAATGGGTTGCTACTTCATTCTGCTCTTATAGATCTGATGTCACTGATTTTATTTGGAATCTAGTACTACATTCATCTTTTTCTCATTCTTGGAAATGGCTTCATTCGATTACCATAGGGAGCTTCCAATAAAAAAATCTCCCTCGTCACTCATGACAAGCAACCCAACTGCTAGACGATGGGTCACCCTTCAGATCACTTTCCAGGTAACCACAATGACAACTGCAACTGAATAATTCTACATTATTGTGCCAATGAAGTTTCATAGAGACAACTTTGGGGAGCCCTTGCATAGCAATCAAGATGCTTTATGGCCCTCCAATAGAAAGGATGCTAATGCCAATATTCAAAATCCAAAAAATGTGTCTTTCTTGAACACTAACACTGATTCTATTGGAGGGTCAATAGGAGTTTCTATTATCAAATCTCTCATTAGCCATGATAGGTTCATAACAAATTGCGAGAGCGCTAAGTAGCCACCTAATGCTAGAAGAGGGCTCACCATTAGATCAACTTCAAAATCGTTGAAAAGATGCGCTATAGAATGACAACCACTGCCAAGCCTCTTCCAAAATTGTGTTGGTTGAGTGATCAAAGAAGATGATCTAAGAGAGAGTCCATGGGTAGGCATTCATTGGGGGATTCACCCACTCTATTTTAAAAAAAAACAACTTAGTTTGGTCAAAAATTTCAACCATCTCCTCATGGTTTTCCATGAATAAACAGTCAAATTTTTTACCAATCCTTTGGTCATGACCATGGCATCGTGGTCATGGGATGGGCCAAAATTGGTCAAAATTTTGACCAATTCTTGAAATTTTTCTACCAAGAATTGGTCAAAATTTTGACCAAGCATTTGGTCATGACCATGACATTGTGGTCATGGGATGGGCCAAAATTGGTCAAAATTTCAACCCATTCTTGAAAGTTTTCCACCAAGAATTGGTTGAAATTTCAACCAATTCTTGAAAGTTTTCCACCAAGAATTGGTCAAAATTTCAACCAATTCTTGGAAGTTTTCAACCAAGAATTGGTCAAAATTTTGACCAATTCTTGAAATTTTTCTACCAATAATTGGTCAAAATATCAACCAATTCTTGGTAAGTTTCGATCAATATTTGGTCAAAAATTTGACCAAAAATGACAAATCAATGTCAATAGAAACAAAATAATTTTGACGAATGTATTCATCAAAATTTTGACCAACCTGCAACTTGGTTGAAATTTTGACGAGAAAAATAGTGATGAACTACTTGGTCAAAATTTTGACCAACCTGGGTCAAAATTTTGACCAAAATTCATTAAAAATTGGGTCCAAATTTACTAGTGGTAGAGTCATGTCCCTATGGGGACATGATGTCTCATTTATAATTAGCAATGTTGGTGAAGACCAATATCAATTACAACAACAATACTCAATCTTAGTAGTGATTATGATATACGTACAATCAAGGTTATTGTTCATTCTTAAACATTTATAATTCATACTTTCGATTTATATTACAAGTATTTGAAGGGCATACACAAGGAGACTTAATCTTACATACATACATACATACATACATACATACATACATACATACACACACACACACACACACACACACACACACACACACACATTCAGAGTTAATGAGTTATTTTGAAATAACATAATTACAGACTATGCTATCACATATTATCTCTATTTGAGATCCTACACTTTTACATGGTATTAGAGCCATCCTAATAGAGAAACTCATTCTCAAAGTTACTAAATCTCAGAATTATCAATATCAGATTTTTATATCCTCAAATTCAAAATGGTAAATCATGTAAGATTAGAGAATAGACTTGAAAGAGCATCAAATTTTTCACCATTGCAAATTTGAGTTATGATTGTACTACGAGAGACGTAGTTAGAAGAATACATAGAGTCAAATAAACCAATACCAAACAATGATCCAAATACAACAACAAAGCCATGAAAATTATTATAGACTCTACGAAGGATCATATTCTTCCCTCCATATCCAATATTAAAATTTCTTTTGAGATGCTTTCTACAATTAAGAATACTTTTGATATCAACAACACTAGTATATTGATAACATTAAAGCAAGATCTTCTATATATAAAAATGAACAATGGAGAGTCAATTATGTCTTATTTCCTAAGAATTTCTGAGTTAAAAGATCAACTTGCAACAATTGGAAGTCAAGTTGATGACAAAGAACTTAGCATCATAGCTTTAAAAGGACTCCAACTATCTCAGGAAATGTTTATTCATCGTCTAAGCTCTCAAACTGATCTTCCTAAATTTGAACTACTAAAAAATAAATGCACTCAAGAAGAATCAAGATTAGTTTCCAGAGGAATCGACATAAATCAAGAGGGAGACATTCAAGCTCTTCATGTTAATACCAACAATAAAGAAAAGAAAGGTAAATTCAAATGAAATAGGAAGGAATTCAACAAATCATACAAGAAATGAGATTGGTCAAAAATATAATGTTTCAAAAGTGACAAATTTGGTCACACTCACAACTTTTGTCTTGAATGAAAGAAAATTCAAGCAGCTCTAGAAAACATCAAAGAGGAAAAAGAAGAAAACTTTGCATTTTATCTAGCACTCTCAAGTGCATTAAACTCCAACAAAAATACCTAGATTATAGACAATGGAGCATCATGTCATATTAGAAGTTTTAGAGACAAATATGAAAGCTTTGAAGAATACTCCTCTGAATTAGTAACCATTGGAGACAACTCCACACCCGGTTAAGGGTATTGGATCATGTTCAATTCAACTAAATTCAAGTATTACTCTCCAACTTAAAAATGTTTTATTTGTACCTCTAGTATAAAAATAAATTTGGTCTTTATCTTTGGTCTTGTTGATCAAGGGTACAAAATCACCTTCCAAGAGGATAGAGTTCTATCTTGGCCAAAGAATTCCAACATCAAAAAAGCTATTGTAGATGCTCAAAAATGGTTTGTGCCTACTCTTTCATCACCTTTACATCCTAACTTGTCCTATTTTATCATTTCACTAACTTTGATCTTTTGGCTAACTTGATCATCATTCAATCAAAATGAAAATTATCTTAGAATCAATTCAAAACCAATTTAATGTCCTCTTATCATCATTGATCCTTTAGGCATTGTTAGGTCCTTCAGTGCCTTATCAACATTCATTAATTCATGTTGTGTGTCCTTGGCATGTCATCATTCCATCATTTGATCACTTGGCACTACCATGTCCCTCGGTGCTTTTTCATCCTATCCCCTCATCATCTTGCCATCAATTTATATCGTTCATTTGGCATCATTTATTTTATCAATGTAATTATGTCCCTGATTCAACCCAATTTCATCACATTTGATCTACATTTTCATTACAATCCTTTAATAGGGTTATTCCTTGTATTTATTTTATCATTTGGCCAATCATTTCTATCAATTTCTCCTATAGGAATAAATAACCCATGCTTTATTCCTATGTCTTTAATCATTTAATCCATTTCATTTTATTAATTCATCCTCTTTTATTAATTATTCCCAATTAATTAATATTTATTAATTACTTGTTCCATTTCCATGAATTTTGGGAATTTTCTATTTCCTAAATTCTAATTTTCCATTTTGGAGTGATTTATGAGTTTTTAAATTAAAAAATTCCAACTCTTACATTTTCCCACTAATTGTGCTTCCACTTTATCTTTTTAAAGCCTCCACTTTCCCTTTTTATTTTGTCATAAATTGTCATAGTTTATGACAAATTTCTTTTTCTCTTTTGTCATAATTGTTATATTTTATAACAAATTTCCTTTTTTTAACTCTTCAATTTCTAATTGTGCATCCTTTTGTCATACTTTACAAAAAAAATCCGCTTTCAATTTGTAAACTTTCATATTTTTATGACATTTACCTTTTTGTATACTAAAATTGCTAATTTGCAATTTCTCTTACCAATTCTATAAATTGTAATAATTTGTCTCATTTTTTGGTTAAACATCTTCTTTCAATTCTTCTCATCATCATATTATCATTTTCCATCTTGCTTTCATTGTGTCAATATGGGAGCTACATCAACTCTTTTAGAGAAGCAAGAAAGGGCACAATTGTCAAATTGAGGGAGTTTGTCATTCTCCTTATTTTGTCTCAATTTCTTTTGCGTTAGGATTAGGATTTTTTGTGCATGCTTTTAGAGTTTGAGGGTTCCTCTTACATGCATATTTTTTATTTTTTTCCTCTCCTACATCTGGTGAACCTGATGTGAATCTTATACTAATGTGCTTTATTTTTCTTCTATGCTTGTAGGTACAAGGAAGAATCTTGGAGCACTCTTGGAGTCTTATTTTATTTGTTGTTTAATTTCTTGTTTTGGAATTAAAATGAACAACAAAGTCACATAGTCTAATTAGGAGGTTAATTAATATCACATCATCCCATCTAGCCTAATTAGGAGGATCAAAGAACAATAATTCTTCTTTTTTATGCTCTCAAATTTTCCTTTCTTAATGGATCAAATGAACAACAAAGTCACTTAGATCTAATTAAGAGGTGAATGAACAACATATCTCATTTAGCCTAATTAGGAAGGAAAAGAATAACAAATTTTCATATTTTGTCAAACTTCCTTTCTTAATGGGTTAATAAATGATTATCATACAATTTTTCATTTTTTAATCTCAAAGGGCTATATAGACGTATCCTCTCCCCTCGCCTTTGTGGAACTTGGGTGAAGAGAAATCTATGTAGTTCTTTTAAAGTGGCATTTTTTGTGTTACTAATGGTCTCTTTTTAGCTTGTGGCAATAGTGGGATGAAGATCATATCATAAAACTACTAATGTATTTGATGCAGGACATTGTTTGAAGACCTTCTATGTTTGCCTTAAAACCAATGTGTGTTTGATTTCTTAGATTAGAAAACACTTTATTTGGGTCCTATAATGAACATTTTCTATTCTTCTTGGTGTGTCTATAGTGTCTAAAATCCCAAAGGGTTATATAGATATATCCTCTGCCCTCGCCTTTATGGATCTTGGATGTAAGAGAAATTTGTATAATTCTTTTAGAGAAGCTTTCCTTGGACCAAGATATCTGATATTGGGTATGCCAGGGGATGATTTCAGAGCAATAAAAGGCCAAAGCTAGGTCTCCACTCTAACTGCTAAATAAAGGCTTGATTGTGGGTAATTCCCAATCAACAGTATGGCTAGGTGATAGCTCTCTTCTAGTACCCTTAGAGGTGTGTCAAACCCTAGTTCTTAGGGTTGGGAGGCCTCTTGTTGGAGTTTATCATCCACTTGCTAAACAAAGTGTCCCGTACTAAAACCATGTTTTAATGGCCAAAAACCTTCTATCCACTGGCTCAAGGGGTCACCCATACCTGTGAAGACATCTCACACTTTCACGGTCCTTAGCAAAGACAACAATCCCTTGGGAAGTGATGCCCCTTGGGAAGCGGATCTTGGTATGCCCTAGAAGTGAGTGCACTATAAGGGGGAGCCTGTGCTACCAAGACTCTATGTTGCCCGCTCTGGATAAGCACGGTTGAACTTTGATTCAAGTGAGGATTCAATGGATACTATCCTTTCAGCCTAGGTTGTGGTATGTCTGTTCACTTTTAACAACAACCATGTTGTCTATTGTGTCTTGCGTGAGTGTTTTCACTAATCAAGATAATTTACAAATTTACAGACTTGCAAACACTTGTCAAAAACCTTGAAAACATTTGCAAAATAATATACTTGTCAAACTTTTCTAAAACATTTGCAAAATATACACTTGTCAAACTTGTTCAAAAACTTCAAAAACATTGTGCAAACATACACATGTCAAAACTTGTCCAAAATATTGCAAACAAATAGAAACTCAAACTTGTTGGCTTAGAATCTTATGGCATGTCTCTTAGAAATTATTTTGCATATCCATCTTGCATATTGCATATCATGTCGTTTTCATATTCCTTGCATAATTTTTATTTTGCACTTAGGATCCCTTCTGCATGGTATAGCCCTTATCTCGATCTCTACATTGTCCTCATTTCCACTTATCATACCTTACATTATCCTTATTTCACACATCCTAATCCTCATTTTTATCCTCATAGTCCTCATTTTGATCCCATCATAGCCCCCATTTTCAATCTTTTGTTGAGAATCCAAACAAAGCATGAGTCTTAGATTATTCTCTTATTTGAATGAATAAAGGCTCTTAACCTTGGTCTTTTTATAATTTGTTCTTTTATCATTTTGTTTGAGTCAAATTTTATCAATGTCCTAATGGATTTGACTTGGTCCTTTTTATCAAAATTGTCCTTTTGATTTTCTCCTTTCTTTCTTGGTTAAGATCCAATATTCATCCTTGTAAGGTTAGACTCTTAGCCTTGTATTTTCCAAAGATTTAACTCAAAATTAAAACCTTCTTTTGCATGTCCTTAGTTTGCATAGTCCCCATCATGCATAACCTTAGGTTTCATAGCCTTGTCCTCATTTTTCATTATCTTAGTTTTCTCAAACCATAGTTGCATAAACCTGGGTTTGCATTTCATCTACTTAGTCTAAAAATCCAAAAAAATTTGCATTTTTCATTTGCATATCAATATCCAAAACATTTTCATATCATATCAAAAAAAATTGTCCAAACATCAAAAGCCTCCAAAGTGCAAGGAGCACTATCAAACACAAACTTTGTCCAAGTCCAAACATTTTAGCTAGGCATTTCTTTGCATAGTCAAACCTTTGCATACTCATATATTACACTTTAACTTTGCATGTCCTAAATAACCAACACATTACTTACATAAACCCTTATCTTGCATTTTCATTTAAAAATCCCAAAATCCAAAAATAAAATGCATTTTGCATACACCCTCATACTTAGGTGCATTTGCATACATTCTTAGACATCATGCCAATTTTCACAAGATCACAAACTTCCAAAAGGCAACAAGGTCCATACTAAACCATGTACATTTCAAGTGACAAGAACCCAAAAACATTCTTTGACCCAACACAAGACATACATGTGTAGTAACAAAGTTTTCACCCAAACATCATGGGTACTTCACAAACACCTTTTCACTCAACACAAGGTTTTGACCCAAATGTGACATAAACTTCAAATGACATTACCTCTTTTGATCAAACACAAATGACACCCACAACAACTTATGATCAATAACTTGAATCTTACATACTCCTTATCGAAAGGTTGCAAAATAAATTGGATAAAGAAGCCAAAAAGGTTCAAGACCAAATGAAATCTAGTATAAAATGAGGCTATGACATGGCTAAACTTTATAATTTTCCATTTCAAACTTTTTCTAAAGCTCACGTATAATATCTCATGGATAGATAAAAAATGCCAAAACTTATTGCACAACTTGCAGAGGAAAAGAAAAGACTCAGCCAAATACTTCTAAATGAAGACCTTAAATATGATCAATCCAATCCTATTGAACTTAAATCAAGTAAGTCTCAATAAATTTCACAACCTTTGGTCCCAAAAATTCAATCCCAAATAATTTGGCCTTCAACATCATTTGATCAACAATACTTTGTTTCCTCAAACTCACAAACAAATCCAATAAGTCTTTATCAAACAAACACCAACTCAAGCATGTCAAATTTTTCACACCAAACAAACACAATCAATCAAATTAATTTTGAGGAACATGCTATATCCAAAAAACTTGTACAACATGTAAATATCAATTCTACATCACCAACACTATCAACCAAGAAAGAAAAATCCAAGTATAATACTATTAAGAAAATCTTTCAAAAGTTATTTGAAAAGGATGAAAATAATGATTCACACATGTCTAGCAATGGCTCATCCCAAAACATTCATATTGATGCAACACCATTGTCCCCTCAAAATACTCACCTTCAAGAAACATCCATGTCTCCCTCCATCCCTTCATCTCCCAAAAATTCACAAGAACATTTTCCTTCATCACCCTCAAGTTTCACTTCTAATGTTGAAACCACTCAAGGACTATCCATAGAACAACTTCCAACTAGTCCCATCCTTAACATAAGTCCATTTCATGAATCCCAATTTCTAGATCCTATTTCAAATAGTCCAAATCAAAGTATAGATCCATCAAATTCAAATATTAATCCCTTTTCAAACTTTCATACCCCATGTCAAGAGGATGATTTTAAATAATATAAAAATAAGTCCTAAAAATAATCAAGATCAAGATCCAAACAATATCCAAGCCAATCCAATCTTTGATCAAGGCCTGATTTCCACTAAGCTTTACAATAACCCCATTTCCCAAGATGATCCATTTCCCCTTGACCTTTCACTTTTTTAGCAAGATCAAGATCACCCTTCCATATTTCCTATTGATCCAAATCCAAGTCAAGGTCAAAGTATTCCTTCACTCATAGATCATCCAAAAGACCCCATCATTCCTTTATATCCTCTACAAGATCCTATCATCCCTCCAAATCCTCCACAAGATCCCATCCTACTAGATGATTCTATCACTACTCCCATTATATTGAAGGATCCCATTGTTCTACTCGATCCCCCTCATGGTTTACACACATTTGTGCAAGATGTTCATAAACCCCCTTCACTTCAAATAGGTTCCCCTAGTTCTATATAGTCTAGTCCAATTCACTATCCTATCAAGTCTCCCATATCATATGCACCTAAACATGGACTCGCATCTAGTAGCAAGTATCATACTGGTCAAAATATTTATCGAGTCAAAGGGTCTAACATTGAAGAACAAAGTATGTCAAAACCCTTTCATATCAAAGAGGATTCTAAAGGTCATGACTTCAATCCTAAAGCTCACTCTCAAGGTGTTGGTATCCCTTCCAAATCTAGATGAAAACATATACCTCCTCCTTCACCCCTTCCATCCATTTTAGGTCTATATGCTCCTCCATCTACTCATTCACAATCCACTTACACTTTCCCATATACAAATATGCAAAAGCACACATCCTTGAGAGCCCTTCACCCATCCAAAATTCCTCCACACAATTCATATCCATCCCTTAATTCTATTCCCTCTCCAAGTAATTTGGACGCCAATCATAAGGTCTATAAGTCAAGAAATCCACATGCAATTAAGGATTAACATGTCTAGTATAATTGACATGTGAATGCTGTTGGAATTTATAAGTGGGAAGATTTACTTCTGGGGGGGGGGGGGGGGAATTCAAAAGTAACTAACTTTAACTGTTTCAAAACCTTTTAGCTGAAATCATTCACGTACATCTAATAAACATGAAAGTAAAGGCATGCATGAAAATAGATAACACAAGCTTTTGGTAACCCAGAAACCCTCCAAAAATGAGAATGTAAAACTGGGTTGGGGATGACACCCATAAAATATCACTGCAGCAATATGTAACTATTTAAGGTTACAAAGTTTGACCACTTCCAATGGCCTGCCCTGTGAAAGACCTATCTTGTTAAAGACTTTACACCCTCTTAAAAAGTGGCTTGGTTAAAGGATTTACAAACACTCACTTGGAATGTTACCCTGTTAAAGGATTTAGCACCTTGTTTAAAGGCTTACAACATGGCTATTAAACCAACCTATCATCATAGTATTTTCATTCCTAATACAATGGCAAGAGAGTATTAGAAGGTCTTGACCTGATGGCTTGCAATCCTCAATTACTGATTCTAGATCCTTGTTCTGCTCTGTCTGATCTAATCCTTGCTTGATCTGATATGACTTTCCTCGAAATTCTAATATTTTGTTCTTGATCAACTGAATTCTGCAATGTTGTTCTACTCTTTCTAAATCTGTATACCCTTATGCACTTCACTAACATTCTCCCATAAACTCTTACTCATATGCACACACAATGGGGTTTCATCCTCCTTTTAAAGGCTTTGAAGACTTAGGGTTAGGTATGAATCTACAATTAGTATTCATTCTTGTTTTCCCACTATTTTCTTTCACTTTTCCTATTGGTTGCATGCTTTCTCCATTTTTTTGAATGGTTGCATGTTGATTACATAGGTAATGCAAAAGTTTCAATCTTATCTTCAAGATCCTTTGAGATTCATCCTAATTTGGCTCAAAAATGGTTTACATCTAAGTTTGTGAAGGCACAAACTCATATTTTGATTCTATGTTACTCAGCACTTACTAGTTGCTGATGCTTGGCACATATAGGAATTCTATCTCACTCAGCTCCTATAGTAATTCTATTTCTCTTAGCATCTATACTCTGCTTGACACCTATAGTGACTTGGCATCACTTATCACTTGGCACCTAATACTTGCTCGGCACCTATTGAATCTCTGGCTTGGCACACACTGTAGCTTGGCATCTATATTATACTCGACATCAACTTAAGAATTGGTTAAGTGTGTTGACACTCAATTGTCAAAACCAATCTAAGACCAACAATCTCCCCCTTTGACATAAGTGGCAAAAACACTTAACTAAGCATTATGAGTCTGATCTCTATGAGTATACTACACATTCTATTCAGCATATGTAAAAGACTTCAAAAACTTGTTCAAAATTTTGTAGAAGACTATATACCTCAAAAATTTGTAACTCCCCCTAAGCTGATGTGCCAGTTCTATAACCACGATTCCCTTAAGATGAATTTGTCTCATGTTGATGTGTCTGATACTCTTTGCCTTGTTTGTACTCTGTATCTGCTTTGTTTGTACTCCCCCTTTTTTTCTACTATGTGTTTGCTCCTCCTTTCACATCTTCTTGAAATTTTTATTGTCCTTTTGGCTTTTATTTCCTTATCTCTCCCTTTATCTACACATCCATTCTTATTATCTCCCGCTTTCATGAATATCTCCCCCTTTGGATATTCTTTGTTGCTTCCATCAAAAAAATTGTTTTATCTCCATATATTTCTCCAAAAAATGGAATTTCTCCCCCATTTTGACACTTATGTCAAAGGGTCCTAAGAATGAATAGAATATTTAGCCAAAAATGTTTTATTTACCTCCATTATCATCTTCAGAGAAGCATCCCAATTGTCTAAGGCAATTTCCAGTGCTTTGTGCTAGATGGTTGTCTCTACTGCAAGATGTACAAGGCCTTCTAAGGTAGAAAGATTAGGGTCTTTCTTTAAAACATTTTTTCCTTATGTAGTACTTCTAGATGCAAGGAAATAGAAGACTATATTTGTATTAGTTTGGCCTTAACATTGGCCTCTTTTGTTGTCAATATAGCTAACTCCTTCTGAGTGTGAAGCATTGTTGCAAAATGCTTCTCACTTTGAGCTAGATCTTTAGGTAGCTGTGTGCTAAATATCTTAAGATTATATTCCAAACTCAATATTCTCTGGCTAGTTTCTTCTGTGAAGTATGATGAGTCACAATTTGGAGTACAATGAGAATATGTTCTCAAGTATTATTTTCATCTTTTCTACTTTCTTAGCTAGTTCAACCTATGATAGTGCTATCTCACTGGATATCTTCTCATTAACTTTCATTTGAAATTTCTTTTCAAACCACTCTAATAATTTAACATTAGTATCAAGGTCTTCATTTTGTACCTGGTCCACTATGTTGGACAATTTCTCCATGATGGGCTTTGTTTCATTAGTTACTGGCAAGCTAAATGCATCACGAAATATGTCTTTTATTTCTACCAATGCTTGCTTTTATCTATACTCATTTTTTAGTATCTCTTGCTTCTTCTTTCTCTCAAGTGCCTCTTGTACTTCATTTATCTATGCTAGATTCATTGTCTTGTAGCCATAACTAGGTATGACTATTTCTTCGTCAAGTGCAGAGTCTCCATAGTGAAGTACCCTTGCTACCTTGGCGAAGCTCGAGCATGGTGTTGAGATTTGCAGTGGTACTGCATCAGTGCTCAACTGCTTGGTAGGAGTCCCTGAGGTAGGTAAGTTTACCAGTGTCTGTATTGCCTCTTGCTCTCTTTCCTTGGGGGTTTTCTCCTCTTCCTTATCTTCTTCTCTTCTACCCTAATCAATGATAATTATTTAAGGAGGTGCACCTTGGCTTTGTGTTGTAGGAACATCTTGTCTTGTCTGCTCCTTTGTTGGCTCCTTGGTAGTTGTTGTTGCTATTACTGTGGGATCAACCTTAGCAGTTGTGTCTTGTGATACTTTCTCTTTTGGTTGATCATCTGTAGCTGTGGGAGGTTGTGAAGGTGGTTCTTTTGTGTTCACATTCTCCTTGCTAATTTCTGCTATAGCTTTTTGCAACTCTTCTACACTCACCAAAATAGGATTTGTGCACAACTGTGATTGTAATGTTTTTTGGTGAAGGATCTTTTTGAGATCCTCTATAGTTAGTGGTTTGATGTTCTAACTTGAGGTATCAAGAACATCCTTTATAGTTACAATTTCTACAGGTGTTGTATGTGGAGGACTTGGTGGTGGCAATTGGGTGTCTTGGACACTCTGTTCTTGTTGCTACTTCTCAGTTGTTGCCTCTTCACCTTGTTGTGTCTTCTCTATTGTTACCTCTTCTTTCTCTTTCTCTCATTCTTCATCCTTTTCATTCTCCTCTTCTTCCTCATCATTTCTTCCCTCAAAGGGATCTTCTTTCCCTTCCTTGATAGTAGTCAATCCATAAATTAATTTCCACATTTGTGTGGATTTCTTTATAACATCCTCTATTTTATTCTGTAAAATACTAAAGGCCCTGTATTTGGGTGCAAATTTGCTCCCATGTTTCTTACTAGCCTTGCTTATTTGACCTTTAGTAAGGTTTGGCATCACGCAAGTCAATGTTGACTCCCTTATTTCTTTTTCCATATTTAGGCAGTAATGCCATTTATTTTCTACAATGGAGCTTAGCTCCTTAGGCATAGAATTGTCTAGTTCAAGTGGGGTGGTCTTGAACTTGACCATCATAGTGTAGATAGACTCTTCCACTATTTTTTGTTCTTCTCTTGACAATTTATTAAAATCAATTCCTTTTAATCCAATCAAATCTACATTTTCCCTAATGTTATCAAAAATATTTTCCAAATTAGATTTGGTGGAATGTCTTACCAATTTGAATTGATCATTGTCAGATTCCATCTTTTCTTCATCTGACTCTAGGGGTGCAACATATTTTCTTCTTTTCTTTGACTCTGGGGGTGCAACATATTTTCTTCTTTTCTTTTGTTCTACGGGTCCTCCTTTCTCTATGTCTTTTTGCTTCCCCTATTCCTTTGCCACTTGTGTTGTTGCCCTAGTGTCTGCCCTTGTAGTTGGCTTGGCTAGGCTCGGCTTTGTTGCTTTCTTCTTCTCCTTGGGCTATGCAACTGGCTATTTTTGTGTCTTTCTCTTCTTTGGTTCAACCTTGGGTGCTTCCTGCTCAACACCTTCCTCTTCTTTTGCATCCTCACCCATGCCTTGGGTCAAAGCAAGTGTCTCATGTCCTTGTTCTTCTTCATCATCCTTAGCTTCTTCTTCTTCTTCTTCTACAGTGCCCTCACCAAATTTTACTTTAAGTTTCTTCACAAATTTGTCCTTCTTCTTCAGTATGGAGGCAGTCTTCAACTCCATATCCACCTTTGACCTTACCACATCATAAGTACCAAAATGTGGTGCACTTTTGTCCACTTCGTCAGCTAATAATGCAATTATAGTTGTAGATGCCTCATCTATGTTTATTTCATAGCCAAGAGGTCTTAGCCATCTAACCCTTGGTATTGCTACTTGTATGTATGTATAATCAATATCTACAAGAAAGCATACATCATTTACATGCTTTTCTACCAATGAAGCTAGTATCCTTAACCTTTGCTTCATAGATTTCTTAAAATCTTCAAAATAGATAGCCATTAGGGTCTCAAAATTAGCTCCCATTTGTTCAATGTGTTCATTAACTTGAGCTATAATAGACCTATTTGTTTTCGAAACAACTTTACCAAAAGATGGAAATTGATTTTGTACATAGAAAAATATGCAAATCAAAATTGCACCAAACTTGCACTGTGTTCCCTTCGTTCTCCTTATTGCTGCTAAGTTCTCATTGATTTGTTGCAATTGTAGTTCTACGAGATCATAAGTACGATCCTTTTTCACTAATTTGTAACCCACATCCAATACAATGCAAGGTACACTGTTAAGTCTGCTGGATTGGTAAAATTTGTGTGTAATAACCCTAACAACAAAGTCAACAAGAGGGTCTTGGATAGTGTCTATTGTCATTCCTCTCTTGTTCCATTTGGCACCAATTTTTTTCTCAATAGCTTCCTTAGAATCACTTCTAAGGGTCTTTGGCCGATCTAGGGTTGGATACCCTTTTACTCTATATACAATCCTTTTTGTTATTTTTACTGGACCATCCTCCAAACATAAACTTCCATAATGAATCCTACTGAGTACTATCCTGATCCATTCAGTTTTGAAAACTATGGGGAATTCTAGGGCACATGTCAAACCCTTCTTCTCAACGATTTGGTACTCTTCTTTCAAAGCTCTATTTTCACACTATTTATCATAGGCTTCCCTCATCTCCATATCTCCTATGGCTCCAATTTTTCAATTGTAACAACTTTCCAACATCTTGGACCATAACTAGGTCTTAGGGGGTATAATGGATAGGGCTCTAGCTAGTCATTTTTATACGCCACCTAAGGGATTGGCCAAAAATCTAGTTGTTTTACTTCATTTGACACTAGTTGGACCTCAAATGGTTCTTTCTCTTGTGGTTTCCTAGAACTAGAGGCCATTTGTGCTAGCTAGGTTTTTAACATGAAGAAATTTAAAACTGCATAGCTTGGCACAAATGTAAATACCTTGAATTCGATGAAACTGTGCTAAATTGTTGTTAAAATCTGCTCAAATGTTGGATTCTCTGCTTTGAAGTCATTTTGCACTCTTCTTCATCTTTTCTCTTTGTTCACAATGAAGAAAAATGATTAAAAATTTGATAGTATACCCTATTTTCATGGCATTTAATTCTTAGTGCATTTACAGCTATCCACTCGGCTTCTTAAGCATTTCTGCATTACTCAGCTTCCATTGTCTTTCCACCACTCAACATCCATAGCAGTATCCCTTACTTGGCTACAACTAAAATTTTTCTTCCCTCGGCTCCCACTACCAACTCAGCTGCAATCATTTGGCTTCTACTAACTTTGGCAATAAACTTGGCTTGAACTGGAATTTTACTCAGTATCTGAAGGCAATTCGACAACACTTATGAAATCTTGAAATTTTAACTTTACATCTCTATTCATGTTGATCTCTTCTTTTCAATACTTGCTTGTTTAGGAACTAATGTATGATAAAGCTTTGTATATTAGTTCCACATGTCTTCTTGTCCTTAGTTTGATGAAGTGTGATCTCTTGACCTTTTAGGTGAAGTGGTCCCTTCATTTGATGTGTTGCTCCCATCTTTCTTCTTCTGTGTCTTAGTCATTTCTCCTCTGATGTGTTCAACATCCACTTTTCCTTTTCCTTTGTTGATCTTTGAGTTGGGTGCCTTTGACCTTGTTGGGCAATTCTTGTTGATACAACTAGTCTTCAAACAACTAAAACATGTGGTTTGGCTGAGCCATTTGCTATAGTTTCCACTAAAATGTGTTCTAATGTAATTTTTAGGGATGTGTCCATATTCTTGACAGTAATGATAGCTATACCTGGTGTTGTAGTCCCAATTGTAGTGATGTCTGTGGTTATTTCCCCTTGCTGGCTAATTAAGTGTCCACATAGGCTTTGATCTACACTCAAAAGCTTTATGTCCATACTTCTTGCAATTGTAGCAGTGACCTTCAAATCTTGGTGTTTTGATAGTCCTAGTCCTGCAATCATGTACTTGATGTCCTTGCTTGTTGCACTTATGACAGTGACTTACATTCTTAGATTTATCATGTTGATGGGCATTCTTGCTCTTGCATACATTAGAGGTATGTCCTTTTTTACCACAAAAATGACAAGTAGGTTTTAATGTGCTTACCTTTGTTACTCCTTTCTTCTACAGTCTTGTATGACTCTCCTTGTTTAGTGTTGGTGTATCCTAGTCCTGAAGTATCATTGCTAGCCCTTGGTGATTTTAGTAGCTGCTCAAAGTACTTAATGGCCTTGTTTGGTTTGTTGAAGCTCTCTGCAATTTTCTTCTCTCTTTTAAAGTCATTTTGCAGTTGTTCATTTTGCATCTTTAGTGTAGAGATCTCAATTTCCTTGACATTCAGTTCATGATGTGTATTCATCATCTGGCTTAGGGTGTCTAGCTGCATGTTTGAAATTATTGTAAGTTCAATCGACTTTTCTTCCAATATGTTGGTAAAATTTCTCTTGTCATCTTCTAGCATAGCCTTATCTTCAATGGCTCTTTTCTTCTGTTTAGTCACCTCACAAAGCATCATGGCTTGTGATTCTTGTTCAAGCTTGAGTGTTTTCATTTCTTCTGCTTGGACTCTATTCTTCTCCATCAGGTCTACTATTTCTATATCAAACTCTTTGGAATCTCCATTTGTAAACAATTTTGAGGTGTCAATCTCCTTGTATTGTGTATCATTCTCAACTATGGAAATCTCTCTTCTTCTCTTTAAATATTTTCTTAGTTCTTCCCTGGCTTCTTCCAAGGTGTCTAGAGCAAGTTGTACATCAATTGCCTAATTCTCTATGATCTTCCCTGTTAGGATAAACCACGGACAAAAATAAAAAACTACATGCAAATATAACCAATAACAAAAAATAATAGATCACACATAAATGAACACAAGGCATTAAAATTTAATGTGGTTCACCCAATCCCTGGGCTACATCCACCAAAATAGCAAGTCTAATCTTATTACAATCCAGTGATTACAACCTGATTACAATTCATAATCCCTTACAGCTCAATACCACCACAAGAACCAATTTCGCATCACAACATAATGAAAAATACCCAACCCTAAACCCTTTTATACAAGTATTTAACCGCTTTAGGGTTATAACATGTCGGCCATAATTAGCCATAACTTTAGCGGCGAATCTACAAATGGCGAATAGTAACCAAAAAAAAATTCGAAGCGATGTCCCGAACCCCACTAATTATGAAGTATGTACAGTACTTTCCTAATCAGTCACCACAATCTAACAATCTCCCACTTGGGGACTGATCAGGCTCCATACTGAACAAAAATCTCCCACTTGGAGATTAATCTTGTAGCAATACCACTACCACATGGGGCTCCCACTAGATCAAACCACCCTAGACTCTGCTGTTCTTTTATTCATGTTCAGTCTAAAAGACCAACCGAAGCTGAAGAGGAGTTCAGTTTCTCCCTTGTTACAACCTTTGTCAACATACCTACTAGATTGTCATTGGTATGTATCTTCTCCAGCTTTAACTGTTCATCCTCCAAAACTGACCGAATGAAATGGTACCGCAATTGTATGTGTTTGGTCTTAGAATGTAGAGCTGAATTCTTAGCAAGATGAATGGCACTCTAACTATCTGTGAACAAATAATTATCCTTCTGTGGATGTCCCAATTCTTCCAAGAAGAACTGAAGCCATATCATCTCCTTGTCTACCTCTGTAGCAGCAACATACTTTACCTCTGTAGTAGATAGAGCATTAATCTTTTGTAACCTAGAAACCCAGCTCACAGCTGCCCCACCAACAGTAAAGACATGACCTGTAGTACTCCACCTGGTATCAATATCCCTTGCCAAATCTGAGTCAACATAGCCCTGTAAATTAGTAGTAGAGCCCCCAAAGTGTAAACACTTATTGGATGTTCCCCTCAAATATCGAAGAATCCACTTGACAACATTCCAATGCTCAAATCTTGGATGACTCATATACCTGCTAACGACTCCCACTGCATGCGCAATATCTAGCCTAGTGCATACCATAGCATACATCAAGCTTCCTATAGCTGAAGCATAGGGTACCTTGGACATCTTATCCTCCTCTTCCTATGTCTTGGGACACATCTCCTTAGTTAATTTCAAATGACCAGGTAAAGGTGTGCTAACAGCTTTAGCATTCTCCATAGAGAAATGTTGCAACACCTTCTCAACATAATCAGCTTGAGATAGCATCAATGTTCTGTTCTTCCTATCTCTGCAAATCTTCATACCAAAGATTCGTTTTGCTGCCCCCAAATCCTTCATAGCAAATGCATGTGCTAACTGGTATTTTAGCCCCTTAATATGATCCATGTTAGACCCAGCTACAAGCATATCATCAACATATATACATAAAATAATGTAGCTATCATCATCCAACCTCTTAAAATAAACACAATAATCTGAATGACACCTATTATAGCCATGCTCATGCATAAACCTATCAAATTTCAGATACCATTGCCAAGGTGCTTGCTTCAAGCCATATCAACTTTTCTTCAATTTGCACACTAAGTTCTCCTTAACTTTGACCTCAAATCCTCGTGGCTGGGCCATATATATTTCTTAATCCAAATCACCATGAAGAAAGGCTATTTTAACATCCAACTGCTCTAAATGCAAATCTTCAGTAGCCACAAGACTTAAAATAGTACGGATAGAAGTCATTTTAACAACAGGAGAAAATATCTCATCAAAATCAATTCCCTTTTTCTATGCAAATCCTTTTACAACTAACCTGGCCTTAAATCTTTTCTTACCTCCTTCATCCTCTTTCAACCTATAAACCCACTTATTATGTAAAGCCTTTTTACCTGCAGGCAACTTGCATAGATCCCATGTCTTATTCTATAGCAAAGAGTCCATTTCATCTTTCATTGCAGACTCCCACTGAATCTTAGTATCCACCTACATAGCTTCATCATAACTTTCAGGTTCACCAGCATCAGTAAGTAAAATAGAATACAAAGAGGGAGAAAATCTTTTTGGAGGTCTAATTTACCTCGTTGACTATCTAACATTCACTGGTGTGTGTGGTATTTTACCAATATCAAATGTGGGGTCAGTGGGTTAGGTAGCACATGGTTTTAGCACATGGTTTATGTAATGCCACTTAGTAGTTTTGTGGGACTTGCTACTATATAAGCAGCCACAAGGGTAGTTGTTGTAGAGAGTAAGAGCGAGAAAGGCAAGAGTTGAGCAGGACAAGGCTTGACAGGTTAGGCAAGGGAGCATTTGTGAAAGTTGGAAGCATGGCATGGGATGTGTGGATTCATGCTTGTTCACATAGTTTGCTCGGTTGTGGCTATGGCCATGAAGGCTTCCATGGTTGTATTGCAATGGTAATTTTGCAGAATAATATATGGTGATGGATGCTTTTGGAGGCTGGGTTTTTCCCTCAATGAGGGTTTCCCAGGGTATATCTTGTGTCACAATTTTGTGGGTATGTTGTCTATTCTCTTGCATGTGGATTTTAATTTCGTGTTTATTTTAGATCTATTATGGGTTATGTGGAAACGGTTATATTCTTTCTTGCCAAGTTTCCTTACATTCCCAAGTTTGTAGACTTCCATTTCCAGATCTTTTCTCCAAGCTGTAAGGCTCCTCCCTTGTGAGAACTTATCTTTGATACCAATTGTTGGAATTTACAAGTGGGAATATTTACTTTTGAGAGCGGGGGTGGGGGGGTGAATCAAAAGAAACTAAATTTAACCTTTTCAAAACCTTTTAGCTGAAATCATTCACATGCATCTAATAAACATGAAAGTAAAGACATTCATGAAAATAGATAACACAAGATTTTGGTAACCCAGAAACCCTCCAAAAATGAGAAGGTAAAACTAGGGTGGGCATGACACCCACAAAGTATCACCACAGCAATATGTAACTATTTAAGGTTACAAAGTTTGACCACTTCCAATGGTCTACCCTATGAAAGGCCTATCCTATTAAAGACTTTACACCCTATTAAAAGGTGACTTGGTTAAAGGATTTACAAACACTCACTTGGAATGTTACCATGTTAAAGGATTTAGCACCTTGTTTAAAGGCTTACAACATGGCTATTAAACCAACCTATCATCATAGGATTTTCATTCCTAATACAATGGCTAGAGAGTATTAGAAAGTCTTGACCTGATGACTTGCAATCCTCAATTGCTAATTCTAGATCCTTGTTTTGCTCTGTCTAATATGATCCTTGCTTGATCTGATATGACTTTCCTCAAAATTTTGATACTCTATTCTTGATTGACTAAATTCTGCAATGTTATTTTGCTCTTTCTAAGTCTTTACACCCTTCTACACTTCACTAGCATTCTCCCATAAACTCTTACTCATGCACACACACAATGGGGTTTCATCCTCCTTTTAAAGGCTTTGAAGACTTAGGGTTAGGTATGAATCTACGATCAATATTCATTCTTATTTTCCCACTCAATTCTTTCAATTTTTCTATTGGTTGCATGCTTTCTCCATTTTTCTGATTAGTTGCATGCTTATTACATAGGTAATGCAAAAGTTTCAATCTTATCTTCAATATCCTTTGAGATTCATCCTAAGTCAGCTCAAAAATGGTTTACATCTGAGTTTGTGAAGGCACAAACTCATATGTTGACTCTGTGTTCCTCAACATTTACTAGTTGCTGATGCTCGCCACATATAGGAATTCTATCTCACTCAACTCCTATAGTAATTCTGTTTCGCTTGGCATCTCTACTCTACTCGACACCTATACTGACTTGGCATCACTTATCACTTGACACCTAATACTGGCTCATAACCTATTGAATCTCTGGCTCGGTACACACTGTAGCTCAGCATTTGTATTATACTCAACATCAACTTAAGAATTGGTTAAGTGTGTTGACACTCAATTGTCAAAACCAATCTGAGACCAACAAATATAATGAAAAATATGATCCCAAAAGAAAAACAAATATCAATAAGGCCACAAAATCCAATAAATCACAAACAAAAATCAAAAGAAATATGGGTTCCTAAATCTCTTTTGCAATCAATACAATCAAAGGACCCACAAAAGCATGAAAAGTCAAAATACATGTGGATTCCCAAAAGGCTTCTTGAAGCACAAAGTCCTAAAGAAAGATCAAAGTTGGCATCCAATTGTTATTCCTCCATAAAAAACTTGTCCATCTTCCAAATCCATTTTAGGTCCTTGTGTCCCAAAGTCTGCATCCTTTCATCTACCAAATCAAAAAAACCTTTTCCTCCATCATTCCATTACCCTTCATGGTGTGTGCCAATGTTTTTCTTGCATCCTTTTCCATCCACTAAACATCAAGCCTTTTTTCATTCCCCCCATCATCCTACATACTTTTCCTATCCTTTCATTGAGCCTATCTTATCGCTTTCCTAAATCCCTTTTATCCTCATTTTCATTACCCTACCAACATCTTTGAGCCTACTATCATAGTCATGGTCCATTATTGCATACCTTTCTAGAGGATTATCCAAAGAATAAGATGCTTGAGTCCTTCATCCATGTCATGTCATGCATCCATTATCTTCTAAAATGTCAAAAAGTTAATTTTTTTTGGAAAAATGAAAAAAAAGGAAAAAAAAGAATAAAGAAAAATCATTTCGTCCAATAGTGAAAACTTAGCAAATAGGCACTTTGGGCAAGTACCATGGTGAAAACTTGGCAAACAGGCATAATGTGTAGTCTATAAACATCTTGCATTCCATACTTGGAGGCGGGTTTTTCTCATATTTTCCCCTATCATTTCTTTTATTTTATCATATGTCCATCGTACCCCTTATCCTATCAAAACTCCAAATTTCCTTTTTTCCCAACTTTGATCTTGACAAAGATACAGATCCCCTAGAAGATCCTCATTTCCTATATTCTTTATAGTATTCTATCCCCTTGGTCCAAATTTACCTATCTTATCATAACCTCTACTCCATGTCCCCTTGTCCATTAATGATCTTACTTATCCTATCCATATCCTATCATCTTCCTATCACAATTCCTATCTTGGTCTTGATGAAAATAAGGACATGAAATACACAACATATTTTCAAACACACCTCTTGGCATGTCCATCCCCATGCATTGCCTACCATCCAGTTTATAAAGTGACAATAACCTATCATTGTCATATTGATTCCTTGAGCTTTCATAAAACATGTCCTCCCATTTCTATGGATAGTCCTTGGTGACCCAACCTCAAAACCCTTCTAAGTAAACTTTTTCCATCATCTATTACTTTTCCACTCATCCATCCACAATACTCTTGCCTTGCTAAACACCGAGGGCAATTCTTTCTTTGTACATGCCTTAAAGATCCTAAAAAAATCCAAAAAAAAATCAATATGATCCTAAGTAAAAACGATACAAAAAAAATCATACACTATCCTTAAATTTTTTTTTTTTAAATCATAAAATGTCGTAAACAAATCCCTAAAAATTATAAAATTTCTTGAATAAAACACAAAATTAAATATGAACCTAAAAAAAAAACCTAAAAATTGCAAAATATCCTAGAAAAAACAACACAAAAAAATCAAATATTTTTGAAAACCCAAAAAAATGAAAAATCCTAAAAATTTGCAATAAACCTTGTACATAATCAATGTAAATAATCACTCCTTTTGCTAAACACTTGTACATGAAAACTCATACTTAAACATTACACTTCAACAAAGTCATGCTTTAATGAGGTCCACACATAATTGCTTAAACCAACCTTCAACAGTCAACTTGTGAAACATCAATCTTTGAAATCCCAACCAACACTTAATAAAGCAAGTAATAATAAATTAGAATAGTTGTTGTCTGATGTTGTTTAGTGAGTATTTTATTTTTGCTTTCTTTTTTTTATCATGTTCCTCTACTACTTGATGATATAAACTAATTTATGACAGTGGCCGAGATGGTTCATGATCATTCTTATCTTTTTTTTTTAATGTCTTTTGATAGTCTGGGGCATAGTTCTTTGCCTCAGGGTGGATAAGGCCATTCTTTGTGAGCATTGTGTTAGTTTACGCAAAAGGCTTGCATTTACACTCTAGCTCTCTATGTCATGATGCATTGCATTTCATTTGCCGCATAAAAATAAAGTTGTTATTGTTGGAAATCTGATTGAAAAGATCATTGATGAAGACCAAAGAGGGAGATTGTTGCAAAGAAGGAAGATTGTTGTTTTCAATCATTGTTTTGTCATTGATGTCAAACCTGCTATTTGTAGAAATGAGAAAGGTAACTACTTTTTCAGCTTATATTTGGCGAACCTTGAATTTTTTGAACTAGTTGGAAGATAAGGATGATGAGCTAGTGGCACAGAATTCTATGTAAACTATTTTTGAGCGAATTCAAGAGGATTATTCAAGAAGTTTCTAGAGAAAACAAAATATGGGTTAGATGCAATGAATCCTACCTAATCCATATGAATCAAAATCAAAAGAAACGAAGAATCGAGCGGGAAAAGAACTCCAAGACTTCTATTTAAGGAGTCACAAACCAAGAAGCAAATGCTGCTACTACCAAAGGGCCAAATTGCGAAGTGGTTAGAAGGGTGTCTAGGATAAGACATCTAGAAGAAGGAAGAGCACAAAGGCTCTGCTTCTATAAGTGGTCATGAAGAGATGATTGAACTGGTACATTGAGCATGGAGAGTCAAGGAGATTAAGCTTGAAAGGAGGCCAAGCTGTCAAGAGTTGTAGTGATTGAAGGCCAGGCAATGGTATGAGCTGACAAGTGATCTGAGATTTGCAAGTTAAGTTGTATGTTGTAGTCAGGTCAAAGATTTTCTAATACTCTCTAACAATTGTATTAGATATGAAAATCCTATGGACTTAGGTTGGTTTAATAGCCATTTTTAAATCTTTTAATAGGGTGGCATTCCAAGTGAATGTTTTAAAGTCCTCTAACCAGGCCCACTTCTAACAGGGTGGTTAAATCCTCTAACAAGGTCGCATTTAATAGTGTGTTGTAAGCCTTTAATAGGGTAGGCCTTTTAAAGGGCATCACTTCAAAAGAGTGAGAATTGAGTAGCATGTTATTGGTGGTTTTTCCCAAATTGGGTTTCCACGTAAATCATTGTGTTATGTGTTGAACTTTTATGTGTTATCCTTGCATGATTGATTTACAATAAATTGTTGGTTAGAAAAGTTAAAGCTTGGATGAATGAATGATTGAATGGGCACACTATACTTAGTGAAAAGTTTGAATAGGACATTTGGACCCTGAATAATTGATTCACACGCCCCCCCCCCCCCCACTCCTCAGTTATTTTAAAGCATTTATAACAATTGGTATCAGAGCCATCTACTAATTTAGTTTCAAGGTACTAGAAGCAGGAAGATCAAGATGTCCAAGAAAGAAGTTCCCAAGCTCAATAAAGACAACTTTGCTACATGGCAAAATATGATGAAATTGCACCTTGGATCAATAAGTCATTATGCAAAAACCTCAATTGGAACAGAACATGTAAATCCAGCAAGACCTCTTACTGCAGATGATTTGAATAAAAAGAAGGAGCACAATCAAGCAATATTGGAGATTGCCTCTGCACTCAGTTATGCAAAATATGATGACATCAAATATTGTGACATTGCATTCAAGATGTGGAAAGCCTTATCAGATATCTATGGAGGAGATCAGAATGTCCAAAGAGCAAAGAGAGAAAGTCTCAGAGGAAAGTTTGATGACATGAAAATGGAGGAAGGTGAAAATGTTGCTCAATATGCTGCAAGAATAAAAGAAGTGGTAAGTGCAATAAGAAGTCTAGGTGGTCAATTGGAAGAAGAAACTGTCATCAAAAAATACTTAAGAACTCTGCTCCCTATCTATAGTATTAGAGTTTCATCCATTCAAGAGCTAAGGTGTGTATAAGGAAACACACTAACCTTTGAAGGAATAGTGGGAAGACTTACTACATTTGAACTATCCAATTTTGATAACTACATGCTTGAAAACTTTGAATCTATTTTAAAGGCCAAGATGACAATAAAAGATACTGAGGAGGAGACATCAAGCAAGAAGAGAAGAAAGGGAAAATATGCATCCAGTGAGAGCAGCATAGATGAGGAAGATGTGGAATAGTTAGAAGCACTACTGGTTAGGAGATTCCATATTGGCAAAGGAAAATTCAAAGGTAAGCTCCCTATCATATGTTTCAATTGCAATGAAGTAGGTCATATTGATGCAAGATTTACATAGAATAAGAACTACAAAGAAGGAAACAAGTACATAAACAAGAGAGAAGATGATAGCAAAGACTACAAGAAAAAAGGCAAGAGATGTTACATTGTTGAAAAAGATTTTGATGAGAATGATGATGAAGTAGTCTATGTGGCCATGAAGGATGAATTAGATAAAGATGAAGATGAAGCAACAACATTGGTTACCTGTGTGAACAAGAATGACAAGTGGATCATAGACAGTGGATGCTCACATCACATGATAAGAGATAAAATTAAGTGCATTACCTTTACTCAATATGATGGAAATAGTGTTAGATTTGGTAATGATGCTCCATGTCAAATCAAAGGAAAAGGCTCTATTAAAATCATAGAGAAAATTTCATGTGATAATGCATACTATGTTGAAGGATTGAACTACACCTTGTTGAGTGTATCACAGTTAGGCAATGTAGGTTACAAAGTAGAGTTTGGAAACAAAACTGCCAAGATCTATAACACTGATGGAAATCTAATAGGAAAAGGTGAAAAAAATAGAACTAATCTGTTTTACCTATATATGGAAGATGCAACATGTCTTGTTGCCAAATTTGATGATGTGTGGTTGTGGCATAAAAGGTTGTGTCATATTAACTTTGATAATCTGATCAACATTAGCAAAAAGAATAGAGTTAGAGGGTTGCCAAAATTAAAGAAACCTAAAAACACAATGTGCAAACAATGTCAACTAGGAAAGATGACTAATTCTAGTTTCAAAAGCAAGAAATACACTTCCAAAGAAGTACTAGAGTTAGTCCATACAGACTTATGTGGTCCAATAGAAGTGAAAAGCTACCTAAGAGACATATATATAATGCTATTTGTAGATGTCTATTCTAGGATGATGACTGTTATGTTTTTAAAGCAAAAATCTAATACATTTCAAATGTTTAAGTGGTATTTGGCTAGAGTTGAGAAGGAAATAGGAAAGAACCTGAAATGCCTAAGGTCAAATAGAGGAGGTGAGTTCACATCAAAAGAGTTTGAGATATTTTGCAATGACAAAGGTATCAAAAGGAAAACATCAACACCAAGAACTCCACCATAGAATGGTATTGCTAAAAGGAGGAATAGGTCAATGATTGATTGTGCTAGAACCTTGATGATGGAGAAAAATGTTGCACTAAAGTACTGGAGAGAAGCTGTAAGTACTGCAGTCTACACACTAAATAGAGTTCAAGTTAAGAAAGGTACAAATGCAACACCTTTTGAATTATGGTATGGTCACTCACCTAATGTTAAACATTTCAAAGTATTTGGTTGTAAATGCTATATTCTTAAAGATACTAGAAATGGCAAGTTTGATGCAAAAAGTGATGAAGACATATTCCTTGGATACTCGACTAGAAGCAAAGCATATAAGTATTTAAATACTAACACTAACAAGATTGTGGAGAGTGCAAATGTAAATTTTGATGAGCATGCAAAAGTTCAAGTTGATGAAACTAAGCAATCAGAGGATTATAGATCCTTTGTATACTTCTATGAAGGAATGACTATTGAAGACAATATTGCAAATCAAGTTGGGAATCAACAACAAATTTTAGTGTCTACTGACTTACAGCCAGTGAATATTGAGTTGCATTTAGAAGCCGAGCTGTAGAATGTAGAAAATGCACATTTTAGTTATGAAAATAGTATACATGAGGGGAATGATGAAGTGTCAGATGAAGAAGAACAAAATGACTCTAAAGCTGAAGGATCAAACATGGAAAGAAGGAAAGAACCAAGGTTAGCCAAGTATGTGAGAAGACATCACCCTGCAAATCAAATCATTGGTGACAAGGATACTAGACCAATGACAAGGAATAGACTCAGAAATGAATCATGTCTGTTAATCAAGGTTGAACCTAAAATAGTGAAGGATGCACTACAAGATGATGACTGGTATATAGCCATGGAAGAGGAGATAGATCAAATTGAGAAGAACAAAACATCGACTCTAGTTACTAGACCAACTGATAAGAATGTGATTGGTACCAAATGGGTGTTTAGAAACAAACCTGATGAGAATGGTGAGATAATAAGAAACAAAGCCAGACTAGTTTGCAAAGGCTATGCACAAGAAGAAGGACTGGATTATGAGGAAACATTTGCCCCTATTGCAAGAATGGAAGGAGTAAGAACATTACTTGCATATGTTACATATAAAATTTCAAAGTGTACCAAATGGATGTTAAGTCTGCTTTTTTGAATGGTATACTAGAAGAGGAAGTCTACATAGAACAACCAGAGGGATTTGTAGATGACAAGAACAAGGACATGGTCTACAAACTACACAAGGCATTTTATGGATTGAAGCAAGCACATAGAGCATGGTATGAGAGACTACACAAATATCTTGTAAAGATAGGATTTGAGAGAACAGATGACAATAGCAACCTATACATCAAAGTTGGAAAAGGAAAAGGTATTTTGATATCAAAAATCTTTGTTGATGATATAATATTTAGAGGAAAAGATTTTCTATGCAAAGATTTTGCTGATCAAATGAAGCATGAATTTGAGATGTCAATGTTTGAAGAGATAAAATTCTTTGTTGGATTACAAGTACATCAATTGAAACATGGCATATTGTAACCCAATCCAAATACATCAAGGAGATACTCAAAATATTTGGATTAGAAAAGTCAAAACTAGTTAGCACACCAATGGCAACATGACATAAGCTATCCAAGAATGATGTGTTTGCTGAAGTGAATCAGACATTGTATAGATCAATGATTGGAAAGTTGCAATATGTTGTACATAGTAGACTAGACATTGCATTACTTGTTGGACTAGTGGCAAGATTTTTTGCAAATTCAAGAGAAAATCACTTAATGGCAGTGAAGAGAATACTGAGATACTTGAAAGGAACTGATGACTTTGGTTTGTACTACAAGAGAAGTGAAAAATTTGAACTGAAAGCCTACACTGATTCAGATTGGGGAGGTAACATTGATGACAAAAAGAGCACCAATGGAGGAGCACTTTTCTTGGGAAAAAGGTTGATTACATAGACCAACAAAAAGCAAAGTTGTACCTCATAGTCCATTGCTAAAGCTGAATATGTTGCAGCTGCCATAAATTGTAGCAATATTGTATGGATCAAACATTTGTTGCAAGGTATGAAGGAAGAGGTGATTGTGCCTGTGATACTTTATTATGATAATACAAGTGCAATCAATATATCAAAGAACCCTATAATGCATGCGAAAACCAAGCACATTGCAATCAAGTATCACTACGTAAGACAATTGGTGGAAGACAAACAAGTGAAGATGGAATATGTTAGTTCAAAGGAACAGATTGTTGACATCTTCAAAAAAGCACTACCTAAAGATTCTTTTGAATATCTTAGAGGTAAGTTAGGGGTACCTAGCCAAGGCTACTTGAAGCAAAAGCAAGAATGCCTTGCATCAAATGAGCTGATTGTTAAAAGATTTTACACATTGATTTAGAGGATGTTTACTTTAGGATTCATGCCTAAAAGTAGTAGAAGTGCTAAAGTTCCAAATCAATCACAAGCAAGGTGATAGAGGGAGAAATAGAATGAACTTGCAAAACCTACACTTGCATATTAAGATGCTAATATGTCTTTAGCATTGTTGTCAAAGATGGAGATTAAATTGTAAGAAACTGATCAAATGCTCAAAAGTATGAGGGAGAAGTTGATAGAAATAATCAAAAGTTTATCAAAATAGAAGATAAGCAATACATAGGGAGATAAACAAAGAACAAGGATACATCAGCTAAGAGGGAGAAGCAGAAATGAAGCAATCAAGATAGTAGAGGGAGATGTGAAGTCACAATTTACTTTTTGGCATTTGGCTTACTATTCTAACCTAGTTTGCTTGTGGTTGAATAGTGTAGCTTGGCGATTGATTAGTTTGGTTTTCCATCAATGCCAAAGAGGGAGATTGTTGGAAATCTAATTAAAAAGCTCATTGACGAAGATCAAAGAGGGAGATTGTTGCAAAGAAGGAAGATTGTTGTTTTCAATCCTTGTTTTGTCATTGCAGTCAAACCTGCTATTTGTAGAAATGACATTTGCTTATAAGATCCAAGTACTATCACTTAGTTGATTGATGAAGAGGATTTGATCAACACGATGTAACAAGAGTACCTAAGGAAAAGGTTGAGTTATGATGTTGTAATGAAGTGCAAGGATCAGTTAAGATAATGGCTAAATGATTTATTGATAACATACCCAAAGATACAGAGGTTGGTCACACTTAGAGACATTGGAGGAATAAGTTGAAACAAGGTTTACTGCAAAGCTTAAACTAAGATCATTAGTAGGTGCCAAGAAAGTTAGTTGAAGCTAAGAAAATTCTTAGTTGGAGCTGAGTAATAGGAAATTCTAGTATGTGCCGAGTGATCTTCAGGTGTCGAGTGAAGTTTAGGTGCCGAGCATTAGGAAAAACATAGTTGATGTCGAGCAACACAATATGCACTGAGCACCAGTATTTCAATAGTGTCAAGCTACTGCATTATTTTGAAATGACAAAGATTTTCCAAATCTAAGCCAACAAAGTAGTTACCTTGAATTTTGTGAACTAGTTGGAAGATAAGGATGATGAGCTGGTGGCATAGAATTCTATGCAAACCATTTTTGAGTGAATTCAAGAGGATTATTCAAGAAGTTTCTAGAGAAAACAAAATATAGGTTAGATTCAATGAATCCTACCTAATCCATATGAATCGAAATCAGAAGAAAGGAAGAATCAAGCAGGAAAAGAACTCCAAGACTTCTATTTAAGGAGTCACAAACCAAGAAGCAAATGCTGTTGCTACCAAAGGGCCAAACTGCGAAGTGGTTAGAAGGGTGTCTAGGAGAAGACATCTAGAAGAAGGAAGAGCACAAAGGCTCTGCTTCTATAAGTGGTCATGAAGAGATGATTGAATTGGTACATTGATCATGGAGACTCAAGGAGATTAAGCTTGAAAGGAGGCCAAGCTGTCAAGAGTTGTAGTGATTGAAGGCCAAGCAATGGTATGAGCTGAGAAGTGATTTGAGATCTGCAAGTTAAGTTGTATGTTGTAGTCAGGTCAAAGATTTTCTAATACTCTCTAGCAATTTTATTATATATGAAAATCCTATGGACTTAGGTTGGTTTAATAGCCATTTGTAAATCCTTTAATAGGGTGGCATTCCAAGTGAATGTTTTAAAGTCCTCTAACAAGGCCCACTTCTAACAGGGTAGTTAAATCCTCTAACAAGGTCACATTTAACAGTGTGTTGTAAGCCTTTAATAGGGCAGGCCTTTCATAGGGCATCACTTCAGAAGAGTGAGAATTGAGTAGCATGTTATTGGTGGTTTTTTCTCAAATTAGGTTTCTACGTAAATCACTGTGTTATGCTTGCATGATTGATTTACACTAAATTTCTAGTTAGAAAAGTTAAAGCTTGGATGAATGAATGATTGAATGGGTATACTATACTTAGTGAAAAGTTTGAATAGGACACTTGGACCCTAAATAATTGATTCACACCCCCCCCCCCACCTTCAATTATTCTAAAGCATTTCTAACACTTATGACATAAAGTGCACCTATGAAAGAAAGCTTCATCACTCTTCTTAGTCTCATTTCCTTCTTCTACTAATGTTTCTTTTAATTATCTCTTTCTCTCATCATCTTTTCTTTTTGAAAAATTATCCTCGAGTCAATTTCTTGCCCAATTTTTTGAGGGGGCACCCTATATCTTTCTTTTAATTTCATTGGGGTATTGATCTTTTTCATTATTATTCTTTGACACAATGCTCATAATCACCTTGTATCAAAGAGGGGCAAAATGTAGACACTCAAAATGGTTCTTGCCTACTCTTTTATCACCTTTACATCCTAACTTGTCCCATTTTATCATTTCACTAACTTTAACTTGATCATCATTTAATAAAAATGCAAATTATCTTAGAATCAATTCAAAACCATTTCAATGTCCTCTTATCATCATCAATCCTTTAGGCATTGTTAGGTCATTCAATGCCTTATCAACATTCAGTAATTTATGTCATGTGTCCTTGGCATGTCATCATTCCATTATTTGATCACTTGGCATTGCCATGTCCCTCAATGCCTTGTCATCCTATCCCCTCATCATCTTGCCATCAATTTATATCATTCATCTAACATCATTTATTTCATCAATTTAATCATGTCCCTAATTCAACCTAATGTCATCACATTTGATCTACATTTTCATTATAATCCTTTAATAGAGTTATTCCTTGTATTTATTTTATCATTTGGCCAATCATTTCTATCAATTTCTCCTATCGGAATAAATAACCCATGTTTTATTCCTATGTCTTTAATCATTTAATCCATTTCATTTCATTAATTCATCTTCTTTTATTAATATTAATAATTATTAATTAATTGTTCTATTTCCATGAATTTTTGGAATTTTTCTATTTCCTAAATTCTAATTTTCCATTTTGGAGTGATTTATGAGTATTTAAATTTTAAAAATCCCAACTCTTACATTTTCCCACTAATTGTGCTTCTACTTCCTCTTTTTTAGGCCTCCACTTTCCCTCTTTATTTTGTCATAAATTGTCATAGTTTATGATAATTTTCTTTTTCTCTTTTGTCATAATTTGTCATAGTTCATGACATTTTCCTTTTTCCTTTTTCATAATTCTCATAGTTCATGACAATTTTCCTCTTTTTCCTTTTGTCATAATTGTCATAGTTTATGACAAATTTTCCATTTTAACTCTTCAATTTCTAATTGTGCATCCTTTTGTCATACTTTATGACAAATTTTCTCTTTTAATTTGTAAACTTTCAAATTTTATGACATTTACCTTTTTGTGTACTAAAATTGCTAATTTGCAATTTCTCTTACCAATTCTATAAATCGTGATCATTTTTCTCATTTTTTGGTTAACCATCTTGTTTCAATTCTTCTCATCATCATATTATCATTTTTCATCTTTCTTTCATTGTTTTAATATGGGAGCTACATCAACTATTTTACAGAAGCAAGAAAGGGCACAATTGTCAAATTGAGAGAGTTTATCTCAATTCCTTTTGTGTTAGGATTAGGATTTTTTGTGCATGCTTTTACAGTTTGATGGTTCCTCTTGCATGCATATTTCTGATTTTTTCCCTCTCCTATAGCTATATCTATTGGATTTAGATATGGAAATTTATATAAACTTTGTAACTAGCAAAATTTAGCCCTAAATCATGTAATATCAAACTCAACTAAAATTTGGCATAGGAGACTAGGTCACCATCATTTCTATGCATTATCATCAATAGGAAAAATTGTAAAAGGGTTACCTAGTCTTAAATTTGATCATTTAGGCATTTGCAAAGGATGTGACTTAGGCAAAAACATAAAGAAATCCTTTCCTAAAAGTGTACACAAATCAAATTCTATACTTGAACTTATTTACATTGATCTATGTGGTCCTATGACTGTACCTTCCCTAAATGAATGCCTCTATTATGTGATTTTTATATATGACTATTCTAGAAGAATTTAGATCCACTTACTTAAACAAAAATAATCAATTGAAGTATTATCTAAATTCAAAGAATCCAAATCCCTAGTTGAAAACTCATCTAGATAGAAAATCAAAACACTGAGATCAGATAATGGAGGTGAATACATCTCAAAAATCTTTAAATATTTTTGCATTACCATTGGGATTAAGAGGGAGTTTTCTTTACCATATAATCCTCAACAGAATGGAGTGATAAAACAGAAAAACAGATCAATTATTGAATCAGCTTGATCAATGATGCATGACCAAAATCTTCATACCTCCTTTTGGGCTGAAGCTTTTAATACTGTATTTTATATTCAAAATAAATGTTCTCACTCAATATTGGATAACACCACTCTTGAAGAAGTATTTATAGGTATCAAACCAGACCTAAGCCACCTAATAATATTTGGGTATCCTGCTTATATTCATATTCATAAAAAAAAGAGAACAAAATCAAAACCATCTAGAAAGAAAGGTATACTCATCAAGTATAGTGAAACAACCAAAGGTTATAGGATCTATGTTCCGGGTCAAAGAGCAATCAAAATTAGTAGAGATGCAAAATTTGAAGAAGACATTATCTTTAATCTTTCAAAGAACATTGATGGATCTTATGCAGAACCTACTACTAAATTAGATGAAGATCATTTAGTATAGAATGAGAGGGAGAATGATACTAAACATTTTACACCTAATATTCCAAATTTAGAGAATACTAAAAATTCCAACAACAAAAAGAGACCACTTTGGGCTAGGAAAATGTCTAGAAAAATGATATGTTGACATCAATGACAAACCATGTCATGAATGACACACATGAGCACTCAATCATCTCCTGAAGAATACAAGCAATATCCATAAGGCATTCATGCCAACAACCTCCCCCTTTTTAATTGATGGAAACATATGATAAAAAAAATCACAAGTACCCAAAATGCTAAAATATATTTCTTCCTCATCTACTTAACTCAACTAGCAATACCTACAACAAAAGACACTCTCCCCCATTCATTCAATTCCTTTGTGAATGTTTATCTCTCCCATAAAATTAATAATTGAATGAAAAATGTGTTTTTCATACATTAGTCTCCCACACTGACATCAATGAAAAAGGTGTCATTATGCTAATTATCTAAGTTCAATCATCTCTAATTATATAATCTGAAAAATCTCACCAAATGTTAAAATAAAATATTAAACAATGCTAAAGAGTTCTCAATAACTATATCCAAAAATGACTACTCCCCCAAGGAATCATCACCAACACATAGTCTAGATGTAAGAATAAGCTTTGAATATACTAGAGTGGTGCAATCCTACATCAACTACTCTGAAGAAGGTTGGGGCATAACCCTAAGCATACCTCTCAAGTACTCAAAGGTGTCCTTATCTAAAGGTTTTGTGAATATGTTTTCCATTTACTCCTTTTTGATAACATACTCCAATTTGATCTCTTCCTCTTCTACCTCTCTCTCTCTCTCTCTCTCTCTCTCTCTCTCTCTCTCTCTCTCTCTCTCTCTCTCTCACTCACTCACTCAATAAATAACATTTTATTGCAATATCTTTAGTCTCTAAATGTAACATTGGATTCATTGACATATTAATTGTGCTTTTATTATCACAGTGAATGATAGTAGGTTCTGAAAATTTAATACCAATGTCTTGTAATATTTGCTTCTTCCCGATGATCTTATTATAATTATTTGTTGTTGCTACATGCTCTTCTTCTACTTTAGTTTGTGGTATGCAATTTTGTTTCTTACTTAGCCATGAAACTAATCTTCCTCCCAAAAAGAATGCTTCATCACTTGTACTTTTTCCATCATCAACATTTCCTACCCAATCTGCATCTGTATATGCACATAAGGTAAAGTCATGTGATCTATCATACCATAAGCCATAATCTATTATACCCATCAAATGTCTGAATATCATTATTGTTGCCAAATGCATCTCTTTAGGATATGTTTGGAATATTTCAACAATTCCAATTACATTAACTATATATGGTCTTGTATGAGTTAAATTTTGCAATCCTCCTATAATAGATTTGTATCCTATTTGTTCTATACTAGGAGATTCATCCTTAATAATTTGTGTCTTGTAACCATAGGTGCTCCAACTAGTTTATAATTCTCCAAACCAAACTTTGTAAACAAGTCTTTAAGATGTTTTGTTTTTGATATGAAAATTCCATCCTCATTTTGAGTTATTTGTAATCCCTAGAAATATCTCATTTCACCAATCACAACCATCTGAAATACATTCTTCACTTCTTCTAAAAATTTATTGGTAGCTTCATCATTTTCTCCAAAAATGATGCCATAAAAAAAATACAACAATAATCAATAAATCATCTTCATTCTTCATCAAGTACATGTTACTATCGGTATTACCTTTCTTAAATCCCAAATTTTGTAAATGCTTGTCTAGTCTTGCATTTCAATCTCTAGGTTTTTTCTTCAATCCATGCAATGCTTTCTTCAATATTCAAACCATATATTTATATTCTATCAAGGGAAATCCATCAGGTTGTTCAATGTAAACTTAACATCCATTTGATAAACCTTAAAATTCTTGTTAGTTGCATATGCCAAAAACATTCTTAATGCTTCATATCTAGTAAAAGGGGAAAACATTTTTACAAAATCAATTCCTTCTTGTTGTGAATAACCTTTGCATACTAATCTTGCATTATTTTTTTACCACTTCCCCTTGCTTATTCATCTTGTTTCTAAATACCCATGAATTGTCAATAACATTCTCATCTTTAGGTCTAGGGACCAATTCCCATGTCTTGTTCTTCTCAATCTACTCAAGTTCCTGTTTCACAACTTTTATCCAAGATTCATCTTTACAAGATTCATTTGTAGTCTTAAGTTCAACTTGAGAAATCAAACATAATTCTTCACTCACCTTGTTTCTTGTCATCACTACTTTATTTGCACTTCCAATGATCTGATTCATAAGATGGTTCTTTGCAACATAGCATTAGGTGTTCTCTTCTCTAGTATGATTTCTTCTCTTAGTTTTGACCTAGGTTCTTCCCTTTGTTCTTCTCTTTGTATTTCAGTTTGCAAATTGGTGTTAGTTTCATAAAATAATTCTTGCTCAACATTCTAATTATTAGTCCAGTGATTAATATTTTTTTTTTGAATCATAACCAAGTATTATTTCCTAAACTTTGAACTTTTGATTAGCTTTCACATTAGCACTTTCAACAATAGTTTTCAATCTCTAATTGAAACATCTATATGTCCTACTCTTCAAAGAATATCCAAGGAGCATTACTTCATCACTTCTAGAGCCAAATTTGCCAATATCATCATCTCTTATGATATACCATTTACTTCCAAAGATTATAAAGTATTTCATAGTAGGTATATGTTCAAACCATAGTTCATAGGATGTATTACCAGTTACTTGCCTTATCTACACTTTGTTCATTATGTATATTGTGGTGTTTACTACTTCTCTCCAAAAGGTATGTGAAACATTATTCTCAAACATCATTGTTCTAGTTGCCTCCCCAACTAATTTGTTCCTTTTTTTTGACATCTCATTCTCTTATGGTGTCTTAGGTGCTAAAAGTTGTCTCTTAATTCCATTGTCCTCACAAAAGATGTTAAACTCATTTGAAATGAATTCTCCTCCTCTATATGATCTCAAACACTTTATTTTCAATTTAGATTCATTCTCTACTCTAATCTTAAATAACTTGAATTTATCAAAAGCTTCACATTTTCTCTAAGAAATGCTACCCACATCATCCTTGTAAAATCATCAATAAAAAAACATAAAAATATGTTTGACCTCTTGTCCTTGTACATGTACCAATCAACTTACCATTTTTATTCACAAGTATTCTCTATTGTCCAACACTCAAAGATTATTTTTCAAACTATCAAAAAAATAAACATCTTCAATATTAGTTTTCCCTTCAAGTGTAATAGATCCTTTTCCTTTAATTTGACAAGGTGCATTATTCCCAATTCTAACTAATCCTGCATCATAATTGTTAAACCCAAAAAACTTATTCATAACTCTTATCAAATGATGAGATCAACTACTATCTATAATCCAATCTAACTTTTTATTTTCAACATGTGATACTAAGGCTTTCTCTTATATCACCTCTTTTTTCTCAAGACTCTCTTCTTTAATAGAAACAAATCGAAGTTCATCATCCTCATCATCACTTTCTAAGAAATTTATCACCTTAAAAATGAATTCATCATCCTCATTAACTAAGAAGCAATATTGTGTAAATTTTGACTTATAAGGCTTCCTAGGTCTTGTCTTCTTTTCTCTTTTAGGACAACTAGACGAAAAATGACCAAGTTTTTGCAAGTCCAACAAGCACAAAATTTCTTACCTTTAGGTTCTCTCTTAATAAGCAATGTAAGTTCTTAATCAATCTTCTTATCTTTTTTCTTGTTTGACTGTCCATTTTCTAACATGATCTCCACTTGTGCTTGCACTCCTTGTAAGTTTAGCTCCATCTTTTTGTACACTAAAAGTTGATTTTGTTCTTTTTACTCCTCAATCCCACTTCAACTTCTATTCAAATACTTGCAACTTCCCAATTAATGTTTCTCTTATAAAATTTGGTGTCACTGAAATAACTTCTTCAATGATCTCAACTTTGTGTGCATACTCAAGTGTCAAATATTTCAATATCTTCCATACTACTTCATCTTCTACCATAGTTCCTTCACAACTCTTCATTCCTACAATAATCTCATATAGTCTACCAAAAAATGCTCTAATAGGTTCATCTTCTATCATCTTAGCATTATCTAACGTATTCTTCCAATTCTATAATCTAAATTTCTTTGTAAAATTATATACCTTCAAATAAATTTGGTAACTTAATCCAAATTTCATTTGCAAGATATAAACCTTTTACCTCAACATTGATTCCAGAAGAGATGACAACAATGCTTCTCTAGCACACATATTGTACATGAATAGATCCTTTTACTCTGGAGAACATTATTCCAAATCCTTTTCTTCTATCACTACCTTTCTTTCCCTTGTAACCAACAAGTACTCTACTCCCATGCATAACAAGTGAGTCTTCATCCTATCCTTCTAGTTTTCATAGTTAACTTCATCAAATTTTGGACTCTCTTTCTTGAATGTAGCCATGGATCTCCTTAAGTTGTTAAACTTTCTCTTCAAGGACCCAATGCTTTGATACCAATTGTTAGAAAGTAAAGTCCACCAATATAACTGGAAGGGGGTGAATTAGTTATGCACTTTAAATAATCTTTATCAACTTTAACAAATTGAAATATGTAACAAAGAGATGTAACAACCACGAGATGATAACCATGCAAATTGACACAAGATATGTTAACTAGGGAAACCCTTGATCAGAGGGAAAACCCTCTTGGAAATGATGCCCACAAGATGATGTACTAATATGAAAGTTCCTTGTGAAAGGATGTGACCCAAATAGGAGTCAAATGAATACATTTAGTATATATCTTAGGAGACTTTGAATCTCTATCAGAAGATTCGAACCCTATTAGGAGCTGATAAGAAGTTAACTGAACCCACTATCCAAATTTCTTCAAAACTATTCCCACTAAATAATTCAAGATAACCTATCCAAGAAAATGAGTAAACTAAAACAACAACTTATCTTGCCAATACAAATCTTTTGAAGTTCCACAATATCACTAGCATCAATCTTTTCTCTAACCTTAGCAAAATTCGCATCCAACTTCACATAACATCACATTACTTTACATATGACTGTACATGATACTTTTACAACCAAGGAAACATCTTTCCTTTATGCCAAGTCCTAATAACTAATTGAGTCAGCCTTGAGGCTGTCCTAATGTTCAATGGATAATATAGGACCATCATAAGATATTACAATTAAGTTCCACATGCTACAATACAAGTTATATCAATAATATGACACAATCAACCTCCAAGGAATAACCTGCACGTTATCCTTCACAAACTAAAAACCAAATTTCACCATCTTGAACATAGCATCATGAACATGTCTCTGACCAAAATCCAAGCCCACTGAATAAGCTTTAACTCTATAAAAAAGATATAGCACGAACAACAACATACACTTTCTTGTACATTGGTCTATAACCAGTCCTCTGCAAAACTTTTGTATCTCACATAACTCCATAATTCTTTCCATGAAAAAACATAACATCTAAATCATTCAAGAGCATACTACTAACCCCATTGAATGCAACTTTGCAACCACAAACCTCGTCAAATAGAACATCTTTACAACATGTCAAAATTGTCTAGAAAGTTGATATGTTGGCATCAATGTTAAACCAAGTCATGAATGCAACACATGAGCACTCAATCATCTCCCAAAACATACTAGTAATTCCATAAGGCATTCATGCCAACAACCCTTCCCTCTTGAGTTACCTTGTATGGTCTCTCCAGATCATGACTCCTAATTGATAACTCATGTGGAATTATACAATCCTTTTATGGAGACAAGGAAAGTCGATCATATTAGCTCCACACATCCTACATACATACATGTATCATCCCACCCCCATCCTTAGCCTGTGCAAGTACTCAAGGGATGAGCCATCATAAATATCTTATTTAGTTTGTTTCTCCTTAGTTCATTTATTTGTTTCTCTCTTGATTACAACTCATCAATGGCTTACCCTAGACTATGACACTCCCCCCAATGCATTTAGACATCCTACCATTTTTCTCAGTACAACATAACAAGAGCATAACCATATCATATAAACATGAATCACATCACCATAAATCCATAACACTACATAAGATCATATGAAATTAAAGAAGAATTCTACAAAATATTCAATTACATTCACAATTTTGGACAAAAATAAAATAAATAATAATATACAGTCATCTTTTCTATTAATGATAGAGGATAAAAAAACTTTAGATTACACCAGGCCAAAATCTAGATGCCACCAAAACTACATCTACAAATGGTTTTTTCAAGTTAACAAGACCATCAACTGAACTACAACAACTACCAAAACAACTAAGCTAGACATATCATGACTATACAACACATGTTCAGTTATACACAAAAGAGAGCTATTGAACTTAAAACCAATTAGTCCCAACCATCCTTTGGGCTGCTATTAAGACTGATATTGCTAAAGTTCCAAACATCATCATAGAAATTATTCTTAGGAGGTCTAATAACATTACCCTCTTCACTATTACTAAATTTATTAGTTTAATCATTCTCCTATTGACCATCATTAGTATCTACTGGGCTAGCAATCACAACTTCTTGAGGCAATCTTCTATCAGCATTGTTGGTAATCTCCTACTCTTGCATCTCTTATATTAAAATATTGGCCATGAGCACATCTTCTTTGAACAAAACCATATTGTTTCTTTTAACAAATCCATGAACCTTTCTTTTGGGACCTTGATAAAAGCCATAACCTAAGAAGAAATGATGAGAAGGGTGAGTTATAAAAAAAAACCCAATAAGATCTGTTGCCTCCCTTGAAAAATCTCCTCATTCCTTTTCCTCCAAATGAACCACAAAACTTCATTAGTAAGAGTGAACCAAAAATCATTCATTTTAAGGTCAAATGATTCAACAAATCTAGCGAGGACCTCATGCCAAGGAAGACTAGGTTTGATGTTCCAAAAAAGGGGGTTACCAAAGAAAACAGACCAAATGCTACAAGCAAAATTACATTAAAAAAAAAGATGTTCAAAAGTTTCATCACAGTTGCATAAAGACCACACAATTTTTTGCTTACCATTACTATACAAAAAAGAGCCAACAGGGAGTTTTTTAAGCAAAAGCATCCATCTAAAACAAACTTTCTTAGTTTCAATAGGAGAATGCCAAAACATATAAAAAATGAAAAGCCATATAGTATGAGACCACTCAAGACCTAGTTGAGTTTATCAAAGATATCCATTTTCTAATTAAGAAGAGAGTAAATCTATTTACTAGAGAACTCATTTAACATGTTACCATCTTGCCAGTGAAGTTATTCAATAAACTATTTAATATTCAAATATTTACCCAGGAATCAAGAACCCAAAGCCTTGCTAACCAAAGTGTATGCCTTTTTTTGAGTGTTAGGAATATTGAACTTCCTTTTAATATCCCCCCAAGAACCCATTTGATGATCAATAACCACATCTTAAATTAAAGAAATGCCCTTTTTATTCCAAAATTTAGTTGAGCAACATTGTGTTAGAGCCAATGGCTTCCCATTAAGATACACCCTCCACCAAAGAGATTTGTCTTTAACTAAATAATAACTAGGATCTTTCCCAACAACATACCTTGATTGGATCAAAAGTCTCAACTGGACCCAAGCCTTCCAATTAGAGTAAAAAACCTTTAAACCAACAACTCTAACATCAAAATCCCCAAGGACAATATCCAAAAAAGGAATGTTGCCCCAATGCTTACCCTTTTTGATGATAGCCCAAGAAATATTGTTTCAAACCAATATCTTCCATGGTCCACTTCCCTCCAAAGAGTTAAGAACCCACTTGGCTGCCAAAGCAATTCCTTGATTCTTGATATCTCTCATGCCAAGACGCCTTGATTTCTTCGGATAACAACGCCACTCCCACTTGACATTATGTCTCATTTTATTACCAAGACCATTCAACCACAGAAAATATCTCAAAGTCTTCTCAATCCTATCAGTTTGATACTTAGCAAACAACCAAGTAGAAGCATAGTAAATAGTGTATGAGGACAAAACCTTCTAAACAACTTGTGCCCTCCCAAAAATTGACAAAACATGTGCCTACCATTTTAAATGTTTATCTCTATCTTGGCATAAATCTAATTATACATGTCTTTCAAACTAGGTTCAATGGAGAATGGGATGCTGAGATACCTCACCATGTGTTTGGGCCCACACCATTGCCACTCCTAATTTCTTATCCAATCTAGAGGGAAGTCAAACCATCCCAAGATAGAAGACTTCCCTATATAAAATTTAGCACCTAGTGCACTACAATATAATTGCATCCTAGACATCATAATCTGAAAATTACCTTCAGCTCCAAAAACATAACAGTATCATCAACAAATTGCTCCAAAAGAATAATATCATTATTAGGCAAGGAAATACCTTTCACGAGTAGACCAAGCTCATTAGCGTTTAGAATGTAAGATAAAGCATCAACAACAAGCACAAAGAGAGAGTGTGCAAGAGGACACCCTTGTCTAATGGATCTCCCTAAACAAATGGGTTTGGAGAGCTCCCCATTGACCTGAATAATCGTATTAGATTCCTTAAACAAAATGTTAACCCATCTATAGAAAGAGGGAGGAAACCCTAGACTTTCCAAAACTCTAATCACAAATTCCCACTCAAAATTGTCACAAGCCTTCTCAAAATCCATAAGCACCATACACCCATTTTGGCCATCGTCTTTTTCCCGCTGCATGGCCTCCCAACTAGTAATTAAGTTATCTAAAATATATCTACCTTTAATAAATCTGATCTGAGAAATAGAGACAATATTATTTAGCATCCCAACAATTCTTTTGGCAAACAACTTAGCAAGAATCTAATAGGACAAATTAAGTAATGTGTTTGGTCTCTAGTTTTTCACCTAATACTTGTCCCCACTTTTGGGCAACAATTTGATAAATACTTTATTAATCTATTTCCCAAGTGTACCAACCTCAAAGGCCTCTTCATAAACTCCCAACAGATCCTAATCAATATTCTTTTTATAGAATTTGGTAGGCAGTCCATCAGCCCCTACAGATTTCCCATTAGCCATAAAAATAATGGCATCATTAATTTCTTGCACACTAATAGGAACATTTAGTTTCTTGACTTGATCCCTAGAAACTTTCCTAGGAATAAGGTCTATACACTTATTCGTGTCTCTAAATTTACTATCATTATGTTTAGACTTGAACAACTCATAATAGAACTAATAAAAAACATCCACAATATCTTTGTTATCCTTAGAAATACCATTATAAGTATAAATACTTTCAATTTTCTCTTTGCTCTCTTTAGCTCTGATGATGTTAAAGAAATATTTGGAGCATCTATCCCCATCTTTTAACCAATTGGCCTTAGCTCCGACCTTCTGCCCATGAATCTTACTATGTTGGATGTCCCTCAACTTCTCCAAAGTATTAATCAATTCTTTCTCCAATTCAATGTCTTTCCCTTTACCATGTAATTCCTTCTCAATATTGTTTGACCTCTTTTGATACAATTTTTCTTCCCTTCTCCTATCTTCAGCTAATTTGCAACACTTTCTTCCATGAATCAAATTTAAGTACCCATCTGTGAATAGCTGAAGCATCTTTATTACAAAAATTGGTCATAATGGAAACAATGTATAAGGTACTGTCAATGCCTTCTTCTTGAAGAAGAGAGGTATTTAGTTTGAATAAACCCTTCTTTCTAGCCACGCTTTCCCCCTCATCCTCAAAAAGAACAATGTGTGCATATATAGGGGAATGGTCTGAAATGCTAGCAAGAGAAACTATAATCAGAGTATTGTTGAGAGAATGAACAAATTTAAAAGAATGGGGATTTGCATACATTCTATCAAGTTTGCAATAAACTCTCTTATTTAATGGCCTGCTTATTACACCAAGTATACCAAATACCATTAAAATCCTTCTTACCTTTATCCATCAGGTCTTAGACCTAGAATCTTCTTTTGAATTTGGACCAAAAACAATAATTCATTACCTTTCCACCCAAAATGTGATCCCCCCTTCTTATCCCAATTGCTCTCTATCATATTGAAATCCCCAAGGACAATCCAATTTGCTTCAGGAAGATTTTTGCTAACTAATCCCACAAAATTGCCCTATCTCTAAAGTCATTGGGAGCATAGATATTGCAAATTCCCACATTAGATCCATTAATTTTAAATATGGCCCAAATAGCTCAGTGTCAAGGAGAATAATTATGAGAAATAATTCTATCCATCCACCAGGAATTAATGAGCAAAGCCACCCCACCTTTACCCCTTTGATGCCCCACATAAAGGCAAGAGGCTTTATCCCAAATGAATTTGAGAGCATTGTAAGCATGATAACCAGTGGTCTTAATCTCTTGAAGGAAAATAATGTCTTTATTGTAAGCTTATTACACCAACTCCTAACAATATATTTCCTATCTAGCATTTCCAAACCTCTAACATTCTAGCTATATAGATGTAAATTCATTCTAAATAGATTTGGGGGTTATTACTTTTAAAAACCTGTTAATACCATCCAAGGCAACACCACTTTTGGATTTATTGTTCCTTTCACTGGTTTAGCACTATTGGTTCTCTCATATGTTTTCCTTTTTTTCTTTTTTTCGAAAACTTCAATAAATCCATCACTAGTATCCTCCATAGAGACCCTGCTGGCAGAATTGCTAATTTTAGAGGAAGGAGCATTCTACAATTTGCCTATAAGAACAAATGAGCTATTGACTCCACCCAAACTCTGCTGTTTAGAAACACCTCTACTATCATTCAAGTTCAATTTTTCAATGCTAACTACTAAGCATTCAAATTAGGCACATTGTCCTCATTAACTTTCCTCTCTTTCAACCAACATGTATGTGGGTATTGAATCAAAAGGGTTCTTGAGATTTCCCTACAAACTTTCATTAGCTTGAACAACAACATAGTCATCATCATACAAAGGGTTATGGTGAATAACAAAATTATTAACAATAAGGTTTTCATTCGTCGACTTGTTAACTTCTTCATTATTTTTTGTCGAGACATAATTGACCTTACTATTACTATCTTCCTTGTTACCATTAATATCCTGCATATTTTTAGGGCTCCCATTAAATTCTTTATATAAGTTTTTTAACAAAGGGCATTCTCGCTTATTATGACCATTCATTTTGTAGTGGAAACACGCTCCCAAATCCCCCAATTTTTTGGATTTTCCAACAAAAATTATCATTCTCAATTTTAACAAAGATTTCTTTTGGAAAAGGAACATAAGAATTTAAAGAAATTAGGGCTCTGGCATTTAAATGTGGGAGGGTAACCTTGGATTATTCAATCTGCAAGACTGATCCTAAAGGCTTAAGCAAATGTGGAAGGAAAGACTAGAATTCAGGTTGGGCATTTTGCAATTCTTCCCAGAAAGGGGAAGAATTGGTAGGAACTTGTTCCGTCTTAGAACACAGTGCCCATGGAAAAGCCCTAAATAATGTCTGTCCAACATTCCACAAACCTTTATTTAACACCTTTTCCTGCATAGCATGTGTCTTGAGAAAAATAACCAACATCCCCCTTTGAATCATTCTACTAAAATTAACTGTAATTCCAAGTTTTTGCCCCCACACGTTATTCAACTAGTCATCAAGAAAATTTCTAGCCAACAATTTTTTTACATCTAAACAAACAAAGAAAATTGCCACATTTCTTAGTTTATTTTGTTCATCCTTAACAACTTTTACCATGTCATTATTCGGCTCCAAATTGAGCATCTTTCTCGGGGGCAATGAGAGCTTACCTTCGTTGCCTACAACACTCTCCATTCCACCTCTGGGCTCTCCTCCTTGTTGATCTCCATTGGCACCGACGTGTTCTCCTCCATCCACAGATGAAACAAAAGTACCATTAAAGCATGCTGAAGCTGAGATCATTGGAATAGATGAGTCTGCAACCACAACACTATATAAAGGCTTTTCTACTTTCCCCAGAACGTCCTTCTCATCATTACAACCTCCTTCCTCATCAATGATCTTCTCCGTATCGCTTATACAAGCAGATTTTGCATTAGATTTTTTCCCCATCATTTTTAAATACACCTTCCGCTTGCCAAGTTCCCCCATGTGGATACTCATTGCCCTTAATCATTTTAAAACCAGGCCTAGGGGATAAGCAATCACACACACAACAAAAACAAAGACGATATCAAGGCACCCTCAAGCAAAATTTAGACATAATTGCAGAAAAGAAAGTAAAAACAATAAGCATAGAGCAAGAAAGGAAAAACAAGACACGGGGGGAGGGGAGGGGGGTGCGAGGGGGCAACAAAAAACCATGTGTCCTCCACTCCTTCCTGCACTCAGGGCTAGCCAACGCACCAAATTGCAGAGCACTCTTCAAATTTAATGTTTTCTTTTAATTTCCAATATACAATCATCTTATAAAAAATCATTTGAAATTAATGCAATTTTGTTTTTGATTCTCCAAAATCTACTCATATAAGAAAATTAAGAAAAATACAAAACATTATTTTAAAAATATCTTATAATTCTACAAAATCTTAAATTACATTGACAATTATAAACAAAAATAAAATAAACGACATACAACCATCTTATACAAAATGACTGTAATGCTACAAAAATCTTCAATTTCATTCAAAAATTTAACCAAAAAATAAAAATAAAAATAAACAATCTACAACCATCTTAGAAAAGATAGAAAACTTACTTTTGATTTACCAAAAAAATACCGATTTAGGCATAGTGCAGCAGATCGATTAAATTGCCTGCGCAGATCAAGCTCTTCCACAGTGCGCAATCTTCCGTGGTATGTCTCTGCAAAGTTCTTCCATACTTTCAAAACACGAATTAACTCTAATCCCTAACCTCTTGGGGTTATTAAGAATATTTAGAAATGCTACATTATTCGGCTTTTTGCGAACCCTCGGAACAAATTCAGTATCTCTTAGACATGTACAAATGAAAATAGGGTTTGTATTTAGATGAACCCTAAATCCCAATAACTTTAATGGTAACCATAGAAAAGGCAATATTAATTTTATTTGCTTGAATCTTAACATCCATGGTAACCCGATCGAAAATACAGCGCCTTGAATCATTATTTTGGTATCGCTGAATGCTATTGTTAATGATGCTAGTTCCTTGTTCCAGATGAATTTCATGACGTTAATGCGTCCTTAACTGAAGGACAGCTTAGTGTCATTCTAACCCTTACACTGAAAAAATGCATTTCATCTCATCGATTTTGCTATGGAATTTGAGGGAGCCCGTTTCGATATGATAATTATAGAGAGTTTGGGGGAAAAGCTATTGATCAAATTATTTGAATGTGCTGAACCGTTAATTCTGTTGTAGTATCAAGGAAGGCTACACGACTGTGTTTTTATTTGCAACACCATATGCAGATGTTTCAGCTGTTGCTGCACTGTCGCTTTTGTAATGGCTTTAAAGAAGGCGATGCACAAGTTTTTGTTTGCAATTCAAAATGTGGATGTTTCTGCTGCTGCAGCCGCAGCAGATTGCAAATACATTCTTGGTTCTGCAACTCTCGTCAGTGATGAATATGTGAGGAATCCATTGATACATAATACTTGGCATTGCCAGAAGCGATTTATGAAAAGCCGAAGGGTGCGGGATAGGAGTAAGAAAAAGAAGGAAGCTGCTTTTGAGAAGGTGATGAAAAGACAAGGACCACTTTCAAGGGTATTAAATCTTATGGAGATTCTGAAGCATGAGCCAGAGCAAGTAATGACATTGAATAACCTTGCAGTTTATAAGGGTCGTCTTAATATCACCAGCAATGACAGAATCCCGTTGTTTTTAAGAAGATATCCCAAGATATTCGAGTTATACACTGACAGACGTGGGGTTGCATGGTGTGGGTTTACTGCAGAAGCTGAAAGATTACTTGAGGAAGAAAGGAGACTCAAGAAAGAGTATGAAAGCACCGCAGTTAATTACATTAGAAGGTTCTTAATGATGTCTGTGGATAAAACCTTACCAATTGATAAGTTGGCCCATTTTAAGCGGGAATTTTGTCTACCTGATGATTTTAGAAATGATTGGATTTATGAGTTTCCAAATTTCTTCAGAGTGGTTAAGAAAGATGACGATGCCTTATACTTGAAGCTTACATCATGGGATCCTACCTTGGCTGTCACAGAGTTGGAGAGGAAAGCTAATAAAAATACAGAGCAGCTTGTTGTACATAGAGAAGGAAATTTATCGCCCGGTTTGCTGACTGTACCTTTTCCACTCAGGTGGCCCTCACATTACCCAAGGCGAAAGATACCTGATACAGCAATTCAGGCTTTCCAAGAATTGCCATATTTATCTCCTTATGCAGATCCTGGTGACTTGACCCCTGGATCCAAAGAGTTTGAAAAGCGAGCTGTTGCTATTTTGCATGAGATCCTAAGTTTTACTTTAGAAAAGAGGTTGATTGCAGACCATCTTACACATTTTCATAAGGAGTTTATGTTGCCCCAGAAGTTAATGAGGCTTCTTCTTCGGTATTTTGGAATCTTCTACATTTCAGAGAAGGGGAAGAGATTTCATGTGTTTTTGACAACTGCATATGAAGGTTGTGAACTGGTTGAGAAGAGTCCACTTGTACTATGGAAGGAAAAGGTTGAAAAGTTAATGGGTGAGATGAGGAGGCAGAGAGTTAAAGTAGCTTATAGGAATGCAGATGATGATGAAGCTACAAATGGTGCTGAGCTTGATCTTGGAGGTGATTATGACAAGGAAGAGAACATTTACATGGGAAAATGCTCAGGTGAATGTGGCGATGCCAAGGAGGAGGATAAAAAATTAGCAGATGATACATAAGACATCATTGAGAAACAACTAATAGCAGTGGACGATGAAATGGATGTACAAGAAGTTCTCAGAGCCTCTGAAAACTATTCATGCCTGCTTCCTTGACTTGTGTATGCTACATTTGGGCCTTCCAATAATTATCATGTTTTTTAGCTGTAGAGATGTATAACTGGAGCTTCTTGGATGACAACACTTTTCTATTTCGCAAAAGTTCTCTACTCTCACATAGCTTAATTCAATGTATACTTCTTTATATGTTTAAAGCTTTTTCTGTTGAGGTCTATTTTTCTTCATTTTGAATTATAGATAACTGTAAATATTATATTAGTAATTACCAGAAATGGTGGAGAATGAAGTTTGATGCCTGCAGTCTTATTCAAAGTCAGTGAAAATGGGTACCATGTAATTGAATCAATAGTTTAAATATGCAGGGAACAGATGTAGGACTGCAATATGCATATCTAAGTTATTTCATTCAATACCGAATTGTTGTTAATAGGTGCTCTTCTATTAATAGTATGTAAATTTTCTACGATGGCTTGGATAATGGCCCACGGAGTGCGATATTCTACGCATTTGGTTCAATGTGCAACACAATTTCCAATGCATGTTCTTTTGCACAATCTATTATCCATTGAAGGAGCTTTGTGACATGTAAAGCCAGACAAGTGACTGGAATTATGAGTTAAAGAGGTGTTTGGTTTTATGTTTATTAGAAAATTTGTGGAATCTTTGTAACCTAATTAATAAATTATATACTTATATTGATCTTTGGGATGCTAAATATAATATTTTGCATCATAAGTATGTTAGCCTAAATGGAGCGGTCCATGAAAGGAAATGTGTGTAGAATATATTTCATATGCTAATCTATGAGAGGACATATGTGCACAATGAAATAAAGACAAAAGCAATACACCATACAGTGATTTATGTGGAGAAAACTCTTTCAGGAGAAAAGCTAGTTCCTTGAAAGAAACTCAATGTATTGTATAGTAATCAATATTTACAGTACACTTCTAAAGTTCAATTCTTTACACGAATATTGCCAACAAGAAACCTAGAGCAATTTTGATTACATAACAGTAACTACAAACTCACTATGAAGCTTCCATCTCAAGCAACCAATAAATAGGAGAAGCAATACGTTAAACATCAATTGCTAATTGGGGAACCATGAGCTAAAACCACTAAGAGTATGATGCCCAGATCATTAGTTTAAAATTTATGCCCAAAGCTTGAGGTAACTCCATAGGCTAAAAATAGCATATTCCTTGAAGATGTCATATGCTCATCATAATCCAGTCACTGACTTGGGTGTTCCATTTTGGCACCACTATCTTCATTTTAAAATGCTTGATGATGCGTCATAGCATGCATCATAAGTTGGTCTACCAGTGCAAATGCCTCTTACAACCCTCTTATATGTCAATACATGCTCTCATATTTCTGATGTAGGATGATGCCACAACTTTGGTTGAAGGAGCCAATTGACCATTTTATCTTTCAATTGTAGAGGCCAATGAGATCTGTATCACAATAACAAACTTTCTATAGTCAAGGCTTGTTTCAACATACTTTAGGATTTAAAGCAATCTCTAGAGGCCAAAAAATTGCATTTTTTTTTGGGTTCGTAACATTATGATGTAATGTTGAAAGTGGAACACATTTCTTGATGTTCTCCCACTCATCAAACACCTTGCAAAAGCAAAGGGAATATAAAAAATGTCAACTATATGCTAGGTGCCATGAGGCCAATAGACTTTGTAATCCCTCTGTTCAACTTGGATGCTGGCTGTTATCCTTGTGCAAGACCAATGGCATGGAAAGCTGGTCTTCCATTCAACCTCTTGGCCCGCAAGCATGGTAGACTGGCTATCCATTACATCCCGGGTGGCTTACTTGATGTGACCTCAAACCCAAGGGCACACTAAGCCCCTTGGCCACAACATAACATAGTCTTGGGGTGGCATACTCTTGATAGGATCTCAAGCCCAAGGGCACATAAGCCCCTTGGCACATGAGCATAACATCCATCTCGGTATGATGTACTTCTGTCCCATGAACTTCGAAGGATGGCCATGTTTCCTATTTGCATTGCGTTCTTGTAAATTCAGAAGGCACTCGTATATGGATCTTCTTTTGCATGTTTATGTTAGACAGAGCATTAAGATTACTCAACAATTTCGGCAAGTATCTTAATTGAATGAACGCATGCATAAATCTATATTTCTACTTATTCATCAGTTTGATCTATTAATTAGTATTGCTGCTAATATTAGTTCAATTCTGAGTTCAATTCTGTTTATGCTTATTTTCATTGATCATTCTTTTTGATCCTTTATGGATGTTGTTGGATAATTAATATTTGTTTGAAAGGGTGATTGATTGAATGAATTCCTTTAATTATTTGATTTGAGGTAATGGTGAGTGATGATTAAGTGCTTGTTGATTATATGACTGATGAGTGATGATCTAATGAATACTGAATTGATATATTGGTGAATTATGAACAAATGATGTAATAACCCCTTGTCTGGTTATGGCTAATCAAACAACAATTTCCTCCACAAATTCATGGGTTTGACATTTCGTCAAACAATTGGTGAGCAATTCAGCTATCACTGTGCATATGTTTTTTAAATTTTCTAGTACAATGCTAGGATATGTAATGAGCCACTCACAGTTACTAGATAAGTCAAACATTGAAAGCTCTTGCATAAATGAAAACCAAACAACTGATTTACAACTTCTTCCTTATTTGTTTGCATACATAATTCTGAAAGTGTTCTATAACCACTAATACTGAATATTTATTAACCACAATAGAACTGCAATAATTTTTTTAATTGCAAGAAAAAACCTGGTTATTATAGATGTCCATTAAGCACAATGTCTCATTCGTTGCCAAAGTTCAATAGCAGCTCAATCAGGGAGGTAGATGCTGCCCACTTTAGCACAAAGAATTCCCCAAATTGGGCTGCTACAGGTACATCTGAAGCATTAATTCCCCGATGCCACCCTTTATGTTGCCTTAGTATTTTGCTTGCAGGCAGAAATTATATTGCAGACAGGAAATATATATCGCCTATTATAGGCAATTACACAACAACGCCAAAGGGACTCCAAATCTGGGCGCCAATTTCACCAATTTCACCACAGTCCACTCCAGCAACACACCAACACTTGACGCCAATGCAGAAACAATTTGCCAATAGATTTGTAATGCCCGTCCTTAATAATATACAGCTCAATAAATGCCCAAACAGTAGAATCCTTTGTAATGGGCACCCTGGAAATGCCCAAGAACTAAACCAATTGCTGAAAGTGATTTAAATGTCTTTGCATAGGTTTCAATCCACATAGCATGAGCAAGAAGGAATTTATGCAAATTGAAGACTGAACTGCTGCTGAAATAATATTAGTTCTCACAATGATAAAATCAAGTACATAGCAGTGTATTCCAAAGGCCAAACCCCAAGGGAATGACGTCTAGAATGTTACAAGAGAGGATGAACATCCTCTAATGCCAAGAAAGATATGACTCACACATCCAAGCTCTTATCAAATGCAATTCACAATCATCCAATGCTAAACAATGAGACTCTCACCCCCATTTATCTTTTTCCTTCACCCTTCTAGAAGGAATTAAAATATTAATTAATTGCATTTACTAGAGGTTTCCCCCTTCCAATAATTAATGCATTCTCTCGAAACTCCTCCCTGGCAGTACAATAATTAATTGTGCTTATAGAAAATTAAATTACTAGAGGCTTCTCCGTTGTAATACAATAATTAAATTAATTAAATATAAAGTCACCTTTTAATTTTTAATTTATTTAATGACTTTATAAGAAATTAATTTAATTTCCTCTGATGCTCCATTTAGCCTTTGGAGAATGTGAAGGCTAAAAGATGCGACCATTACAGTTCGCTTTTTTTGAAATTGCTTGTGTTCAAGCAATCTCAGTCCTGTTTGTTGTAGCACCTGCTCACTCTCCCAAGTAGCATCTTCCTCTGGCAGATATCTCCATTTGACTAAATATTCTTTAATCAACCTCCTTCACAAAGTCCTTTCCCTAGTATCCAGAATAGCCTCAGGAATTAATACGAGTTTTCCTTTCTCATCTAATGGTGGTAATTTTGCTAAAGGCACAACTCTCTGACCGATGGCTTTCTTAAGCCTTGACACATGAAACACATTATGCACCCGACTGCCCTCTGGAAGCTCAATCTCGTAAGCAACCTCGCCCACCTTGCGAATCACTCTGTAGGGGCCATAGAACCTAGGCTTCAACTTCTCTGCTCCACTTTTCTTGAGTGATGACTGTCTTTATGGTTGTAGCCTCAGGTAAACCATATCCCCAACCTTGAAACTGCACTCTATCTAGTGCTGGTCAGCATACAATTTCTGCTGATTTTGGTCTTGTTGTATATTCTCCTTGAGCACCCTCAAAATATCTTGACTATCCTGCAAGAAGTGTTTTGCTTTGGGCACTCTACTATCCCCCAAAACCAGATCCATGAAACTAGGTGCTTCATTGCCGTACAGTGCCATGAATGGAGTCATCTTGATGGACATATGATAAGTGTTGTTATAACAATACTCTTCCATATGTAGCCATTTGACCCTAGCCCTCTTTTGTGCAGTCACATAGTTCCTCAGATATCCTTCCACCCAATTATTCACAATCTCTATTTGCCCATCTATTTGTGGATGATAACTAGTGCTAGGTGTAAGCTCTGTACCACACAACCTAAACAATTCCTGCCAAAAAGTACTCATAAATTTACTGTCCTGATCACTGACAATGAAACTAGGTAGCCCATGTAACCTGAATATCTCTTTGAAGAAAAGATCGACCACCTGTGTTGCTGTGTAAGTGGATGGAATAGCAAAGAAGTGAGCAAACTTCATCAGCCGATCAACTATCACATAGATGCAATCTTTCCCCTGTACTCGTGGTAACCCGGTGATGAAGTCCATAGAAATACTTTCCCATTTCCTATCCAGAATGGGCAAAGGCTGTAACAACCCTGTAGGATATGTGTGCTCCCCCTTGTTTTGCTGACAAATTGCACACTCCCTGACATGCTTTTGAACATCATCCTTAATCCCTTTCCATGTGAACCGCTCACGGATTTACCTGTAGGTTTTAAAGACCCTTGGATGTTCAGCTATAGGTGCATCATGAAATGCCTTCAGTATTACCTCCCTAAACTGTGATGAAGGAATCAAATATATCCTACCTTGAAACTTAATCAATCCGTCCTTCACCACGTAATGATCATCATGTATGGTGCCTGCAATTACTCCAGAAGCCCAAGTGTCCCTCGCATACTCTTTTATGATCTTATTTCTCCAATCTCTTGTAATCTTAGCTAGAGCACAAATATGAGGTCTCTTGGATAAAGCATTTGCCACCACTTTCTTCTTACCTTTGACAAACTCAATGTCAAAGTCATAGTTTTGTAGCTTCGTAATCCACTTCTGTTGTCTATCATTCAAATCACGTTGGCTCATGAAGTATTTGATGCTGTTGTGATCGGTTTTGATAACAAACTTTCCCCCAACGAGGTAGGACCAAAACTTAGCCAATGCATGCATTATAGCCAACATCTCCCGATTATAGATGGAATAGCTCCTCTCCACTCCACGGAGCTTCGTGCTCTCAAAAACAATGGGATGCTTCTCTTACATCAAGATCGCCCCAATCTCATCTCCTGATGCATCACAATGAAGCTCAAATGGCTTTGTGAAATCTGGTAGAGCTAGTACCGGACATGATGTCTTCACCTTCTTGAAATGATCAAAGCTTCTCTGAGTTGCCTCTGTCCATGTGAAGGCCCCTTTCCTGGTAAGGTCTGTCAAGAGTGCAACAATTTGTGAAAATCCCTTAACAAATCTCCTATAAAATCCGCAGAGACCAAGGAATCCCTTAAGCTGTGTAAGATTCGTAGAATTTGGTCAATCAACAATAGCCCTAATCTTTTCAGGATCTACCCGAACTCCATCTGCACTGATGATATGCCCAAGGTCTAGTAGCTCAGTCATCCCAAACTCGCACTTAGATTCCTTGGCATATAGTGACTCTTTCTCCAAAGTGGACAGCACCATCTGAAGATGTTGTAAATGCTCCTCCCAAGTCTTACTAAAGACTAAAATGTCATCAAAGAAAATTAAGATAAATCTCCTAAGCTGCTCCTTGAATACCTGATTCATGCAACTCTGGAACGTAGCAGGAGCATTGGTTAGCCCAAATGGCATAACCAAAAAATCGAAGTGGCCATAGTGACACGGAAAAGCTGTCTTCTCAATGTCCATCTCCCTCATCCTAATCTGATGATACCCTGACCGTAGATCAATCTTTGTAAAAAAAATGCACCATGTAACTCATCAATCAGCTCATCTATTCGTGGGATGGGATATCTGTTCTTAATGGTCTTCTTATTTAATGCCCTGTAATCGATGCACATGCACATCGTCCCATCCTTCTTCTTTACCGACACTACTGTTGAAACAAAGGGGCTCTTATTGGGCCTGATATGCCCCATCTCTTACAACTCCTTAATTTCCCTCTCTATCTCATCCTTGTGTTTCTTAGAATGACAATAAGGAGTAATCATAACTAGTTTAGCTCCCTCCTCGAGCTCAATAACATGCTCTATCCCTTTGTTAGGAGGAACGCCATGTGGAATCTCGCCAAATACCTTAGTGTGCTTGTCAAGTATCTCTTGGATATCTGGTGGATGACTCTTCACTTGTGACTCTTGTGAAGTTGGCATGGTGAAACATTCTACTGCCCACTATGTTATTATGCCGAAAAAGTCTCTGCATTATCCTTAGGGAAACTACTCTGCAACTCCCATTTGAAAGCCCTCTAAGTACAACAGTTCTTCCCTCATGCTGAAACTTCATCTCCAATTTTGCTAGGTTAAGTGTGAATTCTACTAGTAGGCTATCTATGTCATGTCAAGGATGACATCATAGTCTCCCATGTCTACCACATAGAACTCATCCTCCAACTCATAGCCATCTCCAAACCTGATGTGAAGATTAGATATCTTCCGAGTACATAATAGTTTGTCACCATTAGCTACCATGACTCTAAACTCGATGTGCTCCTCGGTCTGTAGACCTCTCTTGCTACCAATTGTGCATCTATAAAATTATGTATAGCCCCAGTGTCAATGAGTGATATCACTTTCTGCCCTTGGATAGTACCCCTGACCTTAAATGTGATTGCCTTTTGAGCCCCCGTTAATCGTTCTAATGACTTCTCATCCTCAAGAATGCTACTCTCCTCTGTAGTGCTATCCTCATCTGAATCAGAGTGTTGATCCTCCCTCTCTGACTATGACTCCTCGGCTGAGAAATACTCCATTTGATTTGCCTTAGCCTTGAGAGGACACTTATGAGATAAATCCCAAGGCTCTCTACAATGAAAACATAACTTCTTCTTTCTTAAATCATTCAAGGTGTCATTATCCAACTTATCTCTTTTTGGCCGAGCATCCTTGTGAATAGTTTTTTTGTCCTTCTCCTTGTCCTTTTTCATATAAGAAACCCTGTGCTGAAATCTGCTCCTAAATGAAGAAGGTGCTAAGTCATGAGCCTTTTTAGTGGGCTCGTGCAACGTAGCTGGGTCATGCCTCTTGACCCAACCTCGCAAGGGTTTTGAGAGTCCATCCATAAACAACACTACTAACCTTCTCTTTGAAATATTTGTGACCAATACAGGTAACCTCTGAAACTCACTGATATACGTCTCAACTGATCCCCACTGCTTAAATTGTGCCAATTCCTTAAATTGTAATTTGGGATCCCTGGTATCAAATCTCTCTACGAGCTTCTCAGTGAACTCCTCGTAAGATGTGATCCAATTATGACCCAAGGTTACCATGCCATGGTGCCACCACTCATGTGCCGGTCCATCCAAGTGAATAGCGGCATACTTTATAGCCTCCTTTTCAGGCATAGGATTCAGCTGCAAGTATGTATCCATCTTCTGCACTCAAGTTCGTGCGGTCATCTTCCTTGAAGCATCATAATAAGGTAAAGAAAGTTTCGCAATTTTCTTTCTCAGCTCAAGGTTTTGACTTCTTCCTCTTGATCTGGGCATGTGTCTCATCCTCAAGTCCAAGTAATCTCTGAGAGAAATGTCCACCTGAAACTCCGGTCCACTGGCTTCCCAATCCCTCCTGAACTGATCCTGTAACTCCGTAATTTGTGGTCCATTAATCGGCTGAACTGGATCTCTCGGTGGGAAGGTGGGTAGAAGAGGTCTCGAGCTGGCTGTTCGAGTTGGGCGTGCAACATGTCTAAAGTATCAGCCTCATTCCCATTGTTGTCATGTCCATTATTACCATTAATGTTGCCTCGGCTTCCATTATCATTGCCCCCATTATTGTTGTTTCCATTGTTGGCATCACCCGGGTTAATATTGATGCCCATCTGTCTAGCCATTCGCTGCAACATCATATTCATTCGCCTATTCTGCTCCTGAAATGTATTCAGTAACCTCAACATTACATTTTTCTGATCGAGACCGGTATTCCTATCATCTCGGTCACCCATACTGCTATCTTGTTCAAAGAATATCTCCTCTGTATTTGTATGACTGGATTGTATGTCCCTCTGCACGGATGAACTACCCTGTTCGTTCTGCAAGTTTGAACTCCTACTTTTTCTTGCTCTGGTATTGTGGAAATTACGAAGCCATTGTCATATGCTCAAACATAGATGCTGAAGACCTCCACAGGATTGCAGGACTTATAGCTCTGATACCACTGTAATGGGCACCCTAGAAATGCCCAAGAACTAAACCAATTGCTGAAAGCGATTTAAATATTTTTGCATAGGTTTCAATCCACACAACATGAGCAAGAAGGAATTTATGCAAATTGAAGACTGAAACGCTACTGAAATAATATAGTTCTCACAATGATAAAATCAAGTACATAATAGTGTATTCCAAAGGCCAAACCCCAAGGGAATGACATCTAGAATGTTACAAGAGAGGATGAACGTCCTCTAATGCCAAGAAAGATATGTGACTCACACATCTAAGCTCTTATCAAATGCAATTCACAATCAACCGATGCTAAACAATGAGACTCTCACCCCTATTTATCCTTTTCCTTCACCCTTCTAGAAGGAACTAAAACATTAATTAATTGCATTTACTAGAGGCTTCCCCCTTCCAATAATTAATGCATTCTCTAGAAACTCCTCCTTGGCAATACAATAATTAATTGTGTTTTTAGAAAATTAAATTACTAAAGGTTTCCCCCTTTCCAATAATTAATACACACTATAGAAGCTTCTCTCTTGTAATACAATAATTAAATTAATTAAATATAAAGTCACCTTTTAATTTTTAATTTATTTAATGACTTTATAAGAAATTAATTTAATTTCCTCTTATGCTCCACTTAGCCTTTGGAGAACGTGAAGGCTAAAAGATGGGGTCATTACATCCTCAAATGCCTCAAACAGAGATCAATGGCGTCCAAGACAAGCTTTTCCCAGGAAGAATGACAGAAAGATTCAACACCTAAAATGCAGCAGCTTGGCGTCCAGGCTAGGAAGTTACAAAGCCAACATTGCAGACCTTGCAATGCCAATCAACAGCACTTAAACACTATGCCCGACCCTTCAATCTTAGTCCTTAAGTACAAAAGTTTGCATTCCAACTGCTTCAGCCAAGAAACGTTGAACCAACAGTAGGGCAATTGGATGCCTAGCAGAAAAGTTCCAATTCTCAAACTTGCAATTGATCGCAAATTGTATCTCCAGCTAGGTTGAAAGCCTTTCCAGTCACAGATGCCACAGTTAGGAAAGAGCCAAACAATTTTCAGAATTCGATGCCAATTAAACCCTCAACACAATCGATATCTTTATACATTAATTCTTCAGACACTAAAACGTCTCTTAGCCACTCTTTGTACAGTTTGAGAGAACACCTATAATTAGAATAAAAACAATTCAACCTAACCACTTTACCTCAGTAGTGGTGGAAATCTTTAACCTTCAAACCCTTATACTTCAACAAGGGCACGAAAAACCACAAATTCAGAAATTTCACAAAGACAACAAAGCAAATAATATTCAATCAAATGATTCATTTGCTTCATGAAGCCATCTTTTATAACCCACTTGGCTTCACCAACAAACCATTAATTAGAAGCTTCCATTAGATTCTTTTAATAAATAACTTTTCTAGCACATGGCTTCATAAAGACTCTCGTCACTTAGAGGTTTCAACTTTTAAATATAACAACTCCTTGCACTTTTATATTTAATACTTGGCTTAGGCTTATAATTAATTAAATAAATGGCCTCTTCCAATGATGGCTCAACCCTCAACTTAAGTGAAATTATAAAGTCAAATAATAACTTTATGAAAAGTCATTTAATGATTTAATAATTTCGCCACCAAATGATAAATAACTCCCAAAATACTTATCCTTTAAAAATGTCATCTGAAACAAGAGCTGCTCCTATTATTTCCCCATGTGACCAAATGTGCTTTCCAAAAATAGAAAAGGTCTCTCTCAATCATCAGTCGACTTGCCATAAATAGAAAGTGCATGAAACTAAGCCCAAACAAAGACCAAACTAGAACATACTGAATTGCAAAGAAGACAAGACCTCTATCAACAATAATAGCCTACAAGGATCACAATAATAGGCTAATCTCTCGAATTTTGATGCTAACAAAAATGGGGACATTATAAATGAATGCTAATTGATTTGGTAATTGATGATTGCTTTTGTGGATTCATGATGGATGATTGCCAAGTGATCCTTAAACCCTTAGAACCAATACTTTATTTGCGAAAGGGTCACGACCTTTCATAAGAATTGAGTCACCACCCTCCATTTCTGCTTTCTATTAATAATAAATTATTTGCCAAAGTGATCTCCCTTGGAAGTCCTCAAGTGAAACGGTCTCCCTATTATATTTTCCAATGTGAGGGAGAAATCAAACCTTTTCATCATGTCTTCCCTTTGCAAGAGTGATATCCTTTCACAATTACCACATTTTGAAAGAGTAAAAATTGTTATGTTGCGCTTCCAACCGCAAGCACCAAATAACAAATAAAATATATGTATGCAAGCCCAGCTATCAGCAAGACTATTTTCATCATGCTCCAACTATAATCGAGAAAACTGTCTTAATTATAGGACATTATGATTTTCTAGCAAACAATTTCTTAAGCCAATAGAGAAGGCAGCGATTATCATTAATAAAAGTAGCACTTGAAGAAAACAAAAGGAGGAGATCACCCTGATATCAGTTTTGATAAAGGATTAACATATAAATTGAAGGAGTAAAAGAGATTACTAATGTCATTAGTGTGAAATTAAATAAAGAGTAATATCGAAAGGCAGTGACTTATGAGGAACGTTTGTCCATTCCTGGAGGAGCAGCAACTTCCCAAGGATCTTCCCTTCTCAAGAAGTCATTAAGCTATAAAATGGGGAAGACCACGATGAGAAGAAGGCATCAAACAAATCAATTTAACTCAGTACAATCTTCAGCAATCAAATGTATAGAACAAATTGTTCAGCAATAGCACCCATCCCAGAGAGCAGTGATTAGCATCCAAAAAGGGATAGGCCAAGTTAGATCTGTCTAAATCGCATCAGCAGATTCAAATTATATAACTTGCAATAATCTTATATTCTACATTTTTAATAGTATGAAATAGTTGAATCAATATTTTTTGTGTGCTAATGTGAAATGCATACTCTAAATCATAGTTGGAAAACTCACCTAAACCAAAAACTTGCCAAGGCCAGAAGAAAAAACCTTGTGAAAAACTTAACCAGTTTTTGGCAAAAACACGAGAACTTAAAAAATTGCTTAAATTTAATTAGAAATGCATTTTTTTTTGCGAAACTCATTGAGAAAATGCATCCAATGCTAAATGAGAACACAAAAGAAACAGGCCTATTTCAACGCAAAGTGAATACAAAATTGCATTCGCATGAGGAATGCCAATGGCTGGAAGCAAAATGGTAAATAGTTTTAGTAAATCTCAAAGTGAATACACCATTACAATTACATCTTCCTCTTCTCAGCATTAGTAAAAACTAAGGGTGAAGTAGAACTAAAGGGTCTAGTCCTAGAGGTTTGCACAAGGCATGATTGTGCCTCCTTGCTTGGTATGTTTGACTTAGGTTGTGGTTCATGCTCCATCTTGGCTGTAGCTAGCACTAGCAGTAACTCCTCATCCTTGTCATCCTCTTCAATGCCATCCACTATGAAGCCAAATTCACCCCCTCCTCCATAGCTTGGGATTTTTTGAATAAGAGTTTCTTAAAAAAATAGTGAAATGTTTAACAAAACTTGTCAAAAATAGTGTTAAATCTTGTTCTGACCCAAAATCATTTTAACTACTAAAGAATGCTTTTCTATTCAACTAGATGCAATGAAAAATATATATATATATTTTTAAAACATAGAAAAACAAATTTAAAAAAACAGTTTGGTAATCTATCTTTCTTCAAAAAACTACCACAAATCCACTTCCATCTCAAATCTGCTTCAAATCGATCAAAATCAGTTTGCAAGTCAAGAAATGATGGAATAAAACTCAATTGTGCCGTTTTTTGCCTTTATGCATAGGTGTTGGAGATTTTAACAAAGGTTGAGTTTCTAGCAAAAACTTGGCAAGTAGTCCTTCTATGCTCTAAATCATTAATTTGTCTATAACCTGCATGTAATCATGTAGAGAAGAGGAAATACAAGAAAGGGGAGCAAATACAAGATCACCAAGTAGACCACCTCAAAATGGATGCCCAATGTGCCTACAACTTTGGGGCCAAGAGGGTACGAGTTCGAGCTTGAGCTTAGGTAGGAGGGTTTCCGAGCACTCTGTTGGGATTTCCTGTCTAACCTCTATGATAGCTGGTTATTGGAGAAATCATGGTCATAAGACGATGGTAAAGTTGGCATGAATAGGGAGGGTAGAGATGTCCAATGTGCCTGCCACTTGGGGCGACGTGGGTATAAAGACCGCTCTTGGGCTTCATGTGAGATTGCTTTGGCATGATTCTCCATTCAAAACCTATTGGAATTGAATACTAAAAATGAATATAGATGTGACATTACTCATGTAATGAATTATGACGATTATACATTTATGTACTAGTGCAAGTAATAATCCTAAAGGAAATAATTGCATTTATGAATTATACACGCACACAATATTGTATATTGTTTTATGTGATTGCAGGACCTAAATCTAGATTTATCTTGTTAAGAGGCATTTTAGTTGGTAAAGTTTTATCTTTAACTATTTTACATTTCTCATCTTTATGAAAGTTGTGATTTTAGTGCAAGATTTAGGGTCCACCCAAGGGGAAATTACTTCATCATTTCTTCCCTATGAAAGAGTCACAACCTTTAACAATTACCACCCTTTGAAAGAGTATTACTATTCAACCCTTTTGAAAGAGTCACAACCTTAGTTACCGATTCGGGATACGAATCCGATTCGGGCACGTGAATCGGATCTGTGGATTCGTGATTTTTTTTTTTCCCGATTAGGATTCGTGGAGGATTCGTGAATATATATATATATATATATATTTATTTATTTCTCTCATTTATTAGTATATAGAATGCATAAAAAGGTCATTTTAGCACTAGAAAGCAAAAAAAAATATTTAAAAAAGTCATATTAAATAACTTATACTCACTTAAACCTATCGATCCTTGAGGATTCACGCTGGATCCTTGAGGATTCGTGCTTGGATTCATGCAGATCCGAGCAGGATCCTTGTTTTACACAGTGGATTTGTCCGGATTTGTGGGCCATGAATCCGGACGAATCCACTGTGTAAAACAAGGATCCTGCCTGGATCTGCACGAATCCAGGCATGAATCTGGATCCGGATCGGACCCGAATCCGGATCCAGCCTCTAGGGCACGAATCCGGTAACTAAGGTCACAACCTTTCACAATTATCACCATTTGAAAGAGTACTCTTCATTATTTTTGCCCTTTGAAAGGGACAAACTTTTACAATTATCACATGTAAGATCCCCTACCAATATTTCTCTCTAATTACCATAGTTACACCACCTTGGGGGATGGGGGCATGTCGGAACAGGGGGATAAGTTTCTGAGGGGGGATAGAGGCGCCTCAATTTTGGGACGATGGGGGATAGCTGGGGGAGGGGGGTGTATATACAGTATACTATACATCTGGTACTTAAAATGCTAGTTATGAAAAGATGTATAACAATATAAGACGCAAAGTTGTAAAACAGTAAAATAGTAAATTAGAATAACTAAATAGTTGAATATTGCATTGAACATTGAACATTGAACATGGAACATTAAACAATAAAATTTTAAATAGTCGAATCAGCAAATGAGAGAGTCCTATTATATTATAGATATCAAATGTATGAGTATCTAATCATAAAGATGATTACATTGAGTAGTATGATATCAAAACAAGTACAAACTACAAAATCAAAATCCCAAAATGTAGTGAAGGAGGCCTCTAATCATCCCTTGGGAGGTCGAATAACTTGTCATCACCAGAACTATCAAATAAAATTTTTTTATTTTTAAAATTGCACTCTGCTGTGACGGGGGATACCTGTGCATCCCTAGAGAGGTAGAGGGACATTGTGGCATCCCCCTAACTGCTTTAGGGACTCCGGGAAGTCCTTCCATTTCCAGTGGACAGTGGCAAGATGGGCAGCGCCACTGGGGATGCCAGAATGCCATTCCCGCATCCCCGGTGCATCCTTGTTCTAAGAACATTGGGGAGTTCCGGGGGGGGCGGGGGATGTGGGAATTTTGTCAAAACAATTGTCTTGCATGGGTTGTCCTGTTATTCTGATTTATTCTTGAACCAAATCACATTGTAAAACACACACTATGTATTGTAATTCCATCAAATAATTGTCAGGCGTGACAAAATACTGAATTGTATTTGCAAGAACTTTACTTCATCATGCTGTCATGAAACATGCTGGCAAAATATATAAAAAGTCTGAAAATGTTTCTACATGAGACATGGACATTATAGTGCATTCAATATTTGTTCTTGTTATTCAGAGGCATCATATATAATTCTTGTTGAACACTTGACCATCTAACTCGTAAAAAATTTAAACCAACAACTTGCAAACCAATAAGAAATCTGGGTTATGCCAATGCCCAAAAATGACTGATCACTAACAAATTTGTTTATTGACAGCACTGACACTTTGAACCAAAACCTCCAAATGCAGTTTGAACAACAAACTAAATCAAGATGAATATTGATGTGTAACTTGTTTGCAACTGGGCTATGAATATCAATGGATAACATGTAAATTCCTACCATTAAAATAGACAAAAACATTGTTCATGCACTGTAGCAGCACTGTTCATGTTACTACCATGACAATGTTCATGCATTGTTAATGTTACTATTCACGACACTACTCATGTTGCTGTTCATGACACTTTTTAGGACGCTATTAATGGCAGTGTTCACAAAACTATTTGTTAAATATGATTAGATTTCCTACAGATTTGTATTATATACATCTTTTCAAGTTTTCAGAATATAATTCTTACTAGTCTTTGTACTTTATCTGCAGGTAGTAATCAGAATATTGATAATCTTGAAATTGTCAAATGTGGAGGTGATGTTAAATCAATATTGAAAAATACTGAATATAAATTCTCAAGTCTGAATCTGATTTGGTGATACTCGATCTCCAAGAGGCAGAACATCAATTGATTTCGATGTCTTCCTTTGGGGATCAGATTTGCATTATTTACTCATGGAAGAGGCATCTTCCATGAGCGGACATGGCTCGACAAAGTGGAGGCATGTCCATTCATGCAATGCCTCTTGAATGTTCCTTTTCATTTCAGTTAGACACCTGATCTCTAATCGGTATTTATAACTTAACAAATACAAATGTTTTTCAAGTACGATCTGAAGTGATCTTGCACAAACAAATAAGCATCCGATCTGAATATAATCACCTATAATAATGCTCGATCGGGATTGTATATGGAACATGAAATAACAATATTCTGCAAGTAATAATCTCTAATAAATGCAGATCGATAATATTCTTGGAACATATGGAGTTTCAATCAGTTTTATGAATGATAATTGATTTTCATAAATAATGTAATGATATAAACAATTAAATATGTGTGTGTGTGTGCGTGCGCGCGCGTGCGCAACATGAAATTGATCATCATTCTATATCTGACCGAGGCTACCATTTGTTCTACACTCCCTCTTTGCTAGGGAAGATAAAACTTGACCAAGTATAGATCACAAGAATAGGCTCATCTATTGAGGTAAGAGATATCACCTCACTCATGATATCAATAGATATGATATGCTCAAGAATATCAAGTCACATAACATTCTTCATAAAATATCCAAATTATGGTATGTGTACCGGCATCAAGTCTCATGATGTTCTACCATAACAAATCATAGTATATCCACGGAAACATTATCCACCATGATTTTCTCACAAGGATCATAATGATCTTCAACCGATATCAAGTCTCATGATATCTATCAGAATGTCCAAGAGATACTAACTATCATGACATGCGCACAAGTCATTTGAAAGATCATCACCTTTCAATAATGTACACTAGCGGCCCATAAAGTCATTAAGTCACACACATGACAAAAAAAGCTTACACAGAGTCACCATAGATTCTCTCACGTGGTGTTGTTAAGGCGTCACACACATGACATCCACCATGAACCATATCAAAGGGTGGATTCTCCATAATTTCTCCTAGAGGCTGGAACAAGGGCTTTCACTTCAAACTTCTCTTTCACAAAGAAGAATACATTTGCAAGGGTACTTCAAGTTTCTCCATCTCAAAGAAGAATGCTACAAGAGATTGTACCTCAAACTTCTAACAAGGTCTTCATTGATGATGTGACTTTCTCTAAAATAGATATCAACCTAGTGACCTCCTCATCCACGATTACTTATGATGAAATGTCAGACTCCCTCTCAACCTTTTGACCTCCTTGTCCAAGGTTGCCTTTGATGGATTGTTTGACTCCCTCTAAACGTTGATTCTTCCTCGTCAAAGAACCAAAACCATTTTAGGATAAGAATCCTTCTTCCACTTTATAGAAGCTGATCTAGACATGTGACATCAAGTGAACCTTTATAGCGGCAAGCCGTGTCTTTATTCTTCAGTCTATATGACTTTCACATAGGATGCATTAGAAACAAATCTACTATGATAGGTTTCCTTGTCACAGTCACATGATTATTTGTTCAACGATTACAACTTTGTTCACTAGATCACTTTCCTGTATACAAATGTACTTGTCTGATTCCATAGTAACATGAGTGAATCTAATAAACTGTGGATTTATCCCTAGTTTTGGCTACACTGGACATTCATTCTAACGTGGCTCCCTTTTGAAGCTCCATGTAAATGTATCAACCTCTTGTCTTCCAAATTTACTTCTGACAGACCGTCAAACTCCCTTTGAATGTGAATTCCTACTCATTGAAGAAATTTCCTTAGTTTTCTTCACAATGCCACAAGGATTACAAATAGTTAACCAACCAACAGTTCACCTAAGCACCATCCATTGTTTTGAAATATTCTCAAAGTCAGCACTGGCATAGTAGATGCAAAAGATCTTATTGGATTGGATAGTTTCTCACCAATAATAAGATGACTATGTACTTCATCAGAGATAATAAGCCTTTAGCTGTCTCTACAACGTTGCATAAATGATTCTGTTTGATGTCAGTGCTTTCGTATGCCATTATTGAGTCAGAATATGGAAATCTTGACCTTGGAAGAAGAATCTTTTGACCTTCATGACCTTTTAAGATTTTCATAGCAAAATTGATACACGTATATATCCAACAGTTAGATATCGTCTGCAGACAACATATAAGGAAAAGCCTTGTGAAAGATAATCGACAACCACTCTTGGCTTTTCCGCAAACCATTAACCAGAGCATTACCTTTTAAGACTATCAATGTCTCCTTTGTTCTTGTAGACATTCTAAAACATTCAAATTTTGGAGGATCTCCATGACCCATAGGATTCTCTCTTTCCTTTTGGATTCATATGTGACATCACATATTCGGTGACACTTCAAACACTGGACAAATAAATTCTCATCACAATCTTGCTAGGTCTGAAATTCTGTACCTGGCCACTATTGTCGTTATTCTCTATGTTGGCCTCCTCACATAGTTCTATTAGGGGTTTTTAGTTCAGTTTGCATTTACCAATCAACAATGTCATTATCCATTGTATCTGCTTGTCATCCAAGTTGGCCAGTACACATTCCTGATTAGCTCTATGGTCCCTCTGACTATGACAATGAAGATTTCATTCACCAAGCATGGATCTATCTACTGGGTAAATGATGTATTTTCTGATATCAACACCATGCATAACATATACGAGAACAGCAACAAAAGTCACACTGTATCATCAATTTGATACTCCAAGATACCGTACTCGCAGATAATTTGTCAGATAACACCATAGCTTGAATCAAAACTTGCTGTCATAGTTTTGGTTCCAAATTCAATTGCATCTTTTTATATTTTACTCAAAAAGCATCTTGAAGTTCGGTTTCTACCCAAAAAAATTCAAATGCATAGAACAGTTAGTCATTGCCCTGGAAAGTGGCCAAACTTGCAACAACATTTGCATTGCCCACAAGAAGACCTGCCCTATTCTGAACATATGATTATTAGAGAGACCTATGCCAAAATAATATCCTCATGCCATTTTAAAGGAGTCGACATGCCAAAATAAATGGTCGTGTGATTTTAATGGTCTCACTTCCATGTCAATCTTTTCTTGTTACACCCAGTTCTTTCAATGCCATGACCTTATAAATGTAGATAGTCAGTTAGCGACAATTGCAACATAGTCTACAATCACATAGCACAATAACAAATTTATGCCTTAATATTGAATATTTCCAGTCCAAACTGTATTCCCACACATCTCCTAAGATTGTTATGACTTGGTTTCTTTCTGCCCAAAAACTCGTCAAGGATGATGCCTTCTTATGCTCAAAGCCCACGAACTTCAGTCAACACTCCAACAACTTATACAATATGTTCTACCAGCTTATTTTGCTTTTCCACTCTAATAACTTATTTGTCAATTGGAACTCCTGACACTAAACAATACTCATGTAATAACCCTTAGCCTGGTTATGGCTAATCAACCACAATTTATTCCTCAATTCATTGATTGGGCATCATGTGAAAACACTTGGGTAGCTAACTCTATATTGCTAATGAATGCAGTTATAATTGAATTTACTAATGCTGCATGTAACTCACATTAATCGTGCAACAAGTCTGGACTTTACAAACTAAGATTTATCAATTCTCAATAGGAAATAGCATTATGCTGAAAAAAACTTGTTTGACTTTGCAATATATAAAGACCAATCCAGTACTCATGTTTGCAGTTAACTTTTTCAGAACTATAGCTATATTGTAAAAAGAGAACATTACACTATTATTAGAGAACCTGATTTTCCAATGATCATTTCCAGAACAACGGATGGAAGACAATGTTCACATTAACTTCCTTCAACATGGAATGCTAAACTGGCATCAGCTATAACAAATCCTTTAAACGCAAGGATTGGCATTATTCTTCCAAGGCCCGACCAGGAAGAGAAATACCACAGCAGTATAGGAAACTCATGCCACTGTTGGCATTCAGATTTGCAAAATCAGATCACCTATGTCTGGGCGTTCACCAGCAAACTATTCAGAAAATTCCAAGCACTTACAGCTCATAGATGTCTGCAGCATTCACTAATTTCTAACCCCAGGATAGCAGAATTATGAACGCCTACAACAGTAAAAATAAAGGACATTCAAATCAGCAACCCAAATCACTGAACTTCTTCAACACCACAAGATCTTCCTAGCCACAGTTGAACAGTAATGGAAGATGCAAATAAATTCTCTTCTCACCCACAATAGATATAGTTGAGAAGTAATGACAATTCTGCTATACTTCAGCAACAAACTTGCAAAGACACCACTCAGATATCATACTCTTAGGAATGTTGCAAAGACAATAAGCCAAAAAAATTATTGAATAATTAGATACTTTTCCCTTCACAATGAGCTCATTTTTATAATCTCCAAATAACCTTTTGTTTCCAAAATGTAACTTCACTTATGAAGCTTCTCCAACACAACATCACTTTATAACATTCAATACTTGGCTTAGGCATATAATGTATTAAATAAATGCTCCCTTCCAATGATGACTCAACCCTCAAGTGAAATTATAAAGTTAAAATTTAAATTATAACTTTATAATAAGTCATTTAATGATTTAATAATAATTTGGCCACTAAAAATATAATAACTCCCAAAATACTCATCATTTAAATATGTTGTCTGAAATAGGAGCTACACCTATTATTTCTCCATGTGACCAAATGCACTTTTCAAAAATAGAAAGGGTCTGTTTCAATCAACACATGACTTACAACAAATAGTAAGTACACAAAACTAAGCCCAAACAAAGTCCAATCTGAGCCAAACAAAGACCAACTTGTGACTTACTAAATTGTGTAGAAGACAAGACCCGCCCAAGTCAGGCCACTACCTCCCCTCTTAATAACCCTCCCTTGGGTAAGAATTTGGGTTGAGGTACCTTGGCCTTGGAAGTCATATTGTTATTCTATGAGTGATTTGAGTTAGGGTCTCTTATATGGGTAGGTTGTCCTTTCAAATTGTTATTGATTGAATTTTCCATACTTTGGAGTGCTTGGAGAAGTACTTGATTAGATTTTTCCATTTGATTAATCAATGTTTGGTTGTTTTGTTCCATATAGGATCTCATTTAATTTGCTATGTTGCCCATGGTGGTTGTTTTTGTCCTTCCTTCGTGAGTTTCCATAGACTTCTATTCACAAGATCGTAGGATTATGTTCTAATACCACTTGTGATGTCCCCTTGTTGAATATGCTCTTTATTTGTTCCACAATTGTATATTGGTCACAAATAGATTATACTCCAAATGATAAATATATTTTTACACTTGACAATATATGAAATTCAGGGTTCATCTCAATAGGTCTACGATCTCTTGAACAACATATATGTATATTAGGATTCAGAATAGTAATTAATTTGTATAGATAAGGAAAATATTATATATCTGCCACACATTAAATTAATACACTTTATATTCCCACTTCTATTATTTTCCCCTCACTTCTTTATATCTCTTAAATTCCCTCACTAGGTTCAGTCTCTCTTTATTTCCTTTTCCTATCGCCTTCTATCTTCTTTCTCTCGACCCCTCTACTTACTTCCACACCCTTTATGTGATGTGGTTTTGTATCAACGTTTAGGTTTAAAGCCCTCCTTTCCGTCTAAGGTGTTTGACTTGGACTTATGCCGAAGTGGGGCTCATTCGTACTTTGATGACATTCCATATCCCTGTAGTTCCTCCAATATATTTTTCTCTTGTTTTCTTCGTTACTCCCTTCCAAACTGTCTGATCTTGATGCCAATAAGCTTCTGTACGATGCCATTGGATACTTCTCCTTCCATGTCTTATATCCTCCCCAAACATCACAATTGCTATTGATACCCATATTATGTGGCCCTCCAACCCGAGGGTGGTTTTTTAAAGTTTATTATATTATAAAATGAGATTTATAATATTTAGCAAGGATATTAGTAATTATTACTATTATTAGGAATACATATGGATAGAGTAGTATTATTGATTTTAATAGATAATGATTTTTATTTATTTATTAAGTGTGTGTGTGTGTGTGTGTGTGTGTATATATATTGACAATATTTATTGTGATCATTAAATGTTTCGAACAATCATGATTGTGATAATTATTCATAGATCTATATAAGACAAAACATTATGTATTTTAACATTACACTATATTAGTATAAATATTTAATATTTCTATCATGTATAGTTATTGGGTCTCATTTAGGGAGGGGTCATGATGTTCCTTATGCCTTGCTTAGTGCCAACCTCCAAAGAATTTGTATCACAATTTTGTAAACGACATCAAGAGAAAAGATGTCATTGAATAGGTATCCTAATTTTATTGGCCTATGCAACATTCTAATCGATTACTAGCATACAAAGGTTATTACAAGACAACTTGATAACTCTTCTAGAAATTCGACCCCTTCCTAATAATCACCCGTATCCTCAATGGTATGATGGATTACAATGTTGTCAGTATCATTGTGTGCATGGTCATGACACAAAGAATGGTGTATGTCTTTGACATTTGGTTCAGGACCACATAGAAAGAGGCACCATCAATGTAAATGAAAGGAAGCAAAAAGATAACAAATCCGTGTTAAAAGCAAATAGTGAATTTGCATATCTACACAAATCCATTTGCACCACATTCATAAAATTTTATCATGACATCCTCATCATCTCCTCCTTTATTGGGTGATAGTCCCTACGTTCATGATGACCAACACCTCGATTTCCCCATCGACTGGAGGGTTCTTAAGACAAACATCACTTTCACCCCTCTAGTTGATTAGTATAGCAGAGAGCCTTCTCCCATCTATGTCTTGACATTGATTAATAACGTCTCAGTTGGGGCTATCTTGGTCGACCATACTTGTCAGTTTGATGTAATTACAGAGGAGGTCCTCCTTGTCAAGGATTTGGATCATAGGAAATATGATGAGTGTGCTGCCACCATTAGGATGCATGATGGGTTGTCCGTTACCCCTCTAGGGTCCACCACTTTGATAGTCTGATTAGGACCTAGTGTAGCATTATCAACATTTGTTATGATTTTTGAGTAAGACCTCTTTCGGGTCAGTTGGGTATCTTTTGGTTGTCCTCCATGGGGGCTGCTGCCTCCTTGGTCATTCATAAATGTTTGAAGCTTCCTCATGAGGGCATCATTCACATAGTTTAGGATATTGGATCACCCCTTGGTGTCCCATGTGGGCTACTCTTTTGATCTTTTTTGGCCTACATTGATAGGACCCTTGTGTTTGCGACATGATGTAACATTCCTTAACAAAAATACAAGGTTAGGGAACTTGATCTGAAACTTGTATCACCTTCCTCCACTCAACCCTTTCATAAGGCTCAACATGCTTCGCCCTTTACCCCTTCTTCATCAGGGGCTTAGGGAAAGCACGTGCCCCATGGGAAGCCTCCTTGCTTGTCTCAAGCCATGCAACATCTAGCAGCATTTGTTTTGGCATCCACACCTAGTGTGGAAAGGGTAAGGCACTCGTGTTGCTAAAGGTCAAAGTGCGTCTTCCTTTCCCCATTCCCATCATAGTAGACATACCTCTCCTTGTTATTTATAACAAGGGTAAAATATCTCCAAAGACCACACCATCTACCTTGGTACCTTCTTCCCAACCTTTGAGGGTGTCCTTTGTTCTTTATATCGCCCATAGGGAAAAGAGAGGAAGGGCACCTTAGACTGAGTTGGTAGTGCTTGTTTCAGCGCCGCCTCCCACGCCATTGGCGAGGCCATCTTCTCCACTGATAATTGCACTAATGACCTCTCCCATGTAGTAGGACGCTACCGTACCCTCGTAGGCTTCTCATCCCGACCCATATTTGCGTCAGAACCAGCTTGTACATTTGTGAAAACATTGTCGATGGGAGAGGGCTTTGGCACATGACGCCGTTGTGAGGGCAGAGAGCATGTCTGCTACTTCTTTCACTTATGCTCTCACCTCCTTTGTAGCTACACCATCCTTTTGCCTTGCAAACTCATCCCTCACGTTTCATGTACTAGTAGTGACCATTAGCCCTCACACCAAGCAGATAGACCATCCTTCTGCCTTCACCTCTATCCTTAAAGAGAAGTTTTGAGCAGGGCCTTGTCCTAGAGTTTAGTTGTTGCAATTTTTCTCCAACAGACCCTCTTTTTTCTTTGGTCCTTATAGTGGAGCAAGTTCTGACTTCTCTTGAGTTGGTCTTTTGAAATGTTCTCTAGTCGAATTAAATAGATAATGTGTATTTTGGCTAGTAGGAATTTTATCAAACAGTTGTCATGCAATCAAATACTAAGCAAAAATATAGACTGAGCTGCCATTTGACTGTTTAATGATATTAATGCTTCAAATTTGATAAGTCAACAAATGCTACCGAACTTCAATCAAGTCGGAATTAGAACTCAGACTCAAACTCAGAAAACCAGTGTTAACATTTTATATTCATGATAGGAAAAACGATAACCATTAAGGTATTTGCTGAAGACAGGATTACTACTCCTTACAATATTAGCTAATGTGCAATATTAGAAAACAAAATAGGTAGATGAGGAACAGACCCGTATTAATGGCGACTACCGTTCATGGAGTTGGAGTGAGCAGTAAGAACCCAACTTGTCATCACTTCTAGGCGCTTGATCAACATGTTGTCTACCACTATGACTCTGTTAGACCACTCTGTATTGTTGAAGGGAGCTATCGCGTGCTATGGGAAGAGACAATTTCCATGCAGTTACCAAGTGCAAGAGATATGAAACATCAAGAGTACCATCCGTGATCACTACCAGTCAATATACCATGTCCTCGCAGTTGCCAACTATTACACATATTTTGTCCCGTGGTTGCCACCGATGTCGCTGCTATTCTCAGTATTACAACTGCCAATCAACCTTCGAATGATGATATTCTCGTGCAGGATAGTTACGTGGGATGAACTTATGCCGGTTTGAACATGTCAACTGTCCCATGAACCCACCGTATGGAAACCCGTTGCCAATGTATAACTCTAAGATGGTAAGGGTTACACTTACATAAAACTCCCCCAAGATTCTTCGGCATTGGGATATCTGCCTTTTGGATTGCTGTCCAACTTCAACTGGTGTCCTATAGATGCTCAAACCTTATGCTGACCAGTGTCTCTTCCTGCTATTCAGAACTTCCAACTTCTTGCCAAATTTCCAAATCCCAAATCAATCTCAAATTTGATAGTGCAAAGTGAGATACTAGGTTTATGTCTAGCCTCACACTTTTTCTCAATTGGTTTCATCCTTAGGAAAATTCTAGTCACATTCAAGCAACCTTTAGGATTTGTAAAATAACATATAATCGTGGTGTCAATCCCAAGGCAAAAGCTTTCTTAAATAACTTCGAAGTGTGGGGAGATACAAACATCTTAGCAATGTGGGATAAAAGACTGTTTTGTCTTTTAGTCACTTAAGTCATTTTGTCCTAAAGTGACTTTAAATAATAAAGTACTTTATCTTGCAATTCAATAAAATAAAGTGACTTAAACCTTAGGATTTCCCATTTAAATCTCCTCAACTGAAATCCAACTCCTGTGATTGGCTAGCATCCTAAATCACATGCCGTTAGCCTATTTGGATGGAAAGATAGACCAACTAGCCACCATTAAGTCTAACGCAAAGAAGGGGACATTACAGTTCTCCCTTCCTGGGATTGCTTTCCCTTAAGCAATCTCAATGCCGGATGATGTAAGATTGACTCACTTTCCCAAGTAGCATCCTCATAAGGTAAATCCTTCCAGTGAATCAGATATTCCTTGATGGCCCTGTTACACAGTTTTCTCTCTTTGACCTCTATCACCTCTGCTGGAACTAATACAAGCTTCCCTTCCTCATCGAGCGGAGGCAACTCCATGGAGGGTAGTGAATGCTGGCCAATCGCTTCCTTGAGACATGAAATGTGGAACACGTTATGAATTTTGCAGCCATCAGGTAAATCTAGCTCATAAGCAACCTCACCAACCCTCCTAGTAATGCGATATGGATCAAAAAATCTGGGCTGAAGTTTTTGAGACCCACTCTTCTTCAAGGAACTCTAACTGTATGGTTGGAGACGGAGATAAACCATGTCACCCAACTCAAAACTCCACTTCATTTGACGGTGATCAATGTACATCTTTTGTTGATTTTGGGTTTGTAGAATGTTCTTCCGTAGGGATCTAAGGATATCCTGCTGATCCTGTATCCAATCCCCTCCTAGAGGTGCCTTGCTATCCTACAAAGCCAGGTCTATGAACGATAGGGGCTCGCTGCCATAGAGAGCACGAAATGGAGACATCTGAATGGACATGTGGTAGGAGTTGTAACAATACTCTCCTAGGTACTGATGGAGCTCAAAATTCTTTTGCCTTCATTTAAAAAAATAAATAAATTGTTAGAGGATCCTAAATTCATAAAAGCATCTCATATCTCCTCATTAGATCCCAGCCAAGCCTCTAGTATTTTTCCAATTAAATCCCACATTGGTTTATTACACTCACTTCACTTAATTATGTACCTCTGTATCCATCTTAACTCATCTCTTACTCTTTGCTCAAAGGTTTTTGCTTAAACAACAATGTTTTAGATTCTACACCCTCCCATAAAACCGATCCTCTTAAATTAACCATGCCCACAAACATCTTGCTTGTGTTTTCCAAAGGATAAGATGCAATTGTTGGTCTTGATTGACCAAATCTAAGATGAAGTTTTTGCCTTGTTTTTTCTCCAAAGAAGACATTGTCATGTAGAAGACAATCACAACACTTGTCATTAGTTGGGGATAAGTTGATAAATATTATCTCACTCGGTTGATCCTATGACATGATTCTGGTTGGCAGTCACATGGATTGTCCTCAACTTGAATATAAGAGAAGGTGAATCAATCACCAGGCCATTTTGGAAAGCGAAACTTTGTATGAGGAAGGGGTCCAGGGATTTTATCACTTATGTCAACAATTGAATATGGCTTAAAAGAAATTACAAATTAAGAAATTGAATCTGAAAACTATGAACATTAGAATTTTTTTGTTCATTTAGCTTCTAGCTATTTTGAATTTTGTTTATTGGTGGAATGAGAATTGGGCATCAGAAAGCATTACACGTAGGTGACAGGTGTATCTGTTAATTGTCTCTGTTGTAAGCTTAGCTGCTTCTATAGTAGGCCTTATCTTGATGTACATCTATTTCGCACCCCGAGTGTCCTGTGGGGTCAATATCTTTCTTATCACATGGACACTAATACTCTTTCTATTAATGATCGACATCTCTCTACATCCAAAAGTTAATGTAGGGCCCATGAGTCCAGGACTGATATCTTTGTATACCGTTTTTCTTTGCTGGTCTGCATTGTGAACCTGATTCAGAAGTTTGTAATCATCAACCACGGCTAACTGGAAGGGGTGATTGGATAACTCTTCTGGTGGACACTTGACTTTGGCTGGGGCGGTGAGAAATGAAATTCAGACACAAAGCACTACTTTACCACTTGATTGAGGACTGGTGCCTGTGGTCTTTATCCATCATTGTATGGTTTTGTTCTATAATAGGGCAGAGGGGAGCTCTTGACGAATAGCAAGACATGCAAATTTTTGTTAACGCATGGTGGTAGATACCTAAAACAGTCGAATATCCTGTGCGTATCCAAAACCAACATGTGTCGTAAAAGTCAGAAACATGTTTCAGATTATGGAAGCATGAGTTTGAAGGAAGAGATGCCAGAGTCAAAGAATGAAAGGTTCAAGGAAGGATTTCCAGAAGTTATCGTGCGTGTCGGGCAGACAGAATTGACTATATTACTTGTACAATCGTGTTGTGGAAATATTAAAAATTTGAACTATACCCTTCCATATGCTCGCGGAAATAAAAGGCATAAAATATATGTCGATGGTATATGCAATTTAACTTATTAAGGGTCTTTGATTAAAGATTATGCAATGATTATTTTAAAAGAAAATGAAGAGGTGGGATTATAATTAAATAGAAAGGATTGTTTATTATTAAAAGGGGAACAACCTTTCATATTTAAAAGTCACGTCTCCTTATATATCTAAGATATAAATAAGGGACAAGTTATTTTTAATAAGATATATCCTAACATACATCCATTCACATATTGAAAAGAAACATTTTATATTTTATTATTGTATGGAGAAATAAGGGGTCTATTATGATTTTGTAATATAAAGTCCATTATTTTATTTAAAATAAAATAAAATGTCTTTTGTTTATTTTAAAATGGCGTGGAGATTTAAACTACAGGCAAATCGTCCTTCGTAATTATATTTTAGAATTCTGTATATGATTTTGATATCAGATAAGTGAACATGGTCAATTAGCATTTTGAATTTGATCATCATAGGTGTTGTGAAATATTAAATTGTTTTCGTACCTTTGTCTAGTTTGTCTCCTTCTCAACGGAGTTAAAATTCAATCTGGACTAATTTAAGATTGCATTATAATTGGTTTGTCGCATCTGGATTATTAAAATTATTGGCAATATAAGTGCATTGAACATTACGAAGTTGTACGTGAAAGTTCCTCGAAGTTGGTCTATCGCCCGGATTAACAAAGCACTGCTCTTTTGTTATTAAAGTCAGAAAATCTATATATTCCTTCTGCAAGCATCAAATTCATTATTATTCAAACATTATACAAAACATTCAATAATTATCTAGCATCCAATTTCATTTTGATCAAGTTTGAGGACTTTGCTAGCTGAAGAACTCCAAAAGTTAAAATTTGCGATAGAAAAGCCTTGAACTAGATAGTCAACATTTGAGGTAAAGGTTTACCTGCCTGGGTATCGCGGAGCTCGAAGTGCAAGGGTCACGGAGCTCGAAGTGCAGGGGAATCTAAGCGATTTCTGTTCGTTGGCCAAAATTTGATTGAGAGATCCTACTGGAGAAGTGGCAGGCTCTTGGATTTCCAATTTGCAATTTTAGGAACCAACAGGTACAACCACTTAAACCCAGGTTCTCTGCTGTCCTGCTACATAGCTCCGGAGATAACCTTCCACCCATTTGTTAACTATCTCAGTCAGTCTGTCCGTCTGGGGGTGATAACTCGTGCTGGGTGTCAACTCCGTACTTGTCAATTTGAACAATTCCTGCCAGAAAGTGCTAAGGAACTTGCTATCCTTGTCGCTCACAATAGTGCGAGGAAGACCATGTAAGCGAAAAACCTCCCAAAAGAATAACTCAGCTACCTAAGAGGCTGACCAATTTGCTACTATGGCGAAGAAGTGAGCGAACTTCGTTAACCTATCCACCACCAAAAAAATGGAATCCCTGCCCTACACCCTAGGCAACCCTGTAATAAAATCCATGGAAATACTCTCCCATTTCTGTGCCAGAATGGGGAGAGGCTGTAATAACTCGGCTAGAAACTCATGCTTTGACTTGTTTTGCTGATAAGTCTGGCATTCCCTGATATGCTGGAGGACATCGTCCTTGAGGCCCTTCTATGAGAATCTTTCCCTAACTTGACTATAGGTTTTGAAGAATCCTGGGTGTCCTGCTGATGGTGCATGATGTAGAGTTTCCATAATCTTACTTTCGATTTTAGATCCTTGTACGAGATAAATACTATCCTTATAGAAAATCACATCATCCATTACTTTATACTTGCTGTCCTAAAGCTGTCCATCCATAATCTGACAAGCTTGAGTATTCTTAGAATGCTCAACCAACAACTGAGACTTCCAATCTACTGAAATGTCAGATATAGGACAACATTTTGCTACTGAGGGCCTCTTGGAAAGTGCATCAACAACTACATTGTTCTTACCTTACGTACTCAATGTCAAAATCATAGGTCTGAATCTTGCTGACCCACTTTTGTTGTCTTTCATAGAGATCCTTTTGTTCTAGGAAGTAGCGCAAACTATTGTGATCCGTCCTAATTGTGAATTTGCCACCCACTAGGTACTGTTTGAACTTGGCTAGAGCATGCATAATAGCCAACATCTCCGTATCATAAGTGGAGTACAGTCTCTCGCTAACCTTGAGCTTCCTGCTCTCATAAGAAATCAGATGCCTATCCTGCATGAGCACTATGCTAATACCACTCCCTGAAGCATCACACTCAAGAACAAACGGTCGAGAGAAATCTGGTAGTGCCAAGACTGGGCATGTGCTCATTACCAGTTTGAGCCTATCAACGGTCTCCTCTACCTTAACTATCCATCTGAAAGCCCCTTTCCGTGTGAGGTCGGTAAGTGGAACCGCTACCTGAGAGAAACCTCTAGCGAACCTCCTGTAGTAAGAGCAAAGATCCATGAAACCTCTCAAGTCTGATACATTCCTCGGTGGTGGCCAATCTAGGATTGCTTGAATCTTTTCTTGATGTACCTTCACCCCATCTGCACCGATCACGTAACCAAGGTAAAGAATCTCGGTCAACCCGAACTCACACTTGGACTCCTTAGCAAACAACAAGTGCTCCTCCATGATATTGAGTACCTCATCTAGATGCTGCAAGTGTTCCTCCCAAGTTTTGCTGAAAATCAATATGTCATCAAAAAATACTAATACGCTCTTCTGTAGGTGCTTATGAAAAATGTGGTTCATACATGACTGAAATGTAGCTGGTGCATTAGTGAGTCCAAATGGCATAATAAGAACTCGTAGTGTCCATAGTGACATTGGAAGGTTGTCTTGTGCACATCCTCCTCGCGAACCCATATTTGATGGTAGCCCGATCTGAGATCTATCTTTGAGAAGTAAACTGCCCCATGTAACTCATCTAGTAGCTTGTCAATGCGAGTGATTGGGTACCTGTTCTTAATGGTCCTCTTGTTGAAAGCGCGGTAATCAATACACATGCATAAAGTGTCATCCTTCTTCACCAATACAACTGAAGAAGCAAAGGGACTGGAGCTAGGTCTAATGTGTCCCATGTCTAGAAGTTACTTAATTGTCTTTTCTATCTCCTTATAATGCTTGGGATGATGATAAGGTGTCATGATAATGGGTTTGGCAACCTCCAACTCAATGATATGCTCAAACCCTCTATTTGGGGGAATGCCTGGGGGTATATCCTCAAAAACCCCTTGTGCTTATCAAGCACCAGCTGAATGTCAACCTAAAACTGCTGTCCCGAGTCTAAGATAGCTTTAGAAGAAATAAAACAATGTGCTGCCCACTCCATATCATCATGCCTTATGATTGCCTCCATCCTGTGGGCTGAAATCAATCTGAGTTCACTCTCCAGCATAGCTTTGAGGATCACCTGTTTGCCATCCTGTAAGAATTCCTATTGGATCTTGTCATGATCAACTGTGCACCTGCCAATTGTCTGCAACCACTATCTACCCAACATGGTATCTAACCCATCCAAATCAAACACATAAAAATCTACCTCAAGAAGGAAATCATCAAAATAAATCGGAAGATCTGATACCTTCCCTGCGCATCTCAATCTCTCACCTTCTGCCACTCTAACCTCAAACTCGAGTATGTTGTCAATCTGTAATTTCCTCTTACTGACCCAACGTGAGCTTATGAAGTTATGCGAGGCACTTGTATCCAAGAGACATAAACACTATCCTCTAACAATTCCTTTCAAACAAACGAGGTGTCCCATGGGATCGCTAGAAAGTGATGCTATGATAGGAGGTTATCCCTAGGTGCCTTTCTTCTTCCTCTCTCTAGGTGTTTGATCCTCATTCTCCTCCTCATCACTGCCATCATCATCGCTGCCCTCTTGCTGCTCATCCTTCTCCTTTGAAAACACCTCTACATAATGTATATTGCCTTTGCCAAGGCATCTATGATCCGGTGTCCATGGCTCCTTACAAGTGAGCATAGCTTTTCTCCAGAGTTCATTTTGTGTCTCAAAGTCCATCCTGGGAGGTGTAGCCTTATGTTGATTTTTGTTCTTTTGGAATGAAGTGGATCCCTTGTATGTTTTCTTCGAGGGCTGTAATATTGAAGAGGGTGACTCTAGATCATGTGCAATTTTAATAGCATCATCTAGAGTGTTTGTTTTAAGTACCTTAACCAAACCTCTATATCTATCTTGTAAACCCTCGGTGAACAACATTACCTTACGCTGTTTTGACATATCTGGAACCATTAACGAGATCCATTGAAACTCGTCAATGAAACCATCCAAAGATCCTCCCTATCGTAATTGAGCCAAATCCTTGTAATAGACCTCAATATCTTTCCTATCAAAGCGAGTAATCAGCTTAGAGCTGAAAGTCTCATAGAACGTAATGAGACCATGATCCTGGGTAACTAACCCGTGATGCCACCAATCATATGCTACCCCTTCTAAGTGCATCATAGCAAATCTGATGGCTTCTGTCTCTAACATAGGTTTAAGTGTTAGGTAAGTATCTAGCTTGTGAATCCAAGGTTTTGCAGATGTCTTACTGCTGCCATCAAAAGTAGGGAGAGATAGTTTGTTCATAGCATGCTTTAAGTCTTTGTTTGGTGTTCTAGGTCTCCTATTCTGTTGCTGTTTATCTAACTCCCTTTTTTGATTTAGAAATTGGACAAAGGACATATTTTGTTTAATTGGATTAGGAAACAAATCCTATTCATCTTACATTGCCATAACATTGTCTGGTAGTAAGTTTGGTGCCGCTGGTGTTGCTACCTCTTCCTCTGCATTAAAAACTAGCATTAAAGGCTTGTTAGTATTTCATGTAATAGCTCGAGGTGATCTCGCTACACTACTACCTCCATTGTGATGGCTCGGAGCTCTCCTGTTAACAGGGGCTAATTGCTATATATTAGCTGCAAGTTGCTGAAGTGCATTAACTATGTTATTCTGCCCATCTCTAATAGCCGACAATGTTTACCTTACATCTCAATCCAGTTCAACTTCATTACATGCCATTTGAATGTTGTTTTCCTGTTCTGCCTATTCAATCTGATCAGCCTGTTTAGTCTATTCAGTTTGTTCACCTGTTGCAAAAATCAATTCCTCATCCACTGAATAACTATCCTCAATATCAATCTGCTTGGAAGACCCTGCTTGTTCCGGTTGGAGGTGATTAAAATTATAAGGTTTCTTCCTCATACCCCGCTGCCATTTTATTTCCTGTTTATCCCACAAGATGCCAAGACCTATAGCTCTGATACCACCAAAATGTTCTCTAGTGGAATTAAATAGATAATGTGTATTTTGGCTGGTAGGAATTTTATCAAACAGTTGTCATGCAATCAAATACTAAGCAAAGATACAGACTGAACTGCCACTTGACTGTTTAATGATATTAATGCTTCAAATTTGATAAGTCAACCAATGCTACTGAACTTCAATCAAGTCGGAATTAGAACTCAAACTTAGAAAACCAGTGTTAATGTTTTATATTCATGACAGGGAAAACGATAACCATTAAGCTATTTGGTGAAGACAGGATTACCGCTCCTTACAGTATTAGCTAATGTGCAATATTGGAAAACAAATTAGGTAGATGAGGAACAAACCCGTATTAATGGCGACTGTCGTTCATGGAGTTGGAGTGAGCAGTAAGAACCCAACCTGTCATCACTTCCAGGTGCTTGATAAACATGCTGTCTACCACTACAACTTTGCTAGACTAGTCTATATTGTTGAAGGGAGCTATTGCGTGCTATGAGAAGAGACAATCTTCATGCGGTTACCAAGTGCAAGAGACGTGAAACATCAAGAGTACCTTCCTTGATCACTACCAATCAATATACCATGTTCTTGCACTTGCCAACTATTACACATTCTCTGTCCCATGGTTACTACTGATGTCGTTGCTATTCTCAATATTATGCCTTTCAATCAACCTTCAAATGATGATATTCCCATGCAGGATATTTATGTGGGACGAACTTATGCCGGTTTGAACATGTCAACTATCCCGTGAATCCACTGTATGGAAACCCGCTGCCAATGTATAACTTTGAGATGGTAAGGGTTACACTTACATAAAACTCCCCCAAGATTCTTTGGCTTTGGGATGTTTGCCTTCTGGCCGTCCAACTTCAACTGGTGTCCTGTAGATGCTCAAACCTTATGCTGACCAGTGTCTCTTCCTGCTATTCAAAACTTCCAACTTCTTGCCAAATTTCCAAATACCAAATCAATCTCAAATTTGATATTGCAAAGTGAGATACTAGGTTTACGTCTAGCCTCATACTTTTCCTCAAGGGGTTTCGTCCTTAGGAAAAATCCAGTCACATTCAAGCAACCTTTAGGATTTGTAAAATAGCATATATTCATGGTGTCAATCCCAAGGCAAAAGCTTTCTTAAATAACTTCGAAGTGTGGGGAGATACAAACATCTTAGCAATGTGGGATAAAAGACTGTTTTGTCTTTTAGTCACTTAAGTCATTTTGTCCTAAAGTGACTTTAAATAATAAAGTACTTCATATTGCAATTCAATAAAATAAAGTGACTTAAACCTTAGGATTTCCCATTTAAATCTCCTTAACTGAAACCCAACTCCTGTGACTGGCTGGCATCCTAAATCACATGCTGTTAGCCTATCCAGATGGAAAGATAGACCAACTAGGTGCCATTAAGGCTAGCACAGAGAAGGGGACATTACATCTTTACCCCTTTTGCAGAGGTTGTCAAGGAGTCTTCTTCATCTATATCGCCACATGGGTCCCTTGTGAGCTACGAGGCTTGTATTTGACTCATTGGAGTATATTCTGGCATTGATGATGATCTTTACATGATCCCTCTCACTTGCTACAGTTGAGTTGTTGGATGACAATGTCGAGGCTTCTTCGTCCCCGACTCTAGTTGTTGGTGGGGTGCTTGGGGTTCCCATTGTAGTTGTAATACTGCAATCTCAACCTCCCTCCCTCTCTGAGCAAGAGTGGGATGACACAATCTACTGGTAGACAACCTATGAAGGTAGTACCTACGTTTGCATCTTTAGATTACAATATGTTTGCTTGTGTTTTGTAGAGCTATTCCTTCTCGGAGTACATACTTGGAAATGAGAGTTTGTTTGTTGTGCACCTTTCTTTGTTGTCTTATTCTTCTATTTGTCATGTCTTGATCTTTCAATATTTGGAGATGATGCAAAGTGTTAGGGGCATTTAGGCTATCCTTATATGTTGACCCAAATTTTTTGTTTTCCTTTGTCTTCATTTGTTATTCTTCAGGTCTGAGGCATGGTTGGTAGTGATGAAATATCTCTTGAGAGCTTGCATATGTTGCTCTTCTGAATTCTGATACTATTCCATTGGATTCCCTTGTCCTTGTGTAGATGTTGTGAAAATCATGTATCATCCATCAGGAAGTGACATTCCATGGCAACATCTCATATGTTGACATGCTACAATGTCTTTTCTCTCCTTAGAATGTCTCGTTCCCCTCTAAATAGTATGATCCATTCTGGGTGGGGAGCTTTCATATCTATGTTGATTGTCTTTTTATGTAGCGATCATCTTCTTTCTACATCACATGTTTTTATTGCAAATCTTGAATTCTTGATCTCAATGTCTACCTTTGTGGGGACCAATCCACTATCTTCTTGTCTTAATCTTTCCCTATCATACACCTAGCTAGCTTAAGCTACATGTATTGGTGTGATCTAAGTCACCCTATCACATGCCTATTTGGTTTTTCTACGTGTGTCAATGCATGTCTAAGCCACCTATCACATGCATATTTAGTTTTCTCTACACATGTCAGCACAACATTTCAAGCCTACCTGTCAAATGCCTTTCTAGGTTTCACTGCACATGTCAAAGCACTATCAAAATCACCCCTATGATAGGGCTATCTAGCATAACATAACTTACCATCCATCAATGTCCTATTGATGGTCTTTGGTCTACAAGATCTCTTCATCATCTAGCATGCTTTTTTGTAGTTTGCATGTTGGGTGTGGCCCAACAACAATTTAGGGCTTCCTAGTTGGGGGTAATCCTATACGACAAAATCTCCATAGATAATTCAAGTTATTTTTTCTTACTTTAGCTTACATCTTTTTGGATATGATATGCTTACTAAATCTAGGGCAAAATGTAATGTCACAAATTTGCACCTCAATGTAACTTTCCATTTCACAAAGCCTCTATTTTAGTTTAAGACACAAAATTCTACATCACTTTCTATGCTAGCTCATCTTAGCTATGTCTCTACTTGTTTAGAATCTTGGCCATACAACCTAGATGACACTAGACATGTGTGCACTGCGGAGATATTTGTGTGATGCACACTCATTTGCCAATTTGTAGACGGACAAAGTGCCATTGGAGTGTTACAAACTACCACATGCAATTGTAACACCTGATTCTACGAGCCACCAATGTTGCAATTCGATTTTCTCTATTATAATATTGTTTTTGGAATTTGATCGGTCTTTTACACACTATTCATTTCTAGGCATTTTTCAAGGCACTCACCATACACATGTTTCTTGCACACTTCATTTTCACAGTTTGCTCATTGTACTCTTGAGTTTACATTGCATTGGACAACTTCTAATATCTTGGTTCAATCGTCTTCATCATTTGGCCCCCATCTCTTTGAGGGGAATGTTTTCGGTTTGCTCTTGTTGGTGTTCTTGATAACATATCAATCCTCTTTATTTATTTCTATTAATATTATTATGTCTATCATTTATATATGGTTATCTATCACTGCTTTTGTGTTTAGATGACTATTGTAGAAGTGGAAACACCAAAGCAGGGGCCAAACTCAAGTAGGTCTACAAACAACTACCCAACATTTTTCTTTGTTTTTGCGTGTAGGTTTGTGGAGAGTGTATTTAGAATATTAACTTTATCAACCCTTGAATCTAGCGTAGAATCTTCCCTTTCCCATTCATTTCATAATGCATTCATATATGTTTTAATATTCTATTGTTGCATTTAGGTTTCTAGTCATTAGTGTAGTATTATATAGTTTTCTTTGAATTCTTAGCTGATTTTCGTACTCTATCCATGTAGGACAAATGTGCATTGCACTGGCTTCCTATATCTGTGTCGTCTTCCACAACTCATTTTGGTGTCCAGGGCAGTGAGCTTACAGATTTCTGAGTTTGGTCTTTGAGGCTAGTTCTTTCATTTCCCATAATTGAAATACTTGCATCTATTAGTTTCTTCAAGTTATTTACGCTTATTTTTTCTCAGCATTCCAGTTGTCTAATTTTTTTTTACTATATGTATATCAAGCACTTCAATTAGTTAGAACTCTTTTCATCATTTAACGTCTTGATCCCCTAGCTCACTAGAGCACGAACAAAACTTTGATGGTGCAAGGAGGGTCCATCCTTCAAGACTTTAACTAGTGTTGAGGTCGGTGCATTTTTTCCTTCTCCATAGATTTATGTAATACCACTTGGTGGTTTTCACAAGCTTATGTTAATCAAAAGAAGCACACAAGTAATGTTATAAGGTTACTAATATGGGGTTCAGCTAATGTGAGCATCCAATGGAGGTTGCACATGTGACAATTTGAATCATGGCTTGAGTTGTGCTTGAATGCTTGCTCATATGGAGTACACATAGAGAGCTTGATATTTTAGAGGTATTCATGGAGACTTTTTAGACGTAGAGTATTATTTTCAAGGGTAGATAGGTAGTTCAAGGCCATCTATTCTCAATGATGGGGTTGCAGTTGAGGAGAATGAGGAGGGGAGCTCCCCTTCCTATAGATCTATATGGCTCATGGAGAAGAGGACCCTGACATTATCTACACCAATGATCCCTAGATATATAGGGGCCCTATCTCTCTATCTATCTACATGTGAGAATTAGTTTTAATTATAGAGATAGGACATAGGATGTATAATACATGAGTAATTGATGTTTTTGGAGGTTGGGCTTTTTCCTATTGAAGGTTTTCCTTAGGTACATTTTGTGTCAGCTTTGATGTTATATTGTCTATTCTTTGAGATGTGGACTTTGAAGACTCGTCTGTATAATTTTTTCTATATTGTGTGGAAACTGTAGAGATGGCTGCAAATTTCTTTTGATGAGCTTTTTTGGGTACTTTAACAAATGGCCATAAAAGATGGACACAACAGTTCACTTTGTTGTTGGTTCTAATGGTGAAGTTGCGAATTCTATAGACCTCTTTGCTCCATGACAAGAATAATTATTGCATTGGATAAAGCATACTTTTGGCTGTAATAGAGAGTTCCCATATGAACACTATTGCTTCTCACACTGTATTACACCTTTCACTAGGGAATACAATCTATACACCCATATCATTGAGTTTGCTAACTAAAAGCATGTTGTGTGTCAAACTAGGTGATGGAGCCCAAATTTTTGTAAATTAAGAGCTTCCATTTGAGAAATAATGATGAAGATTCTGGAGATTGTTGAAATTCGGCATCGATGTCAAAACTAAGATGCAAAGCGTATTGAGGAATTAGCCAAAGAGTATTTTGTACTTAATGGACTATTGTCTCATCCCAGTCATTTGTACTTTAAGATTGAGGGATGAATATGATGTGCATGTATATCAGATAATACAATGGGAAACTCACCAACAGGAAAATAAAAATATCCAACACATTCACATGCCTAAATTATGGATGGTTGAATGATGTTGGCATATTATTGTATAAGAATCCAAATACTCATACAACGGATAAAGTAAATGCAGAAAAGAGAACTGCTGTCGCCATTTATTGCTTGGAGGGAATCAAATATGGAAGTGCAAAGATAAAGGATTTTCTGACTTCTGATATATGTTATACAGAACTGTTCTACAGTGGTACAAGGCTTGGAAATGGAGTTTCTTAGCCCAACATCAATCAAAATTGATATCTCTAAATGGAGCAGATAGAAATTTTCTGAGAGAGGAGCAACAAAATGATGATAGGAGAGTTAATTCTGAGAGATTTGAAAGTCTACACAATTCTGGACATAAGTTTTCTAAAACCTTGAATATTCCTCAATGTGATATATTCTGAACTGAAGTTTGGAGGATTTGGACTGTTAGTCACCAGAAGCATCAGTTGGGATATTTTTATCTTCTAAAAATTCTTACACTGCTTCAGTTCAAGCTATGTTACCCCTCCAAAACAATGATGCCAATTTTGTGTTGGCCAGTTATCTTGAGCATCTATAATGATGTTATACTTTTAATTCTTCTATCTTCCTCATTTTGCTACTTGTCAATAAAAAGGCTTGTAGAGGCAATGATTCTGCCAAAATATGGAAGTTCCTCTATGTCCAACTTTGTATCTGGATGGAAAGAACAGGCAATGAAAAGGAGGTTGAACAGCCAGCAAAAATCGGACACCCCAGTTGGAAGGAACAAAGATAAGAAAGAGTGCATCAGTCATCTGCCATATTTATGGAGTATGCAAAATCAATATATTGCACATGCTACAGTAGCGAGCAGGAACAAGTATGCCCGTCCATACCAAAATGACGATTCACAAGCTTTTGAATGGCATATGTATACAATAGCAAATTTCGTTATTTTGAGTTTTCTCATAACCATTTGAGGTTGAAAGTATTTCAGACTATATGATGAATCTGCAGGAATATCCCAAATATTTTTGAATTTATCATGTGATAAATAGAGCATGATGTGTGGCATCGTGTACCCTCAGGGACATGATATGTTATTTGCTGTACTATTTCCAAGTACCATTGGGAGTTTATGTAGTAGCAACTACCATATATCACAGTTTGGAGAAACATGCCTATATGTAAGCCCGTAGTCAAAGGAGTGGAGCGATGAAACTAATCCGCGCACACATGGAACCTGAACAGGACAAACATGGAGTAACTTTGAAGCCCAATCGCTGGCTTAAGGTATCGGATATCTACTGGTATTGTTTTGTAAAAGAAATGAAGGAGTCGGGCATTGGGATAAATCAAACACAAGAAATTCATTTTTATATTATGTATCTAACGATCCTTTGTTTTTGATGCAGGTGTATATGCGTTTGAAGGAGGAAGCGCAGCGCTTGTGTGGATATGGAGTGTAGGATTTTAGTTAAATATTTCATCTATGTCACATGGTTCAAGGATGAGAGCTTGTTTAGGTTCGGTACACAGTTTATATAAATAACCTTGCCTTATACCTATAAGTTTGTCTTTCTTAAATGTGGTGGATTTATGCCAAGCCAAGACTTTCCCATTCTTAAATGTGATTCTATACCCATTATCTTCAAGAGCTGAAATAGATATTAAATTTCTTTTTATTTCAGGTACGTAAAGTACATCCTTTAGTTGAATTTTCATGCCTAATTCTAATTTGATGGTATAGGTCCCTACACCTTTTATAGGATGTGAAGAATCATCCCCGATGGTTACTTCTTCATCAGTTTCTTCTACCATAGTTTCCATATTTTCTCGGAATCCAGTAATATGTCTGGATGATCCATTATCAATTACCTAGGTGCTTGATTTGTTTGATACTTGATTTGATAGTGCGGAATAAAATAGAAACTTTTCAAATTCTTCTTGTGAGTTTACTTTTCCAACGTGGGCATAAGATGCTTGTTTCTTTGTCCTGTCAAGATAGTTTATAGCATAGTGCCTATATTGGTCACATCTAAAACGTTGAACTTGAGAAGTATCTTTTCTATATTTTCCTTTCCCATGAAAATTCTTCTTTCTTTTGTAATTCTTCTTGAGATTTATATGTTGAGATGTTGGGTGGGACCGAATGGTACACTCTTTTTGAGATTCACCTCACCTTCGGACAGATTGAGGGCCCTCCAGTTGAAGAGGAAGCTATTCCCTCTCCCAGAAAAGTTCTTAGATGAGGACCTCACAAGGGTCCAAGTGGCTGAATTGCGACATTCGAGGAGTTTGGTTGCAGAGGCAAGGCATGCCGGTAAATAGGTGGTGATCTATAACCTTAGAGCTATTATTCATGACTCCTCGCCCATTGGCTGGGACCAGAGACTAGCCCTTCTGACCAAATGACGGTCCCACTAGCAGTCGCATGGAGTTGGTACCTCCTCATCTGGCTCCCTCCATGTCAACTGCTGGAATGGTAATGGTACTCTGTGGTCATTACCAGGTTTGTTTATTGATGCTGTGGGTTCAATGAATATTCTTGTTGTCATAGAGATTCACGAGAGTCCGGTTCGCCCTCTCCCAAGTTTCGACGGATTTAGGTGGCTCTCTATTAGTAGGGAGGAGGTTTATATCTCTAGGGGTGTTTGGGGTTCGGGTGGTGTTGCTTGTTTGATTAGAGATGACCTCTTTAGTGCTACTTCGGTTGTCCAATCTGATACCGCAACTCGATTCATGTGGATCAGGATCCAGGTCAGCCACTCTATGAGGCCTTCCAAAGATATCTTCATTGCAATTTGTTGCTTCCAACTGATCTCACCATATGCTATCCATAGTCCTGTCAATGGTGATCCCTTCTTTGACCTTCTTGAGTGCATCTCAAAGATCTCTGGGTTGGGTGACATCATCATTTTGGGAGACTTTAATTCTCCGACCAGAGACCTTCAGACCCCCTAGCACGACCACCTTACTGATTTGATCTGCACGAGAGAGTCAGATCCGACCGGCATGGGTTTTTAGCACCACTCTTCTAACGGCCTGGGGCCTCTTTTGGGTTATGGCTGTCATCTCCTTCAGTTCTATGAGTTTTCTGACCTGCTGATTGTGAATGGACTCCCTTGCTTTCCAGGCTCTGAGTCCTTCACGTGCTGGCCCCATGGTAGTGGCGTTAGTGTGGTGAACTATGTTCTTGCACCTGCTTTTGTTATTCCTTCCATCACCAGCTTCACCATTAGCCACCCCCCCTGGCTGATCACTCTATCCTTAGCCTTTGTGTTAGTTTCACCCCCCCACCCATACCCCAACTCCACCCGCACCCTTATCCCCCATACCACCTTCCGCTTCTCTGATGGCGATGACTACCTGTTTACCCTCCATTTCAGATGGCCGCTCCCCTTGCACTGCTTCACTAACCCCTCCCAGGTATCACCCCTTTGTGACCTGGTTGTTGATGGCATTTGGGAATCCGCCCTCCTCTCCATACCCCACCACACCTCCTCCCCCCTTGGCCATACTAACCGTAAATCTTGCCTGATGAATCTTTGGTTTGATGAGGAGTGTAAGTCTTTTCACCACTCCTTGCGTGTTTCCTTTGCTGCCCACTCCCCCTCTTACACATAGCTACGCTCCTCTTATTACCGCCTTACCTACTACAAGAAGCATGTTTTTGTGGCTTCTTAGTGTTGATCCCTTTGCGACACACTCGCTAGTGATCCAAAATCCTTTTGGTGCACTTTGTTCCTCACCATCCCCCCCTGCCTTCTACTCTAGATTGGCACACTCTAGTTTCGCAAGCTTCCATCCTCTATTATATCTCGGGCTAGCTTCCGAACCACCCCGCCTCTCCCACCCACTGCCACCTCTTCATTCCCTCCATTGTTGGGGAGGCCATTAGACTCATGAGATGCAACAAAGCGGCTGACAAAGATGTTTTTTAGGCTAAGCTTTTCAAGCTTGGTACTTCGATCCTATGCCCCATTCTTCTGGTGCTCTTCAACATGGCAGTTTGTACTGGTTTCCCTACTTCTTGGTCGAGACATGCGATCTACCTGATTCATAAATCTGGGCTAGCTTTGGACATCGGTAACTACAGGTCCATCATGATTGGGCATACCTTCGCCAAGCTTTATGCCATGGTGCTGAACATTATCCTTACTAGATAGCTTGATAGGTGATAGTGCCGTGCTAGTAGACATGCTGGATTTCATGTAGACTATCAGACCATGGATCATATCTTGACATTACGGACTATCATTGAGGAGGCATGCCACCATTCGATGAAAGTCTACTATTGCTTCGTAGACTCGGTGCCTAGGGGGGCTCTCTGTCAGAGACTCAAAGATATTGGCACTCCTAACATTCTTGTGATGACGATCATGGGACTTTATGAGATGGTGGTCGGCAGATTTAAGACTTCGAACGGATTTTCTGATCCGATACACAACACCATAGGGGTGAAGCAGAGATGTTCGCTCTCCCCTACACTATTCGACATCTATATTGACGAGCTTGAGTCCTTCCTTAGTGAGGCTTCGCTCCCTGGGGATGGTTGTTACCTGTACTAGGTTCTGATCTCCATTTTGATGTTTGCAAATGATGTGGTCCTCCTAGCCTCCTCTCCAGAGGGGCTCTAGAGGCTTATTGATCGACTTGCTTCATTCTGTGATTAGTGCCAGCTATCAATGAACCTAAGCAAGACTCAGGTCATGGTCTTCAACTGCTTGAAGACTTCACATCTCCACTCCAGCTTTCAGGGTCAGAAAATTGAGATTGTCTCTTCATACACTTATTTGGGGGTCAAGTTCTCTGGCCCTCGTTTCAGCATGAGACTAGCCCACCTTCCTAGAGTGGCCAAGGGCATGGGATCTCTCGCCCTCCTAGAGAGGTATTGCTTTCGACACCACTTCTAGGACACTAAGTCCAAGCTTCTCTATTGGATTCTCTGGTCAAACCCATTGTTCTCTATGGTGTAGTGGTTTGGGGTCTGTCTCTTCTTGACTCTGACTGGGCTTCAATCGAGCGAGTGTAGACACTTCTCCTCCATTGGATCATCCATTGCCACCGTTACGCTCCAAATAGTATTGTTTTGGCCAAGTTTGAGGCTTATCCTTTAAGGCTTAGCACCATTTTTGACTTGATTTGGTTCATTCATTGCCTCAGAGGCTTCGTGGACTCATCTGTGGGCTGGTGTAGATATTCATACCTTGCTTACTGCTCCTCACGGGACATAACTAGCTCGAATGGGACGACTAGAGCTCGTTCTTGGTATACGCAGGCCACTATTTTATTGAGCTCGATCGGGATTGAAATCGACTGCCTTCCGCCATGCTAGTTCTCACTGGATGCTCCCGCTTGCCTCCTCTCCTCAAAGCAGGAGTTGAACGGACACGTCAAACTTGACATTTATAGGCAGTACATCTCCACAACATGGATCAGCCCTCTCGGTGGTTTATGCCCTCGAACGGCCTTCTACTCATAGCATTTTCTAGAGATCCGGGATGGTATCATTGTTCGTTCCTCTTACTTGAGCCATTGATGGTGTCATGCCCTCCGCATCGCCTTGGGGTCGTTTAGAGTCGGAGCCCATCGACTTTGTTGTCAGCTTGATCACCACTTGACCAAAGAGGAACGGGTATGCCGCCTTTGCACTTTATCCGAGACAGAAAAAAAGATCCATTTTATCTTCAGGTGTCCCATCTACTATGAGATCAGAGGTAGATTCCACTACCTATTCAAAGACTACAGATCCCCCTCTACATTTTCAGTTACTTTGACCAGAGGTGCCTTGCGCTCTACCTTCGGGAGGCCTCCCAATTCAGAGATTACACCTTACAGCTTTGGTTCCCTCCAAACCAGACCTTGGATTTTCTCATCACCGATTTCTTTCCATCCACACCCACTTTCAAGAGCTAGAAACGACCACACCTTACAAGGCACTAGGAACTAACTCTTCTCTCTTCTTTCTTTTCTTCTTCTCTCTTCTCTTCTTCTATTTTGTCTTCTTTCTCCTTCTCACTAGCCTTTGCCTTATTTGCTTCTACATCCTTTTCTTCTTGTCCGTCCTTGTCATCTGTTATGTTATATATTGATTTCCATAATCTTATTGATTTTTGGACAACTTCTTCAATTTTGTTTTGTAGGATGCTAAAGGCTCTATACTTTGGTGCAAATTTGCCACCATGTTTCTTATTAGCCTTAGTTATTTGACCTCTAGTCAAATCAAGCATCACTTGTGCCAGTGTTGATTCTCTTATTTCCTTCTCCATTTTTAAACAATAATGCCATTTATTTTCAATAATCTCATATAACTCCCTAGGCATAGTATTGTCTAACTCAAGAGGTGTATTCTTGAATTCTACCATCATGGCATACATTGACTCTTCTATCTTGTTTTGATCCTCTCTACTTATTGAAATCAATATTTTTCAAATCAGTAAAATTTGCATTCTTGACATTATCACAGATTTTATCTATATGTGACTTAAGAGGATGACTTACCACTCTAAATTGGCTGATGTCCTCTGATTGTGTTCTTTCCTCTTCATCAGACTCTAGCTGTGTTACATATTTCCTCCTTTTCTTTTGCACTTCACCAGTCTGCTCAGTGGTCTTCTTCTTTTCTTTCACTTGCTCCTTGGCCTTTTGAGTAGAGGCCCTTGTGCTAGCTCTTGTTGCAGGTGTCTACTTCGCTTGTGTTGTTTCTGTAGCCTTCTTGGCTTTGGGCTGGGCTGCAAGCTAAGCTTTAGCCTTTCTTTTCTTTGACTTGACTTGTGTTGGTGCTTCCTCGGCACCTTCTTCCTCTTCTTCACCTAAGCCTTGAGTACTTTGACTAGAAGTGCCTTGCGCTCTACCTCTGGGAGGCCTCCGAGTTTAGAGATCACACCTTACAGCTTCGGTTCCCTCCGAACCAGACCTTTGGATCTGCTCATCACCGACTTCTTGGCTTTGGGCTGGGCTGCAGGCTAAGCTTTAGCCTTTCTTTTCTTTGACTCGACTTGTGTTGGTGCTTCCTCGGCACCTTCTTCTTCTTCTTCACCTAAGCCTGGAGTTAATTCCAATGAGAAAAGAAAGACATGCCTGCAAAATACTTCCAAATTGATGTAATAAATAACTACAATTCTCTTAGGCACGACAAAAACAATTCTAAATGCATGCTCAACACAAAAATGTTCCACAAGTTTCTTCCACACACAACAAGCTAGATCCAGGTACATCAAAAGCAAATCCTTAATGCAAGAGCAGCATTCCCTTCATAGTGATGAGAGGGCAAGGATCAACTCCTTGCTCACGGTGGCAAGAGCGAGTTACTTTTGCCACCTTATTTATCAAGTCAGCAATAGAGACTAATGTTCATGAAATGAATAACAAGCACGCCGAATGACCAAATACAAGAATGCTTCAATAATTTGAAAAAAAACATTTATGTATACATTAACATATAAAAAGTACATGCTTAAAGAATGCAAAATATATGATAAATCGAGATTGCACACACACACACACACATGTCTATACACATGTATATTTATATGCATACACACATATATATCTACACTTATTTGTATTTATATATCTATATGTATGTGTGTGTGTGCGTGCGTGCGTGTGTGTGTGTGTGTGTGTGTGTGTGTGTATCATAGTTACACCACCTTGGAGATCGGGGGAATCGAGGGACAAGTTTCTGGGACAGGGGGATAGAGGGGCCTTAATATGGGGATGGCAGGGGAACGATGGGGGGACGGCAACAGGGGAACTGGGGGGGTTGTATATATTATACATATGGTACTTAAAATGCTAGTTATGAAAATATTTATCGTAATATAAGATATAAAGATGTAAACGAGTAAATACTTGAACATTGCATTGAATTGGAACATCAAACATTGAACATAAATAGTCAAATCAGCAAATAGTTAACACTAGGACGTCGCTCCATCCTTGGCGGAGGTGGTGGAATCTGGTGGCACCACTGGGGAACAGAGTCCCCAAGTTCTTGGTGCATGGGGCAAAAAGGGGGTGGACGCATCCTCGTGTTACTATGATATATATACATACATATAAAAAAATGGTTACCGTAGGATTAATCAAGGAAAAAGAGATACCCCAAATGAGACTAAATGCAAAACATACCAAAGACATAGGATTAATCAATTAATGATTACCAAGGTTTTTTATTAAAATCAATTAGGAGCCTTTATACCTAGAATAATAGCTAGACGAACTAGGAATCAAAATACCACACACCTCCAACTTAAGTCACTGACAATCTTTGAGGTTCTATGTAGATATCATTCCTAACTTTCAGTGTCTGCTTGTGTGTCCCTATACGCTAATGAAAATATTTCATTGCTCACAGGATGATTTCTACTCCAGCATTCATTGACATAGAAGGATTAGATATCCACGCCATTGTAATAATCTTAAGTTATTTGAATCAATAAACTATCTAATAGTTTTCCAAAGAGTTTCTATTGCAATTTCATTCCAACTATTCTACATAAGACATATAAATCACCTAGTACTCTTCCCATTAACAATAAATACATATCTATTCTCATTAGCTAATCTACATAACTGAAATAACTGCAAACCAATAAATTGCTATTGCCAGAGTTCACAAGAAATAGGTATTGTAGTTATAAAAAAATATGGTCACAAGGAAGTAATTTAACAAAAACTCTTTTAAGGCAAAAACCTACAACACAATAGTAAATTGTGAGCCTCTTATTTGGGAGGTCTTGGGTTCAAGTCTACTCAAACTTAATAAATAAAAATAATTAATAACAACAAATAATAATAAAAATTAATCTTGGCTTCAGCCTACTACCCATAAAAAAAACTCTTTTATGTGTCTTAGATGTGTTAAGGAATTATGACGTAGGGAAGGTGCAAGGAGAATCTAAAACATGTGGAAGAAACCTAACTTGCAACCTACACACCCTTGCTCAGAGTTACACATAGAAGCTACACACTAATAAAATCAAACTGTAGAGAACACAAGGCCAGATGCAACATATTTTAGGTGTAATTATTTCACTTCCCATATAGAACAACCACAACATGCCCGACTGTGAGGCCTTCCTAGTTGCGACCTTATACCAAATAAGAATTCTTCAAATTCCGAGCCTTAACTCACATCTTCTACTTTCTCTATCCAAGAGTACTACTACTTCTTTTCTCCTCTCCTAATCTTCTCACTGGCTCTTGAAATCTCCTTTCCTACATCTAACAAAGCTTCTTTTATAGCTAGCTAACCTACAAGTCAACTAGTCAAGCATTAATTACAATTTAGGACCATACTTGGAAGAGTAAACAAAAACCCACACAAACGGTCATATGAAATCACCCACACTTGGAGGTAGGTCCACACGTGTTAGGAGTCAACTCTTAACTACACAAGACATCACGTAAGCAACCAAAACTGTGCCAATTGGAACAACACTATGCAAGGTGAAAATAGAAAGAAAACAGGACCACAAAGAACAACATAGAACTCGAGAAATATCCAACATAAGAATTCACACACTTAGGACAAAGATCTAGGATAGGTCCTCAACATGATGACAATTTCGCATAACATGAAAACAAAAATAGTAACGACTACTTCGCGAACAACAAACTGGTATAGAAAACTGAAAATATTTTTTTGCATTTGCAAGATTGCTCAAAGACCCAAGATGCTCCTGCATCAGACACGTGAGGTTAGTAAAGAACTAATGTCCACATCAGGCATGATTGATATTCTAACTAGAATCATAGAGATCCAATTTGGCTTGTGTGATCCATGAGCTATCTTTAATTGGTTTGTCCCTCCACTGAACTAGGTATTCCAAGTAATCTTTTCTTGTGGTGCTCTTACTTATTTGGCTACTCAAGGTCTTCTCAATGCTATCTGATTTCTTCTTAGGGTAATCCAAGTTACCTTTTAGCTTCTCATATGATTCAAAATACTCAAAGATATCTGCAATGTTGAATATAGGCGAAATATCCACGTCTTCTGGTAATTCAACTTGAAAGACATTTCCACTATCAAACTTTCTTAGAATCTTACAAAGACCAAACTTCTTCATCTTCATTTTACTGTAGGTACCAACTGGAAATCTAGTTTTCTTCAAGTGAATCATTGTTGGAGTTGAGGAAAGCCAACTCCGAAGACGCCCAAGATCACCTGCATGCGAAAACTTGTCAAAGAGAAGCCAAGAAGGGGAAGAGCATGGAGCAAGGGCAAAACCCTAAACGAACATGAGAGACCACAAATGCAAACACAATGAAAATGTATTTACAATGAGAAGTAATGTGATGTGATTGTTATGTTATATGAAAATACAATGAGGGAGCCCGCTTATAAAGAGCTCATGGAAGCTTGTAGAACAAGCTGGAAGGTGGTAAAAGATAAGTGTGACAACAAGAAGGGAACAAACTCCCATGTTGTCAACAACTAACCACTACATGCATTAAATATAAAATATTAAATAAATGCATGACCTAAGTAAGCTTAAGCAAATAGAATAAATAATTAATAATTAATTATTTACTCTAACACCCCCCTTTAAGTGCAACTTAGGGAAATGCCTTAAGTTCACAAAACTAAGATGAATGCATAATGGGTCCTGGCAACGAGGCCATTTTAGGTACCCATGTATAATGCAAAAAAATGCAACCTCTGTAAAACGGGGAAAGAGAGAAAACCTCATGGGAAAAACCCTCCCCCAAAAAAAAGGTAACCTAGTGAAGAACTGAAGAAGTCTCCAACTAGGGAAATTGTCCCCTAAAACAGGAACAAGAAGTGATCATGAAGAAGCAGCATCACTAAAGATGAAGAAGCCGCAAATCTGCCAAACTGCTGATCAGAAGAACCTCCATGGAAGAAGAAGGCACGAACCGAGCATGTCTATATGGTAGATGATCCATCTCACCGAAATGCATAGGTAACCAGCCACTGCAATCGCCTTGTATATAAGATCAACCACTGAATACATAGTTCACACTATCGAACCATCGAACCATGGATGCATTAGAACAACAACATAACCCCCCCTTCATGTAGACGGGGTGTGATGACAGGCAACTGAGAAGGTGGGCCAAAGTCTCTTGCAAACGAATCAAGAACGAGGAGAGAGGAAAAGAGGTACAGACACCGATAAAGACACGGTCTAACTGACTCTGCATGGGGCTAATGTCGTGGAAGAGACACTCACTTGACAAAGGGAGAATGCCTAAAATAGCAAACAATAATCCCCCCCATGGTGCTTTATGAAAATAGTGCAAGTACAACTGACTCAAAACAACGTTCATGATCCCTAGAATGCAAAAGTGACACTTTATCTCAGTGCGATACAAAAAGGTGCTTCAAAATGATAGCTACAATGATCAAAACTGAAAAAGAGCTGAACCAAAAGAAAATACAGCCGAAAAGAAAGCGAACCATGCCAGGAAAACGATCCTCGGGCCTAAAACACTCAAGATATCCACCATATAGCAAAAACGCTAAAACTATGATAGAAAGAGCAGAGGCCAAAAACTAAGGACAAGGACTGCATTTCTGAAAAGGTGACAGAACCAGCTTTCCAAAAATATAAAGTTTTAAAAAAACTGACATGGGACGCAAAAGATATGCATGCCGGAGTCAAAAACAAGACTTCGGACTTCAACAGAAAAAACGGGCAATAAAAAAATATCAAAACCTAAAAATACTTGTACCAAAATCTCCGTCTCGGAACCAGCTTTCCAACACTTCTTTCGGATCAGAAAAATACCTCCGTATGCAAAAGTTATGGCCAAAAAACCACAAGTAGGTTCAAAACCAAATCAGGAGAGGTGCAAGGAAGGCTGATGACATCATGCTGACGTCAGCAATTCGGTGGAAAAAAATTGACGGTCTCTGGCCTGTCGCAGCAAAAATGGATGCCACGTGGCGGGAGGCTGACGTGGCAGGGGCGACGTGGCGGGTCCATGTGGCAGTGTGCCACGTGGCGCCCAGGCCATGTGTCACCCCTGCTAGCACTGACTGTGCTGCAGATCCTCCACGTGTCGGTTGCAGAGTGGACAGGAGGAGCGAGCGGTGCAGGAGCGAAAATCGCCGGCGGAGCGGAGCTGGAGGCAGGGGTTGGCGGGCGGAGGTGGTCGAAAGGCGGCGTCGGAGTGGCCCGCAGGCGGCGCCGAGCCGCAGCGGCTCAGCGGCGGCGGCCGCTGGGTGGTGCGGCGGTGGCCGCTGGGTGGCCGCCCGGCTGACTGCTCCGATTATATATATATATATATATATATATATATATATATATATATATATATATTCTCCGACCTTGCGTCCGTACAATCCGTACGGCAGCGACCAGGGGGCCTAAAAAAAACCTCCAAAATACTCTGTGTCCAAAAACGGAAAGTTTTATATGAATCTTGACTGCAAACGGCCTTCCGGATCCAATGGTGATGTCCGTTTGGGCTGAAAGTGCTCCGAAAATTTGCTGATCCCTTGATTTGAAGAAAATTTGCACAAACAAACTAGGGTTTGTGACTCCAAATCACGGCTTCAAAATTCTTCAACGAAGTTGCAGCAGGAAGGCTCTGATACCATGTTGGAGTTGAGGAAAGCCAACTCTGAAGATGCCCAAGATCACCTGCATGCGAAAACTTGTCAAAGAGAAGCCAAGAAGGGGAAGAGCATGGAGCAAGGGCAAAACCCTAAACGAACATGAGAGACCACAAATGTAAACACAATGAAAATGTATTTACAATGAGAAGTAATGTGATGTGATTGTTATGTTATATGAAAATACAAAGAGGGAGCCCGCTTATAAAGAGCTCATGGAAGCTTGTAGAACAAGCTGGAAGGTGGTAGAAGATAAGTGTGACAACAAGAAGGGAACAAACTCCCGTGTTGTCAACAACTAACCACTACATGCATTAAATATAAAATATTAAATAAATGCATGACCTAAGTAAGCTTAAGCAAATAGAATAAATAATTAATAATTAATTATTTACTCTAACAATCATTACCTCATCACCAACTTCAAAAGATTTAGGTCTCTTCCTCTTATCTGCTCATTGTTTATATTCTAGATTACTGTCTTTCGAGGTCCATTTAACTTCCTCATGTAAAGTCTACATGATATTTGCAAATTCTTCAGCTTTAACACTTCTCTTTGCTTCAAGGTTTAGATTTCTCAATTTTGTAGTTCCTTTAGGATTCATTCCAGTAACTATCTCAAAAGGTTTCTTCTCAGTGTTCCTATTCATAGAATTATTGTAGATGAACTTTGCTCGTGCTAAAATCAAGTCCCAATTAGCAAGCTTATCTCCAACCAAACATGTCAATAGGTTACCCAAACTTCTGTTTACAACTTTAGTTTGTCCATCTGTTTGTGGATGAAATGTATAACTAAACTTCAACTTTGTATTCAGCTTCCTCCAAAGTGTCCTCCAAAAGTCAGCAGTGAATTTAGTATCTTCTCTCATATATTAGTGTAACAAGTGTACGCTGCACCTTTTCTTCTTTTCAATAGCGTGCTTTGTGTTGTTTGAGCATTTGTGGAATTTGATTATATTACCAAAAGTTTTCAAAGATCTTAAGCTTTTTAGAGTGAGCTTATAATAGCAAATCCATAGAACAATAATGTTTGGTATAGAATCTTCGTAGTCATTTTTCTTTAAGACATTGAAGGGTTCAGATTTTTTGTTGAGTTGTTTTCTCCCTATAGCTGCATGATCATTTAATCTTCTGCACATTCTTCTCCTCTACATTAGTGTAGGAAGTGTATACCACACTTTTGTTTTGTTTCAATATTTGTTTTGTGCTGTAGAATTTGATTCATGTAACAAGAGCATTCATTGTTCTTGAGCTCTTTAGTAAAATCTTACAATAACAGTAATACAACAACTATTGTTCTTGAGCTCTTTTGCTTCAAGGGTTTCTGGCCCTCCCTTTTGGACTTGCATGCATGGATTGGTCGTGTTTGGGAACCCTTTTTATCAGGTACCGCTCAGATATACCCTGTTGCTAGGGGTTTTTTCATTGTGAAGTTCGATTCAACTAAAGATAGAAATGCTATTCTTCGTTGGGGTTTCTCTTGGAATGAGAAATTCCCCTTGATGGCTAAACCCTGGTTCAAGGATTTTGACCCGTTTATGGAATCTTTTAACAAGATCCCTCTGTGGGTCAGATTGTCGAATCTTCCCCTTCACCTTTGGGTGGATTCTGTTCTAGAGGCTATGGGGGAGGCCATTGGGGATTTCTTGCTTGTGGATAATGCTTCTTCCAATGTGTATCACACCACTTATGCTCAGATACTTGTTGAGGTTGACATCTCCAAGGGTCTCCTAGCGAAGATTTGTTTGGCTTCTCCATTTGGAGCTTGGATCCAGTGTCTCAATTATGAAGGCATCCCCTTCCATTGCCAGAAGTGCCACAAGACTAGTCACCTTGCGGCTCATTGCTCCTTTGATAAATCTAGACCAAAAAAGTCTCCTTCTTGGTGGAAGAATGCTTCGGATGATCATTACACTGTGCTCAAAGCCCCTCTTGTTGGGGATGGTGACTCTTCTCTGGACTCTTAGGTGGTTGCCACGCCAGTCATCCCGGTCGGCTCTCCTGCTGCTTTGGAGTCCTCAATTCCTCCCTTGCCTGCGGCTGTTTCCTCTGTCGATGTTTCTTCGGCGGAGATGGAGTTTGGTATCATTGGTCCCTCTCCCACCCCGGTTCTGGATGTTCATCCTAGTCCTGTTGGAGGTCAGGACCTTCCCCCTCTGGCCCCGGCCCCTATACTGGACTTTCCTCCTAGTTTTGTGGGTGGCCAGTTGGCTTCGGGCTCTTTTAGGGAGATTGTTATTTTTTCAGATTCCCCTGGACGTTCTGTTTCCTCTGGGAATTGGACTGCTGAGGCAGCAAATGTGGAGGATGGTTGGACTATGGTAAAGGGAAAGAAATCTAGGCCATCTGCTCCTCCTTTAGAAATGAATCTTTGATCATGTAGGGAAGGCTCTGAATCAAAGGGCAAATCGTGATGTATCTGGCCCTGCCTCCTTGCTAGATCCTTTATTTTGTCTGGTGATAGGCTTTTTTGTCACCTTGGTTACCCTATGTTTGTGGGGTGACCAATTCCGTGTTTGTTTGTTGCACCTAAGGTTTATGTGCTCATTGAAAATCTTTAGTCTTGTACAGGGTTTCAGGCACCCTTCAAAACCTATTTTACTTAATAAAAAACAACTATGTTTGGTTTAAGATCTTCATGACGAGCTTTCAAAGATCCTTAGATCTTTATAATGAGCTTATAACGCAAAGCCATTCAAAAATTACATTTGTTATAAAATTTTCATAGCCATTTTTCTTAAAGCCATTGAAGGGTTCAAATTTCTGGTTGAGTTGATTTATCTTTCTGTACCTACATGATCTTTTGATCTTCTGCACATTCTTCTCTTCTATATTAGTGTAGAAAGTGTATTCCACAATTCTGCTTTGTTTCAATATTAGTTTTTGTTCTATTTGAGTGATTGGAATTTGATTAGTTAAGCTAGAGCATTCAAAGATCTTGAGCTCTTTATTACAAGTGTACAATGACAGCTGCACAACAACTGTGTTTGGTTTAATATCTCCATAAAGAGCATTCAAAGATCTTAAGCTCTTTATTACAAGTCTACAATGACAGCTGCACAACAACTGTGTTTGGTTCAATATCTTCATAGCTATTCTTTAAGTCATTAAAGGGGTAAGATTTCCTGTTGAATTCAAAGTTCTAATAACTTACAAAAAGCTAGCGACTGGGGATTTATTTGTCAGAAAATCACTTGCTGAGTACTCTCCATAAATTTTACAGCTAGCAAAAACATTTTTTTTTTAATTCCTTTTTCTGTAGATGATTTTCCATTGCTGTGGATTTGAACAAATTTTCAATGAATTTGCTAGCGATGCAACTATTGTCTTCTTTTGTTAAGCTTTTTATTATTTTACTAAATTTGAGCATGTTATTTAATTTTGTTTTGTTAATTGTGCTTTTTTAGTATGCTGAGTTTTTCCCAGTATTTTATTAAATCCTTAGATCGACCCTAAATTTAAATCAACTGAGCTTTTGCTGGCCCCAGGTTTTTGAATTATGTTTCAAACAGCAAGCAATATTTAGTTAAATAGCTAATACAGTTTTTGTTGATAGAGTACATATCGCTAGATACTTGAAACTGCTGAAAAACTGAACTAAATCTGGTTTCTCTTTGTAGGGTATAAGATTTTTTATTTATTTTTTGCTTTAGTACTTCGTCAAACTATACAAATGGTGAGGCAGTATGGCCTGAAGCATTAATAAAGCTTTCTAAAAGATCTATTGTTGCAGTTGTAATTCTTGCATCAGTAGGAAATTATTCTTAATGGTACAGAATATAGGTTGTCCTTAGTGGCAAGGAATTTTGATTGAATATTCTTCTCTCAAGTATTTGGGAAATATATTGGCTATTTTATTCCTGGCTTGTGAGTGATTTTGTGTACCGAGATACTTTTCTGCAAGTATTACTTCTTTGAGAAAGAAGAGATTCTGCATTAGCATATAATTTTACAAATTTGATGGGCTGGGGAGCTTGAGCTTGAGGTATATCACATTGCTTCATAATTTTACAAATTTGATGGGCATTGGGCTGGGAAGCTTGAGCTTGAGGTTTATGGCCTTGTGAATTGTGTGGTTGGCCTTTTTTACATTACTGAGTTATAAATCTTTGCAGGTTACTGCTAGAATAAGGAGACAATAGTATTTCACAAGGAATGTTGATAAATCAAATATTGATAATACTTCAAGTAAACTATATTTGAATCACAAATATTTCTGAGTATAAGAATGAGATCAATCTCCAAATGGCTTGTAGTAATTGATTGTTGTTCTTTCCTTTAATCGATCTTATTTGAATTATATCTATGTGGTTGACGAGACATGTTGATGGATAGACATGTCTCCACACGTCTCTCCACCAACATGTTAATCCACAACATACACCGATTCAAGCCGATAATAATTGGATATATAAACAAAGCAAACTGATTCATAATATACAAACCAATTCATAATCGGTACAAGCATCATTATCAATACACATTATCGATGGCAGTAAACTGATCCTCAATATCGATTATATTAAATCAATACTAATTAAATATCAATGGTAATGGTCGTTACTCACTATCAACTTCATGTAGATAGATATATAAAGATTTATACTTGGAAGAGTAATAGTAATGATGATCAATAATCATCCATTTGATCAAGTCGATTTAACATAAATGATAATTTATTTCTCATAAATCAATACAATGGCTTATGATTTATATTTATGTATATTAATGTATTCAATTTATATTGGTATATGTACATACATATAACAAAATCATAGATCATTCTATTGATATAGTTATCATTCATGTTTATTTGACCAAAGTTATCATTATTAGTGCTCCCTCTTAGCTAGGGATGATAAAATCTATCCAAATATCTAACACAATAGATCCATTGATTGTGTGAGAGAGATATCACCTCACCATGATATCGGGAGATAGGGTATAAGCAAGAATATCAAGTCACATGATATTCTCCATAACTTGCAAATATCCATATTTTGGTATGTGCATTGGCATCGTGTCTCATGATGCCTACCATATAGATAAATTAGATCATGGCATACCCACGAATATAATATCCACCATGACTATCTCTCAAAGGTCATTATGATTCACCTAATGACATCAAGTCTCATGATATTTACCATGATGTCTAAGAGATATTACCTATCATAACACGTCCACGGATATCAAGTCACATAATAGTGAAATAAATTATTGTAAAGTTGTCACCTTACAATGTCAACTAGATACAAGTGTTCATTATTGAAAAGTCATCACCTTTCAACAATCTCCACATGGCCCCATAAAGTCATGGAGTTACACACATGACAACAAAAGAGTTTACACATGAAACATCTTTTAACACTAACAGAAATAATGAACAATTGAGAATCAATCTCAAATTTGATTTACATTTTTAAGAGATATTACCTATCATAACACATCCACGGATATCAAGTCACATAATAGTGAAATAAATTATTGTAAAGTTGTCACCTTACAATGTCAACTAGATACAAGTGTTCATTATTGAAAAGTCATCACCTTTCAACAATCTCCACATGGCCCCATAAAGTCATGGAGTTACACACATGACAACAAAAGAGTTTACACATTAAACATCTTTTAACATTAACAGAAATAACAAAGAATTGAAATCAATCTCAAATTTGATTTACATTTTTAACCATACCAAGTTTGTTCTTAAAGCGTTCAACTTTTATCCTAGAGAGTGGCTTGGTGAGATTGTTTGTTGTCTGATCACCTGTACTAATACACTCCAACTGGATCGCATTCCTTTCTACCATGTCTCTAACATAGTGATAAGGAATTTTGATGTGTTTTGATATATCATGAAATACTAGATTCACTGAAAGTCTGACCAGCTTTGGTTGTCACAATGAATAATAGTAGGGTTCAAGGGCTCACCAAATAGTCCTACAAGCAATTTCCTAAGCCATACTGCTCCTCTTGCTCCCACAGAGGCTGCAATGTACTCAACTTCTATAGAGCTTTGCACACCTGAGGACTATTTCCTACTGACCCATGAGATCATTGCTGATCCAAAACTGAAACAACATCTTGATGTACTCTTTTTGTCAACCACACTTCCACCCCAAATTGAGCTAGTGTGTGTCCATGTAGATTTAGGTCTACATGTTTTTATAGAAAAAAGTTTTTTGTTTTTAATTTATATAAGGTTTTAATTTTATTAATTTCAAGATTTTGAGCTTCGCTTAAACTAGGGTTGGCTACAAAAAGGAAGCTACCTCCCTAGGGAAACAAAGCACTAGAGTGCAAAGACTTAGATCTAAGATCATATCCAATTGCACCTCTAAGGTATCTCAGAAAATGATTTTCTGCAACAAGATGTATCTCCTTTGGTTTACACATAAACTAGATAAGTGCAATCATTGCATAAAAAATATCAAGTCTCGTGTTGACTAAATACATCAAGGATCCAATTATCTATTTATAGAGAGAGGGTTTCACAAATTCTGAGTAAACTGTTGCTTCCTTTAATTTGTTCAAATTTGTTTCCATGGGTGTAGAATGGGTCTGCACTTCATCATTCCAAACCTCTTCAAAATGTCAATAATATACTTTCCCTAATTCAGAGTGATGCCCTCAGTCTGTTGCCAAACTTCTAATTCAGAGTGATTGCCTCAGTCTGTTGCCAAACTTCTAATCCAAGAAAGTAATGTAGGATACCCAAGTCCTTCATATCAAATTTTGAAGCTAAGTCCTTTTTACATTCAAGGGGCTTGTTTAAGTCCATACAAAGCCTTCTTCAATCTGCAAACATGCGATTTAGCATTATGTATGACAAATCTTTCAAGTTGCTTTAAAAAGACTTCCTCCAACATTGTATCATTCAGGAATGTAGTATTCACATCCATTTGTTGAATCTTTGTAATTAATATCCCCATTTTTGGCCACCATTGGAGGTTGAGAGATTAGCTTATTATTGTGATCTTCATAGGCTAATTATTGTGAATAGAGGGTCTTCTGAGGCAGTGGCTTGGCTTGGGAGGGTCTTATCTTCTCCACAATTCAGTAAGCTATAGGTTAGTCTTTGCTTGGCTTAGATTGGACTTCATTTGGGCTTAGATTGGTGTACTTACTATTTGTGGTAAGTCGGGTGTTGATTGAGATGGATCCTTTTAATATTGGAAAGTGCATTTGGTCACATGGAGAAATAATAGGTGTGACTCCTATTTTAGACAACATATTTAAATAATGAGTATTTTGGGAGTTATTATATTTTTAGTGGCCAAATTATTATTAAATTATTAAATAGCTTATTATTAAGTTAGAATTTAACTTTATAACTTCACTTAAGTTGAAGGTTGAGTCATTATTGAAGGGGGCCATTCATTTAATTAATTATATGCCTAAGCCACGTATTAAATGTTACTAAAAGAGTTGCGTAGGAAAGTTTCAAGAGCTGAGTTCTTTTGAGAAACTTAAGTAGTTCTGAAGTTGAGTTCTTTTGAAAAACTTTTGTCAACAAGGGATTATAAATATGAGCTCATTTCATTGAAAAAAGAATGCTTGAATATTTATTTTCTTTTGTTGCCTTTGTGGTTGTTTTGAAGTTTTGAATTTTGTTGCCCTTGCTGAGGTATAAGGGTTGAGTCTAAGATTTTGAGAAGTGCTTGGCAATCTACAACTGTGGTATTGTGGATTGCATATCTAGGAATGATTGCAAGTGTTTTACCCTACTATACTTACTATGACTAGTGATTGATCCAAGGTTTCTTTCCACTATTGAAGTATAGAGGAGATTGGTTGTTTCTTTTGAGTTTTTTTGGGATTATGATTTGAGTGGTGGTGATTCTTCACACTCTAATTTTTGCTATTGAGGAAACGTGGGTTTACTATAGAAATTGATGATTCACACTTCTGTTGTAAGTGTGTGTCTGTAACTATCCATTGACATAGAGTTAAAAAAAATGCATGTCCATTCTTGTTTTAGAGGCATGGGTTGTGATTATGCAAATTGGTGCAGTGCTTTGGCATCGTTAGCGGGGCTTCACAACCTAGTTCGAATTGTAATATCTAGGGTCATTTTTGGTGATTCAAACCTGCACTTTTGAGACATTGTTGACGTTGAATTTGGGTAGGTATCTTGTTGCACATGCGACAATAATTACATAGATAAATATATCTTTGGCATCTCTATTTTTATAGCACATTTGGCATCTGTATTTGTTGTAGCTAAGCATCATTTTTTACATCTTTGGGACTGCTGTAGCTGCACATTTCAGACCTGCGATTTTTGTTGAAACTCATGGTTTACTATGTCACTCATTCCAAGTTCTACATTTTAAAAATAATATTAATAAATGAATGCCTGTGAAACAATAGTGAATGAGCAAAGCAATTTTCAATTTACGGTTTCAGCATTAAATTGGGATCTTGCTGAGCCTGTAGATTTATTTGTGCAAAGGAATGAGAATGTAAATGATGGATGTTTGGAAATATATGTGTAGTTAACAACTTAGTCAAAGAAAACTTAATTATATCATTTAGCATGTGAAAGTAGTAGCACTTAATTGCCATGTGTTTGGTAAAATGCCTAACTATTTATTAGTAAAGGGAATTAGTGTTTAACCGGTAGAGAGAGTTATAACATTGGTATCAGAGCAATTTCCTTCCAGCATACAGGATTTGGGCTTAGCTTGATTACTGCTAATATTTTAGTGATTAGTATTTAGTGATTTTGATGGTGATAGGAGATTCATTCTAGTCAAATATTATACTCGCAAGGGGCATAATTCTCCACCCAGGGATAGAGAATCTGTGATACAAGGTGTTGTGAAACAATTGGATGTGTTGGTGAATCAATGTTTAACTAACATAGGGTTATAACATTGGTATCAAAGCGGTTTCCTTCTAGCCTATAGGATTTGGGCTTAGTTTGATTAGTGCTAATATTTCAGTGATTGGTATTCAGTGACATGGTATTAGTAAAGCGAATCAATGTTTAACTGATAGAGAGGGTTATAAAATTTGTATTAGAGCAGTTTCCTTCCAGCCTACAGGATTTGGGTTAGTTTGATTAATGCTAATATTTTAGTGATTGGTATTCGGTGATATGGATGGTGATAGGAGTTTCATTCCAGGCAAATATTATACTCACAAAGAGCATACTTCTCCACCTAGGGATAGGGAATCTGTGATACAAGGTATTGTGAAACAATTGGATGTGCTAGTGAATGAGTTGAAACAAAACCACAACCAGCTGTCAAACCTAATTTCACAACTAGGTTTTGAGTAGAGCATGACATCGCTTTTTTGAAGTAAGAAATGTGATCATATTGTGGTTTCTATAGATGTGCAAGACATTTCTTATGAGACACTGCATGAGTTGGTCTCAATGGGTGTGGAGTGCGATGAGAGTTCATGTCAATTTGAGTCAGATGATGCAGTTGTTGGCATGAGTTCCCAGGATCATGCATTTAATAGTGATACAGTGATAGTGGGAGTAAGAGCATCTGATGACACAATCATATCTGCCGCTACTTCTGTGTCGATTGAACCATCTAGAGGAGTTTAAAGATATGCATGTGGTTGTTGATGTGTGTTCTAATGATAGCACACATATTGATGATTATGAGTTTTCACCATATGTAGATTTGGTTTAGTTTTATGTTACGACAATTGGTGTCATTCCTATATCCATAGATTTTGATGTAGCTACACCTATTGTTGATACATTTGGCATGAGTGCATATGGTTCTCCTTTAGCTACATCTTTTTCAAGGATTGTTGATGATGATGTGGATTCTAGTCCAGTATATATTAGATGGGTGGCTATAGGGAAGAAGAGTATATTGAGATCTCTTATGGAGTTATCTTCTGGTGATGCCCTAACTTTTACATCATCAACACATGTACTGGGTGCTATATTGCAGGCAATGTTGATGGTTCCGATGACATTGACATGCAATTGGTTCAATGTTGATAGGAATGCCACCTTCTTCCTCATTTGGGATCTAGGTGGAGGTTGGAGTTCACTGTGTTGTCATATTTCTTGAGGACAAGAAACCTCAGGGAGGGAAGACTGTAATGTCCCCATTTTTTGCCACCATTGGAGTTTGAGAGATTAGCCTATTTTTGTGATCCTCTTAGGCTAATTATTGTGGATAGAGGGACTTCTGAGGCAGTGGTTTGGTTTGGGAGGGTCTTGTCTTCTCCACAATTCAGTAAGTTATAGGTTGGTCTTCACTTGGCTCATATTGGACTTCATTTGGGCTTAGATTGGTGTACTTACTATTTGTGGTAAGTCAAGTCTTGATTGAAATGGATCCTTTCTATTTTTGGAAAGTGTATTTGGTCACATGGAGAAATAATAGTTGTGGCTCTTATTTTAGACAACATATTTAAATGATGAGTATTTTGGGAGTTATTATATTTTTAGTGGCCAAATTATTATTAAATTATTAAATAGCTCATTATTAAGTTATAATTTATCTTTATAACTTCACTTGAGGGTTGAGTCATTATTGGAGGGGGCCATTTTTTATTAAATTATTTATATGCCTAAATAAAGTATTAAATGTTACTAAACGAGTTTTGTAGGAAAGCTTCAAAAGCTAATTTCTTTTGGGAAACTTTCACAATTCTAAAGTTGAGTTCTTTTGGAAAAGTTTTGTCACTAAGGGATTATAAATATGAGCTCATTTCATTGGAAAAAGCACGCTTGTATATTTATTTTCTTTTGTGGCTTTTTTGAGGTTCTGAATTTTGTTTCCCTTGCTAAAGTATAAGGGTTGAGTTTGAGATTCTGAGTGCTTGACAATCTACACCTTTGGTATTGTTGATTGCATATTTGGAATTATTGCAAGTGTTTTACCCTACTGTACTTACTGTGACTAGGGATTGATCCAAGGTTTCTTTCTACTATTGAAGTATAGTGGAGATTCGTTGTTTCTTTTTAGTTTGTTTGGGCTTATGATTTGAGTGGCGGTGAATCTTCACACTGTGATTTTTGCTATTGAGGAAACATGGGCTTACTATAGAAATTGGTGATTCACACTTCTGTTGTAGGTATGCATCTTTGTAAATTTTCTTACCAAATTTTAATTCAGTGGCAGACTGATGCACAATTTTATTGCAAGTATAATCACTATTGACAAAGGATGGATTTGCTTCAGAATTTGTAGAAGTTAGTGGAGAGGTAATATAATATTCTTGAACTCAGAATGTTCTTCAATCCTTTGATGTGCATGAATTAATAGATTTCAATGCCTTGTTTACTTGGGCAGATCGGTATATATATCAAGTGGAAGGGTGTGGGGATGAATGGTCATGTCTCTGAATGGAGACATGAACATTCATCCTCACACCTGTTTAGAGGTAACTAATCATTTACGATTTGTTACGGACTTAACCAAAGTACAACAATGTATTACCAAACATTAAGATTTATGGCCCGATATAAAGGATAGATTGATAGTGATCTAAATATGAAAGGAATCAAAATTAGTTTCGAACATGCCTTAAATGATCTCAAAAAATATATATTATTGGTTTCAACTGTGCATTGTTTACATACAACAAATATGTATGCATATATGTATAATAGTATGTGCATCATACTATTGTACATATATCATATATATATGTTGATCATAGTAATGTTAGACCGAAGCTATGTGCATTAACACTCCCTCTTAGCTAGGGAAGACAAAGTGCATATATATAAGTTCTCCTTATTTGAAAAGTAATATCCTTTAGATATATTTAAGAAAATTAAGTCTCATGATATCCACCATAAAAGTTCATGGTGTATTCAAAGATATTATGTCACATAATATCCACCATGAATTTGAACATATTGATCTTCAATATTTTTTCTTGAATATCGTCACATGATATTCATCATGATAATAATCTAATAATTATAAATTTGTCACCTTATATTATTAGAATCAACATTACATTATAAAAGATTGTCACCTTTTAATAATGTACATTGGGTAGGTCCATAATTCATAGAGTCACACATATGACAAAAGAGTTTACACTCTAAACATCTTTATTAAAATAATACAAATTTACAAGTTGAGACTGAATCTCTTAAACTTACATTTCAACCATACCAAGTTTCTTTTTGAAATGATCAACCTTCACTTTAGGAAGAGCCTTGGTGAGAATGTCAGCTGTTTGATCACCTATATTAATATATTCCAACTGAATAGCTCTTCTTTCCACCATGTCTCTTACGTAGTGGTAAGGTATTTCTATACGCTTAGATCTATCATGAAATACCGGATTCACAGATAACTTGATACAACTTTGGCTATCATAGTGAATAGTGGTAGGTTTCATAGGCTCATAAAAACAAGTCAAAAAGCAACTTCCAAAGCCACACTACTTCTCTAGCTCCCATTGTTGCTGCAATATACTATGCCTCAATAGAACTTTGAGCAACTAAAGCTTGCTCTCTATAGATACAAGAGATTATATCCGATCCTAAGTTGAAACAACTTCTTGATGTGCTTTTCCGATCTTTTACACTTCCAACCTAATCAGAATCAGTATATCCATGTAACTCCAAGTTGGTATTTTCATATTTAAGTTCATACCCAATAGTACCTTGGAGAAACCTTAATATATGCTTAAAAGCAACAAGATGATTCTCATGAGGTTCACACATGAAGTGACTTAATGCATTCACAACATAGCAAATATCAAGTTGAGTATTTACAAGATACATCAGGGACCCAATTATCTATCTATATAAAGTAGGATCAATTAGACTAGATTCAACACTTACTTCCTTTAGTTTGTGCAAGTTGGTTTCCATAGGTGTAGACATAGGTCGACAGTCCCACATTTCAAATCTCTTCAATATCAACATTATACTTCTTTTGATGTAGAAAGATATTCCCAAACTTCTGATGCACTTCCAAACCAAGAAAGTAATGAAGAATTCTTAAGTCCTTCATTTCAAATTCAGAAGCCAAACTTTTCTTACACTAAATAATGAGATGTTCTTCCCCTATAATCAGAAGATCATCAACATAAAGAATTAAAATTAGCATATCACCTTTAGTTACCTTAAAGTAAAGATTTGGATCAGCCACATTGTTGGTGAATCCAAGACTTAGAAGGTATTTATCAATCCTTTCATACCAGGCTTGGGGAGCCTATTTGGGTCCATATAGAGACCTCTTCAATTTGCACAGATAAGAGGCATCATCACGAGTCACAAATCCTTCTGGTTGTTTCAAGTATACTTCTTCCTCAACTATTCCATTTAGAAAAGTAATTTTTACATAAATTTGATGGATTTTCCAACCTTTGACTGCTGTAGTGGCTATTACAGCTCTAACTAAGGTATACCTGGCAACTAGTGCAAAAGTTGATTCCTTCCTTTTGAGAAAACCATCTAACCACAAAACAAGCTTTATGTTTTTCAATGCTATCATCTGCAACATACTTAACTTTGAAGAGCCATTTTGAAGAAACAACAAATTTTCCTTTAGGTTTACAAGCTATATCCCAAACATCATTTTTTAGTATCGATTGATATTTCTCCACCATTGCATCTTTCCAAGCTTGATGTTTAAGTGCTTCTGAAACACTTGAAGGTTTAGGGTTTGGACTCTCACACATGAATGCATTGTATGTCAATTTTCTAGGTCTTTTGCTTTCTCGAAAGTCCCTGAAGGTGCTACAAATCCATCTCCTTCTTGTATAATTTTCCTTGCCCAAAGTGGTATTTTAGAATGATCAAAACTCTCTTCTTGAGTCTTAGGAAGGATTTTAGTTTCATTTGAAGTCTCTTCAGGACCTACTCCCTTTAAATCTCAGGAGTAGGAGCCTCTTCTTGAGATAAGTCATTTGTATCTAGTTTATCTAAAGTTTTGGCTCTTTTGAAAGCAATATCTTCTTCAAAAATGATATCTCTCCTAAGTTCTATTTGTTTCCATCCAGGTATGTAGACTCTGTATCCTTTTGTTTTTTCATTAATTAAAATCAATAAGAATTCCTTTTCTTTCAGTAGGTTCTAATTTTGTCCTTTTCTCCTTAGGTACATGAACATACACTTGACATCCAAATATCCTTAAATGACTAATGTTAGGTTTCTTTTCTGAAAATGCTTCTTTAGGGGTATTATTGTCCAAATATGAGTGAGGACATCTATTCTGAATATAGACTGCTTATTAGATGCTTCAACCCAAAATGACATGCTCAAGTTTTGATAAAAAAAAATCATAGCCCTAACAACCTCAACAACAATTTTTTTTTTCCTTTCAGCAACTCCAATTTGTTGAGGATTGTAGAGGACTGTGAACTCCCTCTTAATCCCAACAAGTTTGCAAAACTCTTTAAATATTTCAGATGTGTACTCTTTCCCATTATCTGTTCTCAGAACTTTAATTTTCTTTCCTAAGGAGTTTTTTGTGATTGTTTTGAATTCTTTAAACTTAGAAAGAATCTCTTTAGATTCTTTGCACTTAAGGAAGTATATCCATGTCTTCCTTCAAAAATCATCAACAAATATCACATAGTATAGAAACCCTCCTATGGATGTTAAGGACATGGGTCCACATATGTGTGAGTGCACTAGTTCCAACACATCTTTAGTTTGCTCAAACTACGAGGAAATGATTTTTTAGAGTTCTTCCCCAAAGCACAACCTTTGCATGATTCATTGTGAATATGGCTTAATTTAGGCATTCTAGTCACTAACTTTTCCATAGATGTTAGGGCATGAAAGTTGATATGACCTAATCTTCTATGCCATAGTTCATTTGAATCTAAAGTCTTATGCACAAGTGCAAAGTTTGACTTAGTGCATAGCTCATATAATAGTCCTTGTTGTACTCCTATTGTTAGAGCCTTCTTTATGGTTGAATTCTTAGGCCATGCTAGTACCTTACCTTCCATGAATGCAATTCTATAACCATCATCTTCAAGTGCAGATATAGATATTAAATTCCTTTTAATACTTGGTATATAATGAAATCCAAAAAACTAAATAGAATTCCCATATTTCAATTTGATGGTGCAAGACTCAATTCCTTTTATGAAATATGCAGAATCATCACTAATTTTAACTTCTTCATCTGTTTTTATTTGCATATTTTCTAGGTTATCCCAATATCTAGTGATGTGAAGATCCACTGTCAACTATCCAAGTGTTTGATTTGGTTGATATTTGATTGGACAATGCTAAATAGAAGACATATTTCTCAGAATCATGACCTTCATTTGATTTATCAGATTTGACAAATGATGCTTGAAGTTTAGATCGATCAGGACAATTTATTGTATAATGTCCATATTGATCACATCAGAAACATTGAACTTTGGACAAGTTTTTCTTCTATTTTCACTATCCTTTTCCATGAAAGTTTATTTTCCTTTTGTTGTTGTTCTTCTTTCCCTTTTTATGAGATTTGGTGTTAAGAACTTGATTTTCTTCACGTAAGGTTTTATGTTTTCCTTTAATCATTTATCTCGATTCTTCTTGAAGACAATTAGATCTTAATCGATTTAGTTTTGGGATTTTAGATCTTGCACTTATACCTTGTACAAAGGATTCCCAAAAAATTGGAATCCCTAATGCTATTAGGGATAATTCTTGGTTGTCAATCTCATAAGTGACTGTAGATAATTGATCTCTCAAATCTGTGATTCTCATGAAGAACACATTTACAGTTTCTCCTTTATTCATGCTGATATTTTCATCTGTCTTTTAAGAGCATGTTTTTTGCTAGTGTTATTTATTATGAATGCATTTTCAAGAGCTCTAAACATGCGATATGTTGTTGTATGTTTTTCCACAATAGGCACTATGTGATCTCGAACGACATCCACGATTATCTTCATGGCCTTCTCATTATTCTCGATCCATAATGTTTTCTCTGGACCATGTTTAGGTTCTTCCTTATCTTCTCTTAAAAAAGACTCCAATATGTTTTGTTTTAATAACATCATTATACAAAGTTTCCAGAATTCGAAGTTGTCAGCACTTGTAAGGTGGTGTTTGAATCTCAACATGTTTGTCATCTTGTAGAGAAAAGAGAGATTGTAATTTACTGTGAGATATGATCCCATAAACTTAATGAGATCTTTCCTTAACAAGGCTCTGATACCATGTAAAGTTTCTTACCAGATTTCAATTCAATAGCAGACTGATGCACAATTTCATTGAAGGTATAATCACTATTGTCAAAGGATGGATTCGCTTCAGAATCTGTAGAAGTTAGTGCAGAGATAATATAATATTCTTGAATTCAGAATGTTCCTCAACCCTTTGATGTGCATGCATTAATAGATTTCAATGCCTTGTTTACTTAGGCAAATCTATATATATATATATATATATATATATATATATATATATATATATATATATATATATATATATATATATATATATATATATATATATATATATATATATATATAAAGTGGAAGGGTGTGGGAATGAATGGTCATGTCTCTAATTGGAGACATGAAGATTCATCCTCACACCTATTTGGAGGTAACTAATTATTCACAATTTTTTATGGACTTAACCAAAGTATAACAATGTATTACCAAACATTAAGATCTGCGGCCCAATATAAAGGATAGATCAATAGTGATCTAAATATCAAAGGAATTAGAATTAATTTTGATCATGCCTTAAATGATCTCAGAAAATATATATTATCGGCTTCAACTGTACACTATTCACATATAACAAATACATATGCATAGATGTATAACAGTATGTGCATCATACTGTTGTGTGTGTGTGTGTGTGTGTGTGTGTGTGTGTGTGTGTGTTGATCATACTAATATCAGACTGAAGCTACATGCATTAACAGTCTTCAACTATCCATTGACATAGAGTTAAAGCAACTGCATATCCATTCTTGGTTTGGAGGCATGGAATGCAATTCTACAAATTGGTGCAATGATTTGTTGGCGTTAGCGGGGTTTCACAACCTAGTTTGAACCGTAATATATGGGTTCATTTTTGGTGATTCAAACCAACACTTTTGGGGCATTGTTGGTGTTGAATTTGGGAAGGTATCCTATTGCACATGTCGTAGTAATTACAAAGATAAATATATCTTTGGCATCTCTATTTTTACAACGCATTTGGCATATGTATTTGTTGTAGCTAATTATCATTTTTGACATCTTTGGGACTACTATAGCTGCACATTCCAGCCCTATGATTTGTGGTGAATCTCATGGTTTACTATGTCACTCATTCCAGATTCTATTTTAAAAAAAAATAATAATAAATGAATGACTATGAAACAATAGTGAATGATCAAAGGAATTTTTAGTTTATGGTCTTAGAATTAAATCGGGATCTTGCTTTAGCTTGTAGATTTATTTGTGGAAAGGAATGAGAATGTAATCATAAGATAAGATAAGATAAGATAAGATAAATATATTAATGTATGATGAGAGACCAAACGTGGGTCTATGGGACTGGAAGCTTACAACCAATAAGATAGCACTAGACAGAACACCAAACAGTGCTGATAAAAGAACACCAAACAATATTCGTGAAAGAACAAGAACAAAACCAAGTAAGAGAGAGAGAGAGAGAGAGAGAGAGAGAGAGAGAGAGAGAGAGAGAGGATATGTGTGTAGTGAAGCTATACAGACTATTCACATCAATTATCCTTAGAGGCCAACCTCGACTCCCAACCTGTAGGAAAAGTGTCTCGAATCACCACCTTGAGGTTTCTAATCACTACCCACTTACCCTCCTTCTAGGTAGCCATAACAAGAACCCGAGCTTGCTTAAGTTTTGTCACTTGTGATCTAGTAAGATCGTCATCAAGATAAATCTTGGCAGAGAGAGGGAAAATCTTCCTCTTTGCCTTAAGAACTTGAAGGCAGTCAGCAAGTGAGAGGAACCAGATAAAGAGGGTGTTATCATGCCCAACCCAGGCATAGTCTAGTGTGATGTTAGTGATATCCAATTGGTCCTGGAGGAAAGAGTAACTTGCCACAAGAGGCTCTAAAAGAGAAGAAGAAGAAGAAGGAAGAGGGAGACCACGGACTCGCAAGTTGAGCTCACGAGTGCGCCTGACCCTTTCATTTGCTATCTTAGTTTGGACCAGCTTCTCCACTCCAAGGAGAGAAGTGGAAGTGGAGATGGGGTTGTTACAAATAGATGCCCGTGATTTAAACTATTGTTCTATTTCAGATTTCAAGGAGGATTGTTTGTTGTCGAGTTCAAACTGTTTCTTCCTCGGTTGATATCAGACAATTGCAAATTGATCATTTGAAGTTTAAGTTGAGCAATATCCATATTAGCTATACTTAGTGTTGTAGGTACATCTAGGTTCTTTTGCATATGACAATCAAGTTGACTCTTCAAATTAGTCAGTGTTTCTGAAAGTGTCTCATGTAGGGACTACACAATACATCAGAGAGATGTATTCTCAGCTTCAACCTTAATCAACCTATCACAAAGACTAAGAGAGAGTGAGGATGACGAAAGAGCTACGTCTTGCAAGGCCTTGTGATTAGTCTCCATTTTTGTCAAGCGAGCAACTATTTGTTGGAATGTGACATGGTCAGATTGGGGATCCATAGCAGACAGATAAACTTGCACTCGTCCAAGAAATGTGCCCTCCGCTAGATGTAGTTGTTACACAACTTTCAACTGGCAATTTGTGAAATAGTTTGCAAACAAACTGCAAACAACTTGTAGACACCAGTACACCAATGGTTCTTTGCCCCTCCGAATTAGGGACCAACGACGGACAACTAGGGTATGGCAACAGATGGACAGACTCATCTTAACAATAAGAGACACCAGCAAAGAAGATCCCAACACCATAGAACATTGCAAAGAGAAGTAACAGCTTTGCAATGGTGGCTATGGCTAGGGCAATAGGAATAGACCTACAGAATCAGTATAACAATGAATGTTATAACCATCATTCATGATTCACACTAGGGATGCAACAACATTGCATTATGGTATTTAGTTAAACAGTTGACAAGTAACATTGACTCGAGTTGGGAGTAAGAAGCGGCTTGTGGAAAAGGGGTAGAAGACTGAGTGCACAACACATGGACTTGTCACTCGGAGACCAGTACACACGGCAGAGACTCTGCTCAGGTACTGCTCACCATGGCTCTGCCCAAATCGATTTGTATGGCTTCCCAAGCAGTCTCATTCACGACACACTAATTGTATGGCTTCCCAAATTGAAGTCTACTCACGGCTCATTCATGGCAGCACATGGCCTAGATCCCAAGAAGTTGAACAAACAACAAAGAGTAATAGAAAATATCCTGACCATGGCCGCGGACAGCTAGGGCATGGTAGCTTTATGACATGGCATAGACACGACAACAAGCATGGCTTCACAACATGGCTTCAACGGACGGCTAGGGCACTTTAACAAAGGTATTCAAATTTGTAGAGATGGATGTCTGGAAATATATGAGCAGTTAACTAATTTAGTCAAAGGAAAGTTAACTATATCCTTTAGCATGAGTAAGTAGTAGCACGTAATTGCAAGTATTTAATGAATTGCCTAACTATTTATTAGTAAATGGAATCTATGTTTAAATGATAGAGAGGATTATTACAATCTTCTATCTCTTTAATGTTGCAATAGAAATTACAACTCTGACTGAAGTGAATCGAGCAACAGGGGAATAAGTCTCTTTATAGTGAATTCCCTCTTTCCAAGAGAAACCTATGGCAACAAATCAGGTTTTGTGTTTCTCAATGCTACCATCTAGAGCATGTTTGATCTTGAAGAGCCATTTTGATTATGCAACAAATTTTCCTTTAGGTCTTGGTATGATGTCCCAAATATTATTTTTTACAATGGACTAATACTCTTCTAACATAGCATCTTTCCATACTTGATTATTGAGAGCTTCTTCAGCACAAGATGATTTTGAATTTATGATCTCATTCATCAAAACAACATAACTAGAGAATATGTGTGGTCTCTTTCTTTCCTTGAAGGTTCCTTTTGGTGCTGCATAATTCTCTTCTTTCTAAATCATCTTCCTAGCCCAAAGTAGTCTCTTTTGATTTACATTATTGGATTGATTTAAAGGAGCAATTTGACCTTCATTTTCAATCTCTTCAGGAGTCTCCCTTTGAACCTCAAGAACATGACCCTCTTCCATATCCTTAGGAGGATCTTGATCTTCTATCTTATGCGAGCTCTTGGATCTCCTAAAAGAAATGTCTTCTTAAAAAAATACATCTCTGTTGAGTTCAATTAATTTTTGTCCAAGTATGTATATCCTATAAGCTTTAGATGTTTCACTCTAGCCTACAAATATTCCTTTCCTGCCTAGGGATTGTAACTTAGATCTCTTCTCTTTAGGCACATAAATTTGGACAAGACAACCAACAACTCTTAGATGACTTATATCAGGTTTGATGTTGGTGAATGCTTTTTTAGGGGTTTTGTTGTCTAAAAGTGAACAAGGACATCTATTTTGGATGTAGACAAGTATCCTAGAGGCTTCAACCTAAAATGAAGTTTCTATACATCATAGCTCTAACATCTTCTACTATGTTCCTATCCTTTCTCTCTGCCACTCTTTTTTGTTGGGGATTATAAGAAACTCTCTCTTAATAGTAGCATTTACAAAGAACTCCTTAATGAAGTATATTCCCTCACATTGTTTGTCCTTAATGTTTTGATTTTCTTCCCTGACATGTTTGCTACAAGAGATTTGAATTCCTTGAACCTCATAAGGATTTCTTCATACTCTTTGCATTTAAGAAAATATATCCAAGTTTTCCTAGAGGAATCATCATAAAAAATTATATAGTACAAGAATCCTCCTATAGAGGTTACAGACATGGGTCCACATAAATAAGAATAAATTAGTCCTAATAAATTTTTAGATTTACTTTCACTATTTTGGAAAGTTCCTTTTGTTTTCTTCCCTAGGGCACAAACCTTGAATGTTTCTTCATGAGTTTGATTCAGTTTGGGCAAACCCATCACCATTTTTTCTATTGATTTCTATTGAGGATAGAGCACAAAAATGGAGATGCCCTAATCTTCTATGCCAAATCTTGTTTGAGTTTAAAGTCTTAGGAATTAAGGCTTGAGTGAGATTAATACATAGTTTGTAGAGGCATCCATGTCTAACTCCTATAGTATGAGCCTTGTTGATAGTAGAGTTCTTTGGCCATGCCAAAAATTTACCTTCCATAAAGGCTATTCTACACCCTTTGTCTTCAAGTGCAAAAATGGAGACTATATTTATTTTTATCGTTGGCACAAATAATACTCCTATGAGTTGTAAGATTGTTGACTTTCAAATTTATGGTACAGGTTTCAATCCCTTTGATTGGGTAGTTAGAATCATCCCCGATGGTTACTTTCTCATCAGAATTCTCCATTAGAGTGTCCAAGCATTCTCTGAATTCAGTAGTATGGCGTGAGGCTCCACTATCCATCACCTTAGTGTTGAGATTTTTAGAAACTTGGGTTGATAAGGCTAAATAGAAGACAAGTTTCTCTGAATCATTTTACATGCTAGCTTTTCCAACTTCAACAGAAGAGGCTTGTTGTTTTGATCTACCAAGACACTTCATTGCATAATGTCCATACTTATCACATCTAAAGCACTCTACTTGAGCTATGTCCCTACTTTTCTCAGAAAAGCCTTTTTGACATGTGCTTTTGTCCTTTCTTTTATAGTTCCTTTACTTTCCTTTATTATGAGTTAGATCTCAGCACATGAATGTCTTCGTTAATGGTATTTTGGTTAATCCTCCCAGTGATAAATCTGGATTCTTCTTGAATGAAATCCGTTTTCAATCATTCAAACTTAGGGAACTTTAGACATGCACTTGAACTTGAATAAATGATTCCCATGATGATGGGAGACCATCTAGAGTCATCAATGTTAACTCCTTGTTGATTTGATGACCAATTGTAGAAAGTCGGTCTCTCATTTCACTAATCCTCATAAAGTATGATCTGATAATTTCTCCCTTATTCATCTTCACATGATGGAGTTGTCTTTTTAATGTGAGAGCTTTGTTGGTATTGTATATTTCATACATGTCTCCAAGTGATTTAAACATGCAGTATGATGTGTCATACTTTGATATAACTGCAACACTATGGTCCCTAACCGCATCCACTATCACTTTCATAGCTTTTCCATTGTTCTTGTTCCATTAAATTTCCCTAGCATCATTGTATGGTTCAGGTATGTTTACTTTTACAAATGAATCTAGTTCATTTTCCTTCAAGGTAAGCATGACCCTGAACTTACATGATACAAAGTTTGACACTTCTTCAAGATCTTTAAATCTAACTTTTCTTGTCATTATGAAGAAAGGAATGTAATTTTTCCTTTAAGAACAAAACTGGTAGTCTAGATAATCTACTATCTCAAATCTAATCAGATCTAAAGTTAGACTTTGATACCATTTTAAAGTAGATTAGATTTATTAGTAGATAGGAATATAAATATCTTTTAATTTTATTATCTCTTAAATGACGGTCTTACTAACTTGTAAATCTTTACAGATTGCTGCTACAATAAAGAGATGATAGTATTTCACAAGGAATGTTGATGAATCAGATATTGATAATACTTCAAGTATTACTGAATTAGAATCACAAATATTTCTAAGTACAAGAAAAAGAGCATTCTCCAAATGGCTTGCACTAATTGATTGTTGTACTTTCCTTTCATCGATCTTATTTGAATTATATATATGGGATTGAGGAGACATGTTGATGGATAGACATGTCTCCACATTATGTGGACACATCTCTCCACCGATTCATAATCAACATTATAATCATTCTAAACAAACCGATAATAATTTGTAATATAAACAATGCAAACCGATTGATAACATACAAACCAATTCATAATCGGTACAAGCATCATTATCGATACGCATTATCGGTGACAGACAACTGATGCTCAATATTGACTATATTAAATCGATACTCATTAAGTATCAATGGTAATGGTCAATACTCAGTATTGACTCAATGTATCAATAAATACAGATTTATACATGGAAGAGTAATAGTAATGATGATCCATGATGATCCATTTGATCAAGTCGATTCAACATAAATGATAATTTATTTCTCATACAATCAATATAATGATACATGACTTACTATTTAATTATGTATATATACTCAATGTTTATTGATATACATGTACATGCATATACCAAAATCATAATATAATTATGATTCATGTTTATCTAACCGAAGCTATCATTATTAACAAATTGGAATACAAAAGGAAATCTTCCCTTGTAATGAGTGTATTTAAGTTGTAAAGTTTTCAAGGATATCTATGTCAGCCATCAGTTGATGCAGAGACATAGTTCCGAGAATATGATTGTGGCACATGAAATCAGTGACAAAGTTAGTAAATGTTTGTTTTAGTGGTCAAAGGAATGACTTAAACATCACACACTAAGCTTAATTCCTAAACCATAAGTGTTAAGTAGTCAAAGTTGACTTTTTTTTCCCAAGCTTAATTCTTTCCTTAGTGTGTGATGTTTAAGGATGGCTGTAGTCAATTTAGAAGATCTTTTTAAGTGCCATTAGTTTACAGCAGTGAACAGTTTTTTTTGTGGATTGCATGAGCAAAACGCCACATTAGCCCTTCAATAACTACATTTTCAAGGAATTTGATTGTAGCATTCAGAATATGAATTTGTGAATTCTCAAGATAATGTGTCACACTAAGTGTTTATTCATTGCTATGTATTATGCATCAACATCGGTGCAATTAGTAATATTGGGAAATCTATTGACATGCTTTAAAACAAAAAAGATCTTCGTTGAAGTATTACGCAAATGGTTGCAGCAGGGGCATTAAAACTTGCATTTTCAGTTTAAACTTGTTCGTCTTATTTTTGCTGAGCCTTGTGGGTATTTGTGGAATTGGGTGACCATTAATGGCATGATATGATATCAAGGTTCTATTTAAGTGTATGAGCGATCTCGCTTGTAAATATAATGATGCATGGGTGACTAACCTATTTTTGTTTATTAATAAACTTAATTAGATTACCTGTTTTTGTTTATTAATAAACTTACTCTTACGATTCTAACTCTTTATATTCTCCCCGAGTCAAGCGATGTCACAAATGGAAGATTTCGTCCCTTGCCATAATCGTATTAACATGAATAGGCCAAACCTGTGAGCTCAGTAACCCACACACATAAAGCTTAAGAATGCATGGACCTTGTAAGAGTTTGAAGTTGCATCAATATTATAAATTTTGGCGGTTCTAAAGTAGGGTGGAGAAGTATATTTTTGCATAAATTTTATTAACATACAGGGCGCTGATTCAATCCACAGAGCTGGGACATTGATCCTTAGAGCTTGCAGTGCATGTAGTTCATCCAGTACAATATATTTGGCATGATACGAAATCTTTATTTTCTCAGGTTCTCCGATTTTATTTACACCCGAAGTTCTGATTAATATTGCAAATCAATGGAATCTTTCTACTGTCTTTCTTAAATTCTAATGATCAGGAGAAAAAAAAGGATGCAACTATCCTTTCTACATGCTATCTTCCCTAAATTTTAAAAAATTGAAAACATCATGGATTTTTCCAAAAAATTCAGCATTTGCTTGTAGTCAAAAACAACAAAAAATTTCGAAAAACAAAAAGTTTGACTTTGTTTTGTCTTTAGTACATTTTGTCTATAGATTAACCTGTCCCAAAAAAAAAATGCCCTTCCTCATGCTTTTACCATTTTTCAAGGTAAAAATCGTGAAACTCAATTTTTGCTATTGCCTATTTTTTTGGTTCTTGTTCAAATACGCAGTTGTTAATCCAAGACCATTTTGGAGTTCTCATTGTGTTGTACTATGTTTGCTAGTTTGTCAAACAAAATGGTAAATTTTTTACTTCCAATAGACAATTTGCTTTTGGAATCAATTAGAAGTCTAACCCTCAACGATGATTTGTCAATTACCCTTTTGAGGGTTTGGTTTACGGTAATCCTCAAAATAAAGGTAATTTGGCTATTCCTTAAAGGTCATTTTGTGGGTGGGTGTGACAAATAGCCTATATTGAATACGAATGAATGAAGGATTTCAATGATATTTAAGAGAGCGACTAATTTAATTGGTTAAGGGCTTACAATCTCAAGTTATCTTCATATTCCTTTTCATGTGTGATCTTCAATCAAGAATCTTGACCATCAAACTAGCAATTTCTTTGATCTTATCTTTAAATAAATTGAGCATATTGTTGTCCTTTGAACAATTTTGTACTAAGCACAAGTATCTTCATACATTATACATTCTATGAGAGAGTGAAATTCTATCTCAATCACATTCATCCAACAAAACATGCAATTCCCCATTTACCACATCTCTTTGGACCTTTTCCATCTACTTGTCTTGCACCTAAAGATGATGTGATTCCATCCTCAACTATCCCACTAACAACCTAGGTTTCCTTTTAATAATTACCCCTAAATATGCTTTCAACACATTCCCAAATGAGGTTGAACTATTTGATGTAGTGAGCCTTTTTTCAACCAATGTGGTTAGTCCACATGGTAGTTTATAACTTTTCTATGAAAGCTTATTAATTTCCTCGTTGCTCTTAGGACACTTTTGTAACTTGATGTTCCTTATGTTCGACCATTTTATGCTTTGTTTCATCCAAGTTTTCTTCCTACAATCATAACCCTCTTTCATTGTAAATTTGGGCCATTGTTGGTTATCCATGGTTTCAAGCTTCCTTAAATAGCTTACTAACTAGGTTGTCAATGTTGCCTCTGATAAAAATGTACCAACTTCTTTTAATAGGATTTCATATGGCACTAAGTTTTTGACTTTGAGATAGCTTATGATTAGGTGCCTCTCTTTTATTTCTCTCTAATTGTTCTCATCCACGTTTTGTCACATTGCTTCCCCAAACTTCACAACCAAAAAGAACAACCAACGGGACCAACAAACCCAAAAGAGTTTTCTTGGTTTTTGAATCACAAAGTTCAACTTTTTTTGCATCTATTTTGGAGTAGATATGACGCTTTCCACCACCCCTATATTATTTTTGCTCTACAAGTCTCTTAGTTGAGCCTATTGTCGAAGTTAATCTCTCGATATTTACATTCTTTCACAACTCTAACAAGATGCCTTCAGAAAGGAAAGTAGTTTGTTTACTCTTCCTCTCCAAAGAAAAATATGCTTTTAGTATTGGTAATGTTCATATGTATCCCTACCTCTTGGCAAAAGCTCATTGTAAGGCTCTTTAGTGATCTCTTAATCCATGGGTTTTTTTAATATTAAGATAAGATCATCAACATATCGAAGTAATTTCACCACATATCCTCCTCGTTGGGCCCCTTCTCCATCTAGTTTGTTTAACCAACATGCAATTTTTTTTAATGTATAGACCAAACAAAGTGAGGGATAAAGGACATTCTTTCTTAATGCCAATGTCACTATCAAAACATTTAGACTTTCCTTCCTTAGTCCTAAACTTGGCTCTAACTCTCTCATGTAGTCTATGCACTAACCCTCAATTCACAATAAGAATACCTAAACTATCTTATTCTATTCCACAACATTTCTCTAGGCAATGTATTAAAGGCTCTCTTAAAGCCCACAAAATAACAATATGCTTCTCCCCCCCAATAGTCCCATATTTCTTTGTCAAATATTGAAGGTTAATGAAATGATCAATGGTAGATTGTCTAAAACCAAAACTAGCTTGCCTTTTGTTCTTTTTCCTTCACCTTTTGTCCAACTATCAATTCTACATTCCACCATGGTCCCTAAAAGTTTTCTAAGAATAGGATTGACCGTAATAGTGTGATAGATGGGTTATTGATGCCCTCACTCTCAAAGAGAGGAATAATCACAGTAATTGTCCAGTCCACTAGAAAGCCATCTCAAATGACACTCTTGAAGACTTATTTTATGTGAGGGACAAGGAGCTCAATTGCCCACTTTAAAAATGCAACTAGAAGCAGACAATCAATGTCACTTGCCTTACCACTTGGATAACATCCATCATGAAGAGTTCACCAAAGTGTTCACTATGGGAGAAAAGTGTTTTTTGTTTCCACTCATAGAGTAATTTTGCATATTCTAGTCATTGAGCATTTGTAATATTGTTATTAAAAAAAAATTCCTCTATTGTAGCTCCTTTAAAAAGTCTTTGAGATTGTGTTTTCCAAGAGATATCAACTCCCTCCTTGCATTTACATGCTTTTTTTTTGCTTAGATCATTTTTGCCTACTTGTTTTCTTTGTTCTTTCCTCTTTCTAAATATCTTGGTTTCCTTACATGCTTCATCATCACACATTTTTTTTCATGAAGTATTTGCAACCCTCTTCCTATTACAAGATATTCTACATGCATTTAACACCTTGTGTATATTAGGAATCAACAAACTAGTAGGAATATGACCGATCTCCTTATTGACCATTTCATTTGTCAAGATATTATTTTTTTCATGGAATTGTTGTTTAAGAACATCGTTGAACGTGTCAACATGTTTTCTTGATTTATGAGGATTTTGCCTTTAGTAACAATTATCTTTTGCATGTAGAGGTCTTGTTTATTGTGGCCTACTTGAACAAAGTCCAACATAAATAGTGGCATGCGATCCACTTCATCTTTCTAAGAGATTTTCCAATGTCAAACCCCATCACTCTAGATGTAAGATTTTGAGAGAAAAATAACATAATCCACCACACATTGTCTATTGTACCTTTTGCAAGTGGTACCTCGTAATGTTGGCCAATTTATTAAACTATTGCAAATAAATATGCCAAAGAGACTAGACGTCCTCAATAATTCAGCCCCAAAATGTGAAGCACCCCCATTATCATCTTTTGAAGCCCTTTCCCAAGATTGACCACTACCTTCCAACCACAAAGGATTATCTTCTCCCTTCTCACCAGTACTCGGATCTAAAGATTGATCTTGCATTGAAGTCCCCATCTAGCAATATTTTCACTAAGGCATTGAATAAAGATATATCTTTTCAAATGAAGCATACAAGTCTTCATTATTTGAATTCCTTTTCTTGTAGAACGTGGAGTTTTTTGGATCATAGTAAGAAGAAATCAAACTGGAAACTATTATCTACAACCATATGTATTATTTATTTGGATTTTTTTTTTCAAATTTTATGGATCCATACCACTCCTCATTTATAAGAAACGTGACTTTGTTATATCTTTTACCTCTTTCATTCTTGTTCTAATTTGAAAATTTCTTGTCACCTTCAAATATTGGGACCTTGTAATTGTTATGCTCATGCGTTTCAATGAGTATAATAATACATTTCCCTTCTACTATGGGTTGCAACCCAAGACCTCTTCTCCATGGATAGCCTCTATAGTTCTAACTTACTATACTTAAATGATCTCATGCGGTTTGTATTTCTCATTTCTTATTTGAGAAATGCTCATTGATTTGAGCTTCTTCATTCTTCAACCATGTGCACACTTCCTCTTTTCTTGTTGTCTTTAATTTTTCCCACTCCTTCCTTTGTTCCTTTTGTTAAGAAAAAGTTAAATCTTTATCAAGGTATACATATGTACATCTATGTAGCCTGCTATTTCTAAGGGTCACATTCTCTAGGTTTCTCAAGATAACTCTTATATGTCTATTTCACAGCTATCCTCTTACTTATCTTTTTGTATTTGCTAAATACCATATGTTGATTTCAATTTATCTCTAAGAAATCCCCTTGCTAGAAGTCAGTTCTCTCTCATTCTCCTAAGTCTTTTTTTATCCTTAAAAAATGATATTTGTAGCCATGCCATGGTTTTCATGTTCTTCCCATTCAATTTTTATTTGTTGTTCATTGATTCCCTTTTGTTGGTTTGCTGAATTGTTTATCACCTGTGACCAAGATTTGACCTCTTCTATCCATTCCTTTAGTTGATACTCTTTAGCTTCCATATCATATAAGACTAATTGGATTTCCTAGTGTTGTGTACTCTTCTTTTGCCAATTCCTTTCCTATAATCCATGTTAATAACAATCATTGCAGTTCTTGTTTCATGACATCAAGTTCTAACTATCCTATTTCCATTTTGATCTACATGTTTTAGAATTTCTCTTTAAGAGTTTTGGTTTCTCTTTCTATTTTACTTGTAGACTCTATCTTGATACACTTTGTTCTCTTCCCAATTCCTTTTACTAGATTCTACATCCTTTCTTTTTTATGTCCATGAGCTCATCCATGTAAGGACTATAAAACAAATTGTTGTCTTGTTTATCTTTTGAGTTGTCAACTTTGTTCGTTGTACATATTTTGACTTGATGCAAATTTGATTTGGAGTTCTTATTGATTTTGTATGCTCTTGTAACCCACTTATTTCCATTCTCTTGTTGTGTTGTTTTCCCCACATCGGTTTGGTAAGTCTTGGTAGATATTTCATTCACTCTCGTTGAAACCATTACAAATTATTTTGTGTTTGCCTAATTTTTTGGATCTACCTAAGCCTAAGAATACCTTTATATTATTTCATGTTGACTAGTATCATTTTTTTAATTTGTCCTATCTACTTTTTGTTGGAGAAAATATGCCATGACATATTCCTTGAAGCCTACAAAACCTTTTAATGTTGCAAAATATTGAGGTGTTATAGGCCCATTTGTAAAATGTTCTTTCACCCTCTTGATAAAGAAAATTTAACATCGGGCCCATCAGTTGGGTTTCATGATTCCTATTGGATCCTACTCCTTTCCTTACATTTGGGTGAAAAAATGTATCCAATTAAGAAATGGGGAGACCTTCAAACATGACCTATGACATATCGTTGTTAAGTTTATTTATTTCTCATCATGGTTGAGCCTCATAATGCTTAATGCTTAATATATTGTACTAGCTTTCATTTTTTCCAATTTTACATTCTTAAAATTTAGAGATATATGACTACATAGTAAATAAAATAGATAAGGAATTATTTAATCAACAAACCTCCACTTCATCTGAGCTTGACAAATGTGTTGAAACTAAAGAAGAGCACTTTTCCTTTTTCTTGGTGTAACTGGGTATGCCCTTTGTCAAACAAACCCATTACCTTGGTCATATTGATAGTTGTGAGATCTTCTAACATACTCGCCACAAAACCATAATCATGTTGTAGCACTTGTAATCACCTTCTTGTTAACTAATTGAGAATTTGATCATCTTCTAGGTAAATTACTCTTTGCCTTTGTTTTATTTTTGTGAAATTATGATGTAGGGATTAACATTTATTAATATAGGAAACCTATAGAAAAAAGAAGTGAAAAAATGAGATTGGGGAATCAACAATGTTGTAAATATTTTATGACAAAAAGAACTCGTCACTAACTGCAAGAAAAAGATGAAGGTCTACTTTTCGTATTGAGGAAGAACATATACATTCTCAACAATTTTTAATGCTTGTTGATTTTTTTTGATGTTCTAGAGGGTAGGATCTTCCTAAAGTCTACTTAATCATAAACAATATTTTTTTTGGAATGTTAAAGGGATTTCAATCCTCATTGAAAATATGAGTTTAAAGACTTTATAGTCAAATAAAAATTTGGCATTGTCTTCCTAGAACAAGCTAATCTTAATGGTTCCCAACTTGTTTCATAATTTTTTTCTAGTCACTAACTGTAATTGGTACACTTGAACTAATTGCATATTCAAAGTTGAAATGTGGCTTAGTAGATTAGATAGGTTTTATATCTTGTCCAACCTCTAATTAATTCAAGACCCCATTAGAAATTGAGTGAAGTTGATCATTTTTCAAGTCCTTCTTGGATTGTTTTCCTATTTGTGTTATTTCAAGGGGGGATGTTAAGAAAAAATGTTGTTATTTTCCTTTTAAACTTAATACTTCACATCTTATTATTTTCCCATGATGTTCCTTAGGTTGGTATTTTCAATCCCATCCCCAATCCAAAAGTAAAGGAATCTTATGAGAATAGTAGCAAGTTTTTTCTCTCCATTTTATTATTTTTTCAACATTTTTGATAGATGATTGGCCTTCTAGAAAAATGTATGAAAAACATCTCTAAGGGAAGTTGGGATACAAGAGAAAATTGCTTGATTAAAATCCCAATTATATTAATATTCAAACTAATATTGCTACTGTAATATCTTAACTTCATGACTTTGATTTCCACCAAGAGTAAGAGGCCAAAATCAAGGCTACATTACATAGGATTACAAAGGATGTAGATGTGAAAGAGGTGTTTTACCTAGCTAGTTAATTATCTAGGTCATTTTCAATCACACTAATTAAGATTATTTAGGGGACATATAGGTCCTAGGGATCTTTTTAGAAATCTTAGTTTTCATATGATTGTATCCTATCACATTTACTTCATGTTTCCTAGGTCATTCAATATTTATCATGTTATTTGTCCAAGTTATAAGATCAAAAAACATGTCATAATATTATGTAGTCTCATATCTACCTTGGCCTAATAAACCAAGGCATCTCTTTGTAATATTAAACAATTGTAATATAGATTATTAACCTTTGATAGAATGAAATTATTCTTTCATTGATGACACATGTTGTGGTTTCATGAAGTGCTTAAATCTTGGGAGGCTATATTCTTCAACTAATCCTGTATGGTACAAATCTTTTTTACCAAATCTTACAAAGGGAAAATTAGGTTCAAAATACTTCTTCAACTATATAGTTTATTAAAAATATGAAAAATATTGGAGCATTGCAATATGTGGTTAGACATGTTTGTATAAATTTGGAAGAAATTAAAGCCATGTTACATCATTTTTATGAAAAGATATTTGGAGAAGAGCCACATTGGTAGGATGCATAATTAGTTATGGAAGATATTAAAGATCATATATGAAAAGATATTCTTATTATAGTCAATTTATAGATCAATATTGGATAGAATACTTGTAGCATGATGTGGTTTCAATCCACCTAACAAAATATCAAGGATTGATGACTACTAGTTGCATAATGATGACCCAATCAAAATACCAAAGTAGAAAAATACAAGCTCTATCTCTAGATGATGTCCTATTATTCTTGTTAAAACTTCGTAAAATTATTGCTAAATATTTAGTTGCAAGGATCAAACTAGGGTCAAAAAAATAATAATAAAATAAAAACAAGGCTCTTATGTGGGAGTTTTATTTTTGACAATCCAATCTTGGCCCAAGAAATCAATGAATGGGAAAAAAAATTAGGTTAGAAGACTTTGTCGGTGATGTTAGATTCTAATAATGCCCATGCAAAAATGAGTTTTAGAATTGAAATATTGTAAAAGTTGGCTTTTGGTCTTAAAATATGCAAGCATGATGAAAATGCTCAATTAATTATCAATAATCTATTGATTGGTGCATTACATCTGGAATGATCTACAAGTAAGGTTTTTTTGTACCTCCATTCTTCTTCTTCTTCTTGCTTATATATTTGTTTATCTACTATAAGAATACAATCAAATAATTTTGATTAAGGGTATACCTAGCACTAACAATATCGGTGTTCAAAATTCACATTTTGTTGACACCAACATTGTCTTCATTCAAAAATTTGAATCAAAAATTTTTAAAATTGTTTTTGAGGTCTTAATTTTACATTGTTTTATTTCAAGATGAAAACTATCTCATCATAAGATTGAGTTCCCTTATGATCTAGATTGATACAATATCTCAAAAGATTCAGAAGGAATGAAAGAAAATTAGGCATGAGTAGATCTCATGATACTTTGGGTATTCCTTTGGATAGAGGGTCAATCTTTATGATGGGAATTGGTTCTTTTTCAAATTGAAAAACTTTTGGGTAAAAAATATTTCTTATTAACTAGAATTTTAACAAGTTAACTAAATATTAATGCCATCTCCTACTTACCATTTTTTTTGGATGCCCTCCAAAAAATGATGTGAAGACTTGAATAAAATTGTTCTAAATATTTTGTTGACTATTTGAGGTGGAAATCTTAATTTTAGATCTTCTTGGTTACATTGTGTATAATGTATACAAAGATGGGTTGGGTTTTTTTTTGGATCCAAGATAAAAGGGATCTATTTATTAATTAAGTGGATAATAAGAGAGCTATGATGGGATGAGAATGGTGGAAAATTCCATTTCATCACTATTATTAGTGTTGTTATGAGTAGTAAGTGGTAGGATGTTTTTTAGTTGGATAAAACAATTCTTATCCTTTTCTTTTGTATTAAAGCATCATTCTCATTAAAACATATCTAGAATGCTTGATAAGAAATTTGTATATTTCATATTGGAATGGGGACTCCTTATAACATGAATTTCATTATGACTTCCTCCAAGAATAAATAAAAATAATTTTCCTTCAATTACAGTAAAGGGGGTCATCTTCTTTTTCATCAAAGCTAGAGAAAAATAAGGGGAAAGTACTTGTTTTATTTTTTAGATTCTAATATAGAGAAGTAGGTACAATCTTGGAGCTTCATATCATAAGGTATTTTTACTTCATCAGAATATTTTTTATCGTCACACATCATGAAGGCTAAAGACACATTTGTGTCTTTGTTGGAAGGGATCTATTGATGTGAATGACAAGAAAATTCAATGGTGTTCTTTGTGTACCTTCATTGTCAACCAATTTCCTTTCTATTCATTAAATACACATGGTGGAGTAGGGAAGAATGTTTAGTTCCCACCAAATTCTATTATAATTTAATATTTACATAACATAGATATTGTTGTATTTGGGGAGATTAATCACCAATCTCAGTTCTAAACCTTCTCACATTTTCTCCTATTGTTCATTTTGCTAATGTACATGTTGTGACATCTAGTGTGGACACATTTGAGGATATTCAATATGTTCATTTGAATCCTAGAGTTCTTTCATGTGAGGTTCTAGATAAATGTATTGGTATTCCATCGACCTTTCATCTACTATGACTTCTAATGACACTAGTCTGGTTGTGGTTTTGTCTTCTTGTAATCTGGTGTAATGGACATGGCCACATTGGATGATCACGTGAAAATACTAACCGCATAACTTATAAATTACATTTGAACTTCAAATTGGTATTATTGAAAAAATGGGCACACTTTTCCCTTATTTCATTAGATTTTTAAAAAATGGCTTGAACTAAGTAATTGAGAATGTGAAATATTTTCATTGGCTAGAGAAGAAGTCCTAAAGGCCATATTTTCTCTTTGGACTAAATGTATACCTTGATGCAATCATGATTCTACATACAAATAAAAAATTTCAAATCTTTCAAGGAGAAACATATAGTCATGAAAGCTAGTGTTTCAACCTCACTTACAAAAAAAGACCAAACTATTCTATTTCATGTTTATATGGCATACTACATGTTTATAAAGAAGTGAACTTAGACCAATCATATTGATATTTTAAATATCTAACTGTATTCATTTTAGTTATTAATTTTTTGATATCTTTTCTTTACACGTCAATCAACTAAGTCATCCACTCCATATAAAAGTGGATTCCTCACATTATAACCACAACAAGAAACCTCATTGCAAACATGATATGGATGAAATATTTGGTAATAACACATATTGCAATACGATTATTTATCACATTTTGATTAAAAAAATTCATTCCTCCAAATGCAACAAAAAATAGTTTTAAATTAAATTTCTTGTTTATCTCAAACACACACAAACGTACACATTTTAAAATTCAAGAGTTAGAAGCTCAATCATCAAGTTTGAATTTGTAAGAATGTCGTCTCAAATCCAAGGTTATAAAAGTGAATCTTTTCAAATCATATGAAATTTTTTGGTAAAGAAATGTCATAATTTTGGAATAAAATTAATGATTTAAAAAATAAATCTAAGATCATTAAATTGTTCGACTCAAAATTTAACAATTCCCATATTCAATTCATCCTATAAAATGAGGTGAGACCATAAGAATTAAATCACAAAACATAGAAAACTAAAATGAACTAGACAATAACAAGAGGTCTTGAGCTAGAATCCCTACCTTTATGAGCATATGAAGTAGATGATGAAAAATTCTCTAATAAATATAAAATTTGGTAATATCTCAAATAATAAGTAGACTTTAAGTTTTATACTTAAAAAAAAAAAACTTAGATTAAAAGCTTATAAATTAAGTATTGATTTTTTGAGAGTGGACAAAATAATGAGTCTGTCATAGTATGTTGTGGCTACATTTTGTCTTGTAGATGCACTTGACATAAAATTTATATTTTTTCTAATTTTTGTTATTACATCTTTATCATCCAAAATTTTGAATCCAACAAATATGATAATATGATATTTATGGCTACTGTTGAAAATGCATTATTCATTGGTTTAAAGTGACAATTGAAATATTTATAAAATACCAAGAATTTTTAAAGGTATTGTTTATTTAACATGAAGATTTGTTTCAAAATATTTGATTTTAATCAATAATTTAAAAAAAAAATAGACAGAGATTAACTAACATATAGAATACTTAGCATTTAACATTTTTTTGCATACACAAATCAATAAATAAAACATAAAAAATCAATGACAAAAATTAAATTTTTACAAAACCTACATAAATCACGCCTACACATTGCATTATGGCGGTGAAAGTGCTCAACCCCTCTCATATTTTATACATTGAAGATTTGCAATGAATTCCTAATATTTAATACAAAATATATTTTAAAGTTCTATTCAATAATTATGGAATATTTGTTACAATCTTGATATCCCCGTTTTGCAATCATGCATAGGTAATGAAAAACATCTGTTGCAATCTTGATATACATGTGTTGCAATCACCCATAGGTAATAAAAAATAATTTGTTCAAAAATAAATTGGTACTTTTTTTTTATTGAAACAAGGCAAGGTTACAAAGAATAACAACTACAGGTAGTTGATACATTATTATTTTTATTCTCAAAATTTTAATATACTTATGACATTGTATGTTTCCAAACAATACACAGGTGTTTAGCTAAATATTAATTAGTTTTGATAGTTTCACAAGTTTAATATTTATGAAGAAAGTTTGATAAAGTTACATTAATTATTTATGAAGAAAGTTTGAGAAAAAGACAATACATGTGCTAATTTATTTCCTATAAGTACAACCTTTTATTTTTTGTCGATTTTCTCCTTACAAAAATACAAATAACCCTAGGAAATTATCCATAGACCAATCAAAAAATTAGAATTAACATATCATAATTGATTTTAAAAAACTCTAAATATAACATTCATATTTTTTACATGTACTAATATCAATGGAGCTAAGGGGAACGCTAGTTCCAGGCCTTACATATAAGGTAGAGACTAAAATGCAAGTTTTCAATTTTCTCACAAGTGATGATGTTGTACTCTAAAATGTCAAATCAGTAAAATTTATTTCTTTCTACTTCTTAAAATTTGTTTCTTAATAAGAAGTCAAATTTAATAATAAGAATATAATTACATGGAATTGAAGCACTATATAGTTCAAACATAAATAAATGCATACAAATCTTGAATATCAAATATCAAAATTGAAATTGAAACATAAATGATACTCATATGTCTATAGTCTTATAATTAACTACTTAAATTAAAATAGTTAAAATATGTTGATAAAATATTCACACATACCAACAATTATACATCTATAATAAACAATTAGATATTTTTTTAATTATAGGTTAGTTCAGACTACATTCTAAAATTAAGATCCCATTTTCCAATACATTCACAATTTTTGTAACACTTATAAGAAAAACCTCTTCAATATTAATCCCGAATGAGGTCTTCAAATGAAGGACAACTTGGCTGACAAACCACTTTCTACCTCATTATTTAATACAATTGGACTCTCTATGATGTGACACCCTTTAATCGAGGCATAGTTAGTGAAGGAATCCTTGTTTTCAACATTAGTTATCTACTTTCTTATATGGAATACTTCTTAAACGAATGTACGACCAAAGTTATCCTCCACCCCTAAATATGATGCCATTGCTAATACACTTATTTATGCCCCTTTTCAACCCCTAGAGAATATGTTTCTTTGTAATGTCAACATTCATAAGGTGGCCATTTGTAAACATCACTCCACCATAAAGAATCATTATAGTGTTGTTTTTAATGGTCATGAGCAGTTTGAGTGCTTAAGATGGTCCCTCCATGGTTACATATTTATGAATGAATAATAGCCAAGGGCATTATCACCTAAAGTGGGTTTTTTTTAAAGATGTGGTTGATTACATATGTAGCTCAAGGAAAACATGCCCAAATAGTATAATTATATTACAAGCACATTTTTAACTAAATATATTTTATGAAAAAAGTCATGTGTTGGGTTGGAGTAAAGCTCACTTCTTTTCCATTAAATATCTAAATAATAATGATAATAATATATTATTTATGTTACTTTCTATGTAAAATATATGTACATGGATGAGTGTTAAGTCAAATTAGAATTAAGAATAATATTTTAAAAATTATGAATTGCAAATATGTTTTAATATATAAGAATATTATAAAAAAATTGTAAATTATAATTTGGGGTGTGTGGGGATATTTTTTTGATATATAATTTAAAGATGAGTCAAATTGATTGCTTTCGTATTTATACATTTCAAATTATTTGATTTGATTATAGTTATCAATTTTTGTAATCTAGCTTGTAACAAAATAAAACATGTTCAATTAAAAATACATAATACTAAATAACATTCTTTCAAAAATAAAAGTTTGGTATAATCAAGGTTTTATTATTAAAATAAGTTTTCATTTTATAATCTTTGATTCTAATATATGATATTATAGGATATTATTAATACAAATTGCATATATATTATCTATTCTTTTATAGCTCATTAGTAATATTTGTGATATTGCTATCAAGATTCAACTATGTAGTTTTTTGAATTTAAAGGATGTTACAAAATTTGAAAACAATAGAGCAATAGGGTTTAGGGTTTAGGCAGTGTCTTGGCAGCTGGTGGTAGAGGCAGAATTGGAATGCAACTTGTCAAAATGGTAGGCTCCCTTCTAGAGACACTTGAGCTTCATTTATGTTGATAATTTGAGGCCACGATGACCTTTTAGCAATCACAAAAATACACGACCCTTCTCATGATAAGGTCGAGCTTCCTTAGAAAGGATCTTTCCAAGGATGGGAAAAGTTTGGAGAATGCAATGATAGGGCATGGGAGCCAACAAAATCTTCATCTAATGACTTGGTTTGCCTCTATAAATCTTGGTGGGAAAGTGGCTTTGAACACAACAACTCAAAATTTTTGAATGCCTAAGTTAGCAGGCAAGAGTGAGAATTGATTGCAAAACCCTTTGTTGTGAAATGTGCAATGGAAGGCTTGGAGGTTACAAACCAATCTTGGATGGAAACAACAAGTTTTTGGAAAGACCTATATTGGAATTAACAATGGGAAAGTAAACTTTGAGAGGGGGGGTGAATCAACACTTGAAAAATTTAACCATAAAAACATTCACCACATATCCATATCACAATTTGCATGTAATTGAAATAGCTAGCTACACATGTTCATCCATCACATGAAAACAAATAATACATGACACAATAAGTTTGTTGCTTAGAAACCATCCAATGAGAAGGTAAAAATGGAGTGGGGATGACACCCACAAATCTTTATTGTTGCAACTATAAAGTATAGCCAATGAAGGTTACAATAAGTTTGATCATAAACTATGATCTACACTATAAAAGGTTTTCCCTGATAAAGGCTTACAAAGACTATTAGGTCTCACCCTGTTAAAGGATTTAAACACCCTGCTAGAAGTGTGCCTTGTTAGAGGACTTAAACTTGGAATAAAATAAGCACTTAGTTAAGAGATTTACACAACTGTTAAGACTTGAAACTTGTCAAGGCTACTCTATTAAGATATTTTCACTAATTCACCTGTTAGAATATTTCAGCATTGATCCTTTGATTAACACTTCTCTGCTAGATATCATATCATCTCTTTCCTAATGTGTACTTGATCCTCCTGATCATATGTATCTCTTCTATCCTTTAACTGCTCTTTTCTATTTTCTCTAACTGATTCTACAATTGTAGCATGATCATAACATCCATAGTCACCATGAATGCTCTCTCTACACTGAGCATTCACCCTTCACTTCTCATCTGCACATACAAACTCTTTAGGGTTTGTCCTCCTTAAGAAGACTTAGGTGAGTTAGGGTTAGGTATGAATCAATGATTGTGATTCATTCATTTTTCCACTTAGAACATCCCTTAATCTGATTTGTTGCATGCACTGCATAGGGATTCGTAACATACCTTTGTATACATCCTCTAGAATCATAAAAAAATCCTTAATTTTGCCCAAAAATAGTTTGTATAGGAGGTTGTACCATTACAAACAACTATGTCCAAAATTGTTTACTCGTCACTTAAAAGCTCTGATGCTCGACATATGTTACATGTTCAATATTGTAACTCGTCTCTTGAATGACTCGACATCCACTATTTACTTAGCTTATGAGTGACTTGGCACTCACTATCTTCTCGGTACATACCGGTGCTTGGCACATATTGGTGCTTGACATTGTCTATGTATATTACTCAGTATGTATTGTTTGGCAACTAATTCTCAGCATGCTCTGATCACTTAGCTCCCACTGATTACTCGGCTTTCTCTAATCACTTGACAAACATTATGAATATGACTAAGTGCATTGTCACTTAGTTGTCAAAACCAATTTGAGATTAACAATCTCCCTCTTTAACATGAGTGGAAAAAATATGTTGTCATGCAATATAACTTAACTATGAGCATAACTCAAACAATATATATACTTTACTTGGTTCCTATACAAAATTTCAAAACTTCAAAATTTTGCACACCTAATAACTTGAATAGTCATACCTCTTCAAAATTCCGTAACTCCCCCTGAGTTGAGTGTTCCTTTTTGTATCTAGATTTTGATAACTCCTAAGTAAATATGTTGTACTACTACTATCCCCTATTTCTGTCTCAAACTGTGTTCCCCTTATCATCTTCATTTCCCCTTTTCTTTCTCATTCCCCCTTTTTTTGACACTTATGTCATTTGGGTGGTACATTGATAGAATGTTTGTACAAAAAGGATTTGTGGACCTCTGTGATGATGTTTAATGTTGCATCCCAATTGTTACACACTACCTCTAGAGATTGATAATGAATTTCTAGCTCAAAAGCAAGGTTAACTAGGACATCATGAGTTGAAAGATGAGAATCTTTCTTTATCAAGTTTTTAGCAAAGGCTAGGCCCTTGTGTAACACTTCCATGTGTGGGGTCAACATGGATTGGATGTTGATTAAGGTAGCACAAATGTTAGTATCTTGTACTTGGATTGCTGCTAGATGACCTTAAGTAAAGAGTAATCTTTGAAAATGAGTCTAGCTTTGACCTAGAGATAATTGTAAGATATTACATGTAGTCTTTAGATCTCCCTACAACTAGTCAATAGCCCTTTGTTCTTCTTGTGTGAATAAATTCACATAAAAAATCTTTGTGTATAGAGAAAAATATATTCTCCAACACCTTTTTCACATCTTCCATCTTGGTTGCAAACTCAACCTAAGTGCACTAGCACTAGATATCTGTTCAAGTACTTTTGTCTGAAGCTTCTTTTCTAACAACTCTAATAGTTTGGTGTTTGAATCTAGATAATCATCATTGATCTTGTCAACAATTTTTACCAGTTTCTCAAGAATAAGGTTATCTTCATTTGTAGCTAGGAGACTGAAGGCATCAAGAAATATGTCTTTGATGTCCTGAAGCACTTGCTTCTACTTGTGCTCCCTTCTTAGAAACTCTTGATGTTTCTTCCTATGTAGAGCTTCCTATAGAATTCTCATTTGCTCAATAGTGATTGTTGTAAGATCAAACTTGTGCAGTTCAATGACCTCACCAAGACTTACATCTCCATAAGATATTTCTTCTTATATGCTTAATGTCTCTGCACTTGGCCTTGATATTTGCATCGGGGTGACATGTGTGCTTGGCTTCTGAAGGGCTTGACTACTATTAGGAGTACCAAAAATTGGCAAGGTAACTAGAGTCTAAATAACAACTTGTTCCTCTATATCAGTAGTCACCTTCAAGTTTCCAGGCTTGTCAATCTAACTATCCTCTTTCTTCTCTTCACCTTATGTCTATGGTGTAGGTGCAGTACTTGCTTCCTGACCTAATCTAGTTTCTGTTCCATCTTCCTCAACTATAATTAAGGCTTTCTTATGAGAAATGAATGGCACAAGAGGTAATACAACTAGTTTTGTAACAACATCTTGCTGTTCAGTGCTCACACTCTATGTTTTTGCGGTTTTTACCTTTGGGGGTACACTAGATGTGTTTATTTTCTTCTCCCCTTCTATTGCCATATCTGCCTTTTCAATTTCATCAGTTCTCACCAATACAATATTTTTGCATAAATTAGTTGCCATGGCGAAACTCTTCAATAACTTCTTTGGGATTGATGTTTTGAGTAGAATTGTTAGGAACATCCTTGATTTGTATTAAGTCTTGTTGACTCACTTAGTCTACATGTAGAGGACTGGCACTCAAAACTTGTACCTCAGATACACTTTGATCATCTTGTTGTTCCTCCTTAGTTGTGGCTTCTTCCCCTACTATTTTCTCAGTGCCTTCTACATGACCATCCTTGACTTACTCATCTTTTGTAGTCTCTGTTGCTTGTTCTATTGACTTGTTCTCACCTTACTTAGGGTCTTGCAATGCTTTCTCACCTTTCTTTGTTATAGCAAGAATGGGTAACTTGTAAATAGATCTCCATATTGCTTTACTCTTAGTTACCACATCCTTTATGTTCTTCTTCAATATACTAAATACTCTATATTTTGGAGTAAATTTACCTTTGAGCAACTCCATAGCCCCATCTATCATTATCTTGGGCAATTCAGGCATGACTTGGGCTAAAGTAGTTTCTTCAATTTGTTTTTCTATCTATACATTATATTGCCATTTTTGTTCAATTCAGTTATAAAGACTCTTAGGTAATGAGGTGGCAATATCTATAGGAGTTTATTTGAATGTAGCCATCATCATATATATGGCTTCCTCTATAGTATTTTGTTCAACTTTTCCTATCTTATCAAAATCTATGTGTGCAAAACTAGATTAAGCTGCACTGGATTTTATATTGGCACACAACTTATCTAAATCAGAGGAGGGACTGTGGATTACCACCTTGAATTGACTCATGTCATCTAAATTTGTCTTCTCCTCATTTGATTCAACAAGGGCTACATATTTTCTCCTCTCATATGTCTTCTTCACTAGTTGGCTTGACTCTATTGTAGCAATAGTCCTCTTACCTTTTGGTTTCTCAACAACCTTGACTTGTTTAGTATCTACCCTTGTGCTAGGCCTAGTAATAGGAGTTTTTGGCTTTTGTTGTGACAGTTTCACAACCTTCTTCTTGGATTTGTCCACTATAGGATCTTTAGCCTTTCTTTTCTTTTCAGCAGGCCTAGGTGCTTCCTCAGCCTCTTCTCCCTTAAGACCTTCTTCATGAGCTCCCTCATCTTCTCCTTGTCCTTGAGTAATTCCCAAAGGGGCTTGGACTTGTTCTTCCTCTTCTACATCTTCTTCTTCATGTCCCCCTTCGCCAAATATTTCCTTTAGCTTCTTCACAAGTTTATTCTTCTTTCTTATTGTAGAAGTTGTCTTCAAGTCAATTGGAATTTTGGACTTGGCTTACTCATATTTCCCAAATGAGGTGGCATTTTTATCTATTTACTTTTCCAATAAAGCTGTAATAGTTGTTGGTGCTTCACCAATATTTATCTCATATGGGCAAGGGCTTAAGTCATCTAACCCTAGGTAGGACTGCCTGCACATATGTATAATCAACATCAACTAGAAAGAAAACATCATCATAATGTTTCTCAACTAGTGACATTGGAATCCTTAATCTCTTCTTCATAGACTTCTTAAAATCTTCAAAATAACTTGTCTTTACTAACTCAAAGTTGTCTCCAAGTTACTCTATGAATTATCCAATCTGAACTACAATAGACTTGTTGGTCTTCCAAGAAACTTTACCAAATGAAGGAAATGGGTTTTGCATATAAAAGAATATACAAACTAATAAAGAGCTAAATTTGTAAGATGCATTGTTGGTTTTCCTTGTGACTTGCAAGTTTTCAAATAGTTGCTGAATTTGCAACTCGGCAAGGTCATAGGAGTGGTCTCTCTTTACTATTTTGTATCCCAAATCTATTGCCATACAAGACACATTGTTCAATGCTAGATTGAAATAATTTCTAAGCTCTCACTCTCATGGAAAAAGAAATTAAGGGGTCTGAGATAAAATCAATAGACATTCCCCTGTTATTCCATATTACACCTATATTTTTCTCAATTGACTCTTTAGAATCACTTTGCGTGCTCTTGGGTCGGTCAAGGATAGAATACCCTGACTCTCAGATAACGATCCTTTTAGTGATCTTAATGGGTCCATCTTCTAGCCAAATAAAGGTATAATGTTTTTAACTAAACACTATCTTGATCCATTCAGTCTTGAATACATTAGGGAAATCTAGGGCCCGGGTCAACCCTTTCCTTTCTATGATTATATTCTCTTCCCTTAAAAATCCATTATCACAAAGTTGATTGTACGATTCCCTTATTTCTAATTACCTATACTTCCAACTTTGCATGTGTAACAACACCTGACATCCTAAATCATTAAGACTTTTGGTGGTATCATGGATAATGCACCAAATGGATCTCCTTTGTATGCAATTTTAGGTATATCTTGGAAAGTTGGTTGTCTAATCTCATTACTAATCAATTGCACATTCAACACTTCCTTTCCCTCTTTTCTAACATTTTCATAAGAGCTTGCTACCATATTTGATATCTAGGGTTTACGAAAACTCAAACAACAAAACTCGACACCAGTAAAATACCTTTACAATATGATGAATATGTCAAGTTGTAGTTAAATTTATTTTACAAATGCAAGAATCTCATGTTGTAATTCATCTTTGTGTTCTTCGTGCTCTCTTCAGTCTCAAATGAATTCAAATGAGTCGAGAAACAACCATATAACCATTAAATATTTGCAATAAATGCTTAATGCTTACACAGTTGTAAGGTTAGTTAATATAGGGTTTCCAACTCACTCGGCTTATGCATGACTTCCACTTCACTTGGTTCATATAGCATGCTTAGTCAATACTAACATACGTTCACACCTCGACATCAATTGAAATTCCATTCACGCTTGACAGTAACTGTGAAACCTTTGATGCTCGACAACAACATGAAAACTAACAAAACTAAAGATTTCTTTGAGGTTCTAACTATTTCATTTCATCTTAACTCATGCATATATAATCTTTTCAGAACTTGGATTCTTGGAACTGATGTAAAATATATCATTATGATGTCAATCCCACATACCTTTTGATTACCTAGTTGGGGGTGATGTGATCACTTGATCCATTGGATGAAGTGACCACATCTGAACTTGATTTGTTGCAATATTCCTTCTTCTTCCATGTCTTGTTCATCTGCAATTTGACTTTCTCAATATCAACCTTCTCTTTACCTTTGTTGAATTCACTACTTGGTGCTTTTGACCTTGTTGGATAGTTCTTGCTTATGTGACCAATCTTCAAACAACTAAAGCATGTAGTTCATCTACTATAGTCACTTTTGAAATGTGTTCTAATGCAATTCTCAACAACATGTCCATACTCTTAACAATAGTAACAACTATGCATTTTATTTTAATCCCAATTGTAGGATTTTCCATTGTTTTCTACCTTTGTCTTCTTGTTTTATGTCCATTTGGCATTAGATCTGCATTCATACACGTTATGTCCATACTTTTGACAATTGTGGCAATATCCTTCAAATATTTGAATGCTTAAGGTCTTGGTCTTGCATTCATATCCTTGATGTCCTTTCTTCTTGCACTTATGATAGTAACCCTTGAATTTGTACTAAGGATTTTGATTTGCATTTTTTCTCTTGCAAACATTTGTTGTATAACTTAACTTTCCACAATTATGACAAGTGGGTTTTTATTTCTTACCTTTGTTGTTTCTTTGTTTGCCACTTTTAGATGATTCTCCTTCCTTAGTACTAGTGTATCCCAATCTAGTAGTATCATTGTTAGATCTAGGAGATCTCATCAGTTTCTCAAAGTATTTGTTAAAACTTTTAGAAAATTCCTTTTATCTTCTTATTTCATTCCCCAGTTGTTCATTCTATAATTTCATAGTTGTGGTCTCAATGTCCTTTCCATTCAATTCATGATTGCCAATCATTAGTTGATTTATTGTATCTAGTTGCATGCTAGAAACTTTTTGTACCTCTAATGTCTTCTCTTCTAGTTTGTTGGTCAATGTTCTTCTATCATCTTCAGTCATGACTTTGTCTTCCTCGGATTTCTTTTTCTTCTCGGTCACCTCATATAGCAATACTGATTGGACATCTTGATTTAGGGCACCATTCTTTTCCATCAGATCTGCAATTGTTGCATCAAACTCACTTGAGTTTCTATCTACAAACAATTCAATAGTGTCTTCCTCTTGGTAATGTCTATCATTTTCCTCAATAGCAATCTCTTTCCTTCTCTTTAATGAGTGCTTCAACTCATCTCTTGCTTCATTCAAATGATGTACAACAAGCTAAATTTCAAACTTCTAATTATCAATAACTATTCCCAACTTGTATACTTCCATCTTCAAGATCTTTCCTCAAAGCTTTAAAGCTTTCCTTTCAAGAGAACTAGGCTCTAATACCAATTGTTGGAATCAACAATGAGAAAGTAAACTTTGAGAGGGGGGTGAATCAACACTTCAAAACTTTAACCATAAAAACATTCACCACATATCCATCTCAAAATTTTCATGTAATTGAAATAGCTAGTTACACATGTTCATCCATAGCATAAAAACAAATAACATATGAAACAATAAGTTTGTTACCTAGAAACCCTCCAATGAGAAGGTAAAACTGGAGTGGGGATGACACCAACAAATCTTTAGTGTTGCAACTATAAAGTGTAGCCAATGAAGGTTACAATAAGTTTGACCATAAACTGTGATCTACTCTATGAAAGATTTTCCCTATTAAAGGATTACAAAGACTATTAGATCTCACCCTATTAAAGGATTTAAACACCCTACTAGAAGTGTGCCTTGTTAGAGGACTTAAACTTGCAATAAAACAAGCACTCAGTTAAGAGATTTACACAAAAATCTATTAGGACTTTAAACATGTCAAGGTTACTCTGTTAAGATATTTTCATTGATTCACCTATTAGAATGTTTCAGCATTGATCCTTTGATTAGCACTTCTCTGCTAGATATTAGATCTTCTCTTTCCTAATGCATACTTGATCCTTTTGATCAGATGTATCTATTATGTCCTTTAACTGCTATGTTCTATTTTCTCTAACTAATTATGCAATTATAACATGATCATAACCTCCATAGTCACCATGAATGCTCTCTCTACACTTAGCATTTACTCTTCACTTCGCATCCACACATACAAAATCTTTAGGTTTTATCCTCCTTAAGAAGAGTTAGGTGAGCTAGGGTTAGGTATGAATCAATGATTGTGATTAATCCATTTTGTTGCTTAGAACATCCCTTAATCTAATTGGTTGCATGTATTGCACAATGATTCATAATATACCTTTGTATATATCTTCTAGAATCCTAAAATAATCCTTAAGTCAGCCCAAAAATGGTTTACATAGGAGTTTGCCATTACAAAAAATTATGTCCAAAATTGTTTGATTGGCACTTGAAAGCTTTGATGCTCGATATCCATTACATCTTCAATGTTGTAACTCATATCCTAAATGACTCGACATCCAGTGTTTACTTAGCTTATAAGTGACTCGACACTCACTATCTTCTTAACACATACTAGTGCTTGACATTATCTATGTATATTACTCGACATTTATTGTATGGCAACTAATGTTCAGCATGCTCTAATCACTTGACCGACACTAATTACTCACCTTACTTTGATCATTTAGCATACATTATGAATATATCTAAATGTGTTGTCACTTAGTTGTTAAAACCAATCTAAGATTAACAAGACCATGTCTTGTTTTGTAAATGGGGAGGGGAGTGGCTACTTGTGAGAAAGGTTAAAACCTAGTTTGATAGGCAATGGGGGAAAGTAAAAAGATTTAAAATCTTGGGAAATGGCTTTTTTATGATAATGGTGGAGTGTTCTCATGATAGAGATTGGATTTTGAATAGTGGACCTTTTTTCTGGAGGGAAAGGGTTTTATATGAAATAATGAGAATTGAAATTTGATCCAACGAAGGAGGTTATTCAAAATTATCCTATATGGGTAGGTTTGTAAAATTTTCCTCAGGAATATTGGAATGAGAATTTGTATAGGCGCATTGGGGATTAGTTGGGAATTTTTTTTAGGGAAGTAGAGATCATGGATAGCATCTCTTTTAACATGTTCCCACAGTTATGCATCCAATGGAATGCATGTTACCCCTTGCTATAAATTATTGAGTTGCATTTCCCAGAACATACAAAAACATGCTTTGTCAATTGAGAAAGGGCTTAGAGTTTGTGAAGTTTGTTTGAGTGAAGATCATGACTTGAGGAATTATGTTTGGTCTGGTAAAGGAAAGGCTCCAAAGGAAGATTTTTATTATAGAGGGTGATGAATCTTTCATAAATTCATGTGAAAAAGGTGGCGACATTATGTAAGGAACATTTGACAATGGCACCTAAATGGGAGCATACTATTTTAAGTTATAGAGGCTTAGAATTAGAATATGGAAGGTGTGATGGATGGTCTAATGGTAATATAGATGATTTTTTTTGGGTCTGATTGAAGTGTCTCCCAAGTTGTTGAAAGCTCAGGAAGAGGTTCATGCAGGGAAGGTTTTGACTTGGATAAAGAACACATGGATGGCTTCTCAGTTTTGCTGAAGATACCTTCAAATCCTTTGTTAAATAAAAGGGTGATGTTGGAGAATCCATATTATTAGGGTGTGCTTTCTAATGATTTTCCTCTCAATAAGCCCATAGGTGAGTCATTTATTTTGGAGGAGGAAATGAGTACAAGTGCTTGTTTGTCTAGTAGATTGAAGAATCTTAATAAAGAGATTCAAGAGGTTTCTACAAGAGTGGATGGTAAGGATAAGGATAGGTTGTTGGAGGAAGGTTTACTTATGGACAACAATGTCAAGGATATCCAGATTTCTCCCGTTCAAAATTTGTAGTGTTCCTTTAACTCAATGTAAGACTCTAGTAGAGTGATAGTGGAATCTAAATTGGAGGAAAAGTTAGATAGTGACCCTGAAGAAAGAAATTTATGCTTAGAAGATGACATGGTATTATGTGACAAGAGAACTCTATTTCAAACCAATGCAAAGGATCCTAAAGTTAAATTTGAGAACAAAAAAGGGCGTATAAGTCTAACAAGTATTTGATTCAATTGGTAGGTAGTGTTGCAAGTCAAAGAAAATTGAGATCGAGAAGAGGCTATATCTCTTCCCAAAATAAATGAAGTTAATTTCATGGAATGTCATGGGTTACAATGCCCCTAACAAGATTATCTTGATCAAGAAGATTTTTGATCAAGTGAGACCTGGTATAATATTATTGCAATAAATTAAGATTAAGTAGGATGACTTTGTAGTAATGAATTAATGTTTTAGTAGATGGAAATGTTCTTGGATGGTGGCTTAGGGTGCCTTAGGGGGGATGGGGGTGCTTTGGAAAGAGGTCTCTTTATATTTGGTAATTATGCATCTAGAACAACAATGGCAATTGTTAAAAGTTATGTTGAAGAAATCAAGTGTTGGTTTTAATCTAATTAATGTGTATGGACAAGTTCAAGATAAACTGAAATGTGTATTATAAAAGTATCTTTTAGTTATATTGCATGTTTTGAGAGAGGAGATTGTGTTTTTGGGTGGTCGTTTCAATGCTATTCTAATCCTACTAACAAGCAAGGTGGCAGATGATGGATGTCATCCAATCAAGCTGATTTTAATACATTGTGGTGAATAATGGTATTTTTATATCCCTTTTAAATGAGAATATTTTACTTGGACTAATTGTAGGGTTTCATTTATCTCTGTTATCAAGAAGTTGGATAGGTCCCACTTAGCACAGGATGGGGAAATCTTTTCATTGGATATGTAAGGATAATATTCTACCAATACATGGATTAGATCAATTTTGCAATTGGGCTATGTTTAGAGCATGACTCTTCTTCATATAGATGTCCTTTTAATTTTGAAGCTATGTGGCTGAGGGCCGATGGGTCCATGAACTTAATCAAGAATTAGTGGTTGACTTCTCTAGAGGTGGAAGGTAATAAAGCCTTTATTTTATTTAAATAATTGATGTTTATTAAAAAAAATTGAAGGTTTGGAACATAGTGCACTTTCAAAATATTTTTAATTAGAAGTTAAAGTTGGAGGAATCTTTAAAGATGTTGAATGATAAGGTTATTGTGAGTGAGATGTTTGATTCAAAATTTGACTAGGAAAAGTCCCTTAGTAAGGATATGATAAGGTTCTAGCCAAGGAAGAGATCTTCTGGAAGAAGATGTCTACAAAAAAATGGTTGAATGAAGAAGACCACAATACTATTTTTTTTTCATAATTTGGTGAAGATGTGCATGGATCATAATATTTTTTTCCATTAAGGATGGGCATGGTCATGAGATCCAAGATCCGAAGGAGATAAATGAAGAGGTTGTCATTATTTTTCAAAGGAGAGGGCAAAGAGAAACTACATATATGATTGATGTTGAAAGTGTTTTGAGTTGTATTCTACACAAGATTTCTGAGATACAAAAAAAAGTGTTGACTGAACATGTTCCAATGGAGGAAGTAAAGAAGGTTTTCTAGGATTTAGGTAGGATAAAGATTCAAAGTCGAATGGTGTTCCAACATTATTATTTTAGGTCTTTTAGGATTTGTTAGTTGAGGACATCCGAAAAGTGGTTGAGGAATCTCGTAGAGGTGGCTCCATTTTGGACTTGAATAACACTTATATTTTTTTGGTTCCTAAGAGGGATGAGATGGTATCCTTTGAGGATTTTAGACTGATAGCCCTTTGTAATCCTTTGTACAAGATTATTTCAAAAGTAATATAAAATAGAATAAAGTTGGTATTGGATGATGTAATTTTGGTAGAGTAGATTGGTTTCTCTCTTGGGTATACCATCTACGAAGGTGTTATCATTTCTCACAAGGTGATTCACACAAAAAGTACTAGGAAACTAGAAAAGATGATGTTGAAATTAGACATTAACCTAGCCCATGATGAGTGGATTGAGGGTTTCTTCAAAAGGTGTCGGAAAGATTTTGTTTTGATAATATATGGGTTGGTTGAGTTAGTAGTTGTATGTCCACCCCTCATTTTTTAGTTTTGGTGAATGGTATTCCATAGGGGTTTTATAAAACTAAGAAAGGCATCACATAGGGGGACCCTCTCTCCCCATTTTTATTCATTTTGATGGTTGAGGTTCTTGGGAGGTTAATTTTTTGCATGCGGGAGGAGGGCTCTTGTAAGGAGATAAAAGTTATGAAGGGGGTATCAGTTATGTCTCATCTCCAATTTATGGATGACACATTTATGTCTGGGGAAGCCTTTGAGAAGGACATGATAGAGTTGTGAAAAAAGATTTCAATGTGTAGAGACAAGTTTAAGAGAGAAAAATTAATTGGAATAAATCAGAGGTATTTTTCTTTAATAACCCCCAATATAAATAGAGGGCAATATGTAGAATTCTAAACATTAGAATTGGATCTTTTCCAAGTAGATATTGGGGGATCCCTCTATTCTAGCAGATAAATATGAGAAGTGTTCAAAAAATTTGGAAGGGTAAGGGTCAATGGTTCACCTCAGTGAGATGCATTATCATGCTAAAATATATTGTTTCAATCATTCCTATAATCCCCACAATGTGTTTTGAACATTCCTTAAAAAATGATCAATTCAATTGGAAAAAGATTAGGAAGTTCTTTCGGAAAGGATATAGTGAGGAGGATAAACTTCCTTTATTGGCCTAGAAGAAAATATGCAGCACTAAATTGTTAGAAATGCTTTAGAATAACTGAGAGGGGGGATGAATTAGTTATTCAAGGTCCAAATGTCCAATTAAAACTACTTCATCAAGTAAAAGTAAGCCTTTAAAATTGTTCTTTCATCCAAGCTCAAACTTTCCTACTTAGCAAGTTACTACAATTCAGCATGCAAGCATAACACATGAAAAGATCAACACATAACACAGTGATTTATGTGGAAAACCAATTTGGGAAAAACCACTAGTAACATGCTACTCAATTCTTACTCTTCTGAAGTGATGCCCTGTGAAAGGCTTGCCCTGTTAAAGGCTACAACACACTATTAAGTGTGACTTGGTTAAAGGATTTAACCACCCTATTAGAAGTGGGTCTGGTTAGAGAACTTTAGAACATTCACTTAGAATGTCACCCTATTAAAGGATTTACATATTGGTTGTTAAACCAACCTAAGCCCATAGGATTTTACCCTAATTGATACAATTTCTAGAGAGTAACAATAAGGGGTTTTGACTTGATTATAATTCATAACTTATCTTGTAGATTTCATATCACAATTTCGCTCTTCACACTACCTGGCTTTCAATCTCTGTAGCTCTTGACAGCTTGCCCTCTTTTCAAGCTTTGTCTCCTTGAGTCTTCATGCTCGATGTACCAATACAATCTTCCTTCTGACCACTTATCAAAGTAGAGTCTCTATGCTTTATTCTTCCTTCTCCTTGATGTCTTCTCCTTGACACCCTTCAACCACTTCACAATTTTGGCACTCCAGTAGCTCTAGCTTCTTGGCCTGTGACTCCTTAAATAGAAGTCTAGAATTGCTTTTCCCACTTGATTCTTCCCTCCTTTAATTCTAGTTCGAATGGATTAGGTAGGATTCATTGAATCTAACCCACATCTTGTTCCTTCTAGAAACATCATGAAGAATCCTCTTGAATTCGCTCAAAAATAGTTTACATAAAATTTTGTGCCACTAGCTCATCATCCTTATCCTCTAACTAGTTCACAAAATTCAAGATAACAAACTTTTCGACTCAGATTTGGTGAATCTTTGACTTTTCCAATAATGTAGTAGCTCGACACTTGAAATTTTGGTGCTCGGCACGTATTGTGTTACTCGACATCAACTACATTTTACTGATGCTTGACACCTACTATGGATTCACTCGGCATCCACTAAGTTTTTCTGATGCTCGACACCTATTACTTTGCTTGGCACTTGAACACACTCAGCTCCTTCTATATCACTCGACACATACTAGATTTTTCATTTGCTCGACATTAACTGAAAATTTGCTCAGCTCTAACTAGCTTGCTCGACACTCACTAATGAACTTAGTTAAGCTTTGCAGTCAACCTTGTTTCATCTTATTCCTCCAATGTTTCTAAAGTGTGGCCAGCCTCAGTATCTTCAAGTATGTTATCAATACATCATTTTACCAGTGTCTTAACTAATCCTTGTACTTCATTACAAAAATATAACTCAACCTTTCCCTTAGGTGCTTTTGTTACATCTTGTTGATTAAATCCTCTTCATCAATCAAGTAAGTGATGGTACTTAGATCTTATAAGCAGTTGTCGTTGTCATTCTAGCAAATAGCAAGTTTGACATCAATGACAAGACATTGATCAAAAACATTCTTTATCGACCATCTTTGCAATAATCTCCCTCTTTGATAATATTCTTTTTCAAACAGATTTCCAACAATCTCCCTTTTTTAATCAATCTTCTTCTTATAATGATCTTTTCAATCAGATTTCCAAAAATCTTCATCTTTGGCATTGATGGCAAACCAAACTGATCAACCAAATTATAAAAAAGTTAACTAGGTTAAAATAGTAAATCAAATGCCAAAAAGAAAACTTTATTCAAAACTATTCATTCTATCAATAACATAAACTAGCTTATGATTCCCTCTAAAGTCTTTGCTGATAAATTGTCTTCCTCTAATTGATTCTGGTTTGTACTGATTTCTCCCTCTAAGCTATGATTTCCTTTTGCATATCTAAACATTATTTTGCTTTACCAAATCCTTCTTACATTCTTTCTCTCTCTGTATGCATTGATCATCTTCTGCTATTTTGGTATCAGCTACTTCTCCCTTTGTCCATTTGATGAGCTTCTTGCTACTTCTTCCTCTATCCAATTGATTGTTGTTGATCAGTTTCTTATCACTTTTCTCGCTCTTTGACAACAATGCCAAAGACTTATTGTTTTAGCATCTTGACATGCAAGTGTAGCATTTGTAGGTACTCCAATTTCCCCCTCTGTCACCTTGCTTGTGACTGATTTGGAACTTTAGCACTTTTTATTGTTTCAGGCATGAGCTTAAAGTAAATATCCTCTACATCAATTTCTAATATGCCAACAATCAACTCATTTAATGCAGGGCAATCTTGCTTTTTCTCAAGTAGCCTTGGCTAGTGGTATCACCCCTAACTTACCTCTAAGATACTCAAAATCATCTTTAGGTAGTGCTTTTGTAAAGATGTCAGAAATCTGTTCCTTAAAACTAACATATTCCACCCTTACTTGTTTATCTTCCACCAATTATCTTACATAGTGATACTTGATTACAATATGCTTTGTTTTGGAATGCATCATAGGATTCTTTGATATGTCGATGGCACTTGTGTTATCACAATAGAGTATCACAGGTTCAGTTACCTTTTCCTTCATGCCTTGCAATAGATGCTTGATTCATATAATATTAGTGTAGTTGATAGCAGCAACAACATATTTAGCTTCTACTGTGGACTATGAGGTACAACTTTTCTTTTTGTTGGTCCAAGTAATCAATTTTTTGCCTAAGAAAAGTGCTCCTCCAATGGTGCTATTTCTGTCATCAATATTACCTCCCCAATCTGCATCATTGTAGGTTTTCAATTCAAAATTTTCACTCCTCTTGTAGTATAAACCAAATTCATCAGTTCCTTTTAGGTACCTCAGTATTCTCTTTACTGCCATCAAATAATTTTCTCTTGGGTTAGCAGAAAATCTTGCCAATATTCCAATAGCTAATGCAATGTCTAGTCTACTATGTAAAACATACTGCAACTTTCCAATCATTGATCTATACATAGTCTAATTCACTTCAGCTGACTCATCATTCTTAGATAACTTATGTCCTATTACCATTGGTGTGTTGACTGGTTTTGAGTCTTCTAATCTAAATGTATTAAGTATCTCCTTAATATATTTTGATTGGGTCACAAATATCCTATGCTTTAGTTGGTATACTTGCAATCCAACAAAGAATTTGATTTCTCCAAACATTGACATCTCAAACTCATGTTTCATTTGATTAGCAAAATCTTTGCATAGGGCATCTTTTCCTCCAAATACTATATCATCAACAAAGATTTCAAATATCAAAATGTCTTTACCTTTTTCTACCTTGATATACAAGTTGTTGTTGTCATCTATTTTTTGAAATCCTATCTTCACAAGGTATTTATGTAGTCTCTCATACCATGTTCTAGGTGCTTGCTTCAAACCATAGAGTGCTTTGTGAAATTTACAAACCATATCCTTGTTGTTGTCATCAACACATCCCTCTGGTTGTTCTATGTAGAATTCCTCTTCTAGTATACCATTCAAAAAAGCAGACTTTACATCCATTTGGTAGACCTTGAAATCTTTGTAAGTAGCATATGCAAGTAGTGTTCTTACTCCTTCCATTCTTGCAACATGGGCAAATGTTTCCCCATAGTCCAATCCTTCTTCTTGTTTATAGCGTTTGCAAACTAGTCTGGCCTTGTTTCTTGTTATCTCACCATTCTCATCAAGTTTGTTCCTAAAGACCCATTTGGTACCAATTATACTTTTATTAGCTAGTCTTGGAACTAAGGTCCAAGTGTTGTTCTTCTCAATATGATCTATCTCTTCCATAGCTTTATGCTAATTATCATCTTGTAGTGCATCTTTCATTGTTTTGGGTTCAATCTTGTTCAAAAGACATGATTCATTCCTTAGTCTGTTCCTTGTCATTGGCCTTGCATCCTTGTCACCAATGATTTGTTCTGTAGGGTGATGTCTTCTCACATACTTGGCTAGTCTTGGTTTTGTCCTTCTTTCCATGTTTGGTTCTTCATCTTTAGAGTCACTTTGCACATCTCTATCTGGTATTTGATTATCTCTTTCATATCTACTGATTTTAGAGTTAGAATATGCATTTTCTTCATTCTGCAACTCGGCTTCTGAATGCAACTTTGCATTCATTGGTTGTGACTCAGCTGATACCAAAATTTGTTGTTGATTCCCAACTTAATTGGCAACTTCATCTTCAGTTGGTATTCCTTCATAGAAGTATACAAAAAATTTATAATCTTCTAGTTTCTTGGATTCATCAATTTGGACTTCTGCATGCTCATCAAAATTCACATTTGCACTCTCCACAATCTTATTAGTGTTAGTATTCAAACACTTATATGCCTTACTTCTAGTGGAGTATCCAAGGAATATGCCTTAATCACTCTTTGCATCAAATTTGACATTTCTAGCATCTTTAAGAATATATCACTTACAACCAAATACTTTGAAATATTTTACATTAGGTGAGTGACCATACCATAGTTCAAAAGGTGTTGCATTTGTTCCTTTCTTGACTTGTACTCGATTCAAGGTGTAAACAATAGTACTTATAGCTTCTCTCTAGTACTTCATAAAAACATTTTTCTCCATCATTAATGTTCTAGCATAGTCTATCACTGATCTATTTCTTCTTTCTGCAATCTCATTCTATGGTGGAGTTCTTGGTGCTGATGTCTACCTTTTGATACCTTTATCATTGCAAAATATCTCAAATTCTTTTGATGTAAATTCTCCTCCTTTGTCTAATCTTAGGAACTTCAGACTCTTTCCTGTTTCCTTCTCAACTCTAGCCAAATACCACTTAAACATTTGAAATGCATCATATTTTTTCTTTAAGAACATGGCGGTCATCATCCTAGAATAGTCATCTATAAATAGCATTATGTATCTGTCTCCTTGATAACTTTGTACTTCTATTGGGCCACATAAGTCTGTATGCACTAACTCTAGTACTTCTTTGGAAGTATCAATTTTACTTTTGAAACTTGACTTGGTCATGTTTCCTAGTTGACATTGTTTGCACATTGTATTTTCAGGATTCTTCAACTTAGGCAAACCTCTGACTTTCTTCTTTTTTTTGATACTATTCAGATTATCAAAGTTAACATGACACAACCTTTTATGCCATAACCAAACATCATCAAGTCTAACAATAAGATAGGTTGCATCTTCCATATCTATGTAAAATAGAGTACTCCTAGTTTGTTTACCTTTTCCTTTTAGATTTCCATTAGTATCATAAATTTTGGCAGTTTTGTTTCGAAATTCTACTTTGCAACTTACATTGCCTAACTGTGATACACTTACCAAATTGTAGTTCAGTCCTTCTACATAGTATGCATTGTTACATGAAATTTTCTTTGTAAGTTAAATAGAACATTTTCCTTTGATTTGACGTGGAGCATCATTTCCAAATCTAACACTATTTCCATCATACTGGGCAAAGGTAATAAACTTACTTTTGTCTCCTATCATGTGATGTAAACATCCACTATCTATGATCCATTTGTCATTCTTGTTCATGTAGGTTACTAGTGTTGTTGCTTCATCTTCTTCTAATTCATCCTTCATGGCTACATAAACTACTTCATCATCATTCTCATCAGAATCTTCTTCAAAAATGTAGCATCTTTTGCCTTTGTCCTTGTAATCTCTGCTATCATCTTCTCTTTTATTCTTGTACTTGTTTCCTTCTTTGTAGTTCTTCTTCTGTGTACACCTTGCAGCAATATGTCCTACTTCATTGCAATTAACATAAATGATAGGCAGCTTACCTTTGAATTTACCTTTGCCTCTATGGAATCTTCTAGCCAGTAGTGCTTCCAATTGTTCCACATCTTCCTCATCTATGCTACTATCACTGGATGGATGTTTTCCTTTTCTACTCTTATTCTTTGATTTCACCTCCTCAGTATCTTTCAATGATAGCTTAGCCTTGAAAGAAAATTTAAGATTCTCAGGTCTGTAGTTATCATAATTGGACAACTCAAAAGTAGTGAGTCTCCCTACTATTCCTTCAAAGGTCAGTGTGTTTTCTGGTACACACCTTAGCTCTTGGATAGCTAAAACCCTAATAGCATAGATGGGAAGCAAAGTTCTTAAGTACTTTCTATTACTGTATCATCTTCCAAATGACCACCTAGACTCCTTATTTCATTTACTACTTCTTTCATTCTAGAGGCATATTGAGTAACATTCTCACCTTCCTCCATTTTCATGTCATCAAACTTTCCTCTAAGGCTTTCTCTCTTTGCTCTTTGAACATTCTAATCTCCTCCATAAATATCTGACAAGGCTTTCCACATCTTGAATGCAGTATCACATCCTTTGATGTCATCGAATTCAACATAGCTAAGTGTAGAGGCAATCTCTAGCATTGCCTGATTATGCTCCTTCCTTTAGTTCAAATCATCTACAGAGAGGGGTCCAACTGGATCTACATGTTCCACTCCAATTGAGGTTTTTGCACAATCACCTATTGATCCAAGGTGCAATTTCATTAGACTTTTCCATGTAGCGAAGTTTTCTTTTTGGAGCTTGGGAACTTCTCTCTTAGACATCTTGATCTTCTTGCTTCTAGTACCTTGAAACTAAATTAGTAGATGGCTCTGATACCAATTGTTAGAAATGCTTTAGAATAATTGAGAGGGGGGTGAATCAGTTATTCAAGGTCCAAATGTCCAATTAAAACTTCTTCATCAAGTAAAAGTGAGCCTTTAAAATTGTTCTTTCATCCAAGCTTAAACTTTCCTACTTAGCAAGTTATTGCAAATTAGCATGCAAGCATAACACATGAAAAGATCAGCACATAACATAGTGATTTACGTGGAAACCCAATTTGGAAAAAACCCCCAATAACATGCTACTCAATTCTCACTCTTCTGAAGTGATGCCCTGTTAAAGGTTGCAACACACTTTTAAGTGTGACCTAGTTAAAGGATTTAACCACCCTGTTAGAAGTGGGCCTAGTTAGAGGACTTTAGAACATTCACTTGGAATGTCACCCTATTAAAGGATTTACAAATAGCTATTAAACCAACCTAAGTCCATAGGATTTTACCCTAATTGATACAATTTATAGAGATTAACAATAAGGGGTTTTGACCTGATTATAATTCACAACTTATCTTGCAGATTTTAGATCACAATTCAGCTCTTCATATTGCCTAGCCTTCAATCTCTGCAGCTCTTGGAAGCTTGCCCTCTTTTCAAGCTTTTTCTACTTGAGTCTTCATGCTCGATGTACGAGTGCAATCTTCCTTCTGACCACTTATCCAAGCAGAGTCTCTGTGCTCTTTTCTTCCTTCTCCTTGATGTCTTCTCCTTCACACCCTTCAACCACTTTGCAATTTTGGCACTCCAACAGCTCTAGCTTCTTGGCCTGTGGCTCCTTAAATAAAAGTCCAAAATTGCTTTTCTCGCTCAATTCTTCCCTCCTTTAATTTTAGTTCCAATGGATTAGGTAGGATTCATTAGATCTAACCCACATCTTGTTCCTTCTAGAAACATCATGAATAATCCTCTTGAATTCACTAAAAAATGGTTTACCTAAAATTTTGTGCCACCAGCTCATCATCCTTATCCTCCAACTATTTCAAAAAATTCAAGATAACAAACTTGTTGGCTCAGATTTGGCGACTCTTTGATTTTTCCAATAATGCAGCAACTCGGTACTATTAAAATTCTAGTGCTTGGCACATACTATGTTACTTAGCATCAACTACGTTTTAATGATGCTCGACACCTATTGTGGATTCACTCGGCATCCACTAATTTTTTTTGATGCTCGACACTTGTTACTTCTCTTGGCACCTAAACACACTCAACTCCTTCTATATCACTCAGCACACACTAGATTTTTCATTTGCTTGGCACTAACTGAAAATTTGCTCAGCTCTAACTAGCTTGCTCGGCACTCACTAATGAACTTAGTTAAGCTTTGCAGTGAACCTTGTTATATCTTATTCCTCCAATGTTTCTAAGTGTGGCCAGCCTCAATATCTTCAAGTATGTTATCAATATATCATTTTACCAGTGTCTTAACTGATCCTTGTACTTCATTACAAAACCATAACTCAACCTTTCCCTTAGGTGCTTTTGTTACATCTTGTTGATTAAATCCTCTTCATCAATCAACTAAGTGATGATACTTGGATCTTATAAGTAGTTGTTGTTCCAACAAATAGCAGGTTTGACATCAATGACAAAACAATGATTGAAAACATTCTTTATCAACCATCTTTGCAACAATCTCCCTCTTTGATAGTATTCTTTTTCAATCAGATTTCTAACAATCTCCCTTTTTCAATCAATCTTCCTCTTACAATGATCTTTTCAATCAAATTTCCAACATAAATAGCATGGTGGTGTTGGTCTTAGGGGCTGGAATTTGTTGAAGATTTCTCTAGGAGAAAAACTGGTGTGGAGCTTATAGTGTAAATGCATAGATCAATTGTGGGTCAATATTTGTAAAGAAAAGTATTTGGAATTATGGGAGGTTGAGAGAATTCTAACTATTAGGAATCCCCTTGTAGATTTAGCCATTTGGAACTTCATTTTTTCTTGAAGACATGTTATTAGTAATCATATTTCTTGGAATATTGGTGATGGTTTGAAGGATAATTTCTTTGAAGATTCTTGGAATGACTATCAAATTCTTGATGATGTCTAGAGGTATTTAGAACTTAAAGAGATCCTTTATGAAAGGTGGGGAGATAAAGTAGCTGATTATTTGGAATGGGTTAATGGTCCTTTAGGTGGAGGCTAGTAGTGGAATAATAATAATTTAGATTATCTTATAGGACAATATCAAAGGGTGTTAAAATTGTTTTTAAAAGTAGGGAGGTGTGGAAGGTGGATAGGGAGGACAATGTTTTTTAGCATGTCTCTTCCTCAAGTGAGTAACCAGTTGAGTTGGGGTATGAATTGGTGTCTAGTAGAGAAGGGATCAATTTTAAGGGTAGTGATTTGTGTTGGAGTAAGGATTGTCTTCCCAAAGATGGCTCCTTTGTATGGCTGGTTGTTTAGGGAGGAGGATTCTTACAAGTGAAAGGTGAAAAAGATTGGAAATATCTGGACTGACTAGATGTGTTATGTGTAGAAATCATGAGGAATCTATGGATCACCTTCTTCTAAATTGTTCGAAAGCTACAACTTTTGGAGCATGGTGAGAAGTAAATTAGGATTACAAGGCCCACGAATGCCAAATTTAAAAGATTTTTTTTTTATTTGGTCGAGGGATAAAATGAAACCTATTTTTTCTAGTGTATAGAAGGTCATCTCTTTGATTGTGATTTGGAAAATATGGAAGAAGAGGAATAGCCACATTTTCTTAGGAGAAATAGGAGTTGTTGGAAATATTGTTTTGGTGTATTGATCACTCGATTGAACAAGTAATTCTAGTGATGCCACTGTAAGGAGTGGTTCTTCAAATCTTCTTTTTAGAAAAGATAATAGTTGTATCCAAAAGAAATGGCCAGGCATAAAATAAAGGAATGCACATTGTTGGAAGAAAGGTTTAGTTGATGGGTATATAGAAGAATTAGTTTGTTGGTTTTCTCCTTACTTGGGTTAGGTCAAGGAAAGTTTTGATGATGTGGCCAAAGGGAATCATAGCCCTTCTAGTGTAGGGGTTATATTTAGAAATTGTGAAGGGATAAATGTAGCTTTTGGTTTGAAACATTCTATGGATGGAACTAATAATTTGGTTGAGGTGAAGGCATTTGATTGTGGTTCAGTGTGTAAAATCGTTGGGTGTTTCAAAATTGCATTTAGAGGGTGACTCCTTGGTGATATTGGAAGCTATTAGACAAAGTAGGGTAAATTATTTATATTTAGAAAATTATGTTAGGTTAATTAGAGAACTTTTAGAAAATTTTAAAGATTTTATGGCGACTCATATTAAGAGAGAGGACAATGGAGAGCTAGATGCATTGTCAAAATAGGAAACTGGTTTCCAAGAGGTTGGTGGTATAAAATTTGAAAAAATTGACTGATGGGAAGATTTTTTAGAGAATGGGTTATCTAACATTATATGTGGGTGGTGTTATTTATACATGCAAGAGTTTTTTAAATTTTTGTTCCTTTATTATTTAGTATGATGATTGATTGAAAGGATGTTCATATTTTGGTGAAGATGTTTAATGTGGGTTTAATGTGGGTGTTATCATTAAGTGATAAGGTCTTTTTTAGGGATGTGAATTTTGAAGCATCTATCCTTAATTGGGTTTCCTTAAGTATGGGATAGTTGCTAGATTGAGAGGATCTACGTCTAGGGGTATTTTGAAAAGGCTTGATAGAGAAGAATTGTGAATTGAGGTTGTGTTTTTATGTTTGGAATAATAGGGTTGAGGTGATTATGGATCATACCTTCACATTCAAAATGTTAAATTAGTAGAAGGCTATGTTAGGGCCTTTAGTAGACTACCGCTTGAAACTTCTTCTGAATTACACCTCTCATGTGTAATTAGGATGATAAAGTGAATGTTAGGAAGATTTGATTCTGGGTATGGAGTATTTTCTTGAATGACCCTATTAGGCTATAGTTTCAACTATAGTGAGTGTTTTGAGAATGAGCAAGAAGGAATGGAGGTTGGTCATTATTCCTTCTTTTGGTGGCCAAGGAAGGTGGATTTGTGTGCCTATATATCTCAAATTGCAATCAAATGGGATAAGCTAAATGAGGAAATTGTGCTTTTTTAGGAGATAAATGCTCATAGAGTGTGGGTTTTTGGTGGTTCATGGTCATTGATGTCACTCTTCTACCCATCAACATCAAAGGTGGGTGGTGAGGCTCATTTTTTTGTAATCTTGAGAAGTTTAATGAGAGTCCTAAATTTTGTGTAAAGGACCTTGATTTGCTAGAATGACATGGTCTTATTTTTTAGTGTGGTTATACAAAAGTGCAGGTGCACAAAACAAGATGATGCATGTGGGATGGGAATTTTTTCATGTTTTGGAAATGATGCTAGTTACGGAAGACAAAATGATTGGTAAGGATGATAATTTTGTCAATGCTGGTGGAGATCCTGGTTGTGTGTTTGGTTTTTTGTCGATTGGAGCTATCATGACTTTCTAGTCTAATCATGGTATGGCAAGGAGAGTGGGTCAAATGCAATGTTGTGGTGATAAATTGTTGGTCATCCTTGATGTGCATACAAAGGAAATGTGCTTATTATGACTTCAAAATGTTTATAAATATGCCTATTGTATGTATAACCTAGAGAAAGGAAAATTAATATGACTTTAGGTGAGATCTTTTGATGATTAGATGTGGTGGTTAGGGTTATGGTATTTTATTTTTGAGGTCAAGGCTTGAGCCCTCTCTTTTATGATCTACTTAATCTTCTTTTAATATATAAATAAAATTTTATTACTGACAAAAAAAATACTATGTAGTTTTTTTAGTGAAAATTATTGACTATATTTCATGAGTATTGGTTCACACAAACTCATCTATCATGAGAATAAGTGGAGCACCTAACATTCATTGCATCTAGGTGATGTTGAAAGAGGTGAAGAACTAAGGGGCATGCTAATCTCCATCCAAAATGCACTAAAGACAAAACAAAGTCAAACTTTTTTTTTTCCAAATTCATGAAAATGTAGTGATTTTTTTCCAATTTTTTTGTTGTTGTCGACTACAAACGCTAATTTTTTTAGAAAAATCCATGATGTTTCCAATTTTTTGAAAATTGGTCAACTATACAGTTTGGATGTGGGATAGTCGCGTCCAAGAACTAAGAGGTCACACATCCCAATATGACTTAAGGTCAAGAACACTTAAACAAATGAATCCTCCAAGATTAAAGTCCACTCTTCTTGAAATCCAACTTTCAAAACCCTTAAACTCATCAATGATAAATAAGAGATATTAATAATATATCTCTTACTTATTATTAGTATTTATATAAATTTATACTATGATTAGTTTTAAAATTTTGATTTTATAGGAGTCCATTTAAAGAATGACAAAATTTTAGTATTTTTAAAAAATTAATATATATTTGTAAGAAGAATATCTATTTGAATCTTTTTTTTTCTTATTTATTAGTAGGGTAGGTGTTGTTCTAATGTTGTAAGTCAATTATATATATATGAACTTATTGTGTAAAAAAAATAGACAAAAAACTCCATTAGATATTTAGAAAGATTTAATTTATATATCAAATATTTCTATTAAAAGGTAAAAGCCTACAACACAACATAATTGTGAGCCTCTTATGTGGGAGGTCTTGGGTTCAAGTCTACTCAAGCTTAATTAATAATAATAATTAAACATAATAGATAATAATAATCAATCTTGGCTTCGACTTATTATCCATTAAAAATAAAAATTCTATTAAAAATCCTATTATTCGATACACTAATTTTTTGAGAATCATTTTATGTAATACTTGTTGAAAAATCATAATTTTTTATTTTTGATTATTTTAATATGTACAAAATGGATTGAAAAGGTAGAGGTTCCTATTAAAGCACTTTTCCATATCTAATGAGAGTTGGATTGCTTATTTGAATGTAGAAGAGATAATTGGCAAAGAGACATGACTAGACTAAAATGGAACTAAAAAAGGCATAAGTAATGCTACAATGGAATATATTTTATGGAATTTTTTTTGTTGAGCTCTACTATGATTTCTTGAGTTGGTCTTGTCCCGCTACTAAAATCTTGTGCACATGCTTCTGTCATACCACATTTAATACAAGAATTTTTAAGTTTTTAATGGCTTTGGCAAACTTGGGCCCAATTTTTGATACTATTGTTGGAGTTGTTGTGATGGAAGATCATGGCATTGTCATTGAAAAAGAGTCCCTATCATTTTCTCCAAAAGGTTTTTCATGAGGTGTGCCCTCACCTGATGTTGTGCTTCCCATTTAGGATTTTGACAATGCCCAAGATTGGCTTGAAAATCTTTCTTTAATAAGATATTTTGTGGGACATATCCCCCATGAAAGTATGTTATGCGAATGGGTTGCCAAAGCTTGGTCGCCTCATGGCATTTTCCTTGAGGTTGTCCAAGCCTTACTAGAGGCTTTTTCTTATTTTGTTTTTTAAACCTCTTTCATATTGAGGTTATGCTAAGAAATGGGCCATGGTATGACCACTCTTCCTTAATAATCTTCTAGAGTTGGTCTTGAGACTTCACTGTCTCAGATGAAGACAAATTAAGGGTCCCTATGTGGGTGGAGTTTCTTGGTCTCCCTTTTCTTTGTTCACCCTTCACGTAAACCATTACATAGTCTTGGGACAATATGGTTTATCTTGAACCTGACTATTGTTTTAATGCCCACCCTTAAAGAAGGATTTGTGTTGAGGCCAACCTTTCATGTGACCTTAAAGAAAATGTTGATATCTATATGGGTATTTAACTCCTTCAACCATAAAATGTTAAACTTAATCCCCAAACACCTATTATTGGTGTCAATATGCAAAGAAAAATATTAATGATTATCCATTGGTTACCCCATGAATGAAATATCCTTGAAATAATCCATCTATCAACCTACAAAGATGGCTATAAAAAGATGAATGGACCACTGTGGTATGTAAAGGAAAGAAACCTATGGATTTGACCTCTCAAGCCACCATAATGGCTCTGACATAGACCACCTCTTCTTATCTTGTATTTATTTCAAACCCTATCCAATAGGGGAAGGTATCATTTATTTTAATCTGTGGCTATTAGGGGAAAGATAACTCTCTACATGACTCCAAACCCCCTTGGGCGTGTACTCCATAAGAGGCCTAGACCATTGGTACCTCTTCTATTGGAATTATTTAGAATAACTAAAAGGGGGGTGAATCAATTATCCAAGGTCCAAATGTAAAAATAAAACTTTTCAATGCTTAGTAGACCCATATCCATAAAACTTTGTCATGCATACATTTATTAGATCATGCAATACTTAAAATTTGTAGTTTACTATCCTAGGTCAAAACAAAGTTGCAAAAATGTAAACATGAAACATAACATATTCAATAATGCATTTGACACAAGGATTTTATGTGGGAACACAATTTGGGAAAAACCACCAATAACATGCTACTAATTCTCACTCTTCTGAAGTGATGCCCTGTGAAAGGCCAAACCTATTAAAGGTTACAATACACACTATTGAATGTAACTTGGTTAAAAGATTTCAATCAACCTATTAGGAGTGAGCCTTGTTAGAGGACTTTAGACTGTTCAATTAGATTGTCACCTAGTTAAAGGATTTACAAATGACTCTTAGTTCAACCTTAATCCAAAGGATTTACCCTAGACTGATGCAATGATTAGAAAGTAATAGTAAGCCTTGATCTAATAACAAATTACAACTTACTTGCATATTACAGATCTCTATTTTAGTCCTTCATTTTGCTTGGCTTTCACACACTTAAGCTCTAATAGTTTATTCACCCTTCACAAATTCATACTCTTAAACCTTCTTGCTTTGCATGTCAACTATAGTTACATTTGTTCGACCACTAAGTGAAGCAATACCCTAGACTCCTTGTCTTCCTTAGGTTCTTGCATATGATAACCTTTGCTTGTAACCAACTATCTCTATATATAGAGAATTAAGATCTATTTTTTTCTTAACTACAATTATCCATTTTAGGATTAGGTAAATTAGGTAGGATACAATGAATCTACCCACTTTTCAATTTGGTTCCTCTAGAAACTTCTTCTACACTCTTCCTTGAATTCACCTCAAAATAGTTTACCTTGAATTCTATGCCACCATCTCATCACAGTTAGCTTCCACATGCTTCACATAATTCAATAAAAGAAAATAGTCAGCTTAGATTCATAAAATCTTCTATTAAACACAATTACTGGTACTTGACATCAATATGTTGTCACTCGACATCTATATTGTTCTTTCACTCAGCCAAATGTTAAAGTTTACTAATGCTCAACACCAACTAAACTTTACTTGGCATATACTAACAATCACTCAGCTTGGTTTTTCATCTTTGTTTGACATCTCTTGATTTTCACTTGGCTTCCACTAATTATTGCTTGGCTTGTACTAACTACTCGACAAGGCTAGGCAGAATCTTTTCATACTTGATCTTCTTCTAGTCTTAACTTGAGTAATCTTTCATTTCATACTTTAAGTAGATAAACAATACACTATAGTATCAATATCTTAATTGGTCTTAATGCTTCTTTGATATACCAAATAACTCAATCTTTCTCTAGGTGCTATTGTTATCTCCTCTTTTCAAATCCTCTTCATCAACCAGCTAAATGATAACTTTCAAATCAAAAAGAAATTATCGCAGTAGCAGGTAGTAGGTTTGACATCATTGACAAAATAATGATTGTTCCATTACAGTTATAGGTTCTTTACTTCAAAACAATATTATATCAATAATCTCCCTCTTTAGCATTGATGGGAAACCAATATCAACAAAAATACCAAAAAGAAAATAAATCTTTGAAATTTCTCCCTCTATTAGTGTACTATATGTCCTTCCTTTATGTAGGGTAATGTGAGATTTGTCAAGTTTCTTTACTGGTTCTTCTCCCTCCGACTTATAGCTCCCTCTTGTAGAATATCACTCCCTCTTTCTGATATTTAGGAATATACATCTCTTCCTGCTTTGTTCTTATATTTCCCTTTATAATTTCTCCCTCTTACTAGATAGATGTATATTTCTTTCTCCCTTAGTCTTATATCTCCCTCTTTAACAACAATTCCAAAGACATGTCATCTCTATATATAGATATAATCAATTTTAGATTCTCTCTCTCACCTTTCATGTGATTGTAAATTTTCTAATTTAGATCCTTCATTACTTTAGGAAACTTCTAAAGTAATATCCATTACATCAATTTGTCAGATACAACATCTAGTTCAATTGATGCAGGGCACTACTCATGCTTCTTAAGTAGCTTTGGATAGGGGTATTACCCCTAGTTTACCTCTTAGATATTCATGAGCATCCTTAGTTAAGGCTTTTGTGAAGATATTAGCTATATGTTCTTTTGTATTTACATATTCCATGATCACTTCTTTGTCTTGAACTAACTCTCTCAAGTAATGATACTTGATTGCAATATGCTTAGTCTTTGTGTGCATTGTAGGGTTCTTTGATATATTTATACCACTTGTATTATCATAATAAAGTACCATAGGTTCAGTGATTTCCTCCTTCATACCTTTTAGCAGTTGTTTGATCAATACAATATTTGTACAATTTACTATAGCAACCACATATTTAGCTTCAATATTAGATTGAGATACACAATTTTTTTTCTTGCTAGTCTAGGTGACCAATCTCTTTCCTAAGAAAAATGCTCCACCACTTGTGCTCTTTCTTTCATCAATGTTTCTAGCCCAATAAGCATTAGTGTAGGCTCTCAACTCAAATTTTTCATTTTTTCTTGTAGTATAATCCATAGTCTTTTATTCCTTTCAGATATCTCGTAATTATCTTAACATCCATCAAATGATTCTCCTTAGGATTTGCAAAGAATCTTGCAATAAACCCAACATATAATGCAATGTCAGGTCTACTATTTACTACATATTGTAATTTATTAATCATAAACCTATACAATGTTTGATTTACATCAATTGAATCATCATTCTTTGACAACTTGTGTCTTGTCACCACAGGTGTACTGACTGGTTTGGAGTCTTCTAATCCAAAAAAAAAAAATGTTTCCTTCACATACTTAGACTGAGTGACATATATACCATATTTCATCTGATATACTTACAAACCAACAAAGAACTTGATCTCTCCAAACATAGACATCTTAAATTCTTTGTTTGTTTCATTTGCAAATTCCTTACGCAAAGTATCTTGACCTTGAAATATGATATCATCAAAAAATATTTCAGCTAGTAAATACTTTTACCTCCTTCTGTCTTCAAGTACAAATCTTGTTATCATTGATCCTTTTACCAAACTTCACAAGATAATTTTGAAGCCTTTCGTACCATGCTCTTAGGGCTTTCTTTAAACCATATAAAGCTTTTTGTAGCCTAGATACCATGTTCTTGTTGTTAGAATCAAAAAATCCTTCTAGTTATTCAATATAAACCTCTTCTTCTAAAATGCCATTTAGAAATGTTGACTTCACATCCATTTGATAAACATTGAAAACTTTGTGTGCAGAGTGAGCAAGAATAGTTCTTACTCCTCCTAATCTTGCAATAGGGGAAAATGCTTCTCAATATTCTTGTTGGTATGTTTTTCATTGCACCAAATGCTCAAGCTATTAATGAATATCACAAAAACTAGACTTACCTAGATCCACGAGAAACAATTAAGCCATGTTGCAAACCTAGAAGGAGGTATTGACCACCAAGTCAACAATCTCCTCCTCAACACTGAGGGTTCCACACCAACAAAATGAAGACAACCTTCGAATATTCATACTTATGAGCCAAGGCTTTGATACCAATTGTTGGTATGTTTTCCATTGTGCCTAAAGCTCGAGCTATCAACAAATGTCACAAACACTAGACTTACCCAGATCTACAAGAGGAAGTTAATCCATGTTGTGAACCCCGAAGGAGGTGCTAACCACCAAGTCAATAAGTCTCTTCCTTCTTCTTGTGTGTACCCCTTGCAAACTAATATTTCCTTATTCCTTGTGACTTCAACCATTTTCATCTAAATTTTTTCTATACACCCACTTGATTCTAATCACATTCTTGTCCTCTAGTCTAGAAACTAAAGTCCACGTCTTATTCTTCTTTCATGGACTTACTCTAGTCCTCATTTTCTAAGGCATCTTTCACTATCTTAATCTTGTGCATACTCAAAAAACATGTATCACTTCTCATCCTATTTATTTTTATTGGTCTAACATCTTTATCTCTAATAATTTGTTCAGCAGGGTGATGTCTTTTGATATACTTTTACAATCTAGGTTCTACTCTTCTATCCTCATTAGGTTTTTCAACTTCTAAGTCACTATGTACTTCTCTATCAGGTAATTCATCATCTCTTTCATGTACACTTATCTCAGAATCAAAATGTGCCTCAACTTCTATCTGCAACTTGGTTCTTGACTGTAACTCAGTTCCTTAATGTAACTCGACATTCACTGTATGTGACTCGACAATCACTGAAAATTGATGTTGATTTGTAACTTAGTTTACAGTATCTTCATCAGTAGGCATACCTTTATAAAATTATACAAATGATTTCTACTCTTTAGGTTTCTTCATAGGTTTAACTTCATGTACTTCTGTCTATTCATCAAACTTCACATTTGCACTTTTCACAACATTGTTAGTGTTAGTATTTTAACACTTATAAGATTACTTCTTGTAGAATAGCCAAGGAATATACCTTTTTCACTTTTAGCATCTAATTTACCATTCCTAAAATCCTTATGAATGTAGCACTTGCTTCAAAATAACTTAAGTTTTTTTTATATTGGGTGAGTATCCATACCATAATTCAAAAGGTGTTGAATGATTACCTTTCTTGACTTGCACATGGTTCAAGGTATAGACAATTGTACTTACAACCTCTCTCCAATATTTCCAAGCAACATTATTTTTCATCATGAGTGTCCTAGCATAGTCCATTATAGATCTATCCCTCTTTTCACAATTTCTATTTTGTGGAGGGGTCCTAGGTGCAAATGTCTGTCTTTTGATTCCTCTGTTGTTATAGAACATCTCAAACTTATTTGGTGTAAATTCTCAACCTCTATCAAATCTTAAATATTTCAATCTTTTTCCTGTCTCCTTCTTAACTCTAGATAAGTACCACTTAAACATTTGAAAAGCATTAGATTTCCATTTCAGAAACATAATTGTCATCATCCTAGAATAATCACTAAAAAATAGGATAATTTACTTGTCACCTTTGTAGCTTTGCATATCAATTGGTCCACACAAATCAATACGAACAATCTATAGAATTTCTTTAGAGGTGTGAGTCTTACTCTTAAAACTAGATTTTTTCATTTTACCTAACTAACATTGTTTGCAAATTATATTGTCAAGTTTCTTCAATTTAGGAAAACTTCTAACTCTTTTCATATTACAGATACCCACTAGGTTATTAAAGTTAACATGACATAACCTCTTGTTCCATAACCAAGCATCATTAAATTCTACAAAAATATGAGTAGCATTATTCATATCAAGGTAAAATATATTACCTCTACTATGATTACCTTTCCCAATTAGCTTCCTATGAATGTCATAGATCTTTTCTATCATTTTCTCAAACTCAACTTTGCAACCTGAACTATTTCATTCTGACACACTCAACACATTATAGTTAACTCCTTCAAGATAATAAGAATTGTCACACATGATCTTTTATGTGAGCTTTTTGTGTTTCTTGACATCTACAAAGAAAATTTTAATGTAACATATAGATGAATTTGAATTTAGAGAACTACACTTAAATGGTAATCTGCAAATGATTATGGGCATAGCTGTTAGACAACACTAATAATAAATGTAATGATACCATCCAAATATTGCTATGCCAAAAATTGAACATCTATCAACTTGAAAATAATAGTTAATGCTAGAGGGACATGGCTAATGGGTTGCCAAAATCAAGAACCAAGTTCTATCTATTTTTTTCTAACAACATGCTTATATAACTTAAAAATTTATAAAAAAAAGTGTTTAAATTAAAGATTTAAACATAGTCAACAAATACTTAACACTTAGAAAGCTAGAATGATTAAATGTGATGGAGGCTTATCTATAATAATGCTATCAAGAAAAATTTTCCTTTAGAAAGCAAGGTTGAGAGTAAGATTTAAACTAAGTTGAAGTGAAATTTCAAAATTACAGTCAACCCATAGCATTAGTTATTAGTATATTAATATATAGTATTGGCTCAACTTTAAGGCTTGTTTGGTTTTCAAAATTGAATAAGAAGAATTGGCATATTGGCATTTGTTTGGATGCATAAAATTGAAATTGAAATTTAGAAAGATTAAAATTTGGTATCTTCATTTACCCTCAGACACAGAAATTGATCTTCTATCTAAATAGGTGGACTTAAGAAAATTCACAAGCTAATTCCAATTTGGTTTACAGGTGGACTTAAGCAAATCCACAAGCTAATTCCAATTTGGTTCTCCGCTCACTCTGTTATGCCAACATGAACATTAACAAAAGCATTGAGGATTATAGATTTTGTTAGATCGATACCACTCTACCCAATCCACGCTGACATGAGATTGGTTTTCTAGAAGTTCTAGCCCTCAAACATTCTACCATTCCACTTTGAGGATAAGGGTTTTGCCTTGATGACTTTCTCTAGTTTCCATCTTATTTAAATTCCTAAATGTAAATGATTTCAACATCTCCCCAATCATTCTCTAATGTCATTGTCTGATATCTATCATGTTTGAGCTTCTCGGTTGAAATGATATCCTCACTTGCATAATCATCTTGTGATACTGCTCTTGATCATGATGTCTCTATTTGGTATTTATCTGATTTGGTATTATTAGTTGAAATTATTTCCACATTGATGTTGCTTTCTCACTTCAAAAAAGTCCACATCTTCATAACAATTATGTGATGCAATAGAAATATAGTCTTCCTTTCATAAAAAATCTAGAATAACAAATTTCAGGATAGCAAATCCACAATATCAAGTTTGAGAATAGCATATTTGAAATAATGAGGTAGTTTTTAAGGGTGTAAAGATAAGCAAGTCAAATTTCAAGAGGGAAGCTTTATATGTTGTTGACTATGTGCATAAAACTATTTGTGGGATTTTATTTACGACTTTATTTTTGAAACTATGTTTTATATAGCTTTAGTTTTCAATTTGTGTTTATCATTGGTAATGTGCAAGGATACCATGTACAAAAAAATAAAGGGGTCAATAAGACTAGTATAATTTGGTAACCAACTTAGTAGCAAAACATGCATTAATAAGAGATTGTTATCTTTAAGATATAATTGCATTTCTTGTAGAGTTTAGGTTATAGTATGGAATCTTCTATGGTTTCTTCAAAAAGCTGTAACAATCTTATAGGTTATTACTAGTGATATTTTTAACTGCACATGCTTTTTGAACTGTTACTATAGGATAATGAGTGTGATCCTTTTATGTTTAGGATCCTCTTGAACATCTTCAAGAGATGTCCAATAGAGAACTAATTAGTTCTATTATGTGAAGATGCATTTCTATTTAAAATTAGATACATATCTTGTGTCAATGCATTTACCCTTGATCATTCATCCTGGTATGTAACAAGTGTTAGAAATTTGATTGAAAATGGATATTACCAAAGAGGGAGATTGTTGCAAAGAAGAAAATGGTTGAGAAAGAATGTTCTCAATCATTGTTTTGTCATTGATGTCAAACCTGCTATTTGTTGGAATGACAATTGCTTATAAGATCCAAGTACTCTCACTTAGTTGATTGATGAAGAGGATTTAATTAACAAGATGTAACAAGAGTACCTAAGGAAAAGGTTGAGTTATGGTTTTGTAATGAAGTGCAAGGATTAGTTAAGACATTGGTTAAATGATGTATTGATAATATACTTGAAGATACAGAGGTTAGCCACACTTAGAAATATTGGAGGAATAAGTTGAAACAAGGTTGACTGCAAAGCTTAACTAAGTTCATTAGTGAGTGCCTAGCAAGCTAGTTCAAGCCAAGCAGATTTTCAGTTAGTACCGAGCAAATGAAAAAAATTAGTGGATGCCGAATGAATCCATAGTAGGTGTCGAGCATCAATAAAATACAATTTATGCCAAGTAACATAGTATGTGTTGAGCACCAAAATTTCAATAGTGTCGAGCTGTTGCATTATTTGAAAAGTCAAAGATTCGCCAAATCTGAGATGACAAGTTTGTTACCTTGAATTTTGTGAACTAGTTGGAGGATAAGGATGATGAGCTGGTGGCACAAAATTTTATGTAAACCATTTTTGAGAAAATTCAAGAGGATTCTTCATGATGTTTCTAGAGGGAACAAGATGTGGGTTAGATTCAATGAATCCTACCTAATTCATTCAAACTAAAATAAAAGGAGGGAAGAATCAAGTGGGAAAAGAAATTCTGTTTAAGGAGTCACAGGCCAAGAAGTAAGAGTTGTTAGTGTGCCAAAATTGTGAAACAGTTGAAAGGTGTCAAGGAGAAGACGTTAAGAAAAGAAGGAAGAATAGAGCACAGAGACTTTGCTTCAATAAGTGGTACATTGAGCATGAAGACTCAATGAGACAAAGATTGAAAGGAGGAAAAGATGTAGGAGCTGTAGAGATTGAAAACTAGGTAATGTTATGAGCTGAACTATGATCTAAAATCTGCAAGTTAAGTTGTGAGTTGTATCATATCAAAAGCCCTTATTGTTACTCTCTAACAATTGTATCAGTTAGGGTAAAAATCCTATGGACTTAGGTTGGTTTAACATCCATTTGTAAATTCTTTAATGGGGTGGCATTCCAAGTGAATGTTCTAAAGTCCTCTAAGTAGGCCACTTCTAACAGGATGGATAAATTCTTTAATCAGGTCACATTTAACAATGTGTTATAGCCTTTAACAAGGCAGGCCTTTCATAGGGTATCACTTCAGAAGAGTGAGAATTGAGTAGCATGTTACTGGTAGTTTTTCTCAAATTGGGTTTTCACGTAAATCACTATGTTATGTGTTGATCTTTCATGTGTTATGCTTGCATATTGATTTACAGTAACTGGCTAAGTAGGAAAGTTTAAAGCTTGGATGAATGAATAGTTTTAAAGGCTCACTTTACTTGATGAAAAAGTTTTAATTGGACATTTGGACCTTGCATAACTGATTCACCCCCCCCTCCCCCCCCCCCCCCCCCCCTAGTTATTCTAAAGCATTTCTAACAACAAGTTTATCTATTGGAATGCTAAAAGATTGTATTAAATTGTTGCATTATCATTAAAAGAAATTCTTCAGTTGTTGTACAACTCTGAATTTACCTTTATCTATATTCAATAAAAAATTTCAGTACAAGTTATGCAAAAAAACCCAACCATCAACTAGATGGGTTCAAGTACACCTTAACTCATAATTTAATCTTTAAATTAATAATGGGAACTAATAAGCGGTCATTTTGATTTTAATAGATCATCTAATTTTAGAGTTGAAGGCAACCATTGCATAAGTATATACACCTATTGAGCACATAATTTGATCTCACTACTCTGCTTTTACCAAGATGATGCTAATGCTTTATCTTTACTCATGTTAAAGTAGATGAGTAATGTATGTAGGCTTGAAGCCAAAGATGAGCATAGCCTCCATATGCCCAACCAACTCAAATCCGAAAACCATAAAAAAAATTAAACTCCCAAAAAAAAATGGTGGAAGACAACTCATTGACTAAAACAAATGGCTAAGGAGATGTGAAATATCTATTAGAAACATACGCACACAAAAATAAAAAGTTGGCAAGAAGAATAAAGGCTTGTTTAGACTAATTCTATCAAGAAAATTGTGCCTTTAGAAAGTAGGGTTAAGAGTAATATTCAAACTAAGTTGAAGTGAAATTTCAAAATTATAGTAAACCCATAGCATTAGTTATTAGTATATTAATATACAATACTGGTTCAACTTTAAGGAATGTTTGGTTGTCAAAATTGAACAAGAAGAATTGGAATATTGACATTTGTTTGGATGTGTAAAATTGAAATTAAAATTTAGAAAGATTAAAATTTGGTATCTCCATTTACCCTCAGACACATAAATTGATCTTCTATCCAAATAGGTGGGCTTCAACTTAGTTTGAATCTTTTATTCTTCTTTCTAGTGGAGGCTTATCTATTTTGGGGACATTGGTCCAAACAACAAGGGCTTCATATTCGGTGTGTGCCACAACAAGATCAGGTTATATTTGTTGTCATCTCAATAAGGGCATTCAACATTTCAAGTTGGATTCAATATGGGAGTTCCTTTAAATATAACATCCATAGGTCTGGCTTTATCTCTTGCCGATGTTTCTAATTCAAACAATAATGTTGTAAATTCATTACAATGGAAAATAGGGTAGAGTATTGGTCAAACAATTGTTGGAACAATTGATTAATTGTGTATTGTCTTTGATATTACACAAAATGTCATATCATTACCAATTAGTGTATGCCAAGATCACTCAGGCATTGAGGACATTTTTTTGTGGCTACCAAGCATTCTAGAGTTTGTTTAGTTCAATAGAAGGTGTCTACTGAGTTCACTCAGGCATCAAAGGAAAGATCATTGAAGTTGAGTGTTGACCAAGCTCACTCAATTAATGAAGGAATGTTGGATAGAACCAGTGCTAACTGAGCTCACTCGGTTACCAAAGGATCTATGTGATTATGCATAGTTAACCAAGTTCACTTGGTTAACATAGGAAAATCATTTTTGAGTTAGTGTCTACTGAGCATTGTTGGCTAACGAAGGATTTTCTTATTTTGGCATATTGAGTTTAATTGATTTATCTATTGGTTCTAGCTGACTAAGAAGATGAATATTAATTATTCTAAGTTACATTTGAGCTGACTTGACAAAAAGAAAGATACAAATAAAAGGTCAAGTTGAGGGATAGAAAATGTGAAGAGTGTGAATGCATGGAAGTTTTTTTAAGATCTAATGATGTTGAAAGGAATTGAATCAGAAGGATAAGTAGAATATCCTTGAGAAGCTAAAAAGATATATTCAGTCAGGAAGGATCAAGTACAAGCTAGAATTGAGAACTGTAATCAGCAATTTAGTTGCATTCAAATTAGGTCATGTTATTTTTACTCTCTAACCATTGTAGCAGTGATCTAAATCTCTTAACAAAATTGTTTTAGCAACCATTTGTAAATCCTCTAACAAGGTGGTAGTTCTATTGAATTGTCTAAAGACCTCTAACAAGGCCACTCCTAATAAGGAAATTAAATCCTCTAATAGTGTGTTTTCTAACCTTTGACATGGTTGGCTCCTAATAGGTCCCACTTCAAAAGAGTGAAAAATAGTAACTAGGTACAATTGGTGGTTTTTCCCAAATTGGGTTTCCATGTTAAATCTTGGTGCAATATGTGTTCATGCTATTTCTTTTATGTGCTTGCAACTATGACTAAGTAATGGTAATCACAGATAACATCTTAAGATTTTCATGTTAAGTGTTAACTGAGAAAATTTAGTATTTACTGAGTTATTCAGTATTTACTGAGTTACAACATTTCTTTGTTTGCTGAGCATTAGCAAAATTCAATTTTCAAGTTTTATTATGTACTAACATCTAAGGAATGTAGAACATATTTTTATAGTAACTGATTCACCCCTCCCCTCTCAGTTACTCATCTTATATTTCCAATAATTGGTATCAAAGATTTTTGGTGCTTGCAGAGAAGGTTTCAAGGACCTAAGCTAAAGATCAGGATGTCTTACAGAAGAGAGATTCCCAAGTTGAACAAAGACAATTTTGCAGCATGTCAAGGACTTATAATATTACATCTAGTGACTATCAATGATTCAAGTTACAAATATCTTGATATTGAATACAAGACTCCTACTAGAACATTATCAATTGAAGGCATTGCTAAAAAGAAGAATAATAACATCATGATGATTGATATTGCATCTGCTCTTAGTTATATTGAATTCGATGAAGTAAAAGACTATAAAACAGCTCATAAAATGTGGACCAAACTAAAATAAATTTATGGAGGAGATGACAATGTAAGAAGAGCCAAAGAAAAAATTCTTAGAGGTCAATTTGATCAAATGAAAATGACAAAAGATGAAAACATTGCAAAATATGTGAAAAAAATCAAAGCAAGTGTAAGCACAATCAAAGCATCTGGAGGAGAAATTGATGACAAAATAGTTGTAAGCAAGGTACTCAGAACTCTTCTACTTATTTATGCAATTAGAGTGTCAACCATTCAAGAAATGAGATATGATCCAAATAAAAAGATAACTTTGGATGCTCTAGTTGGAAGATTAATAGCTTTTGAGTTGGATAACTATGATAACTATGTTCCTAGTTCCAAAAGTATTGAGTCTACATTTGAAGCCAAACTCTCACTCATGAAAAAGAGTAAGAAATGAAAAGCCAATCAATTAGGAAGTGAAGAAGAAACTAAAGAAATTTCTAACACTAATCTTGAAGTTTTTGAAGCCCTACTTGCAAAGAAATACTCCAAAGGTAGATGAAAGTACAAAGGCAAGATTCCTCTAATATGCTTTTCCTGTGAAGAAATTGGTCACATTGTTGCTAGGTGTCCAAAAAAAGAAATCAAGGATGAGAAGAAAAAAAACAAAGGAAAGAAGGAATTCAAGAGCTACAAGGACAAAGGTAAGAAATCTTGTTTTATGGCTAAAGATTCTGATAATAGTGAAGATGAAATGGTATATATGGTTGTAAAAGATGAATATGGTGATGAAGGAGATAAGATGACACTTATCTCTCATATTAGCAAAATGATACATGGATTATAGATAGTGGTTGCTCACATCATATGACTGGAGATAAAACAAAATTTGAGCACATATAATATTATGATGGTGGTAGTGTGAGATTTGGAAATAATGAACCTTGTAACATAAAAGGAAGAGGATGTATCTCTCTGACCAATGAACTTGTATGTGATAATGCTTATTAGCTTGAAGGAATAAAGCATAATCTATTGAGTGTGGCACAATTGAACAACATTGGATTCAAGACCTAGAATTCACGGATGGAAAGGCCAAATTGCTGGATGGAAAAGGAAATCTGGTTGGATCTGGCAAACAAACAAAAGATAATCTATTTTATCTTGATCTCAGTGAAAGTTCATGTTTTATTGCTCAAGTAGAAGAAAGTTGGTTGTGGCACAAAAGATTATGTCATGTAAACTTTTATAATCTAGTTAAGATAAGCAAACATAAAAGAGTAAGAGGTATTCCTAGCTTGAGGAAACCTAATATGGGTCTATGTAAAAATTGCCAAATTGGAAAGATGGGAAAGACTAGTTTCAAAAGAAAGAACTATCATTTTGAAGAAGTCTTAGAGCTTGTGCATACAGACTTATGTATACCTATTGGAATGGAATAGAGAGTTATAGTAGAGAGAAGTTTTTCATTCTTTTTGTTGATGACTATTCTAGAATTATGACTGTAATGTATCTAAGAGAAAAATCAGAAGCTTTTCAAAAAATCAAGTGGTACTTGGCAAGAGTATAAAAGAAACTAAAAAGAAGTTAAAATGTTTGAGATCAAAGAGAGGTGGTGAATTCATCTCCAATGAATTCAATGAATTCTACATTGAAAAAGGAATTAAAAGACAAGTATCAACCCCTGGTACACCAGAGCAAAATGGTATAACTGAAAGAAGAAATAGGTCCATCATGGATTGTGCAAGAACATTAATGAAATAAAAGAATGTTGCAATCAAATACTAGAAGGAAGCTATCAACACTACAGTTCATACCTTGAATAGAGTATAATTAAAGAAAGACTTAAACCAAACTCCCTATGAACTATGGTATGGCTGCAAACCTAATGTAAGTTACTTTAAAGTATTTGGTAGCGAATGTTACATCTTTAAAGAATCTAGAAAAGAAAAATTTGATGTCAAAGGTAATGACAACATATTTCTAGGAAACTCCTGTAGAAGTAAAGCATACAAATGTTTGAATTTGTCTACTCAAAAAATCATAGAAAGTGCACATGTGAGAATTGATGATTTTGTAGAAAAGAGTGAAGAAGAAAGCAACAAAGAGCCTGAAGATTACAGAAGATTTGTCTACTATGAACCTAATACCCTACCAAATCTATCTAAAATAAAGGAGGCTTGACTTCTTAAGCCCCCAAAATCTCCAAGAGCTACCAAGTTGCAGATAGTGCAAACCGATTCACAATCGGAAGGACTTGAGCCACAATTAGAGGCTACCAAGCTAGCACCCAAGTCTGATGGACATGAGTCACAGACAATAGAACCTGAGCTTGATACTAAAATTCATAATGAAATCAGTAAAAATCATTCCAAATCCAAAGAACCTATGTTAGCAAGATATGTCAGAAGGCATCATGCACCTGATCAGATCATTGGAGATAAATTAGATGGAACAATGACAAAAAGCAAATTGAAAGGTACATGTTTACTTGTTGAATTTGAACCTAGAATTATTAAAGATGCTTTGGAAAATAAAACTTGGATTGAAGAAATGAATGAAGAAATAGAATAGATAGAGAAGAACAAAACTTGGACTCTTGTTCCTAGATCCAAGGATAAAAATGTAATTGGCACAAATTGGTTGTTCAAAAATTAGCTGAATGAAGATGGAAAAGCATCTAGAAGAAAAGAAAGGTTGGTATGTAAAGGATATTCTCAAGAAGAATGTATTGATTATGGTGAAACTTTTTCTCTTGTTATAAGATTAGAAGGTGTTAGAACTTTACTAGCATATGCAACTTACAAAGGATTTAAAGTTTATCAAATAAATGTAAAATCTACATTCTTGAATGGAATTCTTGATAAGGAAGTCTACATTAAACAACCTAAAGGTTTTGTAGATCCTAGAAAAAAGGACATAGTCTACGAATTGCATAAGCCATTATATGGTCTCAAGTAAGCTCTCAGAGCTTGGTGTGAAAGACTTCATAACTACTTGATACATATTGGTTTTCAAAGAACAAATGATAACAACAGTTTGTACATCAAAGAAGGACTAGATAAGAAGATTGTTTTGGTAGAAATATCTATTGATGACACTTTATTCATAGGAAATGATGACTTGTGCAAGGCATTTTTAGAAGAAATGAGTAAAGAATTTGAGATGTCTATGTTTGGAGAGATAAAATTCTTTGTTGGATTGCAGATTCAATAGAAGAAAGATGGTATCTACATCACTCAATCTAAATATATCAAGGAGATACTAAAGAAATTTGGAATGGAAGATTCAAGACCGATTGGAACTCCTATGCCTACTAGACATAAGCTTTCCAAAATGATGATTCCAAAGAGGTAGATCAAACCACATATAGATCAATGATTGGAAAATTGTAATATGTAGTGAACACAAGGCCTGATATTGCATTAGCAGTCAGTATGGTGGCAATATTCTCAGCAAATCCCAAAGAAAATCACATGATGGAAGTTAAAAGAATCATGAGATATCTAACAGGTACTAAAGAATATGGTTTATGGTACAAAATAGGAGGCAATTTGGACCTAAATGTATTTATAGATGTTGATTGGGCAGGAAGTATTGATGACAAAAAGAGCTCTAGTGGTGGAGCATTCTTTCTTGGTAAAAGACTAGTGTCTTGGACAAGCAAGAAACAAAATTGTATCTCTTAGTCCACAACAAAGGCAAAATATGTGGTAGCAAGAGTTAATTGTTCTAACATTGTTTAGTTCAAACAATTGATGATAGGTATGAAGATAGAGATCAAGGATCCAGTAGTCATATATTGTAATAACACTAGTGCAATCAATATATCAAAGAATCTAGTGATGCATACCAAAACAAAGCACATTGCTATAAAATATCACTTCTTAAGAGAATTGGTTCAAGAAATAGAAGTCTTATTGGAATATGTAAATACAAAAGAACAAATTACATACATATTCACCAAGTCATTACCTAATGATGTATTTTTGTATCTAAGAGGTAAGCTAGGGATCATTCCCCTATCTAAAGCTGACTAAATGAAGGTTGGTGATGCATCAACCTAAGCATGTTGAAGATCAATCAATTGATGCAGAATTAGCAAGGGCATATTGCAAATGAATCAATACTTAAGGTACATTGATATTCATCGAGTATTGTCTTTGGCACGAGATGTCAAAGAGGGAGAAGTTTACTATAATATCTCATAGAAATTTTATTAAATAAAGGGAGAAGTTTACTGTTAAAGAGAGAATTTTCGAAGAAGGAGAATGAACTTCGCAGAACTTCTAGAAAATAGAAGTTTTCTAATAGAGGAAGAAAAGGTAGAAAGAGTCCATACTAACACAAGGAGTTCTCATGGATGAAAATTAGAATAAAACTAAGGATATGTTCCTTACTTTATTCTTGCTCCAAAAATTTCATTGTGCTATGACATATTGTGTTGTCATCAATGCCAAAGAGGGAGATTGTTGGAGCAATTGATCAATTGTGTTTTGTCTTTGATGTTACATAGAATTTCATATAATTACCAGTCAGTGTATTCCAAGCTCACTTGGGCATTGGAGATAGTTTTTTGTGGCTACCGAGCATTCTAGAGTTTGTTTAGATCAAAAGACAGCATCTACCAAGTTCACTCGAGTGTCAAAGGAAAGATCGCTGAAGTTGATTGTTAACCGAGCTCACTTGGTTAATGAAAGAATGTTGGATGAAACCAGTGCTAACCAAGATCACTTGGTTACCAAAGGATATATGTGAGTATGCAGTGTTAACATAGTTCACTTAGTTAACACAGGAAAATCATTTCTAAGTTAGTATCTATCGAGCATGGTTGGCTAACGAAGGATTTTCTTATTTTGGCATATTGAGTTTAATTGATTTATCTGTTGGTTCTAGCTAACTGAGAAGATGAATATTAATTATTCTAAGTTGCATTTGAGCCAACTTGACAAAAAGAAAGATATAAATAAAAGGTTAAGTTGAGGGATAGAATGTGTGAAGTGTGTGAATGCATGGAAGATTTTTTAAGATCTGATGATGCTGAAAGGAAGTGAATCAGAAGGATAAGTAAATATCCTTAAGAAGCTGAAAAGATATATTCGATCAGGAAGGGTCAAATACAAGCTAGAATTGAGATCCATAATCAAAAATTTAATTGCATTCAAATCAGGTCATGTCATTTTTACTCTCTAACCATTTTAGCAGTGATCTAAATATCTTAACAGAGTTAGTTTAACAACCATCTATAAATCCTCTAACAAGGTGGCAGTTCTATTGAATTTTCTAAAGACCTCTAACAAGGCCACTCCTAATAGGGTGATTAAATCCTCTAATAAGGTCACACCTAATAGTGTGTTTTGTAACCTTTAACAGGGTTGGCTCCTAATAGGGCTCACTTTAGAAGAGTGAAAAATAGTAACTAGTTGCAATTGGTGGTTTTTCAAAAATTGGGTTTCGATGTTAAATCTTGGTGTCATATGTGTTTATCCTATTTGTTTTATGTTCTTGCTATATGCCTAAAATGTGAGCACACTTCTATGAGTCATTATATTCAAGATTACTCAAAAATGAGGTCCCAAATGGCGACTCATAGCTCTCTATTCATGGAGTGCAAGGGTTTGTAATGGAGGCCCTCAGCTTGACCTAGTTTGTGCCCATGCAAGTACACCATGAAACAAGAGATTCAATGATAAAAAAATATGCATGCAAATGAAAATGCAAACTAACCTAAATAATAACAATGCAAATCAATGCAAGAAGAGAAATGTAATAACAAATGCAATACTAATTTATGAAAATAAATATGACTCTAAGATAATATGCAAATGCAAGGATGAAACCTCATGATGGAAGCCATGGACGCATGAGAGAATAAGACAAGAAGATAGAAGTTCTCCACAAAAAGCTTTGATGCTCAAACTCGTTCTTCAAAAATTTCTCTCCAAACCTGTAGCATAACAATAGCGTAATTGTGGATGAATTGTGGATGATTTGTGGTTGATTTGTGGTTGATTTGTGGTTGTCCAAAATGAGGAGAGGGCTCTCTCTTATAAAGAAAAATATGGAGGTGAGAGGCTTCCCACAACCAATATGGGATAATAGAGTTTGATCATTGTGAGACAAAATTCCACCAATGAGAAAAGAGGAGTGGTTGAGAAGAAAGTGGAAAGATAAGTCCCACTTAGAAATATATGCATTTAAGTGTAGAGAAAATAAATAAAATATTTATTTAATCTTTATTTAATTTATTTCTTTTTTTCAAGTGGGTTTAATTTATTTAATTAAAAGGGAGCAAATTCTTTCAATTAAATAAGAAATATTTAATTAAATTAAAAGAGGGGTTTTTCTCTTAATTAATTAAATGTGGATGAATTATTTACTTAAAAGAGAGGTTTTCTTTTAATTAAATGAGGACTTATTTTATTTAATTAAAATAGAGCAAGTTCTTTTAATTAAATAAGACTTAGGATAAAATGATCAACCTTAGAAATAAAACAAATTGAATTTGATCAAGAAAATTGATTTGAATTGATTTAATAAAATATTGCAAACCATTGATTCAAGAAATTTGAGAAATTGATAAATTGAATAATGGGGGCTTATAGTCTAGGCGACCATTTTAGGGTGCATACATTTGCCCCTCTTTGACTAATGTGTGATTGATTTGGGAACACATGTAGTCAAAGAAAGAAATTGAAGTGTGAGGTTGATTTGGGATCACAAAACAACCCAGATGTGTGGTCGAATCGGGAACACATCAGGACAAAGAATACAAATAAATTTTGACTTGAAAAGGTCAAGGATAAAATTGATAAAATTGAATCAAGGATTGAAGTTGATAATTACTGCCCCTTCGTGATCGAAATCAAAATGAGATAGAGGAGAAACAACAAATTGATAAATTTGATCAAATCGAACAAAAGATAAGGTTCTTGATGTAAGATGAAAGATATAAGAATCATAGAACCAAGGTAGATCAAGCATGAAATATTATGCCCCAAAGGTGATTTAGAAGAAAAGAAGTGGGGAAAAATAAAATGGAAGATAGAAGTTTGAAAGATATAGAAAGAAATAGAAAGAAAAAAAGAAAATGCCCCAAAATCAATCAACTGTTTAAGATAGAAATTTTGATTGAGATCACGAAAGAAGATAAGGAAATGAAGGTCAAAATGTGGCCATAGTTGATTAAAAGTCCACAAGAAAGATGAAGGGAAAACCCTCTCAAACTCATAATGCAGCCTAAAAATGCAAACTAACATGAAGTCTAATAATGCAAGCTACATGAAAATGCAAAGTTGTACTTGCAAAAGAGCAACTGTAACATAGGATTTTTGTGTTCATCATTCATTAGAGAATGTAAAAGAACTTATTTTCATCATTGGGCCATTATTAACGGACATCGAAAAATTGCACAATCATCACTAGTCACAAGTGCAACTATGAAGATATGAATGTAATTAATATTGGATTGGAATGTGGAAAGATTCTAACATAAGCATCAGAGATATAAAGATCAAGATGACTTTGATTTTAGCTTACCCAATTTAATGTAGCAAAACCATGCTCGCATCAAGGCATAGATGCCAAGATGACCATAAGAATGGTTGTGCAAAAATAATCAAGGATGATACCTCAAATCTCCTAAGTGTTTCAAGGGGACAACAAGAGACACTCTAGAGTTTCAAGACCACACCCGCAAGAAAACAACAAATAAAAACATGTCCCATGCCCCAAGTCCTCTAGCAATGCATCATGGAGAGACTTATCAGACAAGGACACTCAACAAAAATCAATAATAGTTAGCACACAAAGAAAAAAAAATCATAACATAAGTCAAGCATTAAGTGTGGTGTTTAAAATTTAAGTGTGTTAACTGATACTGAGTTCCGAGGATAAGGATCAAATGCTTGCAAGTAGGTAAGATCACATGATGATACTGGGTAAAACCAAACCAATAAGTGTTGAAAAACACTCGATGTCAACGGTTGTTTTGAAAAATATAGTTGGGGTGGTGCTGAAAAACACCATTTGCGAGGTGTCCTAAAGACTAACGCATCCAAGAGACCAAAGCTAACATAGTTATGCCCCTGAGACAAAGACCAATTCAAAACCAAGGCAACAAGGACAAGGCATGATGGAGAAAGGCTAAGTGTCAAGGATATGCGCTAAGAAATAGGGGCGCAAAGGCCTCAAGTAGCGCTTGTTTCCAGGTTTTCACCACTTGGATTCTTTTTATTTATTTATTTAATTTTTTTGTTTCAGGACTTTTTATAAAAAAAATTGTATTTTTGCTACCATGGCACCTATTTCCAAGTTTTCACCAAGGCACTTTTTCTTTTTTTCTTTTTTTTTAAAATTTTTGAACTTTTGAATTATTTTTTTTGTATTTTTGGAATATATGATTTTTTTGGAGATACATCAAAGTGCCTATTGCTAGGTTGTCACTAAGAAGATCATTGTTTCAGCACATTTTTCAATTTTTAGAATTTTCGCAATATATCATTTTTTTTGGATTTTTGAAATATATTAATTTTTTTGAATTTTTAAAAATATATCTTTTTTTTTGTATTTTTTCATGATCAATAAATATGTACAAATAATATACAATGCCCCCAAACAAAAACAAGGACCAAACTCTCAAGCATGATCACATTGTGCAGTACCAATGTTTAGCAAGGTAGAGGACATGATGGAGCAACAAGCTGATAAATATGATGGATAAGGAAGGAGTGTATGAATCAAGTGAAAGTGATCTTCAAGGACTGACTCCTCAAGGGTACCCAAGCTAGGGAAAAATTGTCATGTAAAGAACATTTGGACAAGAAATGAAAGGCCAGTATAGGATAATTCAAGAAAGCATAATGTAAAAGTGGGAAAGATGCAATCCAAAGGAGTAGACATGTCAAGAGGCTTCATAGCATCATATTTTACTTCTTCTTTTTTAATTAGATCAAGACCAAAGGGGTAAATGGGAAAAGGATAGCAAAAGAATAGAATGGATGGAGGAAAATAGATATGAAGGCTAAACATGAAAGGAATGAAAACAAGATCATCATATGATAGCTCACAAGATTAACATCTTAAGTAAGATTAAGTAATGGTAATCATAGATAACATCTTAAGATTTTCATGTTAAGTGTTAACCTAGCATATTTAATATTTACTAACTTACAACATTTCTTTGTTTGTCGAGCATCGACAGAATTCAGTTATCAAGTTTTATTCTATATTGACATCTAAGGGATCTATGAAATATTTTTGTAGTAACTAATTCATCCCTCCCCTCTCAATTACTCCTCTTATATTTCCAACAACAACAAGAATTTCTCATAGCATAAATAATCATAATGGTATTTCAAGTACCTAGATATCTCCCACTGTCAGCACATCTAGGAAGTTGCTCACCTCAACAAATAGAAATGATATGGCATCAATAACTAGTTCATCTGGTATGTTGGCTTCTAGAAAAAAAAAAGTTCAGGACTTCCCCAATGATAGTATAGTTTAATTGGTCAAGTTTATGGGTACAACACATGATCCCATATGCAAATAGGGCCAAGACCACCACTAGAAGCTAATTCATCACCTACTTAATATAGATATCTAAATAATCTTACAAAGCCATGAAGGATAAAATAACATTATGGAAGTTTAAATTGTCAAATTTTCATATAATTCCATCTTCTAATGATTAAGTTGAACAACATTATAATGTAAAGGTCAAATCTAGGTTGTCAAGCACTACCTTGCATCCCACATGGGAAACCTGGGGAGGCATTCATCCTCTTTGAGAAGAATGTTGAAACACTATTGAGACTGAGGTGTATAAGGTCTTGTTAGTATTCTTTGGTGATTTCAGCATACAGGTGTTTAAAACCCTGAAGACATTGGTGACGAAGACTATATAAGGTTTCATGTATGCTTGGATGATGCCATATCATACCAAGATAGTAAAGAGAACCCATCTTATAAGGTCAAATTTTCTAAATTATCATATTTTGCATGTCAAAAGAATTCTAGGATTGATTAGTTTGAGAAAGTATTCAGTGCTTGATGGCAAGGATTTATCATCTTGTTTTACGTGAAATCATATTAGTCATTATCTTTGCATTTTTGACAACTGTTTCAAAAATTAATTTAGTGTTAGTTTATGTTCTATGGAGCTTCTAACCCATTGTATGGAAATAATATGTTTTAGTCAGGACTCATAATCACCTTGTATGTTATGCCTTGTACATATATCATCAATCTAGCATGAAGGCAGGACAAATATCTATGGATTGTTTATTAAGGAACCAATTGTAGCTCAACTTTTGTGGATGTTATGGTTTCATCTATTTACTTATGAACTCCTACTTGAATGTTCTACTCCTTCATGTTGTATTTATCAATGTCATTGCTTTGGATAACAACTACATGCCCAAGTCAACAATATTTTCCTCCAAAGTCAGAGATAATGTAAAGCTTTATAAGGGAACATTAAGTACAACATTATATACAATTGGAAGATAGTGACATCAGTAAGTTAGTAACTGACCCATCAACTAATTTGAAATTGTTTAACAACTAAAAAGGATTTTCCATAAGTGTAGGTCTATTTTTATGTTACAACCATTTGCCAATTTGTGTATCATGCAATATTGATTGGTTCATTTGGAACAATAATATATTTACAAATTTTACATGCAATTTCAATCCATAAAAGAGATTGATGTCGATGGAAAATCAACATTCACATGAGATTTGATCTCAAGACTTCATTAAGATTACTAATGTTTGTATTGGGAAAAATGGTTGTGTGAATTTGTTTGTTTGGAAAGGGACATCATGAGATACCTTAGCTATATTTCATTCTCTTAGCGGTGATGGGGTGTCTTCCAAATGGCAACTCTCAAAAAATTAGTATTTATCAGTCCCAAAGTAGTTTAGATATGCATGCAATGGTTCGTCTCTAAATCCTAACCCTTTTTTTGTTAAGATTAATGATGAAGATTGACAAAGAATAAATCTAACAACAACTTCTATTTATTGGCTTGTAGTATAGAGAAACTCTGAATGAAGTGCATATCGTTGGTCTATTCCTCATTAGCAGTTGAATTTTTTACCTTGTACTATAATCCCATAAACAACTTGGCTATCATTAAAAGTTTAGCTATTGGCTTAGCTATTGAGTCACTATGGATGAAATGGCAACCACCCATTTGTTGGTTATTAGTTATAACTTATTATACCCCCTTAGATGTCCTTGTATTCATAATTTTCATTTGCAAATAAGGCCATAGCACATAACTTTGAATACATTCCAAAAAAAACCTAGAGACAAGCATAGTGAGGATGTGTGCAGATGAACAAACCTTTCCTACTATGGTCACCTCTATCAATTTGAGGACATGCATGAAGATTTTTGTTAAGTAATGTTTTATAAAATTTGCAACATATGAGCTTTGTGTTGTATACTTCCTTGTCTTCATGCTCATCCAACATATGTTTTCTGAGTACTTCCCTCAAATAGTACAAATATTCTTTTAGACTATAATTGGGGTGCTTCTTGACCTAATGTAATCCTTCTCATTGATTTTGTCCCAGATTACTTTCCAAGGGCATGATTTTTTTGTATGACATGTACACTCACATGTTTTATATCTAATGTTAGAGTTTTATCCCTAATTGTATATTGAAATAGGTTTAATTGGTCAAGTTTATGGGCACAAGATAGGATCCCATATGCAAATTACTCAAGGAAGTAGTTTTGGAAAAAAATGCAAAAAAAAGTTGAAAATAACTTTGTTGCAGAAGAAGTTGCAAAAAGGGTAGTTTTTGAATTCTTGTTATCCAATGTTAATCAGCTGGAATTAGTGCAAAAACATTAAAAATAGGGTCAACAATCATTTCAAGGGTTTTTGAGAGGAATTGGATTGTAAAACTGCAGAATTTGAATTGAAAAATTGTATTTTTGGTGGAAATTTGTCTATTTTTTGCTTGTGTCAAGTCTGTACAAAGTGATCTTTGAAAACTAACTTGATAGGAAGTTTGAGAAATGTCTTATCTTTCATTTGCATCTAGTTTAAGGTTCTATAGTAGAGAATTGGGAGAGAAATCAAAGGACAACCACCTATAGGTTACGTTTTGACAAAAAATTATGTGTGTTGACTTTGTGGGATCACATCTCTCAATTCAACCATGGAAAAATTCTAAAATTTGGTTCAAAAGGGAGATGTGAGAGTCTATTTTCATTTTCATTGGGATTCAAAATGAATGGTTTCATTTGTGGAGAGATATGGATAAAATCCTAGCTAGGCATCTTTATGTAACTAACAAAATTAGGTAAAGAGGAAGCAATAGTGCCCATAACTTTTGATGGGCATCGATTCAAAATCAAAGAATGGAGATTTGAATTTTTTTGGATGCCCCTAGATGTTCCCATGAATGGACTAGTTAAGATCCAAGTATAATTAATACTTCCTTCTTTGAGGAGTCCAGTTAAGCCTCCCAAACCTAGAGGAGGGTTTGTGAGGACAGATAATGCATTCAACATAAATGGAAAATATTGTTCTAACTTATGATATAGAAGTAAGATAATTCTTTTTTAGTTTCAAATGGGCGTGGAGAATATTGGAGTCACTTGGGTTAGCACAATTCTGTTAGCTATTTTGTTCCAAGATAGATATGTTATGTGTCAACATATGTGTCTTTAATTTTTTTTGAGTTCAACATATGTGTCTTTAAATTTTATGAGGTCTAAGAAAAAAATTATTAATAGGTTCTAATCAAGCATTGGATAACCTTGTGTGTAATGGTAATGCAATAACACTTCCTATAGTTGTAGATTCAAAAGTAGCTAGAGGTCTGACATCAATGCTTGGCTGTAAGAAATTGAATGTATCAACACTTGATGCATTATCTAAAGAATTTTATTTTGTGTGACCTTGTTCAAGTTGATCTTAAATAGCTCTTTAAAGTGTATGATATTATGGTGGTTGCCACTGCTTGTAAATCTATTCTTTGTTTACTTAAACCTATGCTAGATCAATAAAATGCAACTCCACTTGTCTAGCTAACTTGACAGAGATTTCAAAATTCAATATTGCAATTGGCCATGGACAAAGTGTGAGATTAAGTAGCTTAAGCCTATGCCAATTCAATCTAATGCAACACCACTAGTTCTAGTTTCTTGACTAAGATTTCAAAATTCAATGGTGCAAACAAATTGACCATGGCCAAAGTGGGAGATTTAGATGATTTAGCCAAGTATCCATCCTTAGTTCCTCATGATGTAGTAGAAGAGGTAGTAATAGGTTTAGGGTTTAGGGTAATATGATTCTACAATGGGCACTATCATTCTACTTAAGCCTTAAAGCAATAAGTGTTATTGTCAAGTTTAGAAGGCATGATTACCAGTGCAAAATTAATATGGCTAGTGATCAAATATTTTTGTGAAATTTTCCTTGATGCGCCTAATTCTCTATGCTTTTTAATTGCAGTACTAATAATATGAGGCCAAAATAGGGTATTGGATGCAAATTCCCTAGAAAATGAGGTGTCTATATAGCCATCAAAAACCTAAATCTTACCAATGAGGGACTTTAAAATACAAAACTTAGTTAGATATATATTTTTGATGGCTGGATAGTAAATTGCCTACAAAACCTCTAATATCTTTCTAGCCTACAACTCATACATAGACGAGCCATGTAGTTGTTACTTGTATTCCTTGAATCACCCCTTGTTCTATTTATCAGCTTGGATTTGAATTACTTTCACATCCTATTGCTCAACCTATTTCAAGTGAGGTGTGACAACCCTATAAGCTTGAGTGCTACTTGTGTAATTGCAAGATTTGGAACTTAAAACTTATATTGGAAATCAACAAAGGCACTTGAAAGTGCTTTTGCAAGTTGGCCAAATGCTACCCTAAACATTGATGAGTTTATTTGGACTTTCAAAGATTCTTTTACTAGTTGATCCACAACCATCACATGTTGTGAGAATTAGCTATCTTTATGCTTTAGTTCACATTATTATTTAAAAGTTCATCTTGTTCTAAAGTAGACACAATCAAGTAGAAAATAGAGTTTAGGAATATCTCATAACTCGAACATGCATTATTTTGAGCAAACTAGATTAACAATTAATTGGGTCAGATAACATTGTCATGATGAGTCACAACTAACTTTCTTTTGGTTCATGTAGAACAAATTTAACATTGGTTGTGCAGATAATGTCATCTACTATATCAATTATTTAATTTATGAAGCCCACTACAGGCTAAGTTATCAATTATCACTAATAATTTTATTCATGGAGTATTCTTATTTCAATCTTTTTATGTGAGTATATGTCTTTTCCATCTATGATTGATTTGTCCTTTGTTATAAAGTTTTGTTCATCTTTGTTATCTATAATGTACACTATAAGTGTTTCCATTGTATTGATTATCATAAATTCCCTTTCCCTAAAGAGGGTGTGATCTGGTATTTGGTTCTTTTAGTTGGCTTACATGCTCTATTGTAAAATTTCAAAAAATTGGTAATATTGTATAGTGTATTCATTACAACAATGCAAATCTCTAGCAGGTAGAGTTGTAACTCCAACCCATTAGCACAACCATAAGGGTAATGTCATGTAAGATAGAAAAGAAAGTGTTAGTTGGATAGGAAAGAAATAACATAGAAAAGAAAGTGTTAGTTGGATAGGAAAGAAATAAGAAGGAGGAATCTGGCTAGTGTTACAGTTGAAGCTTCTATATTACACAACGACCACTCACCTTAAATGAAATTTCCCTCCACACTATTTGTAGACATAAAACTAAAACAAGTTCAGGTCTCAAAAAATTAGCATTCTTGAACATGTTGACTACATAATATTAATTTTCACATGTTTTCTATTCTTCATGAAGTTAATTTTCTTAATGACAAAAAGGAATTAACATTGGAATAAAGGCAAGGATTCTTTATTCAAGGAGATACAACTTTTTACTAGACAAACTTTATTTCTTCAATGATTTTCTTTTGATTTTTAGAAATAAATGTACAAACCCATGTTCCACCAAGTTTCTAGGATTGGGATGGTGGGGATGTATTTTGGATAGATTCTTCTAAGGTCATTTTAGGGAACAATCAATGACTGCAAAGAGGATGCTAATATCAAAACTAAGGAATTTTAAAAATTGGGTAAATCAAAAATTCATACGATAACATTGATAAGTCATTCATCATACACATAAATGATAATACATTATGAAATTTTTAATATACAAAATTAGAGATGAATAAAGAGTTATTTAAACATCCCATAAAAGGTTTCTTATTCAAGAACACATAAATAATCCACTCTTAAAGTGCAGTAGTACAGCCTCAATAGTGATAGTTCTAGGGTTTCAACTTTTTTGTTAAGATGTTCTTTCCCTTTAAAGGTATTGGTTTTGCAAACATGTAGCATAAGTAACTTAAAATCTAAATGATCTTTAATGCATAGCAGAGGATAGCAAGTTCACCAATTCCCACAAATTTTGCATAGTATACCATATTTCAAATTAGAAATCAAGTCTTAGCAATAATTCAATCTTGATGCACATCACATATTTACATTTAGACTCAATTAGAAATAGTTTGGAAATCATGACCATGATACAACTACATAGACTCGATGTTCTAGTTGTATAGCCAAAAGATGCATAAAACTTGGCAAGTCGATAAGAGACTATCAAAAGAGAAACACGTAAAAACATAAATTAAAAAGACTAAAGCCTAGTTTTGATAGAGCCAAGGACCAAACCATGATAACAATAACATTGAATAGAATTCCCTCTTTATAATAAAACTTTGCGAAAGCATTGTAGTAAACATGATGCACTATGATTACTAATCAAACATGCTAATAGCCAACCTTGTTACACAAAACACAAGGCAAGATGACTTTACTACTAATACAAACAATGATAGTAGAGGCAAAGGTTAAAAGGTAACAGGTTCTGAATAATCATTTTAGAAGGGTAATTATTTGTATTCGGTAGGACTAGAAAAACGGGTTAAATGCATAACACACTATGAGAAAATCACAAAACTCAATAATCATGTGTTAGCACCCACTAGTCTACCATGAAAGCCAAACTAAACAAAAGAAAGCAAACATAATCAAAAACTCCCTTTTTCGTTTGTAGCTCCCATGGCCTTCTTTCTTCTCCAAATGATTGTAGCTCCAAAGTTGCTTATAGTGCACACAAAATTGAAGCAAAAGCCTATGATAGTGATAATGCCATGAGAATACTTGAAGTGTGATTTTATGTGAGAGAGAGAATGCAAAATGCAAATTAGAGACTTAAGACTTCAACATTCTAGGATTCAAGAGACTCAAGGACCCCAAAAATGGGAGGAAGAGTGTCCAATTTATAATTGACATGGAGGATGAGAGCATTGGATTTGTCACCCATAGATATGCGATGTGGCAAGAGATTCCTTTGAGAATCCATGACACATATGACAAAATATTCCAATTTTGAGATTCTATGACACATGCAAGTCAAATTTGGAAGAGAATCTATGATGCGTCATAAGATTCCTCAACCCACTAAAAGCCAAGAATATATGACAAATAAGTCAAATAGGGACATGCGTAAGAGGTAATAATAATTCCTATGACGCATATGACAGAATATGCCAAAAATAAGATTCTATGACACATGAGAGTCAAATTTGGAAGAGAATCTATGACGCGTCATAAGATTCCTCAACCCACTTAAAGCCAAGAATCTATGACGAATAAGCCAAATAGGGACATGCGTAAGAGATAAGAATATTTGATTATGACAAATCTCAGCCAAGTGTCAAAGGAGAATCCACGAGGTGTCACATCCAAGTGTCATGATGATGAAATATTTTATGGAATATTTGAATTAGAAATCCTTTTATTCCACAAAATAAGAATTAGTAGAAAATGGAATTAATGATGGAAAATGGAACTTAAGAAATTTTAAATTTCCATGGTTTGCAGATAATGAATCAATTAATTAATAAAATTAATTAATTGAGGATGATAATCAGGAAGAATAATTAGTGAGAATAATAGAATTAAATTATGGGTGATTTAATCCTATAGAGAAAATTAGTAGATGATTGGCCAAGTTGATTAAATGAATGCGACCGTATCCTTTGATGAAAATGTGACGACGATGGATATCGAATAAGATGATGAAAAGGTAGACCAAAGCCATGGTCAAATTAATTGATAGATCAAAATTGATAACATGCCAAGGACACATGACATGAATTAATTGATATGTAACATTTAACTGACATTGTAAATGCTACAGGATTGAAATTGATTGATAAGTTTTGATCATAATAACACTCACAGACACTGTCAATATTATTAAAATGGTTGATGATGCCATGATCTGACATTGAAAGCCTCAAAAATGTCAAATATTGAATGACATGAATGATATTTTGACCTAGTGCTGAGAGCCATGACAGTACTAAGGTCAGATTGATAAGATTGATAAGTTGATAGGTTTCCAAGGTACTGAAAGCCACAACAATGCCTAGGAGCAGATAAATGATGATTGATTTGGGATGTTCGATATGTTTCGGGTTGATTAGGACCGATTTCGAGTTGATTTGATATGATTCTGAGTTGATATGAAATTGATGTGAAAGGGGATACAAATGACAAAATATGGTCAATCTGGCCAAAAGATCAAAGTTAGTAGAATGAGAAAATGGGAAAAATTAGTATGAAGAAGTGATGAATTCATAGATGCGAACCATTTTTGAGCGTCTACATTTTGCCCCTCTTTGATACAATGTGATTTAGAGCATTGTATCAAAGAATAATTGATGAGAAAGCCACAACATGCCCTAGTAGGGATGATATATATGGGTGCCCCCTCAAAAAATTGACTAAGATAAGCATATGATAAGTCAATTTATCAACAACAAGAAGACAAAACCATAGCAACAGACGGAATGAAAATCAGAGCTAAAATGTGAAAGTTATGAGGCCTAGAGTGTAGACCCGAAACTGTGCGTGCATGCCCAAAATGATGGAAAGATGTCATGACATGAGGGAAATCATAAAAAATGGTAGTATTTGGTCAAAGATGATGAGACAAATCTCAGACTAAGGTTGAACTAGGTGAAAAGCCATAGAAAGTTGATTGACAGTGTAGGATGATGCAAGAATGCATGAATGCAAGAGGAAGATGATTTGGTGAATCATAAGACATGATCATGGTGATGGAGGATGAGATGATGAAGAAAGATGAGATGAGGAGATGTTAGTATGATGGAAAGACTGTTGCTTCTAGAAAGTGCACTATATGTCAAATGGAGCGTTATTTTGATATGGCAAATGGAATGCAACGCATCATGGCATAAAGGGCCAGAGCGCAAATGCAAGCCTTTTGCATAAACAAGCACGATGCAAATAGAGAATGACCTTGTCCGTCCTGAGGCATATGTACATGCCCCAGACTCTCAAAGGTACATTGTAACAGACAAAAATGGAAAAAGATGGCCATGAACCATCTCAGCCAGTCTCATAGATTAGTTTTATATCATCGAGTGGCATAGGAACATGATCAAAGAAAAACAAAGCAAAAAACAAATTACTCACTAAACAGCGTGAGCCAACAACTATTCTTGTCCATTATTACATTCTTGTTAATGTTTTTAGGTGTGTAGATAGTGTTTGACATGTTGATAATGTGATAGTTCTGGTTATGGATTCAGTTGATAAGTTCATAGTGACTGGTTGGATTGATTGTTGGTTCATGTTGCTCAGATATTGTGATTGTCATTGAAGCATAGCGCTTTGATTTTCAGTCTACAAAGCGCAAGTGTTTATGCAAAAGGGGTGGTTATCCATAGTGAAAATGTACAAGGTTTATTGCAAATTTTTGACGAGTTTTGATTTTTAGGGTTTTTCGGAATATTTGATTTTTTTGTGTAACTGATTTCTTTAGGTCATTTTACAAATTTTAGGTTTTTTTCAGGACATTTTATGATTTTTAGGGATTTTTTCAGGATCGTATTTGAATTTTTAGGATTTTTTTAGGACATTATGTGATTTTTAGTGATTTTTTCAGGAGCATATTTGAATTTTTAGGATTTTTTTCAGGACATTATGTGATTTTTAGTGATTTTTTCAAGAGCATATTTGAATTTTTAGGATTTTTTCAGGACATTTTATGATTTTAGGGATTTTTTCAGGATCGTATAAGCATATACAAGTGTTAGCTCCAATCCGTTATGCGATAGATCCAATGGATAAAAAAGCACTTAGAGGTATGCCCCTAATTCAAATTCAAACTTACGCACCATGTAGGTAATATGCCCCCAGACAAGACGCAAATTATGTACAGAGGCCAATGACAGAGTGTGTGTGTAGACAGGTGATACTTAAGCAAGGTAACGAAGGACATTAACCAGTTTGTGAGCCATGATAAGGAACTAAGGATGTTTTGCAATATGAAGGGTATGATCAAGGAATGATAGAGGGGGGAAAGACCAGATGGAATCCCAATAGATGGAGGAGCAATAACTGATTACACATGGCGCCTGTTTGCCAGGTTTTCACCATGGTACTTGCCCAAAGCGCCTGTTTGCCAGGTTTTCACTTTTGGACGAAATTTTTCTCTTGACTCAAATTTTCGTGCCAAGACGCCTGTTTGCCAGGTTTTCATCAAGGCATCCTTTTTTTCATGACCTTTTTTCACTTCTTCTTTTTTTCGCTTTTTACTATTTTTTTGATATTTTTTCAGGACTTTTTGCAATTTTTTTGATATTTTTTCAGGACTTTTAGATGGAATCAGGAATGTCATTGAAAAATGCTGAGAAGATATCTATTGTTGATGCTGCTAGTTGATGAGCTCTGAATCCATGACTGACCATAACTACACAGGATTCGTTCCAAGTTTGTAGCTAAAATCAAACCATTAGAAAGGCCATGAGATATACCATCATGTACCGTATGTAAGACAATGTCTACCTCTTGTGAATCAAGGCATCTAAGGATAATTGGGTCAATAGAAATGTCATGTGGGATGTCACTAATGATGACATGTGCAAAGGCTTGTTGGATAAAGGATTGATTTTGGTTATTGGAAAAATTAGGTAGCTGGATTTGGGGATAAACAAAGGGATATAAGGGAGGGTTGGGAGGGTTGAGACCAATGACCTTCTGCATGAACGCTGATTGAGAGAGCTCCAAAAGACTTTGTGGCATGTTGAATGTTGGAACACTGATATTCATGGCATCATATTTTTCATTTTGTATCAGTGGGAGCTGCTTAGCTTTTGATTTTTTATAGTCTAATGGCGCCTTTTGATTTCCACCAAGAGACCTATGCTTGCTATCTTTTTCTCTTTTTGCTTTGTAACTAGAAAGTGGAGTTGGCTCCCCAAAATATGCCAATGTGTTCTCTTTAGGAGAAACTACTTCTTTATGATCTTCAGTCATAATTCCTTCAAAGTCTATTATGAGAGTGTCATCATCGTCGAATTGATCAAAAATTGGTGGTCCACATTGGTCCCAATCCAAAGGTTCAGGATAACTTGAGGAGATGTCATCATCAGTGTTGAATGGGCTTTGGTTGAAGGAAGATATATGGGTAACTGATTCAACTGGGTCATTGGGGTTATGCTCAGAGTCTAGGGGTTTGTTGGTTTCAAGTGGGATATCCTCAGATGCCTTTTTATCATTTGAAACATCCATAGTCTTACATGTAGGTACCGTGGTACTAGGAGGACCTATTTGTAATGGTTTAAATCCAAGCTCCATACTAGGAGGTTGTCCTTCTGTAGTGATACGTGCAATGATTCCTTGTTTTTGAGATCCAAGACTAGTATAGCCATCACAACCTTGTTTCTGCATGATAGTAAACCCAAGTCCATACTTGCTAGGAGATATAAAAGTGGGTTCTCGTTCTACTTTTGCTTTCTCAATACATATGGATGTATTCTCATTGATAGAAGTATCATTCTTTGTACTGATGGGAGGAAGTGGCGACTCCCTAATGTAAGAGACTTGAGACATAAAGTTCTCTCCACACCCATTGTCTTCAATCTTCATCTTTTTCTTTGCTTTACTGAGTAGTATATCAGCATCCACATACTTAGAGGGATTTGTGGGTTGCACTTCATTGTTTGTTGGGATTTGGAATGCAGTAGCATCTCTTAGATTAGCACAAAATTGGAAAGGATCTGGATCACTAGGGATGGTAACCTCTACGTTGTGATAGGAAAACTTCAGACATTGATGATATGTAGAAGGGACTGCTTTCATAGCATGAAGCCAAGGGCGTCCTAGTATCATGTTGCAATTCATTTCGATGTCTAGGACATGGAACAATGTGTCTTCAGTAGCTGGACCAACTTTGACAAGTAATGTGATGATGCCCCTAGAGAAGCGTTCACCATCATCATAAGCTTTTATTGTGATTCTTCAAGAGGGATCCACATCATCTTCAGAATAACCCAAATTGTTGACAACCTTAAGAGTACAAATGTTCAGTCCTGCTCCTCCATCTATTAAGACACGTCTGACTTTGGCATTATGGATGAAGACTTCGAGATAAAGGGGATCATTATGGTTAGGTTTGTCCTTAGGAATATCTCGAGGGCAAAAGGTGATATGCTGTGAGGCAGATAGGTTCCCAACCCTGGCTTGGAACTGGGCAACATCAATGTTATCTGGGACAACTGACTCTTTAAGGGCTTTCTCCAAGATCTTCTGATGTTGGGGAGATGCACGCAGTAGGTCCAAAATGGATATTTGTGCAGGGGTTTTGTCGAGTTGTTCAACAAGGCTATAATCAGATGAAGTAGGAGCAGTAGGTCTAGATGGGGGTATAGGTCTAGTAGAAGAAGTAGGTCTAACATGGGCTCCAGGTAGGGTAATCTTGCTACGGCATGTAGTGACAGCACAACGAGGGTTTTCAGTTTTTAATATGAATGTGGATATGCGAAAGTCAGACTCATTAAAGCAATTGATGGTGTAGTCATAGCTAGTATGTGTGTAATTAACATTACCTTGCGAGTTTGAGTTTGAACTTGAGGGTTTCTCTTTGTCATGATTACCCAAAGGATCTTTGAAAATAGTGATGGATCAACTATGATGACACCATCATCAATAAGGTCTTGTATTGCATGTTTCAGTTGGAAGCATGATGAAGTTTTGTGTCCTTTGGTGCGATGGTAATCGCAATACTTTTTGTCATCCCACCAATCAGCTTTAGTCAAGGGTTCATCTTTGATTGGGGGTAGCTGCAGGAAGTTATTGCTCAATAACTGTTGTAATGCAGTCTCAAGTGGTATCCCCAATGGTGTGAATTTCCTGTCTTTGGTTCTAGGATGTCTTTGAGGTTTATCTTGCATGGGAGTTTCAGTTTTCTGTTGTGGAGCTGATGTTTGATTAGAGGTTTGTGAATTTGTAGGGTTTACACCTTTCAAAGTCAATTGAGGTTGTGTTGTGCTAATTGTGTGAGCATCCACAATACCATCATTAGTCACATTATTTTTTTTGGAGAAAAATTTTGCCTTGTCATTAGACGAGTTGGTGTTTGTGTTTTCTTTGTTTATCTTGAGGATTCCCTTACGGATAAGAGCATCTTCAATACTAGCCCCTTTTTTCATTAGTTTAGAAATGGTGCTTGGACTCTTGATTTTGAGTTCATACATTAAGTCGGGGACTAAGTTTTCAATGCACAAGTTTACTTGTTGTTCTTCAGGAATGTCTAGTGAGCATTGACTAACTAAGCTTCTCTAACGGAGTAAGAATGTGATGAATGATTCTCCTATCTTCTATTTAGTTGAGCACAAATCAGAAAGTGTCACCTCATTTGTAATGTTAAAGGCAAAGTGGGAGATAAGCTTGTCTGCTAGCTCTGACCAAGATTTGATATTACCAGGAAGTTTGGAGTACCATTCAAGTGCAGGCCCACCTAGAGAACGTGGAAACAATCTCATAAGTTAAGTGGGCTCATCGCTAAGTTCAGTACATGAAGCACAAAATTCTCGGATGTGATCAATAGGGTTTCCTTTTCCTCGATATTTTTCAAATGTTGGAGCTTCAAAGTGTTTTGGGAATGGAGGCATATACAGACTTTTATCAAATGGATTAGGACGTAGGTCCCTTTCTGTATATAGAGCCTGTTTCTTTTCGACTCCCAATGCCTTGACTTGTTTGGAAAGTTGTTTGAATTGTTGTAATAGTTCCTCATTGGGGTTTTGCATGATGGTCTTTCCTTCAAGTCTTTTGTGTCTATGAGTAGATCATTTGTTGTGGTGAAGACTATGTCTACTTGGTTCTGACATTTCTGTGTTTGATGAGTCTGATGAACTGTCACTAGGTGGCGGAGGTATGTTGGCACCTCGAAGATAGAAAGGTCCCTGTTGTTGTGGTACTTGTTGTGGTATTTGATGTGGCACTTGTTGTGGGATTGACTGCAATTATTGTACCATGTGTTATTGTTGTGTCGTGCATTGTGGTTGTTGTTGGGATACCTCTGTTGGTTGTATGTGAGACCATGTGTGTGCTTGTTGTTCTAGAGGTATTTGTTGAGGTTGTTGTGGCACATGTTGTTGTTGTAACAAATGTTGCTGGTATGCAATTTGTTGCTCAAGGTGTCTTTGGTATTCCAATTGTTGCTTGCGTTGCTCTTGTTGTTTAGCAAACATCATTTGTTGTTGTTGGAATTGTTTTTGATAAATTGTGTGTAAGTCAAGTGGGTCCACATGGGATTGCGTGTTAGGAATGTTGGATGTTTTCCCCACTTGTGGTTGTTGTTGTTGCGTTTGATGTTGTTGTTGATATGTGGGATGTGTATCAAGCAGATGTAGACTTGGTTGTGCCTTAGAAGTGTTGAGTCCTTGAACCATTGTAGGTTGTTGTTGTTGTGGGGGTTGACTAAGTCCTTGAGAATTGAACGTTATGTTTGTATTGTTGTTTTGGTACCTTTGTGTTTTAGATGTTCCTGCTTGCGACATCATATTGACTTGAATATGAGATGTGTCCCTGTTAGGAATGGGCATAATGTCAATAATACTTTTCCTTTGTGCATCTATAGGGATAGTTGCGCTTGATGTTTCACATTTTGTACTTATGAGAGGCTCCATAGTGTTTGATGTCGTAGCATGGGGTAACGTTAGAAGCAAAGGTGTACTTTGTTGATTTGCCTCCAAAGAAGGTATGTTTGGCATTCCTAGAGCACAAGTCCCTTTAGGTGCATCTTGTTGTTGCATCATGTGACTAAAATCAAGTCTTAATGTCCTCTTGGGGTGTTTAGGGATTGGTGGTATTTCATCAAACAAGGGGTTGACATTGATGTGTTCAAATGTACTTTGGAGGATTTCAATTGTTGGTTCTTGATGGGGTCTTATAGGTGCCATTATTGTGTTTGAAAACACCAAAGGTTTTTTTCCCTTGTCTAAGTCCAAATTTATCATGGGTTGGATGTTTTCAATTGTTGTGTTGGTTTGATTTTTGGACCTAGGACCTTCCAAGTTTGGATTAAATTTGACAATTTCTTGAGTTGCCAGACGTTTGAAATTTTTGCAAAATTTTTTGTCTTGACATGCCCTAGCCATTTCCTCATTAGTGATGCCATAATCAGTGTTAGAGTCATCACTTAGGTGTACAATACCTTGTTGTATGTTTGATGTGTTAGGTTGGCTGAATTCAAAGGAATGTGATTGTTCATCTTTAGGTGAGGTTGGTACACTTCCTTCTCCTGGTGGCGTTGGCACGAATATAGGTTCAAAGTTAGGACTCCACTGAACCATCCCATGTATGGGGGAAGTATTTGGAGGAAATCTCATTATAGGTGCATTGTTCAAGGTTTGTTGTGCCATAGCTTGATTATGAGGATCTTGCGAATACATATTCAAAGGGCCTGATAGTAATGGTTGTGATGTCTCGATTTGGTCTTCGTCAAAGGTTTGTTGGATTTTCTTGCTATTTGTTTGTCTTGGATGAGGTTTTGGTTGTTCTTGTGCCTCAGAAAACAAAGGTTGATAGAGTTCCTCTGGTCTCTGAGTTGCTTGTCTCCTAGTAAGTGCTGGCATGATACCTAAGAGTGCAAAGAGTGGTGGGTATGCAAGATATGAGTGTTTTTTTTTTAAAAAAAAATTGTTTAGGAATGTTATGCAATGTGAGGAAATGTTGGATGAATTATGGTTTTGATGTGCAAAGTGCAAATGTCCTAGGGATGTTATGCAAATGCAAATGCAAGGTGATGTTTTGAAGTTTGACTAGAGGGGATGAAAATGACTCTAAGGTATGCAAAATGACAATTAGGGTTATGTTTTGGACTTGTTAATGATACTAAAGGTTGATGTATGCAAGGTATGTCATGCAAAGGATGATGTTCTAGGGTTTGTAATGATGTTTGGGACATGAAAAATGACGGTAAATGCTCAAGAAGGTAATTTGGTTGATGGACAATTTGATAGGGTTTGGTAGTGAAAATGATGCCAAGGATTTTGATCAATGCAATATGAAGGGGATATACCACTAGGGTAGGTCAGAATGACGTTTGAGGATGCTAGGGATATGATTATGCTATGACAAGGGTATATGGAAAGTTTTGAACTTAGGTAAAATCTTTTAGAAAGTATTTTGCTTGGAGTTTAACCTTGTGATAAAGGACTTTGGATCTTGACCAAAAAAAACTGATAAAAGATGAAAAGACCAAAGTGATAAAAGATGACAAGGTCAAATCTATCAAGCCATAGATAGATTTTGACCCAAGAAAATGATAAGCAAAGATAAAAGGACTAGTCAAGATCCATTATCCATCAACACTAGGAGATACTCTAAGACTTATACTTTTTCTAGATTTTTGACTAAATTCAAAGGTTTTGGGGGTTCAAAATGACGTTTTGAGGACTCGAAATGATGGTGATGCTAAGCGGGATGTCACAAAGAGCTAAATGGTAGAGGATAGTGTTAGGGCCAGTTTGGATGCTCAAAATGATGATTAGGACACCCAGAATGATGGATAAAGTGGTCAAGATGATGAATAGGTATGTAAAGATGCAAGGTGGTGAATGCAAAGTGCTAATTCTAAGATGGGAATGCAAAAACTAAGGAAAGTAAAACTAAACCTAAATGGATGCAATATGAAAAGTAATGAGGACTAAAAGGTGCAATATGAAGTCTATATGATGTAAGAATGAATCCTGGACTAGGGTGAATGCAAGTGAAATCTATGCAAGTGTGAGATCTACGTTTTGCCAAGCACATTTAAGAGTACAAGTCATCATGTTTTTCAAGGTTCGAGTGTGTTGAATAAATGTTTGCAAAGTTTGATAAGGTTGAAATGTTTTGGCAATGTGTGATGTTTTGACAAGTTCAAATGATATCCAAGGTGTAAATTTAAAAGTTTGGCTTTTATCTTGATTATGTTTTACACACACGCAAGACACATTAAGACAAGAATAGTTGTTGTAAAAGTTAACAAACACACCACAACCTAGGCTTTAGGACTGTATCCACTAAATTCCTACTTGAACTGAAGTTCAGCCGTGCTTATCCAGAGCGGACAACCTAGGATCTTGGCACCACAGGCTCCCCCTTACAGCGCACTCACTTCTCGGGGCTACCAAGATCCGCTTCCCAAGGGGCATGACTTCCCAAGGGACTGTTGCCTCTACTAAGGACCACGAGAATGTAGGATGTCTTCATGGGCATGGGTGACCCCTTGAGCCAGTGGATAGAAAGGATTTTGGCAACTAAAACATGGTTTTTAGTAAGGGCATTCCGTTTGGCAAGTGAATGATAAACTTCCGTAGAAGGTCTCCCAGCCCCGAGAATCGGGGTTTGATGCACCACAAGGGTATTGGAGGAGAGCTATCATGCAGCAATACCACCGACACAGCTTTCACTGTAATCGAGTTTTATATAGCGGCTGGAACGTTGACCTGGCTTTGGCCCATTATCGCTCTGAGGTCGTCCCTTGGCATACCCAATATCGAGTATCTTGGTCCAAGGCAGGCCTCCTATAGAAGTTACACGGATTTCTCTTACACCCAAGATCCACGAATGGCGAGGGGAGAGGATACATCCAATGCAACTCCTAGGGATCTAACATCGTAGACACGCCAGGCAGAAAAGAAAAAGGTTCTTTTTAAGCACCAAACGAAATGTTATCTAATCTAGGAAATCCACACACATAGTTTTGAAAGACACACAAAGTCTTTGACAACGTCCTGCAAATAAAGCATTAGTATTTTATGATCATGTCTTCATCCCACGATCGCCACATGCTACAAATAGACCATCAGTAACACAAAATCACCTAATCTATGTCTTAGAGAGTGATAGGAGCTTGAAATGTAGATTTTGATTGGTGCATGTGCTTACTATGAACCTAGGTGTGCTCTGACAATACAGATCTAGGTGTGAAAAGGAAGGCAGATAGTCATTATACCCTTCCAAGTGAGCTCCTTCCTTGCACCTACAAGCACAAACAAGGAAACCCAAGTTAGATATGCATGTTCACGTCGGATTCACCAAATGTAGGACTAGAAAAATGGGTTAAATGCATAACACACTATGAGGAAATCACAAAACTCAATAATCATGTGTTAGCACCCACTAGTCTACCATGAAAGCCAAACTAAACAAAAGAAAGCAAACATAATCAAAAACTCCCTTTTTCGTTTGTAGCTCCCATGTCCTTCTTTCTTCTCCAAATGATTGTAGCTCCAAAGTTGCTTATAGTGCACACAAAATTGAAGCAAAAGCCTATGATAGTGATAATGCCATGAGAATACTTGAAGTGTGATTTTATGTGAGAGAGAGAATGCAAAATGCAAATTAGAGACTCAAGACTTCAACATTCTAGGATTCAAGAGACTCAAGGACCCCAAAAATGGGAGGAAGAGTGTCCAATTTATAATTGACATGGAGGATGAGAGCATTGGATTTGTCACCCATAGATATGCGATGCGGCAAGAGATTCCTTTGAGAATCCATGACACATATGACAAAATATGCCAATTTTGAGATTCTATGACACATGCAAGTCAAATTTGGAAGAGAATCTATGACACATCATAAGATTCCTCAACCCACTTAAAGCCAAGAATCTATGACAAATAAGCCAAATAGGGACATGCGTAAGAGGTAATAATAATTCCTATGACGCATATGACAGAATATGCCAAAAATAAGATTCTATGACACATGAGAGTCAAATTTGGAAGAGAATCTATGACGCGTCATAAGATTCCTCAACCCACTTAAAGCCAAGAATCTATGACGAATAAGCCAAATAGGGACATGCGTAAGAGATAAGAATATTTGATTATGACAAATCTCAGCCAAGTGTCAAAGGAGAATCCACGAGGTGTCACATCCAAGTGTCATGATGATGAAATATTTTATGGAATATTTGAATTAGAAATCCTTTTATTCCACAAAATACGAATTAGTAGAAAATGGAATTAATGATGGAAAATGGAACTTAAGAAATTGTAAATTTCCATGGTTTGCAGATAATGAATCAATTAATTAATAAAATTAATTAATTGAGGATGATAATCAGGAAGAATAATTAGTGAGAATAATAGAATTAAATTATGGGTTATTTAATCCTATAGAGAAAATTAGTAGATGATTGGCCAAATTGATTAAATGAATGCGACCGTATCTTTTGATGAAAATGTGACGACGATGGATATCGAATAAGATGATGAAAAGGTAGACCAAAGCCATGGTCAAATTAATTGATAGATCAAAATTGATAACATGCCAAGGACACATGACATGAATTAATTGATATGTAACATTTAACCGACATTGTAAATGCTACAGGATTGAAATTGATTGATAAGTTTTGATCATAATAACACTGACAGACACTGTCAATATTATTAAAATGGTTGATGATGCCATGATCTGACATTGAAAGCCTCAACAATGTCAAATATTGAATGACATGAATGATATTTTGACCTAGTGCTGAGAGCCATGACAGTACTAAGGTCAGATTGATAAGATTGATAAGGCGATAGGTTTCCAAGGCACTGAAAGCCACAACAATGCCTAGGAGCGGATAAATGATGATTGATTTGGGATGTTTGATATGTTTCAGGTTGATTAGGATCGATTTCGAGTTGATTTGATATGATTCTGAGTTGATATGAAATTGATGTGAAAGGGGATACAAATGACAAAATATGGTCAATCTGGCCAAAAGATCGAAGTTAGTAGAATGAGAAAATGGGACAAATTAGTATGAAGAAGTGATGAATTCATAGATGCGAACCATTTTTGAGTGTCTACATTTTGCCCCTCTTTGATACAATGTGATTTAGAGTGTTGTAAGCAAGTTAGTCACTTATTTAGTTACTTGTAGTTGTAATTGCAAAGAAATAGTATAAACGTGACTAAAAATTTAGTGGTGTGACTAACATTTTTAGTCACATAATCAAATATTTGCCAAAATGTACTAGTGCAAGATTGGTAAGCAAAATCCTAAACCTAAGTTTACTGGTAACAATTTTAAATGCAAAAAAAAGGACACCAAGCACATGAATGTATGTCAAAGGCAAGTGATACACCTATTGCACCTAGATTTGAAGGAGATTACTACATCTGTTAGAAATATGGACATAGATCTCAAGAATACAGATCCAACACAAAATCCAACTAGATGCTTAAGAAGCAAGCACATGCACCTAAGTAAGGTAATTCTTACAATTGGGATTATCACATGGTACAATTGTCATTATTATGGAGATTATGGTCACATTCCATAAAATTGCATTAGGAGACATTTAAGAGGTAATTGTAAGAAATGGTTAAATAGAAGCTTAGTTTGCTTTAGTTGTCACAAGGTTGGACACATCATTAAAAATTGTAGGACTCGAGCACCAGCACCAAGCAATGAACACATCAAAGGAAAAGACAAAGTTACCATAGAACAAACAAAGAAAGAGATGAGTCAAACCTAGAGAAAGAAAGTAGAACCTAGAAGTAGTGGATCAAGTAAAGTTGAGATCATCCAATCAACGGATCAGATGATCATACCACTTTTGACTAAGAAAAGAAGGTATGTAAGGAACTATACACTTGAATGACAAATTACATACCAGTTCCTAACAAGAGATGTGATTGAAATTAAGTCCATATCTACATGAATCAAGATGCAGTAGGACAGATTTGAGAAAAGAATTGAGCAAAATAATTCATATGCATAATAGATGTCGAGTATCAATGTTATTTCTTGTAGCGATTGAGTAACGCCAGATAAGCCAATCATTCATACAAAATCAAGTTGATATGTTGATCAAGCTAAGTAATGGAGACCGAGTGATTGAAGGAAAGTAGTGCAAACACAATGTTATGTGAAGGCTGAGACAACTGTGATGCACCTCATACAATACAACACATTTATTGTAGACCTAATTCGATAGATTGAAGGTATATATCAATTTTTGGAAGTTTATTTTCATTCAATAAGTGATTTAGAGTATCCAGGTGATTTTAGTGAAAGTGTGAGCAAATCTTAGTGTGCCATCGACAAAACTATAGAATGAAGTAAGACTTGAACTGTCGTGTTTAGTTGATTTTGAAGTTGTTGAAGTTAAGTCTCTTATTTTCAAAATGGAATCTTTTGTGTCTGTGTTTGTCCAAGAAATGTTGAGGGAAAGAAACACGTAAATTGTGAAGAATGATCAATGTCTTCCACCAAATTTAAAAGCATACCCTAACATTGCAATGATTAGAGATACATCTAGTGCTTCATCATAGATTCTACCTAGAGTTTTGATGGTTCACAATGTTCGATCATGTTACATGTGTAAGGTTGCAAAGATTGGAGATTGTGCGTTGTGAGTTGCATATGATAAACTATGTGACAATGGAACCCTAAAAGATGAAAACAAGATTGTTATCGAGAAAGAGCTTACTTGTGCCCTAGCATTTCCCAAAGTATTCAAAGTAGAATGAATAAATTTTGTACTGAGCTAAGTACATGATATGAAATTATTGTTAGAAGGTAGAATCTTACCGAGTTATAGGTTATCCAACCATGGATAGGGCAAAAATGATGAGATTTGCAACAAAAAATATCATTGAAGACCATACGAAGGCCAAGTGGAACAATCATGGAATGTTTATTGATGGAATTGAAGATCCTATTGTTGGATTTGTAGTGCATGTGATTGCACACAAGTTTTATTAGTTGAGCCTACTAAACAGTGTTCCATGCATCACAGGTGACCTAGGTTACAAAATTGTGAAGAAAGATCATAGCTATGACCTGGCCAAGCTACAACTACAACTGTTGTCAAAAAATCTTGGAGCAATTTGAAAAATTAAGAATACATCTTGTAAGTTTAGATCTTTTCTAGTTTGTATATTTTTCTATGTATAAAATTCATTTCGTACTATTGGAATTGTGGCATGGGACATAACCAAACCTATCACCAAGCAAATAAATGTTTTCATTAAACAATTGGGTGAAAATGTTGAGATTAAAATGGATAATTCCTTTGAGGAGTTTAAGGGTAAAATGAAGAACATAATGAGGATCTCTGTTGGAATATTCAAATATGGAAAGAGTACTTATGAGAGGGGGGGGGGGGATGAATCATAAGTATCACACTTTAGCCAATAAAACTTTTAACTGCAAGTAAATTGCATGCATGTAAATATATCAAACAAATATGAAACCAAACACATGCATCAACAACACATAACACTGGAATTTGGTAACCCAAAAACCCTCCAGGAATAAGAAGGTAAAACTGGGGTGAGGATGATACCCACAAAAATTACTGTAGCAATATTGTTCAACCACTTCTGATGGTCTGCCCTGTTAAAGGCTTTACACTATATCAATAGTGACCTGGTTAAAGGCTTTACAAACACTTAACATGAAGTGTCACCCTGTTAAAGGATTTTAATCACCTAATTAAAGGATCTGATGAAATAGCTATCAAGCTAACCTATTACCATAGGATTTTCATTCTAATACAATTTCTAGAAAGTATTAGGTATAATGAACCTGATAGTTTACAATCCTTGATTGCTAAATGCAGGCACTTGTTTTGCTTTCTCTGATCTTGATCCTTTTGTGATCTGATAACCCTCGCTTCTGAAAATAGTTTTCCTTGTGCACCCTTGTGTGTCCACTCATATATATTTATAATGAAATTTCATCTTCCTTATAAAGACTTCAAGGACTTAGGGTTAGATATGGATCTATGATCCACATTGAATCTCAATTTCCTGCTCAATACTTAGTCTTTTACTGATTGGTTGCATGCCTTTATCATTTTTCTTATTGGCTGCATGTAGATTGCATAGGAAATATAAAAGATTCAATCTCATCATTAAATCCTTCGAGATTTTCCTTATGTCGGTTGCAAAAACTGTTTGCATCATAGTTTGTGCAATTACAAACTCTTATGCTGATATTCTGAGTTACTCAGCTCCTGAAGCATTGCTGATGCTCGGCACATGTTGTTTCCTAGATAGCTCGGCACCTAAACAAGACTATATCACCCGGCACCTATTGTTACTTGGCACTTGTTAATACTCGACACTTGTTAACACTCGACATTTGTTAACACTCGGCACTTGTTAACACTCGGCACTTGTTGACACTTGGCACTTGTTGACACTCAACACTTGTTGACACTCGACACTTGTTGTTTGTTCGGCATTATTCAGTGGAAAAATGGTTAAGTGTATTGACACTCAGTTGTCAAATTTATTCTTTAAGCTAACAATCTCCCCCTTTGACATGAGTGGCAAAAACACTTAACTAAGATCCTTATGACTCCTTATTAGTTGATCCTATATGTACACTTAGTGAGTTCTGTCCTGTTTCTGCATTCTGACTGATCAAAATTTGCTATCTCCCCTTTTATCATACTTATCATTTCATTCCTGTACTTAACTCCCCCATACTTAATCTCTTCTTATCACTCCCCCATACTTATTCTCCCCCTTTTTGACACTTATGTCAAGGGTCTTACAAGGAAATACCATACTTGGCCAAAAATGTACTATTTACTTCAAGGAGTACCTTCAAAGCTGCATCCCAATTTGCTAATGTGACATCCAATATCTTATGCTAGATGGCAATCTTTGCTGCTAGGTGTACAAGTCCATCAGATGAAGAAAGATTGGGGTCTTTCTTGAGGACTATCTTTGCATTTGTCTGCTCCTTGTGAAGTAGTTCCAAATGAGGAGTTATTGATGATTGAATTTGCATTAATTTAGCTTTTGTGGTTACCTCCTCTGCTGCTAAGACAACTAACTCTCTTTGTGTGTGAAGCGATTGGGCAAAATGCTTCTCACTCTGAGCTGGATTTGTGGGGAGTTGCATGTTAGAAATCTTCAGATTTTTTTCCAAGCTCAGTATTTTCTGGCTAGTGTCCTGTGTGAATGTGGAAAAATCACACAACTTGTTGTACAGGGAAAAGATGTTTCCTAGTACAGTTTTAACTGTTTTTATTTTCTTTGCCAGTTCTTCTTATGACAGTGTTATATCACCGGATATTTTACTATTTACCTTGCCTTGGAACTTCCTTTCTGACCATTCGAGCAATCCAACGTTTGTTTCCTGGTCTTCATTAGTCACCTAGTCAACCATATCAGATAGTTGCTCTATAATTGGTCTTGACTCATCTAGAGACTGTAAGCAAAAAGCTTCTATGAATATGTCTTTGATTTCATTCAATGTAAGCTTATGCTTGTGTTCTTTTCTTAGTGCTTCTTGTCTCCTTCTTCTGTCCAATGCACTCTGAATTTCATTGATCTTTTCTTCAGTAAGAGTGCTAGATTCATAATATGGGATCTTTATTTCTTCATCAAGCTCAGGAACTCTATAGTGAAGTTTCCTGACTGCCTTTGATGAGCTCGAGCCTGGTGTCCTGATTTGTAGCTATAACCCATCTGTGCTCGGCTGCTAAAGAGTCTGTGTTGGAGTACCAGATTTTGGTAATGCAACTAGTGTTTGTTTTGCAGTCTCCTCCTTCTTCTTTGTCTCATCTTTTTCTTCAGCTTGAGTATCCCTTTTATGATCACTAGGTGGGGTTGAACTTGTTGGTTGTTTAGATGTTTCTTTTATTTCCCCTACTGCTGTACTCGGAATTTGAAGTGTATAAGTGACTACATTTGGTGGAGGTGGTGGTGGAAGAAATAGAATACCAGTAGTTTGTATGGTCAAAGGTGGCACTTGTGCTTTTACCTTGACTATCTCTGTTTTAACTTTTGGATTCTGTAATTCATCAACACTGACCAATACAGGATTTGCACTTAATTTTGCTACTAGTGATGATTGGTCAAGGATTTCTAAATCCTTTGCAGTTAATGGATTGATGTTTGGATTTGAAGTGTCTGTAACATCTTTTATTTTTATAATATCTGTAGGTGTGATGATGGCATGAGGAGGACTAGGAGGAGATACCTATGTGTCTTGCATACTTTGATCTTGTGGCTCAGATGTATCTTTCTCTTCCTCTTTCTCCTCTGTATGTGCCTTTTCTTCCTTTTCTTCTTTACTCTTCTTCTCCACTTGTTCCTTCTCTTTTTCTTTGGTTCCTGACATCTTCTTTTCCCTTGTCTTGGCACTTGCCTCTGCCTTATATTCTTCATTATACACATCTTCTATTTTCTTGTAAACTATTTTACACAATCTTGTGGATTTAGTAACTACCTCTTCAATTTTATTCTGCAATATGCTGAATGCTCTATGCTTGGGAGTGAATCTATTATTATGCCTTTTACTGCATTTGTTACTTGATCTTTAGTCAAATCATGCAACAATCTGGCTAATGTTGACTCCCTTATCTCTTTTTCCATTTGTAAACAAAAATGCCATTTATCCTCTACAATTTTATACAATTCTTTTGGCATAGATTCATCTAATTCTAGAGGTGTGTGCTTATATTTAGCCATCATAGCATACACAGATTCCTCTAATTTATTTTTCTCTTCTTTGGTGAGCTTAGAAAAATTCAGGTTCTTTAAACCTTTCAAATCATCATTCCTAATTTTTGAACATAATTTGTCAACAACAGTCTGAGGTTTGTGTCTTACCACTTGAAATTGACTGTTATCCTTTGATTTTGTCTTATCCTCATCTGTTTCAAGCTGGGGAATACATTTTCTTTTCTTAGACTTGACAACAGTCTTCTTTGAGTCTTTCTTCTTTCCTTTTGCCTCCTCTTGGGCTTTTTGTGTTGCAGCCCTTGTGGTAGGTCTCTTTGGTGCAGGAGCAGCTACTTTCTTTCCCTTGGATTGAGGAGTAGGAGGAGTTGTGGCTTTTCTTTTAACTGGTGCTTCCTTGGCTTCTTCTTCCTCAGCACTTTCCTCTTTATCTTCTCCTAACCCTTGAGTCAGACCTTGAGGTTTATCTCCCTCTTCTTCAATGTCTTCTCCTTCCTCTTCTGTTGTTCCTTCTTCTTCAATGCCAAATTTTCTCTTGATTTGTCTCACAATTTTTTCTTTCTTCTTTACTGCAGAAGCAGTCTTCAAATCTGTTATCACCCTTGATTTAACAACATCATATGTTCCAAAAGTTTTTGCACTTTTATCAGCTTCTTCTGCAAGTAGGGTTGTTATTGCTACAGAAGCTTGATCAATATCAAGTTCATAACCTAGTGGCCTAAGCCATCTTACTCTAGGTATAACTACTTGTATATAGGTATAATCTATATCTACAAGAAAACAAATGTCCTTTTCATATTTCTCAGTTAATGAGACTGGAATCCTCATTCTTTTTTTCGTGGACTTTTTGAAGTCCTCAAAGTAACTAGTCATTTGGGCATCAAAAATTTCACCCATCTGTTCAATGTATCCATTGATTTGTTCAACAATTGTTTTGTCTGGACTCCATCTTACCTTACCCATAGAAGGGAATTCTTTCGTCAGATAGAAAAACATGCACATCAAAACTAATCCAAATTTGCATTGAGCTACCTTGTTCTTCCTTATAGCTCCCAGATTTTCATTAATCTGTTGAAACATGAGCTCTGCTAGATCATAAGTGTGATCCTTTTTTATTATCTTGTATGCAACATCAACTGCTATACAAGGTACACTGTTTAACCTGCTTGATTGATATAATTTGTGTGAAATGATTCTCACAACAAAATCTAGTAAGGGATCTCTGACTATGTCGATAGTCATTCCTCTATTGTTCCATTTTGCACCTATGTTTTTTCTCTATTACTTCCCTTTTGTCACTTTGTAGGGTCTTTGGCCGATCTAGGGTTGGAATACTAGTAACCCTATGAACAGTTTTCTTGGTGAATTTTACTAGCCCTAACTCTAACCAAAAAGCTCCATCGTGTATTCTGCTCAAAACTATCTATACCCATTCAGTTTTGAAAATAATCAAAAATTCTAGGGTTTTGGTTAATCCTTTTCTTTCTATTACTGAGAACTCATCTTTCAATCTTTTGTTCTCACATAGTTTTTCATATGCATTATAGATTTCTAAATCTCCCATGGCTCCAATTTTGCAGTTATAACATCGGAGAACATCTTGGACCATAACAACTTTATTCGAAATAACTGATAATGCACCTACGGGATCATTTTTGTATGCTACTTTTGGAATGGGCTTAAATTCAGGTTGTTTAACTTCATTGCTGACCAGTTGTATCTCATGACTCTCTCTACCCTTAGTGGTTCCTGACCCAGATGCCATTGTTTGCAAAACTAGGGTTTACAATTTAAACAAGTTTATGAATTCTACGTAGCTCAGCACTTAAGTAAAATACCTCAAATCGATGAAACTTGTCCTGAATTACTGTTGAAATCTTCACAAATGGCTTCTGAGCTGATCTTGATCTTCTCCGCTCTTCTCGGCTTTGCTTCTCGTTTGAATGGTGGGAAAATGATCAAAAATTGGATTTATGTACCCTTCAAAATAGAGTAATTAATGCTTAGTGCACTGCCAACTGTCTACTTGGCACCTGAAAGGTTTCAACATGACTCAGCTCCCATTGTGTTTCACTTTGCTCGGCTCCTATTGATATTTCACAGCTTGCCATCAACTATCAACTCGGTCACTGTTAGTAACTCGGCACCTAAAGACAACTTTGACAAATCTTGCAAAGTTTTCAATTTTGACTTAGCATCTTTGCTTATGCTGATTTCTTCTTTGCAGTTCTTCTATGTCTTGGGACTTATTTATGATGTAACTTGGTTTATCAATCCCACACACTTATTCTTGCTTAATTTGATGAAGTATGATCACTTGACCTATTAGGTGAAGTGATCTCTGCACTTGATGTGTTATACTCATCTTTCTTCTTCCATGTCTTATTCATTTCACTTCTAATATGTCCAACATCTATCTTTGCCTTTCCATTGCTGAACTCAGAACTTGATGCCTTTGACCTTGTTGGGCAATTCCTACTGACATGACTAGTTTTTAAGCAACTGAAACATGTAGTTTGATTCAACCATCTTTTGTAGTTCCCTCTAAAGTGTGTTCTTATGTAGTTCTGTGGTATATGTCCATATTCTTGACAATAGTGACAGTTGTACCTGGTGTTGTAATCCCAAAATTCATGGTTTGATGTTTTTGCTAGTTGATTTAATGTCCACATAGGCTTTGATCTACATTCAAAAGCTCTATGACCATATTTTTTGCAATTATAACAATGTCCATCAAATCTTGATGTCTTAGTAGTTTTGGTTCTGCATTCATATGCTTGATGACCCTGCTTCTTGCATCTATGACAATGGTTTATACTTTTAGGTTTATCATGCTGATGGGCATTCTTGCTTCTACATACATTAGATGTATGTCCTTTCTTTCCACAGAAATGACATGTAGGTTTAACATATTTACCTTTATCACTTCTTTGTTATGCACTCTTTGATGATTCTCCAACTTCAGTGCTGTTGTATCCAAGTCCTAATGTATCATGGGTTGATCTTGGGAATTTCAGTAATTGCTCAAAATATTTGATGGCTTCACTTGACTTGTTGAGATTCTCTGCCACCTCTCTTTCTCTGTTCAATTCATTTTGCATCTTCAGAGTAGAGATCTCAATATCTTTCACATTGAGTTAATGATGAAGGTTCATCATTTGGGCAAGTGTATCCATCTGCATGTTTGAGATCCTTGTCAATTCAGTACATTTTTCTTCAAGTTTGTTTGCAAGATTTCTTTTGTCATTTTCCATCATGACCTTATCATCAACTGCTCTTTTCTTTTGTTCAGTAATTTCACATATCATTATGGCCTGTGATTCATGTTCCATCTTGAGAGATCTTATCTCCTTTGTTTGAGCTTTGTTTTTCTCCATCAGTTCTGCTATTGCTGCATCAAACTCTTTAGTGTCTCCATTGGAAAATATGTTGGTGGTATCAATCTCTTTGTAGTTTATCTCATTTTTGGCTATGGCTAGATCCTTCCTTTTTTTTAATGAATTTATCAACTTGTTTCTAAATTCCTCAAAGCTATGCAGAGCAAGTTGCACATCTATCACTTGATTTTCAATGATCTTTCCAAGTTTGAAATCTTCCATATTTAGATCTTTTCCTCCAAGCTGTTAGGCTTTTTCTTGTGAGAACCTGAACAAGCTTTGATACCAATTGTTGGAATATTCAAATATGGAAAGAGTACTTATGAGAGGGGGGGGGGGGGGGGGGGGAGGTGAATCATAAGTATCACACTTTAGCCAATAAAACTTTTAACTGCAAGTAAATTGCATGCATGTAAATATATCAAACAAATATGAAACCAAACACATGCATCAACAACACATAACACTGGAATTTGGTAACCCAGAAAGCCTCCAGGAATAAGAAGGTAAAACTGGGGTGAGGATGATACCCACAAAAATTACTGCAGCAATATTGTTCAACCACTTCTGATGGTCTGCCCTGTTAAAGGCTTTACACTGTATCAATAGTGACCTGGTTAAAGGCTTTACAAACACTTAACATGAAGTCTCACCCTGTTAAAGGATTTTAATCACCTAATTAAAGGATCTAATGAAATAGCTGTTAAGCTAACCTATTACCATAGGATTTTCATTCTAATACAATTGCTAGAAAGTATTAGGTATAATGAACCTGATAGTTTACAATCCTTGATTGCTAAATGCAGGCACCTGTTTCGCTTTCTCTTATCTTGATCCTTTTGTATATCTGAATACCCTCGCTTCTGAAAATAGTTTTCCTTGTGCACCCTTGTGTGTCCACTCATATATATTTACAATGAAATTTCATCTTCCTTATAAAGACTTCAAGGACTTAGGGTTAGATATGGATCTATGATCCACATTGAATCTCAATTTCCCGCTCAATACTTAGTCTTTTACTGATTGGTTGCATGCCTTTATCATTTTTCTTATTGGCTACATGTAGATTGCATAGGAAATATAAAAGATTCGATCTCATCATTAAATCCTTCGAGATTTTCCTTATTTCGGCTGCAAAAACTGTTTGCATCATAGTTTGTGCAATTACAAACTCTTATGCTGATATTCTGAGTTACTCGGCTCCTGAAGCATTGCTGATGCTCGGCACCTAAACAAAACTGTATCACTTAGCACCTACTGTTACTCGACACTTGTTAATACTCGGCACTTGTTAACACTTGGCATTTGTTAACACTCGGCACTTGTTAACACGAGTTCAACACTTGTTAACACGAGTTCAGCACTTGTTAACATGAGTTCGACACTTGTTAACACTCGACACTTGTTAACATTTGACACTTGTTGACACTCGGCACTTGTTGTTTGTTCGGCATTGTTTAGTGGAAAAATGGTTAAGTGTATTGACACTCAGTTGTCAAATTTATTCTTTAAGCTAACAGATCTCATAATCTATGGTAGATCATTAATAGGAAGATATTTGTTTCATGGCAGACACAAATTTCACTTATGCACATGTAGTGTTACCTAGATTTGCATGCTTGAGACCAATGCAATATGAAGTAAATGTGGATGAAGCCGCTAAAATAGTAATTGCATTGTTATTTGAGTAAATTGATAATAATTATGAGCCCTTCAATAATTATGAGTCAACCAAGATTAAAATGATGATGCAAATGAAAGTGCCCAAGATGGATAGGAAAAGGAGAAAGATGATAGCAAATCTTGAGGGAAAACTTGGGGAAGGACCACTTTAGATAACAAAGGGAAAAGGTGAAGATGATAAATTTGATGAAGAAGAAGAGGAGGAGGACGAATCAAAGGGTAAAGAATTAGTTGTTGATGAGCCCAAGGCAACCAATCAGAAGAAAATTGTGATTTTTGACCCTAAATAGAAGATGGATCTTAAGAAAAGTGTGAAGAAAATAGTTACGCCTCCTATGTTTGAGTCTATGAGAAGGATAATTATAAGATCCAAAGTAGCACATCCTCTAGCTACTAAAAAGAAGAAAATCCCAATGAAGAGGAAGCATACTGCAAAAGGGACTGAGCAAAGTCCACTAAAGAGACCATGAAGGAAGTTATTTGTCACATTTGATGAGGAGGAGGACGAAGGAGAGAAAATAGAGTATGATGATTTGAGCAAGCTTCAAAGTATACCCAAGTGACCTCCTATGAAAATTGATCAGGTATGTGAGAATATCAAAAACTCAATATGCATAGCAAGATTTAAAAAAATTAAATATGATTCTTTGAGTAAGGAAGATCAAGAGAAAATGGAGAAGGTCATGCTAGATATGATGGTAAAATTCAAATATATGCCTATAGAATTAGGCAAAGGTATTCCTGAAGATTTGTAGAATAAATTAGATGCAAAATGGAAGTAGGCATCATCCACTTAAAGGAAAATAAGGGAAACCACATTGGCCAAAACAATGCCTAACTTAGGGAAGACATATATATCTTTTGCCCTAAGAGATTTTGCTAATAAATTTGTGCCAAAAGTAAGGTCATACAAAATTTGGAAGAATAAATCAAACGAGGTTTTACAGGAAGCATTTTGATATGGAAGAAAGCATTTGGATTGTTACTTCCATTGATAATAGAGGAGAAAGAAGAAGAAGGAAAAAATGTTATTGAGTTAGATAATTAAGAAGATTATGATGCACTAGATAATCTGGTAGAGGCAATCAGTACAAAGGAAGAAGAGAGTGAGCAAGACGTTGTCACTATAGAGAATGTTCCTGATTCATTACCATAAAATTAGATTAACTTAACTAAGGAATAAATGAGAAATGCAGATACAAACACCTTAGGCACCCCTCTCCCATGCACCAATCTAGTTTTGCTACAAATACAAGATTATCCAAGGGTTGACAATGCATCAACTAATGGTTTTCAAGTTACATAAGTCATGGTTGTGGATTCAGGTATGAGTGTAAAAAAGAAAGGTAAGCATATTATCGTGCTACCCAAGTTCACTCATGTAATTGAAGGGCAACAAAAAGAGAAAGATGAAGCATAACAATATGATTAAGATGCTCGAGGATAAAATGTTGAGGGAGTTAAGGAGGCTAAATCATCTAAGACGATAGAGACCAAGAAGCCAAAACAACAAGAGGCTATTCAAGGCCTCATTCAACTATCAAGTGTTTTTTTGGTACAAACTAATGCATATAATGTTACACCTATTCAATATGTTACATCTACACAACAGGGGCACTCTTCTGCCGAATAGAAAACACTTGAATTGAGTACTCAGGGGAAATAATTGCAAATATCATTGTTGAGTGTCAATACCCCAAGGTCTTAAATAATAGAGAAGAAGATTGAGTCACCAAAGACTTTAGTGAGTTTAGATGAGGTTGTTACATTACCCAAATATGACCCTAATAATATGAAATTGGAACAAATGCAAAATCTACAAGCTTTGTCGAGCTGTAAGATAAAGCAAGAACAACTAAAGAGGGAGTTTAAGTAGAAGCAAGTACTCCATGACATTAAAGATATTTTTGTGGATACATTTGATATTCATGATGTGAATGAGAAATAACTAATTTTAGAACAGTTAGTTCATATAGTTGACAATATAAATAATGAGGATATAGAGACCAATGAGAAAATGATGCGATGGTCTGAGAAAAAGTTTGAGCAAAAAGTTTTGGAGAAAGTCTCAACATAAATTGCAATAAAACAGGTTGAGATTTCAAACCTTGCAACTAGTTTGAAAGGAATTTTGCAGACCATTCATTCTTTGTATATAAAACTTTGTGATGTTGATTTCTTCACCATGGAGAATCAATGCTCAACTGATCAATTACACACATATTTGAAGGCTAGTGCCAATTCTTTGAGCAAGAACACAAGTTCAAGCTCTCATTTCTTTAATAAATTAACATGTTGTGAAGGAAGATTAGCTGAGTTGATGACCAAAGACAACATCATAAAAACTAAACCAATTTCAATTCAAACCATGTTGCTACCTCATATGGAGGTAATGCAGAAGAAACTATCAGTTGCAATAGACTTAGTCAAGCTAGATCCACATCTATCTATTGCAGATAGTTTAGTTGATCTAGCTAGCCAATTAGAAATCTAGATTCAGGTGTTAGAATCAACAAAATCAAGATGGAATCAAGGATTTGAGGTGATTTTACTAGATCACAGAACATTTTTGGACAATTACCAGTTGACCCCTACAAAACCCAAGCCATAAGTGTCAAAAACAAGGGGGAAATTATAATGACACAATATAGGGAAAATATTAATCATGCCACAACCACAAAGGGGGAAATCAAAATTAGATATCAAGGGAAATCATAAATTTGAATTAGATATATGAAATGAAATATCAAATATCACAAATCATAGGTATGAAGAGGTATGTACATATATTGTATATATTGAAGTCAAGTTTTTTTGAAGACCAAATCACAGTCTAAGGGGGATTGCTATTTTTTTGTTATTTTGAAAATTTGATGGATTGCTAAGCCATGACAAAGTGTTTTTGCCACTAATGTCAGAGGGCTAGAATGTTGATCTCTAAGCTTTATTGCCTTTAGTGCCCAACACTTAGTCATTTTCTAGGCAACATTAGTTAATCATTATTGCGACCGAGCTACCTAACGAAGGTTGAGCTACATGGACTTATTTACATTTTTAGTACATGCCAAGCAAGTCAAAGGTTGCCAAGCACCCTAGTGTAGACCGAGTCATAATATATGCTGAGTAGAGGATAAGCAAAGCCAAGCACCATGAAGATAGTTCATGCTAAGCGAGTCAGTAACTATCGAGCATACAAAACACGAGGGACAACATGAATGTTAGTTATGATAGAGCGTCAAAATATTCAATTGTCGAGTAAAACAATTTTTGCATGTGTTTGTAATGGCATAAACACTTATGTAAATCATTTTGGCTGACTCCTATGCAATATTTATGGATTGTAGAGATAACTAATGAGATAATTACACATTTTGTCAAATGACATCAATCCCTAGGAAGGAAAAGTAACCAATTAAAAAATTTGAAGGACTAAGCGGTAAAAGGGTGATTCTGGATCGTTGATTTTGATCTAGAACCTTCTCTAGTTGTCTTTTTAAGATGGACTCAAACCCTAAATCATTGTGTGTGTGAAGGAAGATCATGAATATGAATGTGCAAAAAGGCTAAGGAGAGAGAAAAGAAGGCGAAGTTTGATACAGTGATCGGATAGAGCAACCTAGCAGTAAAGGGTAGAACATAGAAAATCAGACAAGTAGATCAATTCAGATAAGGAATGAGAATATCTTTAATCTAGCATCAAGAACTAGGCGAAGGATCAGGTACTAAGACATTATAGCTAGTGTATCAGGGCAAATCTCTTAACATAGTGATTTTAACAGACCTAGTTAAATCTCCTAACATAGTGCTTACTTCATTGAAAGTTTAAATCCTTTGATCAAGGTAGACTTAATAGTCTTGTAAAGCTTTTAACAATGCAGACCCCTCACAAGGTAGATTATCAAAAGTGATCAAAGTTGTAGCCCTAATAGGTAAACTGTATTGCTACAATAGTGAAGATTTGTGGTTGTCGTCCCCATTCCAGTTTTATCTTCACCTTAGAGGGTTTCTGGAGAATCAAAATATTTGTGTTATGTGTTTACATTTATTTTCATGTTGATGGATGTGATGCATAGTTATATCTAATTCAGTTTTACGATTTATGTTTGCATGGTGTATGATCTAAGATACGAGCTAGATTATAAGTGAATGTAGTTAATATATTATTTTATTTCAAGGAGTTAAAAGTTTTATAGATCCTGATTCACCCCCCTCTTAGTATCTTGTTTCCTAATAAGGTTTCCAACAATTTTGACATCATTGACAATCAATGCTGACATTAATTTGTTAAGTCTAACTATCTTGTCATCGGGTTGTTTGTGGATCTACAATTTTAGGTGGAGGACAAGGATTGGGTAAATCACATGCTTTCATGTGTTGTGGAGTTGACTATTTTATCTTTGGGGCGACTTGGTCAAGTCAACATGTGCATGAGAACTATATGATGATGTGTGGATATTTTCTTGATGCTAAGAAATTTTGGATCAATCCTTTTTGAGGTTGACATTATTGCATTTATGAACAAGTATATATGAACATCTTCCACAACATTTTAAAGTGAGAAAAAATATACAACTTATGACAACAATATATATGCAATAATCTCTTAGATGAAGTGCTCTGTATGGTAAAAATCATTGGAAGTATATTTCATATATATGCAAGGTGCAAGCTTAGTAGTTCAATTTGTATACTTGAATAATGAGACCTCTTTTGGTAGTGATTCTTTAAGGACAACAAAACCTTTACAATGAATCGTTGTTATACTTTTTGATGATTATAATATGTCAAGAAATCCTCCTTTGTATAACTTAACTTATTTATAATTCCTAAATAAAATATTAGCATCATTTGTTACGTTCCTCTCTATTTGTACATTTACTTACTTTGAATCATTAAATTATGTTTTTGAAATATTAAGCAGTCAAAACAAAGGGACTGACCCTTACAAAACAAATTGATAAATTATCAACAATTACCAACAATGGAAAAGAACACCCCCAACCTACATTAACACTCCAAAAATAATAACTAACAACAAAGTAACAACATTCAAAATAAAGAAATTAACAAACATTTATCTTAGATAACCTGTAACCAAATTAAAGAGTTTTTTAAACAAAAACATCAAAGCCTTAATCCTGACCAAGTTCAAATACAAGCAAAACCAAGAACACAAAAACGCATGAAAACATACGCTAACTAAACTTTCCCCTATTTTTTTTTCTCTTTAAGGAGAATCATTAAATCATGTTATGTAGCATTAATAATTTTAAGAATATTCTAATTCATCGTACTTTATCTAATGTTCAACGTTCTAATCCATAAAAGAACCTTTCTATCGCTTCATGTAACATGATGCTAATTGTACTCTTATCGGGAATCCCCTCCGTAATGAAAGAGTTAATTATTAAATTAATTTGATAGGGTCCCTTTTTCCTCTTATGGGAAGAAAGGGTTTTGTCTTAAACACTTGACTTGGCAGTACCCCGTACGCTCCGTTTTCCCTCCGAAGGGGTTAGAAAGCTGTATAAGTTTTCAACCAATGCTCACACTTCCTAACTTTCATGTCATCTTTTCACATTAAAGTAGGTGACCCTGACCTTTCACATGGGTTGTGTACATTTTCCACCCACTCAAACAATTTCTTATCCTCTCTTTCCACAAAACCCCTGAAAAACTCAGCACACCTGCGATAAGACTGCTGTCTATAGATCCCATGAGCCGTTAATTTATATTACTATTAAATTCAATCTAAAAATAGGAACCCAAGCCAGGAAATACCAGCATTCTGATAGCATTATTCTTCATCTCTTTCGTTAGGTTGAGTATATTCAGTTATTTTTTGAATTTTGTTTTCCAGGGACTTGTATGTAGTAAGGGAGGGCCCAATATCACTTATGCAAAGGTGGGATTGCGAATTCAAGTATCCTTGAGCGAACAAAATCAGGCCACCATAGAAGGTATGTGCGATTGTTATCAGACTAGCAAACAAAAAAATGTATACTATTATATTCAATAATTTAGTGTGGTCGCTTTGCCTTCTCTTCCAATCCATTATCATTTGTTTTCTATTTTGTTTTCTATTTTGTTCAGGTAATTTGTATAGAATATTCTACTCAGGTCATTTCTTGTGCAGGTTAGCATCAAGGAGGAGCAGTTTTTCATGTGTTTATTGCCATTGGTGGGCGGTCAAAATCAGCAGGACTGAAGGCAAGGAAAATTAAATGATATGATGTTGGGTTGAGTTGGTATTGATTATTAGTGATATTAGTAGCATTATTTTAAGTTGGCCAGGGGATTTTTTTATAGGGGGTAGATATGGATCTCAGTATGAGCAGGGATATACAAGTGTCAATGCCAATGCCAACGAATTATCACCACCAGCAGCATATGCAGGAATCTGCAAGGATTCAACAGATTTATAGCAAGAGCGGAAGCTTTGGTGGTGTCGTGGAGGGAATGAGTCCACCTGAGGATCTGAGGTCTCAGGTTCAAGCCATGAGGCCTCCTCCTCAACCTCTTCCTCATCACGTTCATGAAACAGTGGCACCCACAACAAGGCCTCTTCCTCCTCCCGTCCTCGAGGACATGAGGAGTACCCAACATCAGGTTAGTCAAGGGAGGCAATACCCACAACATGAAACCAACAGGAACAATAACAATAATATTAATAATGCGGATGGTATTATGCTCAATAAGCCTGTCAAGTACAGAGAGTGCAGAAAGAATCATGCCGCAAGCATTGGAGGGTATGCGGTTGATGGTTGCGGAGAGTTCATGCCTAGCGGCGAGGAGGGAACACCTGCAGCTCTGAAATGTGCAGCGTGCAGTTGCCATAGAAATTTTCACAGAAGGGAAGTTGAAGGGGAACCAAGGTGTGATTGCCATCACACCCGCAGGTGAAGGACTGTTAGGGTTTCTAGGGTTAGGGTTTAAGAGACAGGGTTTGCAAGAAGAAGACGAAGAAGAAGAAGGAATATTTGTCTGTTTTATTTGTACCTGAGTCATTTGTATTTTGAGATTTAGTAATTTATCATTGAGAAAACTTTGTGGTATTCTCAGAAGAAACTAGGGCAGTCATTCAATTGGGATTTTTTATGGTTTGTGCGTGTAAGTTCTCACCTTTTAGGTATTAGTGTGGATGCATTGTGGTTGATACGACTTTGTATGGATGCAGTCTGGGTATAAAGGTTTTGTTTGTATGGATGGATGTGCATATATGTGTTTTTCATATTACGTGTTTATGTTATTTGCATTGCAGCACTGGGAGAAATAAAGTAAAACTGCAGAAATTGTTTTATTCTTTTCTTAGTTTTAGTGTCTTCATATTTGTCTTCCTGCAAACTATATCATGATGCAAAATGGTTATCTTTTGCTAAGGAATGCTATTCAATTTTATTGGTTTCTTCTTGTAATTTCTTGGTTTTTCCTTCATGGGTGGATGCAGTTATTCTGAAGTTTAAAATGATTATGTCGTTTTTATATTTCATGGTAAAGTTTTGCTTTGGCAAATGAATAAGACAAGCACTAAATGTCACTATTATAATTGAGAAAGGCATTGATTTGCTTCAGGTTATTAACAGTGTCTCTTCTAACAATTGTGTCCCTCCTTTTAGAAAGCTCAATCATTTGCAACATTCTCCATTCACCATTTATATTTGAGAAGATGGGAAAGCTGATTCGTTTTGAAGATTTACATCTTCTATATTTTATTTATAAAATGCTTATTGCATTGGTGTACAGAATGATATTATATAATATATTTGAAGATAATTTGGGCATTTGTCAGCCCATTTTTTTCGCATTTGTACTGCACAATTTGACCAATTATATTGTCATTCTTAATAATTTAATTCATACCATAAGCTTGCTGACGAAAACCTATTCTCAGCAGGTCAGGGAGATCTATATAAAAAGCAATCAATTACTTTTTATTTGTCATGGTTAGCTTTTTGAATTGGTGTGTTGGCAGATCTCTTTATTTTAATGAAATTATCAAATATGTTTGGATGCACTTTAGAAAGACATACTATTCTGCTTAATGGTTTAAATAGTGCTTGTTTGTGAATAATTTGCATTCCTACAAAATGTATTGTTATGCAATGCTCTGGTGTGCATCTCCATTCACCGGAAACCTTCAAGATGTGGGCACACTAAGATGTTTTGCAGTTTTATGCGTGGTGTGGAATACGAGCCTATAGTATAATATACTTTCAAATTTGTGCCTTTCTTCTTGCATTCTGGTGTTTATCTCCATTTGTCATAAACCTTCGAGATGCAGTTAAACAAAGCTGTTTTGCAGTTTTAGTACCTGTTGTGTGAAATACGATCCTATAGTATGAAATATACTTTCAAACTTGTGCCTTTCTCTGTGTATTTTTGTTGAACATTTTCAGCAAAACATATAATACCCTTGGTAGTCAAATCCATGTTTTGCACCATCTCTTTTTCTTGAAACTAATTTTAGTAGACAAGGTAGGACTACATAATTTTATAAAAGCAAAGCATTTATATTTCTGTACCACTTTGCATTTTGTATTGAAGACATTTTTAACAGAAACTGTATTTTCAGCGATTTCTTGGATTCAAAAGTTATAACGGGAAGAGTTATTCCAAAAATTCTTGGTTGTTAAAAGTAAAAGAGATTGGGCATTTAAAGATTATTTTTAGTAATATCTGTAATCCATAAAGACAAGACTTGGACTTGGTGTGACTTACCCAACTTGGGACTCAGCCAAAAACAGCAAGATTCTGTAGGACTCTGCCAAATACCAGTTTCTGCCGAGTCTTGCCTAGAGAGCATTATTAGAGAGGCCCGGGCTCCTGTGGCTTGGCTAGGGTCACTTGGCTCGGGATGCTATAGTCTTTAGGCCAGTAAATAAGATGTGGAGGGAACTTAATGAGCAGAAGTTATTGAACGAGTCCTTTGTTGTGTCACATTCGAGTGAGCATCTGTTTGGCTCTTTCTTATTTCTAATCTGAAGGGTCATTCTCTTGAAAGAATGTGTAGATGAAGCAGTCGTGTCTCCAGTTTACAATAAATGTTTGAAGTTTCAAGCAAGATCTACTGTTCACCTTTGTATTTCTACCATTCCTTCTCTTTCAACATGGCAAGCACTGTGTAGAATACTCCTAAATTTGTAAGACCCTAGTTATCTGAAAAGAGTGGATTACATTGCAAATATGCCTGGCGCTTGATGAAGCTAGACTAGAAAGCAGAAAATAGGTTTTGTACAGGTGGCCATCATTCTGATAGATTGTGGAGATGCATAGCAGTGCACCTTGAGTAGAGTTGGACCTCAGTCAAGATGATGATTTCTTGCGGTATCATATCTGGACAGCAATTGAGTTCTAGATGTTCCATTTTGCTCTTGTTTTTAGGTCAACTGATAATTTCAAAGACTGAATGGTCTTGTAATTCTTGGAGGACATCATAAAGAGTTTTACCTTTCTTTGAAGCAATGGATCCATGTTGGTTTAATTATTCTGACTAGAGATTAAACATCTCTTTGGAAAATGCTTGCTTCATGTGATCTGGCACAAGAATATCCGAGTTGGTTCATTTACCATCTGTGTGCATGCTATATGCAAATGTGGATATTAAGATGGATTCCAGGTTTATTTTTGAGTATTGCTAGTAAGAATGACCAGTGGATTTATAGGTCAATTGGCTTGTTCATTCCATTTTTATCATCGAAGGCTAGGAAAAGGGAAAAAAAATCCCTTGGTGACTTGGGCATTAGATGAAACTAACTACAAATTGGTACATAGGCTCTGACTGGAAAGATGGCAGATATAAAATCTAGGGTGCCATTTGTTTGCTTTGTAGTTTAATGAAGAATGACCAGTGGATTTATTAGGTCAATTGGCTTGTTCATTCCATTTTTATCATCAAAGGCTAGGAAAAGGGAAAAAAAATCCCTTGGTGACTTGGGCATTAGATGAAACTAACTACAAATTGGTACATAGGCTCTGACTGGAAAGATGGCAGATATAAAATCTAGGGTGCCTACTCTCACTACCTTGTTTTGTGAGGAGATGGATATCCTCAATTAATTATATTACATTCGATACTTTCATTCAGATGTTCAAATTTACATTTGATTGCTTTGTAGTTTAATGAAGAATCACCAGTGGATTTATTAGGTCAATTGGCTTGTTCATTTCATTTTTATCATCAAAGGCTAGAAAAAGGGAAAAAAAATATCCCTTGGTGACTTGGGCGTTAGATGAAACTAACTACAAATTGGTACATAGGTTCTGACTGGAAAGATGGCAGATATAAAACCTAGGGTGCTTACTCTTACTCATGGATATGCTCAATTAATTATACGATACTTTCATTCAGATTATGTTAAATTTTATTCTTATTTTCATTGTGCTGTCACTTTACGGAGCTAGTTGGATTGATCAGTAAACTGATGAAAATATTGTCTACCCATTAAAGAAGTACCGTATACCACTTTAGATATGACGACAGAAACTTCTCTTGAAACTATTCCTCTTTATTATGCTTCATTATTTTCCATCTCTGTAGCAAATTGCCAATAAGAAGAATGGTCTGAGTTTTGGACTTCGTAGAAAAGACTTTGGCTTATTTGGAAGCAGTTAAAGTCAACTTTCATTTACTTGAAGGAGTTTTCCATCTCTGTAGCAAATTGCCAATAAGAAGAATGGTCTGAGTTTTGGACTTCGTAGAAAAGACTTTGGCTTATTTGGAAGCAGTTAAAGTCAACTTTCATTTACTTGAAGGAGTTCATATCTTTTTCAAGAATTAAATTTGTGCAAAACTTTGTATTTCAAGATAATTAAGTTGGATGCTCTCAGAATTAACATGCATCTTTTCCTGCTTTGAACTTGCATATACCCATATTATGTACTGTTCATATTTTGGGTTTTCTTATCTGTTGGTTGCTTCTTGTTGCTTCTTATTTGTTGGATGCCTTTTTATCTTCTTGTAGTTTGGCTAATATTGTTATGAACTTATAAATACAAGCCATATGGTAGTGTGTGGCTGTTGGGTTTCAATAATCTCCATATGATTGATACCTTGTAATCTTTTATTCTTGAATGGTGGTTGAGTGAAGATGATCAACGGCTTTTAATTCCTTTTTTGTTTATCCCTAGTTGTCTAAATATGGCATGTTTTTGTAATTATAATGTCAATGACTTCTCATTCAACTGTGTGAGTTTGGTACTAGCTTACAAAATAGAATATGCTCCGTTAGATAGCAGATTGCTGCATCATGAGTTCCAAATTGGAAAAGTTTGGAATATTTTATGAAATGTATGGGTTGCAGGATGTTTTCGTAGGTTTACTATCATTCTCTTCTGAATACAGACTATTGTCTGTTAGTCTTTTTTCTCTGTTTCTTGAATCTAGAGCTTCAAAAAATTGTGGTTCCTTGAGTTAAAAGGAGCACATAATTAGGCATTTAGAGATGATTACAACAGCAGAAATTACTTTTGTGCATGAAGCATTATTCATGAACACACTTATTTAAATAATTTCTACAGCAGAATTTTGCATTTTGATATATCAGCATGTCAAATTGAAGTTAGGGCAGGAAATTATATGAGGTCTATTCACTAGGCCGATTGGTAAAGAATGATATGCCTGTTGGCTGATTAACATTTTGTTAAAAAGTGTTGTTTTCCACGAGCGCATTTCTTGGCCATTTAGTATTGTTCCTCAGAGTAATGGGACATGTCTTGACGTTTGGATTATTTGCATTCACAGCAATGAGATGTCTCATTCATGGTAGCTGAATCCTTTGAAGATGATATGAAGTGTTATCATGATTAAGCCTTGCTTTATAAACAACTTAAAAATGCAACAATGTTGTTCTCCAACTTTAACAGTTCTTTTTTCACTAGTGCAGTTCTTGACCATTCAAGATTGTTCCTCTGAGTTATGGGACATGTCTTGACGCTTGGGTTATTTGCATTCATAGGAATGATGTCTCATTCATGGTAGCTCAATCCTTTAAAGATGATATGAAGTGTAATCACGATTTAAGCCTCACTTTATAAACAACTTAAAAAAATGCAACAATGATGTTATCCAACTTAACCATTGACATACCCTGTTTGTTTGTCTGCAGACCCGATTGTATCCTTAGGCCTTGTCGCTGACATAAGGAATCTGTCAAAGTACTTTTTATTGCAAAGGCATAGTTTCAGTTCTGCAAATAAGTTATGAAGGCCCTCTAAAAGAATTCTCAACCTCCTTCTCAATGTGGTCGTGAAGGACAGCATCTTGATCCAAAGGAAAGCTATTGCACCTTTATGTGCAGGGTCCTTTTGTAGTTTCTTTTAAAAGCTGTTATGGCAAGATGTCCAGGATTTACACATTTTTCGCCAGCCATGTTTCACTAGGACTTCTATAGATTATTTTCACGCCAATTGAATTTGCTAATCATGGGCTCATTGAAGAGGTATAAATTTAATAAAAGCACAATGGGCACATAATGTGCTTTTATCCGTGAATGTGTTCCTATCCATTTTCCTTAGTCTTTGTTCATCATACCTTTGTCAGTCTCCCTTATGCTTGTCAGAAATGACAAAATTAGTAGAATTGCTGAACAGGCATAGTTACTGAGCTAACTCAGAAATTTACAGTAACCAGAGTCACATTGAAAAGTGGTCCCTATTCTAAAATGTATTGTTAACTAACACAAGAAGAACGAAAAGAAGATCAAAGGGGTCAATAGACCCCTTAGATTTGGTTAACTCTTAAGGGGTTTTGAGAATCGATTTATCAAGATTTTTATCTTTTGGTACAAAGGAGGAACTGTACAGATTATTTTCACTTAATACGGAAGTATGCCTCGCATGATGTTGGTGTATCTTTTCTAATTACACTGCAAATGGTTTGTGCTTAAACAAAGATAACTTGTGTATTTCCATCTTATGCTACATCGAGGAGGATGCAATATGCAAACAATAGGCAGAGAAGACTGGAAGGGGCTTTATTACTGGGGAACATCAGTGAGCTTTGCTAAATTCCTGATTGTCGACCATGGGGTATTAACTATATTTTAATTCATTAACAACTTATGCATTCAAAGTTTTGGACATTTACCATTTGGCTCTGCAAGAGTTTTTCCTCCAATAATGGAATTTTTACATATTGACAGAGAAGAGAAAAAGAGTAAATTCAAAACTCCACATTGTTTTTGGTTCTCTCTAGAATGAATCAGCACTCAAAGGATAAACATGCCACACAGCAAAGGATGTCATGTCACAGCATCTTGAGGGTATTTGTTGAAAACAAGATTTATGAATCAAAACAACTCGTAGAAATCAATAATATCAGATTTCCACAATCCATAGTTGATATTTAAATGTATCTCTAGATTTCTGGATTAGACTGTAATTGTTTAATGTTAGCTGTGTTTCTTTTGCTGGTTGAAATATAGTTAGAAGGCCTCATCACATCTTGCATATGTAATTTCTCTTTAATTAGCAACTGGCAAGTGAACCATTCCTAGTAGATGTTTCTGTTGACCAGATTGTTTTCAGGCAATGGGGTTTCAGAAGGCAGGGTTGTTATTTCAAAGAAGTGTGACACCAGTACTGGGGTACATTGGGATGGCGGGATGCTGGAATGAGTTTCCGGGGGCCTCATTTTCGGGATGGTGGGATGGTGGGATGAGTTTCCGGGGGGCCTCATTTTTGGGACAGTGGCAAGGGGAGGACGGGGCAGGGAGGGGTGCTATTATGAAATGATGTTTCAGTAGAACATACCAAATTAAAACACTTGAATATAGCAAAATCGCAATACGAACTAGAAGTGTTGATCATTCAACATAATAACATATTACATACCCAATAGTAACATTCAAAAATAAAAATTCAAATAAAAATTCAAGTACCCATCTCAAGGGTGGGATGGTTGCGGATTGGTGGAGGTGGGGGTACATGGATACTCAAGTACCCAGTGCGGGGAAATCTCGGGGATGGGTACTTCAAGGTTTGGGAGTGGGGTGAGCCCCCATGTTACACTGTTTCAAAGTATCATTGAACTGTAGTTAAAGCTTTATATAGACAAAATGAAGCCACACAAAGCTTGCTTTAGAGATTAGGAGCATTGTTCAGCCCTACAATGGGAGAGGTGGTGGGAGAGAACATTGCATGATGTGTTGGGTGCATTATGGTATTGCACTATTGCAACCTTGATTCGATTGTTAGATTTGTTTGGGGGTCTGCCCTGTTTTTCAGGGACTAGTACATTCTTATTATTGTTATTACGTTTTGAATGAATGAATGAAGAATTTTAATGACATCCACGAGACGGTCTAAGGGACTACAAATCAGAAGCATTAATCCTGATTCTTTTCCAGATCCAACGTCCTGCTATGAATCTTGACAATCAAACCAGCAGTCTGTCGTATCTTATTATCATCGAATAAAATGTGTACCCAAATAGCTACTAAAATAGCAAATGTTTCCATGAAGTTCAACTTTTCCATGGATGGTGCCTGAAGAATTCAGTACCCCATCTCTTTTTCCTGGATCAGTCATTTTCTATGTCAGTAGAAGGAAATTTGAGTGTAATTGAGAAATATTAGAGGCAAGACTAATGAAGAAAGATTCAAAGTCGAAGCACCCATGACTGTCCTCTATCAGCATGCCATGTGGCGATCATACTTGTTTGGCATAAGACATTGTCATTCAAACCTACCTTACGCATAGGGTATTAATGGATTCGAAATTTGAATGTAACTAACGGGTGATTTTGATGATCTATGGACTAGCACGCAAGTACATCCATTTCAGAAATGTATTCTGGTTTAGCCATCTATATCTTGTGAGAGTCATTTGCTAACAAACAAAATTTGAAACAGATTCGACAGAGAATTTGTTGGTTGTTGTTTATTTTACACGTTTACACCTGTTATAAATTGTAGGCCTTGAAACAATAATGGGTGTAGAGTCCAGGGACAATGGGTCCACCATGTGGGTTTTAGTGGTAGATGTTGGGAGAAATTTTTGGTGTCTTGTAAGTGATTTTTCGTCCAGAGATCGTCAATATTATGGTATATATTAATTTGTGGTTTTCCCAAATGGAATAGGGTTAAGCAAAATAGTAACTCTGTTTTTAAGTTTAAAACATTAAAAGAAGGTTTTTTTTTTTCGTTTTTTAAAGAAATTCTTTTGTTATATTTTCTTTCTTAAATTTGAGATTTTGTTGGTATTGTTTTAAATGAATTTATTATATTCTGGCTTATGTAGTTGAATTGCACGTCTTATTCTTATGATAGAGGTACCATTGAATACAATACATTTAAATGTATTAGGATGATTTTTGTTATTTTCATTTTTTGGCTCAAGAAAATTAGATACTATAGTATCAGACATTTTGTATGTTTGCACAACTTAACTATAAAACACATTTAGGAAGTGCATGCATGTCTTTGAAGTCTTATGTGAAAATGAAGTCTTCTTGCATTTTGCAATAGTGCATGCATGTCTTTGAAGTCTTATGTGAAAATAAAATTTTCTTACATTTTGCAATATTATTTAACAATATCATTGTAGGATTTGTATATTGAATATTACCAATAGTACTCAATGGTTGAAGCTTCATTTTCTATACAAGTAGCAATGATTATTATATAATAAAAGTATAATTTAGAAATGAATTTACCATTTTCAAAGTTAATAATATTTGAATTGGTGAAGAGTCCTCCATACAACCTTAGTTTTCTTGCATTTTTAAGAAGGTAATATTTAACATTTTATTATTATAAAAAATAGCATTTGGTTGTGGTTGAATGGTAAGTTGAGAACAATAATATCTAAAATAAACATCTCTATTCATTGTGTCATGCCCAAGGGCAAAACACATTGAATGCAATCCTTCATAATGATGTCTTTTTGAGAATCACATTCTCATACACACTAATGTAATCCTTTATGTTGATGTTTATTGAGAAACACATACCAATAAAAGTGTAAAGAGTTGTCCTTTTTAGATGCTTTATAGTGCTCTATAAAATTGTAAACATATATGTCTTTTTCCCCTAACAATTCTTACCCTTTTTAGTAAGATTCTCCATAAAATATTCTCCATAACCAATTATATTTTGTTTAAGAGTTTTTTTAAGTCCTTAGTATTGATTGGTTTACACATGCATCCCAAACTAACAAGCTAATATAAAACTATCATAAATAATTTGTATTAACAGATTACTAAAACATTGTGCTAATCAATATTTGTTTATAGAAACAAGTGGTTAGTTGATTTAAATTATTTATATACACAGCCTTCAAAATTTGAATATCATGAGATATTGTTTAATAATCATTTCATATTTGAAGATTATTAGTTTGATTGTAAATATTGCGTGTATTATGTATAGGGGCCTAATAAAAATTGTAGATGTGTGCCATTGTCTTTTTGAACTAAATATTTTTGTCTTAATTTATAACAATTTAAAGTTTTAGGTGGAGAATGGTGACTTTCATTTTGTTATATAATTATAACTCTTATAACTATGCAGTTGGTATGAAAGCACTTAATTTTTTATATTGTTAGTATTTGCATTTATCAAGAAATGTTACTTGCATGCTAAATGATGTAGGGTGCTCCCTTTAATACCACAAAAAATATAAAAAGGAAAGAGAAACAATAACAATATACAAAGCCACATTGGCATTTTCCTTACAATATTCCATAACCCAGAGCCCCTAATAACTAGTCAGAACTGCCCTAGATAACCCTACGAGTCTTCTTTGTATAGGCGAATTTTCACCACCCAAGAAGAAACTATAATTTTAGCCCAAAACCCTGAGGTTGACCAACCCTTTATTATTATTATTTTTCTTACTTTATTACATTAGAGTCAACCCAAACAAAATTCAATTATATAATTTCACGTAGCACAACTTTTAGAGACCATAACTTTTAATCATTGCTCCAATTGACTATGATTACCTAGTTTCAAAAACAAAACTAGTTGACCTACAACACATAACTCACACAAACTCTAGGCAGTCGGGGTTGGACCCTTTTTTACTGCCTTTAAGGCCCTAAAAAATGAGTAACAAATTTTGTACTAAAAATTCTCAATAACTTGACCAATACATTTACTATTGCAATGAAATTCAGTTGGTAGTCCAATATATCTAAAATAAACATCCATGTGTTAAATCAAAACATTTTGAGCTCAAATGACAACTTACTAAAAATATTAATTTTCCACAAATGACAACTCTACATTAAAACAATCATTATTGTAAAAGAGAAAACATAAATATTTTTGGGTGATGCAAGATTTCCCTTACACCCAAGATGCTGCTGCATCAGATGTTGAAGTTAATGAAAGATCAACCCTGTAACTCCCAAGAATCACTTACATGCAAACTCCTGTCACAAAAAGAGAGAATCAAAAAGCTATGGAGGCTGGAATTCCTAGATCCATAGATGAGACATTCTTAATGAGCAAAAATAGATATTGCTATTATCAAAAGTGAATCAATGAATTAAGACAAAGAGATCAATCCTTATAAAGGAAAACAAAATCCTAAAAAGGTAAAACCTAGCTTGCATGATAATAATTAATAAAAGAATTAATTATTATGTGCCCAAAGTTTAGCTTAAGTAAACTAGACATAATAAGTGACTTAATAATTAAATCAATATGATTTAATTAATAAGAAAATACTTTATTACTCTAACACCCCCCTTAAGATAAATTTAGGGAGTAGCTAAAAGCCTAGAAACTAATACTAAAAGTAAATTTGGATCCCGACAACAAAGTCTGATGAGGTACCCAAGCACAACCAAATCTCTGAAAAGAGGAGAAATAGAGAAAACCACATGGGAAAAACCCTACTCCAAAAAGAGATGAAAATAACATTAAAAAGAACTAGTGAAGGATTGAAGAAGCCTCCAAACTAGGGAATGATTGAAGAAGCCTCCAAACTAGGAAATGTCCTAGAAGATAGGGACAAAAGATGATAATGAAGAACACCATTGGAGCATGAAGCTGCAAATAGTGCCAAACTGATGATCTGAAGAATCTCCACTATATAGAACATGACTAGGTAGAGAAGACTAAGTCTGAAGAGTTGATCAATCGAAGATGGAAGGTATCTTCATGACCTCCAAAAATAGGATGAAAAAATGTCTATATGGTAAATGATCCATCTCACTAAAATGCATAGGTATCCAACCACTGCAATTGCCTAGTATATATGATCAAATACATAGTTCACTCCATCAAACCAAGAAAACAATAAAACCAACATAACACCCCTATAATATTGAGAGGTAAGACATGAACACTACAACTGAATGCAATATCTCCTATAGAAAGAACCAAGAACATCGAGAGTGCAAAAGTAGTACAAACACCTATAATGGCATGTGTCATCGACACATTATGAGGCTAATATGATGGAAAGAGCGTTCACTTGACAAAGGAAGATGGTGAATATGACCAACATAAACCCCCCCAAGGCACTTTATAATATAGTGCGAGTACAACAAAACAAAAAGAAGTTCTCGAAATGCACTAGAGTGACATTTTATCTAAGTGCGTTTGCAAAAATATTACAACAAGATGTCAACAAAGATCAAAAGAGACATAAGACTAATACAAAAGATAGTACAACCCATGACAAATCATTTGAAGCTACAAAAATGATCTCCGGACTTGAAACAACTAAGATATCCACCATAATGCAAAAAAATAAAAAACTAAATGGGATGTGCTTGAAACAAAATCTGAAAAATAGAATGTCTTAGGATGTCTCCCAGGGTGCAAAATAGAACCTTTGAATTTGACTACATAAATTGGAAACCAAAGAACATCAAAATTCCAAATAAACTACACCATCACTACAAGCTCAGAACCAGCTTTCTGACAATATCTTGTTTGTGAAAAATAGAGTCTAGATGAGCAAGTTACAACTAAAAAACCACATGTAGATCAAAATAAAGCTCAAAGGGAAAAATAAAAATATTTACTACCTCAGGATCTATGCCATAATGTCTCGATAAATGTGTCCACTAGTACCAAAATTACATTGGGAAGTGTGTCATTTGTGCACCAAAAGTAACTCGATTTGCGTACAAAATCTTGATTTACAAAACAAAGATCTCGATTTGTGTGCTAAAAAATCTTGGGCATCATGCCAAAAATCTTGATTTGTGTACCAAAAAATCTAGATTTATGTACTAAAAAATTTGATTTACGTGTTAAGAAATCTCAATTTCTACACAAAAAATCTCAAATTTTGTGCCAAAAAAATCAAATCGCCACCTCGAAAAATGTGCCAAATCTGGCAGCAATTTTTTTTTTGCCTTAGATTCCAACTATGTCCAAATTGGACAAATTTTATATGAAAATAGGGGTTCTTGGGTGCTATGAGGTCAACAGTGATGTTCATTTGGGCTCAAAGTGAGCTGAAAATAATTGACCCCCTAGATCCTATACAAAAATCCTCTTAAAAAAGAAACCATTTGAAAGAAAAAGCACAGATCTAAAAGCCAAGCCAAACCTCTCATAAATAGAACAGGGGCACGAAGATCTAGAGCTCTAATACCATGTTGAAGTTGATGAAAGATCAACCCCATAACTCCCAAGGATAACCTGCATGCAAACACTTATCATAGAAAGAGAGAAGCAAAAAGCTATGGAGGCTGGAATTTCCAGATCCATAGATGAGACATTCTTGATGAGGAAAAATAGAAATTGCTATTATCAAAAGTGAATCAATTAATTATTACAAAGAGATCAATCCTTATAAAGGAGGTCAAAACCTTGAAAGGTAAAACCTAGATTGCATGATAATAATTAACAAAATAATTAATTATTATATGCCCAAATTTTAGCTCAAGTAAACTAGAGATAATAAGTGATTTAATAATTAAATCAATATGATTTAATTAATAAGGAAATACTTTATTACTCTAACATTAGACACCTAGGGTGATTTGACAAGTGATCTTGTCACATCTCAGGTGTTCAAAGGAAAACCAAGACAACCTCTTTCTTTGTTAATCAAGATGAATCTTCAATAGGTCCTCATTTCCATTTGACCAGATATTCTTCATATATCTTATTGCTTATGCTTCTCCCAACATGACTATTCGGTATATCTTTAATCTCTTTTGTACTTGAAGTAGTTGTTGAGATTCTCCACCATACTTTTGCAACCTTATCTTCAACACCTCTTTCATGATACTCTATTAGATCAAAAATATTAAATACTGATGAAATATTTAGTTCACTAGATAACTCTACTTCATAAGCATTTCCTGAGGCATGCTTCTTCAATATCTTACATGGTCCAAATTTCTTCATTTTCAACTTATTATATGTACATACTAGAAAATGCTTCATCCTCAAATGAACAATGACTTTATCCTCAATCTAAAATTCCTTATGCCTCCATGTCTCATCTTCCTTAGCTTGGTATTATGTATTCATTTTAGTGATACGCTTCCTTACCTCATCATGAAAGTTATTCAAGTAATCAATAAAATCTTTTGTTTTAGCACTACTTGTCTCCTCTTTGTCCAACTTCCTTAATTTAGAAGCATTTTTGGGACTACTTCCATATATTATCTGGAATGATGATTTACTAGTGCTCCCATTGACATAATTATTATATGTAAATTTTTCCTATGGTAAAAGAAAATCTCATCCCTTTGGTTCATCTCTAACCAAACATCTCAACAAAATTTGCAAACTTGGTGTCTCAATATGAAACTATGCTCTTTGACAAACCATGTAGTCTCACCACTTCTTTGTAAAAAAATTTCACTACATGAATGATATCATTAGTCTTCATGCAGGGAATGAAATGTACTATCTTTGAAAACCTATCAATAACCACAAAAATTAAAGCATGCCCTTGGTAAACCTAGAACAAAGTCCTTATTGATATCCTCCCATGACTTTTTTGGTACATGTAATGGTTGCTATAATCATGCATTTTACTCCTTTTGCATCTGACATACTCTACAACTTTGTGCAAAATTCTTAATACCTTGCTACAACTATGACCAACAATAATTCTCACTGACTTGAGTAATGATTTTATCACAACCAAAATGTCAAGCTATCCCTCCACTACAATTCCACTTGATGAGTTTTTCCCTCATAAAAATCTTTGGAATGAATAATATACCATCTTGGATTGAAATCTAACCACTTGGCTCTGTCTAAAATAACAAGTTTTGTACAAGCTTTTTAAGCTTCACCAAAATTATGATCCCCTAAATACAAACTCTTGAGTTCATTGAACCCAACAACCTCAATCTACATCTTTGTCAACAAATCTATCTCTTGATAAGATAATTTGTAACCCTGTTAGACTTCCACTCCCGTGTTTCACAATTAATATATAACTCTCTAGAAATTCAACCCATTTCAGATTCTTGTGACTCAACTTTCCTTGACTACTCAAATATTACAAAACTTGATGATCAATAAAAAAATCAAATTCTTTAGGTAGAAGATAATGTCTCCACTTCTTCAATGCCTAAACTATATCATAAAACTCTTGATCATAGACATACTATTTTCTCTTCACATCATTTAACTTCTTAGCGAAGTAAGCAACATTTCTACTTTCTTGGATAAAAATAACTTCTATAAAATTACCACTAGCATCATAATCTACTTGAAACACCTTATTAAACTTGGAAGTGCTAAAATGGGTTATTGTGTAGTTTTTTATTTCCATAATTTGAAACTCTTATCTTGTCTTGTAGTCCACTTAAACTCCTTCCTATCCTATTTCTTTATTTTAGGAAAGGATCCATAGACACTACTAATTTTTTTAATAAAATTTCTACAAAAGCTATCCAAACCATGAACATATCTTACCTCAGTCACACTTCTTGGAGTTAAGCATTCAAGAATAACCTTCACCTTCTCTGATTCTATTTTTAGACCTTCTATTGAAACTAAAAATCCTAGATATACTAGCTCCTTTACAAAATTGCACTTCTTAAATTAATCAACAATTTATCTTCCCTTAACCTCTCAAACACCTTATGATTATGAATTATATGATCCTCCAATGTCTTACTAAAGATCAAAATACCATCTAGGTAAACAATGACAAACTTACCTAGAAATTCTTTTAGTACCTCATTCATGAGGTATGTGAATGTGTTAAGTGCATTGGTTGTCCCAAAAGGCATGACTAACCACTCATACAACCCTTCTGTCTTGAAGGTAGTATTCCATCCATCTCCTTCTTTGATATGGATTTGGTCATATCCACTTTTCATATCTATCTCTGTGAAATACAGAGATCTACTCAAACAATCCATAATATCATCCATCATTAGAAAGAGAAAATATGTAATTAATTAAGATTTTGTTGATGGCTCAAGAATCTACACACATCTTCCATCTTCCATTTTTGTCTAGTGCTAATACTACTGGTACAACACATGGAGTGAGACTCTCAAATTAATCCCTTCTACAATAAATCTTGTACTTGCCTTCTTAACTCTTCACTTTCTATTGATGTCATTTTGTTTGTTGCCTTATTTGACAAAGTGACTCCTAGAATCAAGTCCATCTAATGGATAACATTTCTCACTAGTAGAAATATATCACATTATCAGATACAATATCTTGAAACTCACCCAACAAATCCACAAATTTTGTAGGTATATTTTCTACTTCTTCTTTACCAACTTTAGAATTAAAACAAAACACATATGTTCATTCCTCATACCCTCTAGGAACTTTCAAATAAATATATTCTATTATTACTACATACCTTTTCTTCTATGTCCTTTAATGGCTTTAGCATATGTCTCACTCCATCATTTGTTAGGAAGTAGGTTTTTGCATGACTATCATGTACAACACACCTGCCAAACTACCACAACCTTCATAGAAACATATGGCATGTATTTATGGGCATGATGTCACATAGTACCTCATCTTGATAGCTCCCAATCTTGAACTTTACCATGCATTGTTCATTGACCAAGACCTTGTGGTCATCCTACACCTAGACAATCCAATATATATACAACTCTCTCTCTCTCTCTCTCTCTCTCTCTCTCTCTCTCTCTCAATTTAAGTTTGTGATGATCTCCTCTAACACAATATTTTTAGTACTCCAACTATCAATAATGAAATCATAATAATTATCCTCACACTTGGTGTGAAATAAAGTCCTCCTTTGTTTATGATGTAGGAGCATCCTAGGTTTGCCTTTCTATCCTGCTCACCTTCGTTCATTCTACCTAGTAAGTGCCAAATTCTAGTGGTTGCTAAGCTATAATTGCTGTCAAGTTGTTCAATTTTGGCCGAGTTATTTAGTAATTGTCAAGTTGCAGTTGTTGCCAAGTTATTTAGTATTGAATGAGTGCTTCGGTGGTCGATTGTTCCTTCATGTGCTGAGTGAACCTGATGTTTGTTGATGCTCAGTTCCTTCTTTGATTGAGTTTTTCTATGATTGGTTCCTAATGTGAGATGACTTATGTATTTAATTTGGGTCATGAATTTGATTTGAGGAGTTTGTCTTGGAAATTATGCAAACTGTTATGAGGTTGACCTTCTTTTATGTAAAGATCTAGAATCTTTTGTAAGATGTTTTGGCAAGTATAAATAGGGGTGTCTAGGCTTAGGCTAGACACCACTTAGAGATTTTGGAGCAGATGATCACAGAGGAGAAAGTTTAGAGTTGGATTAGTGGAGATCATAGATCTAGAAGTTGAATATTTATATTGGTCATAATCTAGAAGGCCTTATAGTTGGGCATGTATGCTGATAATTTGATGAATTAATAAAGTATTTTCTTTTTCTTCTCTCCTTGGTGTTTTTCCTTGAGTTGTTTTCTTTCGCTATGTTTACTCAACGAGGTGGTTAGATAGTTAGGTGTGCCTCTAGACCTAGATTTCCAGATCATCCTTGCATTAGGTGGTATCGGAGCTTGAGGTTCATCCTTGAGGAGACTAGATCATGTAGAACCCTAGGTTGAATTTAGTTGTAGGGAAGTAGATTTGCAGATTTGACTTATAACTTGCAGAGGGTTATGATCTTGTAGAAATCTATTTGTCAAAATGGTTTGAGGTAGAGGAAATGCTAACAATGCCATAATAGACATGTTGAGATAGATTGTAACTCAATTAGATTTTGTGGATATAGCCTAGAGCAGAGGAGCACATCTTGATAATGTGAGTGATGATGAAACAATGGAATCAAACCCTAATCCTAAACTTGAAGAAGATCAAGATGGAGAAATATTGTTGAGAGTGTTGTCTAGGGAAAATTCAAACTTACTAGGGAAGTTGTTCCTTATGATGGAAAGATGGATACCAATGGTGTATTCGATTAGATCTTTGATATGGAGAAGTTATTTGAGTTTGAAAAAACTCCTATTAATAGGAAAGTGAAGATTGCAATCACAAGGTTGAAAGGTCATGCCTCACTGTGGTGGGAGCATTTGCAAAATGATAGAAAAAGAAGAGGAAAAGAGAAGATCAAGACGTGGTTGAGAATGGTGAAGCAAAAGTTCCTTCTTGCTGATTATCAAGTTGGTTTATTGAGAAATATGCAAAATTTGAGACAAAAGGACATGGATGTGGAGGACTATACTGAGGAATTCTATAGATTGGACATTGGATTTGGACATGTAAATGATGAGGTTGAGAAAGTTACAAGATATCTGAATGGATTGAGATCTAGAATTCAAGATGAAATAATTTTTGTCAAATTGGAGAGTATGGAAGAAGCATATCAATATGCCTTAAAACCTGAGGATATCTTGACAAAAAAGCATGAACAAAGACAAAGAGGTAGAGGTGGTAGATTCCAAAGAGGTAGAGGTAGATCTTATGAAGAAGGTGGAAGATCTTACAATTATACACAAGATAACGGAAAATCTAAATGGAAGAAAGATGATAGAGGAAATACCAAGTGTAAAGGTGGTAATTCATACCGAGGAGATACTAGTTCTTACCTAGGAAAAGGTAATTAAAATTCTAGAGGGGGTTTTTGTGGAATTTTTTTTAGATGTGGTAAAGAAGGGAATAGCTCCTTCGAGTGTAAATATTTTGGTGAGAATGAAAGTGGTAGAAAAAAAGTTGTGTACAAGATGAATCTGTGTACCCTTAGAGTGATCTTGAGGCTGGGGAAAATTTGATGGTGAGAAGAAATCTGTGTAGTGAGAAAATAGAGGATGAAGAACTTTTTCATAAGAGAAGTCTTTTCAAAACTAGATGTAAGATAGATGAGAAATATTGTAAAGTGATCATCAACAGTGAAAGTTAAACAAATTTGTCATCAAAGGAGCTAGTTACAAAGTTGCAACTATAGAGAATGAAGATCTTAAAACCTAGATCATGTTTCATAGATCAAGGATGAGCATAAGATATCAGCAAGTGAGCAATGTGTTTTGAAATTCAAGATTAGATATTAATTTTATGAAGTTCTGTGTGATATTATGCCCATGGACTATTATCATATTCTATTAGGTAGACCTTAGAAATATGATAAACATGCTGTGTATGATGGAAGATGGAATCGATATACTATTTGGTAGAATGGAATTGAGGATACATTGATGCCTTTGATTGAGTCTGTCAATGAGATAAATTGTACTACTATGATATTTGCATGGTTAGTGGAAAGAAATTTGAGGAGCTGAAAAAGAACCAAGTTTGTTTTGCAATAATTCCTCGAGGGTCAATCTATGATAGTGAAGGATAATTTATAGAAATTAGTGATGGTTGAGAAACATAAGATAGTAGAGGTTGAGTGACAACAAAAAATGATAGTAGTAACCGATTGCCATTAGAAATTGAAAACTTGTCGAATGCATATAAGGAAATTGTTGTAGAGGATATATTTGATGATTTACCACCAATAAGAAGTAGAAGTCATTGTATGGATCTAATTCCTTGAGCTAGTTTTTCGAATAAAGCATCGTATAGGTTGACACCTATTGAGAATGAAGAACTTAACATAAAAGTACAAGATCTTTTGTAGAAAGGTTTGATCAGAGAAAGCTTGAGTCCATGTGCTGTGCCTTTTGTATTGACACCTAAGAAGAATGGAGAATGGAGAATGTAAACCAATTCCAGAGATATAAACAAGATAACAATGAAGTATAGGTTTCCTATGTCAAGGATGGATGATATAATAGATTTCTTGAGTGGAGAAAAATATTTTACTAAGACTAATTTGAAGAGTGATTATCATCAGATCAAAATTAGCGAAGTTGATGAATGGAAGACCGCTTTCAAGAAAAAAAATGGTTTGTATGAGTGGTTGGTTATGCCTTTTGGTTTGACAAATGCACCTAGTAATTTCATGAAAATGATGAATAAAGTTCTAAAAATATTTTTGGATAAGTTTATGATTGTTTACTTGGATAATATTCAAATATTTAGTAAGACTAAGGAAGAACATCTTGAGCATATTAGAAAAGTATTGAAGAAAGAGGAGAAGTTGGAGATTAATTTGAAGAAGTTTTCCTTTATGCAAGAAGAGACTGTGTATTTGGAATTTGTAATCTTAGCATATGGTTTGAGAATGGATCTTGAGAAGGTTAATGGCCTACACATGAGAATGTGGGTGAGGTAAGATCATTTCATGATTTGGTTAGTTTCTACATAAAGTTTATAAAGAGTTTTGGTTATATTTGTAGTGATATGAGTGAGACTATGAGAAGAGATAGAAAGGATTTCAAATGGACGCATGGAGCTAACAGAGTTTTGAGAATTTGAAACAAAAGGTTGCTAGGCTACCATTTTGGTTTTACCTGATTTCAATAAGATATTTCAAGTTGAATGTGATGCAAGTGGTAATGCAATAGATCTATGTCAAGTTAAGAAGGTAAATCCATTTCTTTCTTTAGTGAAAAGTTGAATGATGGTAAAAAGATGTATTATGTGTATGATCAAGATTTTTTTTCTATTATTCAAGACTTGAAGAAATGGAGACATTACTTGATTCCTAAAGAGTTTGTGTTTTATACTAATCTTAAAGCTTTACAATATTTGGGAAGTCAACATAAGTTGAATCAGAGACATATGAAGTGGGCTGAATATTTGTAGAGTTCAACATTTGCAATAAAGCTTAAAAGTGGAGTTACTAACAGAGATACAAATGCATTGAGCATAAGATATTCTTTGAAGGTTGAAACTTGAAGTTCTTGTATATGATGAGATGAAGGAATTGTATGATATTAACCCTAATTTTTCTAAGGTGCGAAGAGAGTGGAGATCACCAAACCTACCACATCAATTGGGTAAATATGATGAGTATTTCATTCAAGAAGCTATGTTGTTCAAAGGAATTCAGTTGTGAATGTTGTTATGAGATTGTTTTTGAAGTGAATAACCTATAATGGAACAATTATTATTTTTTCAATGATGTCAAACCTGCTACCTGTTTGTGAAACAATTGCTTTGTGGTCTAAAAGCTATCATTTAGTTGATTGATGAAGAGGATTTGAAAAGAGGATATAGCAATAGAACCTAGAGAAAGGTTGAGTTATTTGGTATTTAAAAGAAGCACTAAGACCAAGTAAGACATTGATACTATAGTGTATTGTTTATCTACTTAAACTAAAATGATAGATTACTCAAGTTAAGACTAGAAGAAGATCAAGTATGAAAAGTTTTTGCTGAGCCTTGCCAAGTAGTTTGTGCAAGCTAAGCAGAAATTATTGGAAGTCAACTGAAAAATAAGTGGTTCCAAGCAAAGAAGAAAAATAATTCAACTTGAGTGATCATTAGTATATGCTGAGTAAAGTTTAGTTGATGTTGAGTGTTAGTAAACTTTAGTATTCACCGAGTAAACTAGTGTTGGACGAGTGGAAGAAAAATATAGAAGCTGAGTAACAACATATTAATGCCAAGTGCTAGTATTATGTTAAATCAAAGACTTGACGGATCTGAGCTAAGTATTTGGTTTTCTTGAATTGTGTGAAGCGTGTGGAAGATAACTTTGATGAGCCGATGACATAAAATTCAAGGTAAACCATTTTGTGATGAATTCAAGGAAGATTGTAGAAGAAGTTTCTAGAGGAACCAAATGGAAAAGTGGGTAGATTCATTGTATCCTACCTAATCCTACCTAACCCTAAAATGGATGATTGTGGTTAAATGGTAAAAGATCTTAATTCTCTATTTATAGAGAGAGTTGGTTAGAAGCAAAGGTTGTCATGTGCGGGCACCTGATGAAGATAAGGAGTCTAGGGTATTGCTTCATTCAATTGCCAAACATAAGAAACTACAATTGGCATGCCAAGAAAGAAGGCTTAAGAATATGAATGCTTGGAGGGTGAACAAGCTATAAGAGTTGATGTGTATGAAAGCCAAGCATAATGGAGGACTAAAACATAGATCTCTAATATGAAAGTGAGTTGTAATTTGTTATCAAATCAAGCCTTACTATTTCTTTCTAATCATTGTATCAGTCTAGGGTAAGTCCTTTGGATTAAGATTAACCTAACAATCATTTGTAAATCCTTTAATCGAGTGAAAAATTAATGGAATGGTCTAAAGCCCCCTAATAAGGATCATTCCTAATAGGGTGATTGAAATCCTCTAACTAGGTTACATTTAATAGTGTGTATTGTAACCTTTAATAGGGCCAACCTTTCACAAGGCATCACTTTAAAAGAGTGAGAATTAGTAGCATGTTATTGGTGGTTTTTTCCAAATTGGGTTTCCACATAAAATCCTTGTGTCAGATATGTTATTTAATCTATTAAATTTCATGTTTACATTTCTGCAAAGTTGTTTTTAACCTACAAAGTTTAAGTATTGTATGATCTAATGGATGCATACATAATAAGGTTTTATGGATATGGGTCTACTAAGCATTGAAAATTTTTATTTATACATCTAGACTTTGGATAACTAATTCATCCCCCTCTCAGTTATTCTAAATAATTCCAATAGTGTATATTAAGAGATTCTATGAGAGTTAATTTGATTAAGGGAAAACATTATGGTGGATTGGCTAGATATTTTGAGATTGATAAGACATTGAGTTTACTTAAGGATACATATTATTGGCCATAAATATATAAGTATGTTCAAAATTTTGTGGGGAGTTGTGGAACTTGTCAAGTTGCAAAAGGAGCGAGTCATAATACTGGATTGTATACACCTATTTATGATCCTGAGAAGCCTTGGAGTGGCATCAATATAGATTTTGTTCTTGGATTACCTAAGAGAACAAGAGGGTATGATTCCATATTTTTTGTTGTGGATAGATTTTATAAGATAACACATTTCATACCATGTAAGAAGACATCAGATGCTATGCATGTTGCTAAGATTTTCTTCAAAGAGATTGTTAGATTGCATGGATTACTAAGAAGTATTATTTTTGACAGAGTTATTAAATTTGTTGGCTATCTTTGGAGGACTTTGTGGAAGAAGATGGATACTAAGTTGAAGTTTAGTTCTACATTCCATCCAAAGATAGATGGACAGACAGAGGTTATGAATAGAAGCTTGTGTAATTTTTTGAGATGTTTATTTGGAGATAAGCCAAGTAATTAGAATATGTTATTAACACAAGCTAAGTTTGAATATAATAATTCTATGAATATTAGTATAGGAAAAACACCTTTTGACATTGTTACTAGAATGCATCCTACAAGAGTATCAAATTTGAGGGATGTTGTTGGTAAGGAGAAAAGAAGTATTGAAGGGAAAAAATTTGCTAGTTTAATGAAGTCTTTGCATGAGGAAGTGAAGTTGAGATTGGAACAAAGTAATAAGAAGTATAAGGAGAATACCGATAAGTCCAAAAGACATCATGTTTTTGAAGTTGGTGATGAGGTGATGGTTCATTTGAAGAAAGGGAGATTTTTTGTTAGAACATACAATAAGTTGAAAATGAAGAAGTTTGGTCCTTGAAAAGTTTTGAGAAAGTTTGACAGTGGTAATGCTTATGAAGTTGAGTTGCCTGATGACATGGATATATCTCCTATATTCAATGCTACTAATTTACATAAGTATCATGAGTTAGATGATGAAGTTATTGTACTAGATGATTATCTTAAGAAGCATATTGAAGAGGTTAAATAGATATTGGATCAAAGAGTAGCTAAAAGCACAAGAGGAAAAAATTACTATGAATATTTGGTGAAGGGTAAGAATAGACTAGTTGAAGATGCTACATGGATTTCTTAATCTGAGTTAGATTTAGCTCATGTTGTGACATCTCAGCGATTCATGAGAATCATTTTTTTCAACCCCAATTGTCTAATGTAGGAGCATCATGAATTGCCTTGCTATCCTACACATCTTTTTTCCTCCTACCTTGTTAGTGCCGAGTTCCAATGGTTGTTGAGCTGTAGTTGTTGTCGAGTTGTTTAGTGTTGGCTAAGTTGCTCAGGGGTTGCTGATCTATAGTTGCTACCAAGTTGTTTAGTATTTATGGAGTGATTTGGTGGCCAAGTGTTCCTTAATGTGCTAAGTGAAACTAATATTTTCCAATGATTAGTTGCTTCTTTGACCAAGTTTGTCTATGATTGGTTCCTAGTGTGAGATGACTTATGCATTTAATTGGGTCATGAATTTAATGTATGGTTTTTTTTGGGATGTGTGCAAACCATTATGAGATCAACCTTCTCTTATGTAAAGATCTAGAATCTTCTATAGGCCATTTTGGTAAGTATAGATAGGGTGTCTAGGATTATGCTGGACATCACTTACATCCTAGAGGAGTGAGTATAGAGTTGGATTAACAAAAATCATGATTCTTGAAGTTGAATCTTTGTATTATCTGTAACCCAAAAGGCCTTACAACTAGGCATCTATGTTGATAATTTGATGAATTAATAAAGTATCTGTTGTTTCTTCTCTTCTTGGTGTTGTTCTCTATGTTTTTTCTTCCATTGTCTTTACTCAATGAGGTGGTTAGATAGTTAGGTGTGCCTCTGACCCTAGCTTTCCAATCCTCCTTGTGTCAATTTAGACACATTCTCATTACTCAACAAGACTCTTCTATTAATTAGGACTTACTCCTCTTTCATTATCTTCAGAATGTGACGACTTGGCATCTTCATATACACATGCAATTCTTGTTTTTCCTTAAGCTCTCCTATCCATCTTTTCTTGGCATTGAGGATTTTTATAATCTCTATGACCTTCCACTCTATAGTGAAAATATGTTCTACATAAGTCTTCTCTTCCTGGTACCTATCCTCTTCCTCTTCCCCTTTGATCCCTATTACTCTAATAATAGAAATGATTGAAATTATTTCCCCTCTAATTGTGACTACTAATGGCCTCCTCCTTTTTATGATCCTTCACAATGACCACTCATTGGATTTTCCACCACAACCTCTTCCACTTTGCTTGCTCTCAAACTTCTTGTTCAACTTCTCCTCTACTCTTAATGCAAACTGGTATGCCTCCTCAATATTAGTCATTTTAAATAGACTCAAATCCTCATGAATACTTGGCCTCAACCCATTAAGGTAATGGTTAAATTTCTCCTTGTTATCTTTTGCATGACCTATTTTAATAAGGACTTAATTGAACTCTTCTGTCTACTCATGAATAGATCTTCTTACTTGCTTCAACCCTTGTATTTTCTTCAACAAATTGAGCTGATAATCAACATGAATGCATTGTCACTTAAATTTCTCCACCATCCAAGCCCATGTTCTAATTTTATATTGTCATCTTCTATTTTACTCTAACTAATTCTCCTGCTACCAATTTTGTAACCCATTTAGCTTTGCCTTCACAACTTGATCCTCTCAGGATCTTCAATTTCTCGATACTCAAAATATTCTTCTAGATCACTGATCTAGTTGATTAGCTCCATCTTGGGAATGACTATGAGATTTCCTATCATCCTAAGGATCCCTAGCTACTTCTTGTCCCTCATGTTCAACATTCCCTTCTTCTTTGAATTAATCTTCACTTTCATCTCTTACTACAATATTTATTCCTTTTCTAATCTCCTCTTGGAATGTTTACACTTGTTTCTAAAGGGATCTAAAACCCTCAACTGTCACAACTTCAACTTTGCTGCCACATTCCTTGAATGGAGGCATTTTCACACTTATCACTCAAACCCACAACTATGATCTTGGTACAATCCACCTCTAGTTGGTGATCTATCTACAAACTTAGGAACTTCTGCTTTGATATCACTTGATGAAGGGTGCTCCCCTTAATACCATAAAAACACAATAAAGAGGCAAAATTAACAATAATTTGCAAGAATAGAAACTAAGCTTATTATTCTCTCTAAAAGTATGAAATTAAATTTTTTAGAAATATAACATGCAAATCTGTATGAGTATTTTTCTTACAATTTTTTGTAACTCAGAGCCACCAAGGACTACCCAGAACTTCCTTACACAACTCCTCAAGCCTTCTTTATACAAACAATTTTCTACCACCCAAGAAGGTCCTAGAATTTAAGCCGAAGACCATAAGGTCAACTAACCCTAAATTATTATGTTTATTATTATTTAATTACATTATAGTCAACCATAATAATTTTACTTTTATAATTTTAGGTAGCACAACTTTCGAAGACCAAAACTTTCTAATTGTTGCTTGGATTGACTACAATTACCCCATTTCAAAAATGATACCTTCCATTTTACAATGCTTGACACACACAGACTCTTGATAGCCATGGTTGGACCCTCTTTTGGAGCCTCAAAGACCTTCAAACTTGAGTTTAAAGATTTTGTGTAAAAAATCCTTAATAAATTCACCAATATGCTTAGTATTACAATGAAACACACATATAAATAGTAAGTTTCCTCAAATAGAAACTTACCAAAAATAGTAAGTTTCCACAAATAGAAACTTACTAAAAGTAGTAAGCTTCCAAAAATAACAACTTTGCACTAAAACAACCACCTTACACCCAAGATGCTCCTGCATCACAAAAATATATAATCTAAAAGATAAAGAATAAATTAAGCAAAATTTAAGTGGATAGTTGATGACTTTATAATAAACTCACAATAAAATCTCTTTTTAAAGCACATAGAAAACTCATATTCATCTAAATTTATATTTATGATTTAATATATTTATAGATGTTTTGAATTTCTATTAAGTATTTCTAAAAACGACATAATTCTCCGCTATACAATATCAAGCAAGTATGAATTACATATGGTAACAAATTTATGAATGATATATTAATAATTGAGTTGCTAAAACAAGTGATAAACACATTTTCTACTAATGTAGTTCTTAGATTCAATGACACATTCAAATATTAGTTAGTTCAATTATACTTGTTAACCTTTGTAGGGTCGATATAAAAAACAATGCAAAAATATATTTCATTATATGTTCAATAGTGAAATTATAATCTTTACATATCCTAAGTAATTAAACTCTCAACAACATAGTAGAGGTGAATTTATTTATTTTTAATGCTATTACTTAATGTATTATCTAGTCTTAGAGAAAATAATAAAGTAATTGGATTGAATTTGTTTCTAAGTAATGATTGGTAGCTAAACTTTAGTTCTACAAATATGCTAGAAGTACTCCAAATAAAAAGAAAAAAATGATGTTGTTAATGCAATTAATGAAGGATGGTAGAGTTGGTTAACAAATATATACCATTGAAATTAAAGTTATGAAGAGAACTGTCATGCCCAAACTACAAGGTAAAAACACACTTTTAAAAAATAAAATTAATAATTAAAATGCTCTAAGTTCGATATGGTTGTAATCATAGTTAAAGTAAAGATTCTCTACATTTCATCTTAAGTTTATAAACTCTTTGTGAAGGAATACATCGTCAAGATTTTGAAACTTTCGTTATTAGATTGATATCGATCATTATATATGTTATTAAATTAACTTCACAACAATATACTAAAATTATTTAAATAACAAATTAAATGAATTCGGGTTTAAAATTAATTGAAATATCTAATCAAATAAAATCTACATTTAAACTTATTTTAAATAGCCAATTAACCTTTAAATTAAAACTAATTAATACTAAAAAATTAAACTTACTTTAATACTAAAACTAACTAAACTTTTAATAAATACTAACATCTAACCTAACAACCTACTAACATCATACTAATAAATTAATACTTATTACAAAACAAACTAAACTACACTTAAAATCTTAATATTAAACTAATCACAAATCTAAACTTAATTACATTTAAAACTAACTTTAATGTAAAACTTTATAAAATTTAAAAAAGAAAATAACATATTAAAAACTTTAATTTAAAACTATTACTAAACTAAACTAAACTAACATATCATAACAAAACAAAACTTAACACTAACCTACTTATACTAAACTATACTAACCTATACTAACTCCCCCCCATACTCCCCCTACACCCTACTCCCCATGCGTTTCCCAAAGTCCAGTGTGCTGTCCCACCAAACTGACCCTACGTCAATCTTGTTCCCCCCCCCCCCCCCCCCCCACTTTTCTTGTCATGGGTGAAGGCCAAGTTGGCGCCCAAGGAGAAAAAGCAAGATTTGCTTTAAAAACATAACATCTTTGTTTTAAGCCCTCCATCAATGAATGAGATGAGTGTGCCAACAAAGAAGATGGGGATGGGGTGATGTCACCCCATCATAATTATATTGACTTTAACACAATTTTTTCAAGCCCATATAAGAGCTGCACCCAGAAAGGAAAAAGAGAGCATAATAAAGACATAAATTTTTATAGGTAGAAAATAGATATTAGTTCATATATCTTTTTTTTGGATTTATTTATTTCTTTTGATAATGAAGGTAAGTTTACTATTTTAAATTTTTTTTTTTTATATCTAATTTTAAATTTTAGAATATCTTTAGGAATATTCTCTGTTACAAGGAGACAATTAAATCCCAAGCCCATACAAAATCTAGAGGGCTTTTGCTCTTGGGCAAACAATTTTTTTTTGTCAAAATTTTTCTAAGTATAAATTATGAAGTGGATATATTAACCAAAAGGAGATGTTTTTTTTAAAAGGTAATTCTAATAGGACTTCTTGCAAACTAAATAAACCAAGAGATTTAGTTATCCATTTAAGCCACAATGCAAGAATTGATTTAATTCCAATAATCACGAAACTAAATTTTCATTCATAATATGATTTATTTGTTTTCAATATTTAAAGAAACTTGAAATTTTTGCCTAATTGAATCAACATTATTTCCATCCTATTTTTGATGTGCATTCATATAACTGAAAATTACGATTAAATCTCATGATAAGCAATATTACTCAATCACCATTTTATTGGCAAACCTGATTCAAAGGCTCAGTCGAGAAAGAACCAGGAAGAAAACTTGGCATCGTTGCCATTATAACAAGGTTTGAAATACAAATTACATAGGATTTCAATCTCAAATTTTCAACAATCAAATAAATTTCCCTCAAGTCCCTTATCAAGGGATCAATATCATTTTCTGCAACATATTACTAAGATCATGGAGGGAATAGAATTTGATCAGATGTCAACAAGCATGACCAAGAGACAAATCAAACATGCATATTCATACAAGGTTTTCACAATACGATTCACGATGAATCAAAACTAGAGAAAGGTGGATTCTTCCAATAGGAGAAGTCAGACACAACACCAAAATAGATGCCCAATCGGGGCTATAAATCAAGAACTTTTGTTCTTCCATTTTAACATGCCAAACTCATACGGGGTTTGTGCTAACAGGTAGGGGCCCATAACACCCTACCCTCTCTCCCTCTTCTTGTCCTGATAAGAGACTCTACACTTGTTGGAGTCCAACTAAAAAGACCTTTCCCAAAATTGGTCACTTCTTCCCTATCCAAGGGTGAGTAATACCAAAACACCCATACAAGAAAACTTCAAAATCCAAACATAAACATGAAAGAAAAGCATTCAAGAAACACGGTTGCAATCCTTCCCAACATACCCAACATACATACAAGCATCCAAAAACAACACCATAGCATTTAAGCATGAAACAAGCATACAAATCTGAATAAGGGAGATGAAGAACTCCTACCTTCACAAAGAGGTAGTGGCAAATGAACAATTTGAGTAGAGCTTTTCCCTTCCTTCCTTCAATCTTCCAAGACTCCTCTCTAAAACTAGAGATTGGGTAACAACCAAAACTACCCCAAGAAGGACCTCTAAATAAGACTCAAACTCAACCACCAAAAAGGAAATAACTTCCCCCACCCACCTACAAATCTAGAAGTTTCTAACTCAACCCATACTAAGGTTAACCACTAAGTGGAGGTGAGGTGATGCAACTCATGGTAGCCACTTGCAATTTTCGCACAAAGGAAAAAATAGACTTTTTGAGTGACCTCAAAAGTCAATAAAAGGGGCTTAGGGGTTGGAAAATGCCCCCAACCCATACCCATACCCCTTGGGTATAAATATTTCATGTTTTAAAGTCTTAGGAATAGATTTGGAACCAAACAAAAGTTAGGAAAATATTTAGGATCATCTAACAACTCTAAAAATGCAGATTAAGCACTAATCCAGAATAAGGGTGACTAAACTCGATTAAGAACCAAATTAGAAAAAAGACACTAACTTAATCCGACTTAGGTCCAAAGGTTACATAGCTAACCCTAACTAACACGCTGAAGAGCATATGCAACCACGAGTGTCAAGTGACACTATAAGAACACAGTTAAGAACATTAACAATTACTGATCATGAAAGAATACATTCATACAACTCACAATGAAACATTCATACAACTCACAATGAAATTTAGTTACGAACAACAAGGTTTCCACAATTAGCACATAGGGATCAGTTCTGTTGCTCCATTAGGTTTCTCGGCTAAAATATCCTGCATACTCATTGCACACATCAATAGTCCCATAAAATCACATGCGCATTTGTATATACATATTAGGAAATCACATAAATCAAAACATACATCTATAAATCAGTTAGGGTTTCTCTCATCCTATTCAATTCTTAACCATTAAAATCTCTTAAATCAAAGTGTTAATCCTACATTTACTTATTTCATCAACATGCATATACACATGACAAGAACCTGATATGACATTAATAACCTTATTCTTGCATGTATTATAATTTTGTATTATACATGTAGTAATACATACTTAGTTGGAAGTAAAACCAAACATGTCTAATTAATTTTCACCAGACTATGGATGACTCTTTGAGTATTAGTTCCCTAAGATGCCAAATAACTAGCATGTGATTTGAAACTTAAACAAAATTTAATGGCAAACCTTAATAAGTAATTTTATTTTAAGAATGCTAATAAGTAGTTTTATTTTTAACTCGATAAATGTTTGGATGAGACTCATTCTTGTTTTAGGAAACATTTTAAAGAATCCTGACTGTCATTGATACCAGAATTTCCAAAGCCTATTTTTCTCCTCTTAACTTATCCAAAAATACCCTTTGATCAAATGATCCTACATATTGATCTTTCCGATAATAAACAAGCTCACATTTTCCTAGTTGTTTCAAAAATACCTCTTTCCATTAAGTTAGCCCTCATATGTAGTTCGTTTGTTTTTTCTCATTTTGATCTTTAAACATAATGTAAATTATGTTATATAATTATTATTAACTAAAATAAATATGTGAATATATTATTTTAGTATTAAACAAAATTGGAAATAACATTTGCAAGTCTCAACAATTTCTATAACATTCTATAGAGAAATAAAACATGTTCTACATAGGTTTATAAAATTAACACATGATTAATAAATCAAAAAATTGAATATACATTTCAAAGCAATTAAATAGTTTAGATAGACACACTAAGACAAAAAGTAGATGACAAGTGAAAATTAGATGTATTAGGACACTCACCTTTTAATTGAGTTGATATCAAATTTGACTTCATTAATGCTATGGAAAAGACCTACAATGTGAAATATGGAATTAGATTCCTATGCAAAGTCCTACAATGAACAAGATCAAGTTTTTCTAGTTCATATTATGTCGAAAAATTAGTGAACAACTAAAATGAGAATATAACATAAAGTGTACAAATCAAATTGTCATATAAGGAAAAATATGTAATCAATCATCAAATGTACAATGTAACATAGACAAAAAATTATAATAATAAATAATAATAAAAGCACTTAGGCCACACTATATGCATATATGGAGAAAACCTTTCAGGTAAAAAAATCCACCAATAAAGAGACACTAAGCTCATATTAATCATAATACAAATGCCACATCCATATAATTTGCTCCAACTCTCTTTGACAATATTTCAACATGTATAATAATATTTCAACTACTATAAAGTATAACCAAATTATTCAAGAGCTCAAATTGTAAAAATCCACTCAAGTATGCCTAATGATAATGTTGGTCTTCAATTAATTCATCTTTAATTGAGTATGTGTTTTTACTATGCACAAAACTTATCAAGTTCTTAGGTCTTCAAACATTAGAAGTAAAGATCCCAAAGGTATGCTTGGAAATCTAATTATCTCTTTGTCAAATATCCATATGTAGTGTCGACAACATCATGATATTATAGAGTCTCATAAGGACCAAAAACATATATTATCATACAAAATGTAAATAAGTTTTTACAATATTTCATGTTTAGGGAATTGTGAAATATGTTTGAACAATAAATTTTAATCATGGAAAAGAAAACTTATGAATGAAATCAACTTACCAAAATGACAATGAAAGGTTAGAGATCACCAAGAATGTCACAAATATTCTTGAAATAGATCTTTCATGAGTACCTACACAAAGAGGATCAAAGAGATATGCTATACAAATGTACATATAAATTCCTGTACAATCCCCCACTTTTCATATCCCACCTTCACAAATAGTCAAGATAAAAATATTAGAAACATGCATAAAGGTAAAATAATAGTAATAGAATAAGAAGACAATATGCTTTGTAAACTTTATCTAGTAATAAATCATTAATCTTAACAAAAGCCAAATATCCCACACGTGTAGTGAAAAAGGAACAAGATTCCCTAAAGCAACACTGACACATGATAATAATATATTTTTGATAGAAAGAAGGAAACACACACAAATTGGGGGTGGGGGGGGAGGCGGGCATTGGATGGATTAATTGTGTTCCAAAACTCAAAACCTTAACCATTTCTTAACCTTAAATCTTAGATATGAATGATGAACATTAAAAAAAAATCACAACACATTAATCAATAAATAATGCCAACATTTTTGATGGGTAAACTTTGCTAGGAGAAAAATCATAGTGGGGATCAAACCCACTAGATGATATACTATGTTAAAAGCACTATACCTTGTTATAGATATTATAAGAGGAATTTACATTAATTTAGAGGCTCTACCTAGAGAAGACTGCTCAAAAAATGAAAAAAGGCTACAACCTTGAGGAAGTCTTGCCACCTTTCAACAAATACATGGATTGCGATCCACAGTGGAGAACAATCCACAAATTATGAATGGATCAATACTGTAATGCCCCATTCAGGAACATAAAAATAAATAAATCTAATATGTTACAAAGTTTACTAAACTTAAAAAAAAAAGTTTAAAAAATATTAAAGTCACAATGTGGATACAATATACACAAATGCAATTATAATACATATTTCATTTTTGAAGGGTTCCTTCACATTGAGTCACATTTAAGATAGTTTATGTTAATTAGTTTAAATATCAAGTAAAATGTTTATGATCATAAAGAAATAATAGATACATCATCTCATAAGAAAAAACGTAAGTACAATTGATATGACAAAGAACATCCATATAACAAAATCCACTTCACATGTCATAGGGTATGTAATAATAAATACTGCAAGTACATTAGAATGGAAGATACATGATACCATATATACATCAACTAAATATAAGTCTCCAAGATAAGATAAGAATGATAATGGTACAATTGCATCAACAAACATCCAACAAATTTTAATCTAAGGGGGACTCAAATGGTAAGAATTCACTACCTCTCAACCACGTGGTTACCTAGTCAAACTCCCATTCCCACCACACATGAAAGATAATGAATAATCCGCATACAAAAAATCAATGACGAAAAAATCATAGGCAAGGAATCCTAATAGCCAAATATAACTCAAGGTTAAAAAACTAATAATAAAGAAAAGATAATGAAAAATTAAAAGGACAATCAATGAATCCAACACCTCATACCAATCCAAAAAATTAGATACAAAGTACAAAATGAGTGTCAAAATCAAAAGATAAAGTCAATAAAAGACATCCACTTCAAGTCAAAAGCCATGTGTCAAAATTATAATAACCAACCAAACATCAACAATCATTAATGAAAATAAATCATCAATAATAAATGCACCAACACTTAAAACATCACCAGAGTCAACTAGAAAATCTAAGGAGGAGAATTAAGCTACATACTAGGGAGTGTCATAACATGAGCCAACTCTATGGTTACCTTGGTAGTCTCTTAGGACCCTAACCCCCTAGTGAATTTATGTGAAATTAGAATTACCTCTCGTGAAGATGAGGAAAACTAGTCATACCTCTCAAGGTATCATCCTATTCTCATCCTTAGCCTATACAAGCACTCAAGGCATGGGTGAGGCAAAATCTCTAACCTATTTTTTAAACTTATCTCAAGGAAAGGGCTAGACAAGATATTTTAATTACTATGTTATCACTTCTTACACAACTTACGATGAGTTATCTTGACAACCACTTTGAGCTCTGACTCCCATTGCAAACCACTCCCATAGAATGCACCTAGACCACCTTCCCAAAAGCTCACAAAACACAATTGTGTCCCATGCAATAAAAGTAATATTTATTGAATTTAGTTCCTTAACAAGCAACCAAAAAATAACATTGGTTCTAAAAACTCAAGTTCTCATAAATGCTCATCAAAATAAAAGTCATAAATACAAATCTCAATTGAATCATAAAATATACACCATGACATCTGGTCAAATACTCATCATAAACTAAAAAAGAAGGCTCTATTGCACATCCTAATTTGGCCAATAAGTCACATAAAACCATCACGAAATAAATATCCAAAGACACTAAACAAATAATAAAGAAACACATAATTTTCAGCCATATAGTTTAATTCCATGAGTTTCTATTTTTAGATCGAGTCATAAGAATGTGGTTAGCAATAAAGTAAGAATATACATGCTTACATAAACATTAGGCTAATATACTTATTAAAATGAAGAAGTATTTAAATGTCAAGTCTCTTTGTGCATATTAAATATCATGCAATATTATTATGTGAATAATCTTAAATCATAAATGATTTAATTAATAACATAAATGTATATTATTAGATCAAGTATTAACATAATTTTATTTCTAAAAAGATTAATTTGACTTCTATTTAAGTCCAATATTAATATTTACTTTTCCTTTAATTCCTAATGCGACTAATTATAATTAATCACAAGTATACATTTATTAACTTCTAACTAAACTGGCAATAATAAATATATAATAAGTTGTATCCTACTAAGAGTTTTAAAAATAACATTAATATTAGAAATTCACTTATAATAAAATATGTGGTATTTAATTATTTAATTTTCAAAATAAATAAATAATTTTTTTAAATTTATGAAATCAATAATTAGTAATAAAAAGAAGATTTTTTTGTAATCTAAATGCGGAAATTAAATTATATTTCATCAAATAAAAGTAAACATACAATTAGTATTTTTACATGCATTTGATCTCTCAAATCATGCAAGCATATTTTACTTAGTTTTCTATCTTTAGTATATTTGTTTCCACATACATGTATACGTTTAGTTACAACATGCTTTCCTCTAAATTAATCTTTTTGCTTTGCCAATAAATTTTGCAACTAAATTATTTTAGTTATAATAAGAATAATTATCTTTATTTAGAAAATTCATTATGATCACATGGTTCTAATGAAAAATTTAAAGTTGACACCCTAGTTGTTCAATTTGTTGTTTTCTTTCAATTTTTTATAATTGATTTTTTCCTATATTAGAAAGGATTTTAAAAGAATATAATCATAATATATTTTTAGGTTTTTTTATAGTTTTTCTAGGTCAACTTTTCTTGATCAACATGTTTTCCTTTTCAAAATCTATAATATAGTTCTTTATCCAAAAACTTAAATACAATAAATTAATAAGCGTTATGCAAGCACTTGGGAAGACACAAAGTAGACAGGTCTTTCAATAAAATTGTACAATGGGTTTTCAAACTTTACCTCAAAACAAGAACCTAAAATTTGAGACAATATGTGAAGACATGCAAATCCAAACCTATTGAAACTTTCAACAATTCTTTTGCTCCAATTCTATTTTGTGCTCCCAAAAACCTATGTGTGTAATAATGAACTACAGTTTTTGACTCTAAAAGCTCTAAAATATAACTATTTTATTCAATTAATATTTTCATGCAAATCTAACTCACTTTTTAATTAAATAAACTCTTTTATTTTATTTTCTCACTTTATTATTTAATTCAAGCACATTAAAATTAATTAATATTATTATTTTAATCAATACAGATAATTAGAGTTCATTATTATAAATATTAATTAAATATTTATAATAAAATAATATTTAATATTTAATATTTAAACTCTTTTCATTTAGTTTTCTAATTTAGAACTTTAAATTAAATATTTTAAATCAAGCATACATCCAATTAATTTCAAAGAATTAAATATTACCTTATTTTAATATTTTTCCCTTTTAAAATTAAATAACATTTAATAATTCAAACATTAATGATTAATCTAATAATCACAAATAAGCATTTTACCAAGCAAATCACAAAGTCAAACCACATGACATTGTTAGAAATGTTTAGAATAATAGAGGGTGGGGTGGGGGTGGGGGTGTGAGGACAGGGGTGAATTAGTTACTCAAGGTCCTTAAGTACGATTTGAACAATTAAACATCAAAACATTCATTGTTATACTTAACTTGTTGTTGCTTAGTCTCTACTATACTGATGAACAAAATTGTCATCTTAAACATAACATACTTTGCTAAATATAAACATTTAAATGTAAATCACCATAAAACATTCAACACAAGCTTTGACACTAAGATTTTACGTGGAAACCTAGTTTGGGAAAAACCGCCAGCAACATGTCACCACTTTTTCACTCTTTTGAAGTGAGATCTATTAGGAGCCAACCCTATTAAAGGTTACAATATGCAATATTAAGTGTGACTTGGTTAGAGGATTTAAACACCCTGTTAATAGTGACCTGGTTAGAGGACTTTGATTATTCCATTAGAATGGAAGATAATAATCTATTTTTCATATTATCTTGCTGAGAATTTTGAGCTATTTCCTCATGCACTTAAAAAGATAAATAAGCTAAAGGGAAAGGAGGAATGAAGTAAAGAATCAGATGATTTATTATGCCACAGAATAAATGGAGTCATAAATGAAAAAAGGACATTTGTTATGGGCAATGACAACTGAGCAAATTGTTAAATTGTAACTATATTATAACTCCATTAGACAAGATTCTAACTGATGCTATTGGTTGCTATTGAGTTATAGCAATTGCCGAGTGCCAATAATTTTGTAGTTTAAGCTGAGTTGAGGTTATCCAACATCATTTTGACATCTGGGTTAGCATGTTATCCCATATCACTCTATAGTGTGTGTGAAGTTCCATAGTGTGTGTCGAGCTGTTCTTCATGTGTTGAGTGATCCTTCATGTGCCGAGTTTTCTTGTTGATGCAGATTGTTAGAATTTTGGACACATTTTCTACATTTTTGGTGCAAGCCGACTTGTGAGATTAATTTCAATCATGATGCTTATGATAAGATCTTGTCTTGGGATGTGTCTAGACCATTGTTGGCTTGACCTTTCCATTTTGTAATGTTCTAGAATATCCTGTAAGCAATTTTGGCAAGTATAAATAAGGTGTTTAAGCTTAGAGTTTGGCAAGATTTGAGAGGAGCAATTTTGGGAGTAGTTGAAGGGTGAGTTTTCCTGAGTTTGTAGATAGAGCACCAAATGTGAGGTAGTTTACAATAGGATTGTGGTGGAGTTGCAAGCTGTGAGCAGAGCTATGGTTGTTGCTTGAGAACCAGAGAATAGCTTGGTGGACCTGAGGGTAAAAGTATGTGTTCTTCTTGGTGTTCTTATCCAGTTGTTGATCTAGACTAGCTAGGGTTTGGATTGGATCTTGAGGGATCTTGTAGAACTATTATTGTAATTGCTATTGTATTTGGCCATAACTCAGAAGGCCTTATAGCCAAGCATATTACATGTAAACAATTATTTTATAAGAATTACATGTTAACAATTAACATATCTAAGAATCGAGTGATGCATAACCAAGACAAAGCACATTGCAATACATTATCATTTTCTGAGAGAATTAGTGCAAGACAAAGAAGTTAGATTGGAATATGTGAATACAAAGGAGCAAATTGTATACATATTCACCAAGCCATTACCTAAGGATGCATTCTTGTATCTAAGAGGTAAGCTAGGGGTCATTCTCCTATCCAAAGCTCACTAAACAAAGTTTAGTGATGCATCAACCAATAATATTGAAGATCAATCAAGTTGATACAATATTGTCAAAGCAGATTATATATGAATCAGTAAATCAGGTACATGGTAAATACATTGATTTTTGTCTTTGTAAATACATTGATTGTTGTCTTTGGCATGAGATGACAAAGAGGGAGAGTTTTCTTTCATATCAGAGAATTTTTTTTTCAACAAGTTCATTTTTGCATAAGAAGAGATCAGTAAGTTAGAGAGAGAGAGAGAGATTTCAGCTAGAGAAAATTATTCCAAGGAAGAGATTGATGTTAGAGGGAGTTCTCATGGATGAGAATTAGAATGAAACTAAGGATATTATCTTTCTATTTTTCTCTAAAATTTCTTTATATTATGACATGTTGTTTTGCCATTAATGCCAAAGAGGGATATTGTTGAAATTAATTATTCAATTTTATGTTGTATTTGATGTTACATAAAATTTAAGCCATTATCGAGCAGTCAGTGATAGCCAAGCTCACTTGAGTGTCAAAGATAGTTTGTTGTATATGTCAAGCATTTAGTTATAACCTAGTTCAAAGATAATATTAATCAAGCTCAGATTTCTAGTGAAGTGAAGTTAGTATTGACTGAGTTGGGCCAGTTAACATTAGAACTCCTATTCTAACTAAGTTGGGTCGGTTAATGAAGGGATCCTCTATGTTGACCGAGTACTCAATTGTGTATTAGCTGATTGTCAGCATATTAAGTTTGATAAATTCATTAGTTAATACTAGCCAACTTAAGTGATGATAGTTATTTGTTTAAAATATATTCAAGCTAGACTGAAAAGGTGAATCGTATATATGAAAGCTCAAGTTGAGGATTGAAAGTGGAATTGAAAAAGATGAATAAAGGAAGTGAATTTGAAGGATATTTGTAAAGGTCAGAGCATTCGAGTTGTCCGAGCTACAAAGAACATTCTAATCAAGGAGGATAAAGTAATCAAGCCAGAACTAAGATCAGAATTAGCAAAGTTAGTTACATCAGCAATCAGGTCAAGTCATTGTTACTCTCTAATAATTGTAGTAGTGAATCAAATCTTTTAACAGAGTTATCTTAACAACTATTCAACAAATCCTCTCATAAGGTGGCATTTCTAGATTGAAGCATCTAAAGACCTCTAACAAGGCCAATCCTAATAGGGTGAATTAAATCCTTTAATAGGGTCACACCTAATAGTGTGTGTTGTAATCTTTAGTAGGGTTGGCTCCTAACATGGCTCACTTGAGAAGAGTGAAAAATAGTAACTAGTTGCAGTTAGTGGTTTTTCCAAATTAAGTTTCATGTTAAATCTTGGTGTCTCTTATGTTCATGTTATTTTCTTTATGTTTCCACAACTAAGTTAATAAAGGCCAAATCACAGTAATATCTTAAGATCTAATTATCTCTATGCTAACCAAATGACAATAGTATATTCAGTGTTAACTGACTTATGACAAAATAGTCAGTGTTAATTGAGTTACAACAGGATTTGGTTTTATATTAAAAGGGACTTTGGATTTGTTTTTGTAGTAACTAATTCACCTTCCCCTCTTATTTATTCCTTTTCATTTCCAATAATGCAAATTATTTATCTTAAGTTAGCAAAAAATTACATGATATGTATGTTACAAATTTCATAAAAGACAAAAATGACATGATGCACTCATCAAAATCATTGTATATTTTTAAATTCATCACTTCTACTTTACGTGTGATACCTATGAAAAAATATTGTATATAATCCATGACATTAGAGTTCAACACATAATAACTTAATTATAAAAAACATACAAGTCATACAAATTTTTGTGAATAAATCAATACCTCATATGTGACATTGATCATAGCTTGACATTCATTTCATTGACCATCCTCTTCATCTGTGTCATCATCATGCCTATCATCATCATCACCATCATCACCATCATTGTACTTGTCTCCTTCATCATCATCATCATTGTCATCATCATAACGACCACCACTACCACTATCTTCATCACCATCACCATCATCATGACCATCATCATCATGACCATCATCATCATGATGACCATAATAGCCTTGATCATCACCATCTTCATCAACATCATCACCATCATCATCAACATCACCACCATCATCAACATCATCACCATCATCATCAACATCACCACAATCATCATCATCATCTTCTTCTTCATAATCATTGTGTAACATTCATTCATGATCATCATTTACTTCATCTTATGATTCTTGAGTATCTTCTTCTTCCATCACATTATACTTTACCAACATTCCTCTTGGATCATGTCTAACAAGAAATGACCAACCCAATTTATGTAAAATACCAAAGTAAAATATTTTCTCACATTGGCTTGGAAGAACATAGGGCTCATCTCCAACTGGCTTAAATGACCTTGTATTAATCATTGTAAATCCACTATCATATTCAATAATAGTCCTATCAGGATCCTTTTGATTTAGCCGTAGCCTGTACGATTTGATGATAAATAGAACTAATTTGAATGAGTTAAAGTTGCATTCAAGTATATCATCCAAAATTATATAGTATCAATTTTCATATTGTTTAGGATGTATGCCATTTCTAGATGAAATATTAGTGACCTCAAAGACTACACTTCACAAGTTTTCTTCATTTTGTCTAACATTTTAATGAAAAATTTAAGGCCATGCTAGTACATAGCTTTGTGGTGTTTGATTTGTAATGATTCAAACATGTCAATATTATTTTTATCAATCCATGAGTTGATATTAAAATTAGGGTTCATGATTAGTAATCTTATATGTACCTTTCTACCTCTTAACCATATGCTAGATCAAGTGCCATTGGCATAATATTGGGATCTCCATTACAATGAGCTTCTTTAACCAATGATGCAACACCATCCTATGTTAATTAGTAACCATTTTCTTGATACTTTTGAATCCATACCATCATCCAATCAATATTTTTTTCAATATACAAATGTAGTACATCCACTCATGACCAACTATGAAAAAAACAATAGATCACTTAGAAATAACTTATATTGAATATTAATAAGAATTAATAAACTACAATAACATCTTATAATTACCTCTCACTTTCCTTAATCTACCTTTCCCACCAAGTACTCCCCTTCAAATTTGTTGATAGAGTTGGGATCCCAAATGCCATCTACATGGATATTTGCTACAAACTTGGGAATATATTCACTGATATACACCATGGTATGGTATACCATATATCCCTCCACCATAAAACCCTTAGGATATTCTCTTTGTTGAACCAAACCCTTCATAAATTGTAAGTGCCTCTCAACCATCCAAATTGACCTAGTTTGTATAGGCCCACACAATTCAATCTCCTCAACTTGATGTATGAGGTAGTGTTCTTGAGCAAATAAAAAAGATGAAGGTAGACACTTTTGCATTTCACACATAGGTTGAGAAATTTTTCTCTTCCAATATTTTATATCTTTTTTTAAAAATCAATTTCTTTAGATGATAACCACCTAAAAGAGATTCAACATGCAAGAACATATACATGAGAATATATAATAAATTACATAAAAAGTAAAGCAAGCCATAAATATAATATATGTACCAAAAATATAAGAAATAACATTTCTAACTTCATGTATTTTCCAACATCATATATAACTTGTTTAACGTTATTGCCAAATTGGTGTGGGAGGGATAGAGGTAGGATGTATTGCAACAATAAAAAAATTCTTCTTTTCAATATATTATATAAAATAATACAATAAAAAGTACATGTAATTTTACAATTATATTGTAAATAGAAAACATTACTTACTTTGATGAAGGTATGCCAATCATGTATTTTCAACCCTAGCCCAAAATCACCTTTGTTTGATTCAAGACTACTTATATTTTCAACAAATCCTATGGAATTTTTTTTAGGATTTCTTTTAATGCATCAGTTTGCTACTCCATTAATAACCAAGGAAGGGCACTCATATTTATGTGGTCTCTATTGCTATTTGATTCAATGGAATTTTTTAGTGCATGATTAGAGTCATGAATGTCATTACAAATTTGAGCTTTTTTTTCTTTGTCATGACTTCTATCCAATATTTTCTATAGTGTCTCTATTACATTCTTTCCAATATTCATAACATCAAAAAAATACATGATTGAGAGATCCTTGTAGTACAAAAGCCTACTAAATTGAGTAGGATAAATTTTTATTCCTCTAGGAAGTCTGTAATTGATGCCTTGACAACCTTCATGAAAATCAATTACATCATTATTAAATAAAAGATAACATCAAAATATAAATTTCAAACAAAAATCATCACATGGAATGACATTGTATCATCTTAAAATGGAAGCACTTCCATCTTGGTAGGTTTAACACCCTGTTTTAGTACATTTAGCATTTACGATGCATTCTACACTTGATTCCTTTATTCTAGGTGAAATTAGGGTTAAGATCTTGAAGATTCTCCTTAATTTCCCTCCTCTATGGCTCTATTAAGGACTTAGGCATAGGTCCTCCTAGCCTTCATCACATTCATGATAGGATTTTGTGCCTATTCTTGGAATTAGTCCTATTCTGATATCATTTCTAGGTTTCTGGGCATCCTTAGGGTGTCCTATTTTCTACTCTGACTGGGTCTAGACCCCTAGGTTAACCCTAACCTAGGGAAAGGTTGAAAAAGTTGGCCTTGACCTAGGGAAAGGTCAAAGTGATCCCTAACCTAGGTTAGGATTGAGGTCATCCTTGATGTTCTTCAGGATTTGATGCCCCTTTTAAAGTTTGGTCCTGAAGGGCCCCGAAATCAATCTTGGGCTTTTGGATCTGAATGCGAAAGGGTTTTAGTTTAAGATCAATTTATTTATTTTCCCTCCTTAGTTGGTGATTGTGATTAGACTATAATTTGAGGTTAAATTTAAATAAATGGGTACACACATTACTCTAGGAGCCTTACCTTGAAGCCTCTATAAAAAGACTCTCATTTGCATCGATTTACAACTAGAATAGGAATGAGACAACAAGAATCAAGAGATAACAAGAGAACAAGATGATGCTATCGAGATGAAATATTGTAAGAGAATGATATAAAAGATCAAGCCATTGTTGATATCAAACATTTTTGTAAATATACCATTGTGAACATCTATTTGGAGCAAGAGAGATCCTATCTTGATCCACCATTATCAATATTGAAGCACTCAAAGATATAATCATGGGGTAGCAATTACAGATTATGAGTTTGGTTGGAGTAATTTAGCCTTGGGGGCTTGATATAATTTCTTATCTTATTCAAGTCTATGTGTTTCTTTCTCATATAAATATTCATGATAGAGTTTCAATTTGGTAGATTAGATCTTGGCATTACACATTCAACACACATACATATTCTATTATATCCAACTATTCGTGGAGGTGGAAATCACCATAATAAGGGTTTAACTAAGGCAAAACCCTATATAGCCACCCAAAAACCCTATTTTTAGATACATGTAGGTGTTGTTTTGAGAATCGGAGTGTAGATTGGGATACCCTTTTAGGAAATCATCTGAGATTTGCAAACAAAATTTTCATCGAAGCAACGTAGGTCAAGGTCAACTTTTTGGGGCACAATTGTGCCCTAGGGTAAGATTGTGCCCCCTTATCTTGGTCAAGGTTGACCTACCCTTAGAAAGATAAAAGCTTTCTAGGTTTTCTCTATTTTGACATTTCGAGCCTGAAATAGGTTGCATAATTTTCAGAAACTGTGCACAGGCATCACAAAATTGTATCTTATCTTGTCTAATTTCAAGCATTTTTCATTACTTATTCCATATCAACTCTAAAAATAATAAATGGATAGCAGTGAATGTTATAAAAATCCATTTTTTTACCCTATTCATTTTGGTGAACCCGCGATAGACAACTCTTTCTTTTTGGTGTTAGATTTAAATCTTGCATTAGATTTCTTTCATTTATATGTTTCAAAAAAGTGTTTTTTTTTTGCAAAATTTCTTTAAAAATACAAAAAGTATTTACATTTTTATGCTTTTAGTATTTCAATATGTATGATTCTTGTTTGGAATACTTTGATGAGGCTTTTATTGAAAAAGAGGATAGATTCCCTAATGAGGTACATGATAGTGACGATGAAAATGGTCCAAATAAGATCTTCATCTATACTATTCCTATTTCACTCTCCTCCAAGACCTCTTCAATTGAACTTTACCATAGGGTGTGCGTAAGGTTACCTTCATGTTCCATTATATGTAACATTGATAAAACTAAAATGATATATCCTAAACCTTTGATGATAGTAAAAGGATGTCCTCGAATAACAATTAAGGGTAAACCTAGAGATCCTTTAGATTTCTTTGATAACACTGATTCTGTTTCACATGATTGTCACACACGAAGTGTCATGTCCCCTTTTTAGGGACATAATTGTAATAGGGGATTTTCCTATCATCGACTCTCGTAGGAAAATGATTATGGGAAGAGGGTCAATTTTTGTCTTTCGATAATTACAATTTTGCTCTCGAAGAATAATAATTGAGTAAGTGGGGCCTACTCGTCCTAATATTAAATAAAGGTTGTACTCCAACTTTATCAAGTTATTTATTTAATTTTATAAAGTTTTACATCATAAAAGATGATTCCGGAAAACTTCCAGAAACTTCTCAGCGAAGGGAATAAATAGAGGACATAGGGATCCCATTTGGAACAAGCGATTTTGTGGATTCTACTATTTATCATATTGGACCAATTTGTGGTCTCCGGCCGGCAAATTCCATTTGATCTTCGGGAACGAAAACTCCCTTGGATCTGCATAACTGAGGAAGTGAGATATCTTCCGAAGGGTTGCACATTGGAAGTGGTCTCCAACCATTTCATGTTGGGCTTATCTGCATATTCATATTAGGTTAAGGGGAATGACTTCTTGGAATCCTGAGAATTGGAGAATTTGAAAGATAATCAATTCCTTCATATCTGTTCGACTTCATCTAGACGAATCAGTTCAATCAGGGGAAAAACCCACCATCTGCGAGCTGACAAAAAAATGCACCAGTCAAACGAGTACCACAGCAAGGGCAAATTCGTTCACTACCGGATCACGCTCTACTCACAGATCGCAGGTGCTAACGCTGTCATAAACTGCATCAGGAGTTGATTAGTTGTAACCCTATCTGGGTCACCCGAATGCAGAGAATAAGGATCGCATTGGGCAGAAAGCATTCGGATTTTACCTCTGCACACCGGTTCTATTCCCCCTTGTGACCCGCGGGTCTAGCATTCCCCTTGGGCGAATCTGTGGATCGCGGTTTAGACAGGAAAAATCTCAGATTTGAATCCGACCAGAGCTCCCTCACCATTCGTCGCCGGATTACTGTGGACACGAAGACTTGGGCGACAATGCAGAGCATTCAGAAAGCAGATGAAATAATAAGGAGCAGGTGCTAGTCAAGTAACAACCCTGGGACTCATTGCCAAGGACGGTTCATGGTGACAACAGTCTGACATTGTAAGTCAAAGATCTCAGTGATACAGATTGTTATTTGCTATACCCAAAATATTTGCAATAAAATTATTTCTTCCTTGCATTCATTGTTGCTTATCTATGACATTTAGTTACAAATTGGTTGGATGAAATATACATGTCATGAGGTTGTTCAGTAGTAACCGAGCTTGTCAACGAAGTGTTTGACGAAATGTCTAACCCATAAAGTTTGAGTTTTTTTGGTGTTAAAAAAGCAAATTCCTGTAGGGTTATTTCAGTGGTATCAGAGCCAGGTTGTCCTGCCATCCTGATTGGGTAGAAGTATTTTTATGCAACCATATTCCCAGTATTATATTCGAAAGAGAACCATATTTAGGGACAGAGATATGAGTGAAAGACAAACACAGGGTTCACCAAGACTTCTCAGAGTCGATGATGATGAAACCAGAGAGTTTTATAGAATTATGACTACCGGACAACAAGAAATAGCTCAGACACTACAGGCTTTGACTACCATAATGGAAAGAGTTGTTCAGCCCAGGATTCAGGATCAAGGAAGAGGCACATCTGATCACGATGATAGGAGCGTGGCAGGATCACAAGGTGCTCCTAGGCGCAGATCATGGACAGCAAATAGGCCTACTCGTCCCACCTTCCTAAGGGAAGAGGCTCAGGAGATGGGAGAAGACGATGTACCAGAAGATTTCCAGGATGATCTTAGGGCTGCTTTGGTAGAATGGTAGGCATTACCCCCGCATGTACGTGAATTATTGAACTTCGATCGATATTTAAACCAAAGAAGGGAACATATGAGGAATAGCCACTAGAATAGGAGACCTAGAGGAGGTTATGATAGTGAGTTACAACGAGCTATTAGCAAACTCACTCTACCATTTTTTGATTGTAGTGGTCAGATGACAGCACAAGCTTGGATTCATAAGTTGGACACCTTTCTAGCATTAAGGCCTATGTCGAAAATAGATGCCATCAGGTATGCCACCTTGCATCTGGAACGCGCAGCTCATGATTGGTGGTCACATGGAATGGTTACCTTGCAGCACAATCAGGTAACATCATACCAGGACTTTGTGGATAGATTGGTTGAACGTTTTGATAAGAAGAATCCAAAAATTTATTTTTGCGACCTTGCTCGGTTAAGACAGTTTGGCAATTTAGAGGTTTATATTAGTGAATTTCAAAGGTTGTCAGTCATGGTACCAGATGTGTCGGAAAGGAGGTTAGTTATCTTATTTATAGAAGGATTTTCTGAACCTCTCAAGGGATGGATTAAGGCATTTGACCTGCCAACATTGCAGGAAGCCATGAGGAAAGCACGGAGTATGGAGCTTATAGCACCCTCTAGCAGATTCACTTCCAGGAGTACTACCTCTTTCAGAGACAATAAGAAGTTTGATAAGAATAAAGGTAAGAGCATTGAAACCAAAGGAAAATCTACTACACCCCTGGATACCGAAGCATTAAACGACTTGCGCAGGAAGAAGTTATGTTTCTATTGCAAAGGTCCATATGACAGGGATCATGCTTGCCCGCTGAGACCTAAAGGAAAAGCCAATAGGGTTATGTGGGCATATTACGAAGGGTCAGATTCTGACAGTGCAGAAAAAGAAGATGATCACGGTAGCCCAGAGTCTGAGGAGGAAACAGGGAATTTAGAGCAAAAAGAGGAACCTGAATTGCATTTATAGCAGGGGCGTTTGTCTAGCATTCAGCAAGAAGGATCTTTCAGATTACGTGGTGTTCTAGCAGGACAGAAAGTGATCACATTGGTTGATACAGGAGCTACACACAATTTCATCGATGCACGATTGGTCGAGCGCCGTGGAATTAAGACAAAAGAATTTGAAGGTCTTTGAGTACAGGGTGCTGATGGTTACACTCTTAAGTGTAACAGGATAGTTAAAGACATGCCGTTACGTCTGAACAATTATGAGTTTAAAAAAGATTACCATGTGGTCAATATGGGCAACTTGGATATTGTTTTGGGGATGACATGGTTACGTTTATTAGGTGAGGTCACTTTTTGACTCCAGGACATGGAGATCAAGTTTGAAGTAGATGGGAAACAACATGTGTTGAGAGCTATCCAGAATAGCGACATCCGAACAATTTCCCTCAGACGATTAGAAAGATTGGTTAGACATGAGGAAATTGAATGGGCAGCCATGTGTACTCTCATGCCTACACAGGAGGAAAAACAAAAGATGGAGTATCATCCTGACATACGAACATTGAGGGAAAAATATAGTAAGGTATTTAGTGATATTCCACCTGGTCCACCACCTGATAGAGGGATCGAGCACATCATCGAATTAGAAGAAGGAGCTAAACCAGTCATGATCACTCCATACAGGCATCCAAAAAGGCTCAAAGAGGAAATAGAAAAAACCATCAAGGAGCTTCTGGCGATGGGACACATCAGGCCTAGTAAGTCTCCTTTTGCTTCTTCAGTAGTTTTGGTTAAGAAGAAAGATGGTTCGTTGCGGATGTGTATAGATTACAGGATGCTGAATAAAAAAACCATTAAGAATAGATATCCTATTCCATGGATTGATGAGCTAATAGATGAACTGCATGGGGCATGCTACTTTAGTAAGATTGATCTGAGATCAGGTTACCACCAGATTAGAGTCAGAGAACAGGACGTTGAGAAGACTACATTTAGGTGCCACTATGGGCATTTTGAGTTTGTAATAATGCCATTCGGATTGACCAATGCACCAGCTACTTTCCAGTCCACCATGAATAAGGTTTTTCATCGTCAGCTAAGGAAGTTTGTATTAGTCTTCTTTGATGATATCTTGGTATACATCCGAACATGGCATGAGCATATGGAGCATCTAGAGACAGTACTGAAGACCTTGCAAGCAGAGTCCTTGTATGCAAAAGAGTCTAAATGTGATTTAGGCATGATCGAATTATTATACTTGGGACATATTATCAGTAAAGAAGGAGTACGGATGGACCCTGATAAAATTTGCGCTATTATGGAGTGGCCTACTCCTGAGAACCTAACTCAGTTGAGAGGATTCCTTGGTTTATGTGGCTTCTACCGTAGATTTTTTTGCGGATATTCATGACACGCGGCTCCTATAACAGATTTGCTTAAAAAGGGAGCTTTCATTTGGACAGCAAAGGCACAGGCTTGTTTTGACAGATTCAAGGAGATCATGACTTCATGTCCGGTACTAGCATTGCCTGATTTCTCAAAAACATTTGAACTCCAGTGTGATGCTTCAGGAGATGGTATTGGGGCTATTTTGATGCAGGATAAACACCCAATTGCATATGAAAGTAGAAAACTCCGTGGACCAGAGAAAACATTCAGCATTTACGACAAGGAGATGTTAGCTATCATGCATGCATTAGCTAAGTTCAGGCAGTACTTAGTGGGTGGTAAGTTTTGCATAAAAACTGACCACAACGGTTTAAGACATTTCCTTGGGCAAAGGGATCTCAATGATAGACAGCAGAAATGGGTCAGCAAGTTGCAGGCATATGATTTTGACATATCTTATGTTAAGGGCACACAGAATGTGGTAGCGGATGCCTTGTCACGTAGACCACATCTTAGTTCGATGACTGAGATCTCTGAGGACTGGAAGCATTTGATTATTGCAGAATATGCTAGAGATCCATGGGCATCTGGGATAGTTGACGGGACAGTTGTTGATACCAGGTATACACTTGTGGATGAGTTGATTGTTTACAAGAACTAGATATTTTTAGTCCCAAGATCGAAGGTGAAGCAGTTTATTATGCGAGCTCTTCATAATTCACCTATAGCTGGCCACCCTGGATACTTTAAAACATATAGACAGGTGCGAGAATGGTTTACATGGAAAGGACTTAAGAAGGATGTTTTGCAGTATGTTCGTGAGTGTTCTGTTTGCCAACAGAATAAACAGGAACACACCTTTCCAGCAGGACTTCTACAGCCACTTCCCATTCCGTGTCAGAAGTGGGAATGCATATCCATGGATTTCATTACCGGGTTGCCCAAGGCTCAGGGATGTGATTGCATTTATGTGGTGGTGGATAGGCTAACAAAATATGCTCATTTCTTTCCCATCACCACTACTTATACTGTAGTACAGGTAGCTGAAGTATTCTTCAGAGAGGTTTTCAGGTTACATGGGATACCCCACAGTATTTTCAGTGACAGGGATAGTAGGTTCTTGAGTCATTTTTGGCTAGAGGTGTTTCGATTATGTGGCACTGAGCTCACACCCAGTACCAGTTATCATCCGCAAACTGATGGACAAACAGAGATAGTAAACAAATGGGTGGAAGGCTACTTGAGGAATTACGTGGCTAATCAGCAGAAGACTTGGGTAAGATGGATTTATTTGTGTGAGTATTGTTATAACACAACTTTCCACATGTCTATCCAGATGACACCTTTTCGAGCATTATATGGTTATGATACACCGAGTTTCATCGATTTGTTAATGGGTGATGTTCGGGTTCCACATGTCGGGAATATGATGCAAGAAAGTAAAGACATTATTAGTTCTCTACGGGATAATATAGCTCGGGCACAGAATCAGTATAAGCAATATGCAGATCAAAAGAGGACGGAGAGGAGCTTTGTGGTAGGTGACATGGTTTACTTAATGCTTCAACCATTTTGAAAATCTACTCTCAAAAAGAGTGGGTCAGAGAAGCTTAAGCCCAGGTATTATGGACCTTTCAGGATCATCAGGCGAATAGGGGAATTGGCTTATGAGCTTGAGCTTCCAGCAGACAGCAAAGTATATAATGTGTTTCATGTATCACGCCTCAAAAAGGCGTTGGGACAGAATGTGATACCTTCTGCAGAATTACCTCCATTGGATGATGAAGGGAAATTGATCCTAGTGCCGGAATTCATTTTAGAAAGCAGAGAAAAACAGCTCCGCAGAAGGGCAATCAAAGAATATTTGGTTAAATGGAAGGATCTACCAGTCGAAGATGCTACTTGGGAAAATGAGACAATTTTGCAGCATCCAGCTTTGAGATTGCTTGAGAGCAAGCAATTTCAGGAAGGGCGGACTGTCATGTCCCCTTTTTAGCGACATAATTGTAACAGGGGATTTGCCTATCATTGACTCTCGTAGGCAAATGATTATGGGAAGAGGGTCAATTTTTGTCTTTCGATAATTACAATTTTGCTCTCGAAGAATAATAATTGAGTAAGCGGGGCCTACTCGTCCTAATATTAAATAAAGGTTGTACTCCAACTTTATCAAGTTATTTATTTAATTTTATAAAGTTTTACATCATAAAAGATGATTCCGGAAAACTTCCAGAAACTTCTCAGCGAAGGGAATAAATAGAGGACATAGGGCTCCCATTTGGAACAAGCGATTTTGTGGATTCTACTATTTATCATATTGGAGCAATTTGTGGTCTCCGGCCGGCAAATTCCATTTGATCTTTGGGAACGAAAACTCCCTTGGATCTGCATAACTGAGGAAGTGAGATATCTTCCGAAGGGTTGCACATTGGAAGTGGTCTCCAACCATTTCATGTTGGGCTTATCTGCATATTTAGATTAGGTTAAGGGGAATGACTTCTTGGAATCCTGAGAATTGGAGAATTTGAAAGATAATCAATTCCTTCATATCTGTCTGACTTCATCTAGACGAATCAGTTCCATCAGGGGAAAAACCCACCGTCTGCGAGCTGACAAAAAACCACACCAATCAAACGAGTACCACAGCAAGGGCAAATTCGTTCACTGCCAGATCGCGCTCTACTCACAGATCGCAGGTGCTAACGCTGTCATAAACTGCATCAGGAGTTGATTAGTTGTAACCCTATCTGGGTCACCCGACTGCAGAGAATAAGGATCGCATTGGGCAGAAAGCATTCAGATTTTACCTCTGCACATCGGTTCTATTCCCCCTCGTGACCCACGGGTCTAGCATTCCCCTTGGGCGACTCTGTGGATCGCGGTTTAGACAGGAAAAATCTCAGATTTGAATCCGACCAGAGCTCCCTCACCATTCGTCACCGGATTACTGTGGACACGAAGACTTGGGCGACAATGCAGAGCATTCAGAAAGCAGATGAAATAATAAGGAGCGGGTGCTAGTCAAGTAACAACCCCGAGACTCGTTGCCAAGGATGGTTCATGGTGACAACAGTCTGACATTGTAAGTCAAAGATCTCAGTGATACAGATTGTTATTTGCTCTACCCAAAATATTTGCAATAAAATTATTTCTTCCTTGCATTCGTTGTTGCTTATCTACGGCATTTAGTTACAAATTGGTTGGATGAAATATACATGTCATGGGGTTGTTCAGTAGTAACCGAGCTTGTCAACGAAGTGTTTGACGAAATGTCTAACCCATAAAGTTTGAGTTTTTTTGGTGTTAAAAAAGCAAAAACCTGTAGGGTTATTTCACGAAGTAACCCTTAGCTTACTATTCTAGTTTCTTTATTGCCTTCTCAACCTATTCTTCCTCAACCTCCTAAGTTTTCTTCTACTTTAAAGGAGTATAACTTAGTTGATCAATTATGTGCTACTCCTACTAAGATATCTTTATGGGAGTTACTTTAAACTTATTTAACATATTATGAGGCATTGCAAAAAGCTTTACCTACTCTTCCTATTTTTTTTACTAATCAAAAGAATATTCATTCTATTTTATATTGCATGCATGCTATGCCTTCTATACATTCTATTGTGTTTTCTGATAATGACTTACCTTCTATTGAGGCGCAAAATCAATATGATGCTCTTATGGTTATTGTTTCTATTAATCAAAGTATCATTTGAAGAACATTAATTGATAATAGATATGGGATTAATGTTTGTAGCATAGAGATGTTTAAAGAAATTAAGGTTGATCTTACTACTATTCAACCTGATAATGTCCCTATACATGGATTTGATAATATTGCAAAAAGAACTTTGGGCATTATAACCTTACCTATTAAAGTTGGTTCAATTATTTTAAATATGCCTATTCATGTTATGCCTAGACCTCTCAATTAGAACCTTATTTTAGGAAGACCTTGGTTACACACTATGCATGCAGTTCCTTCTACTCTTCATTGCAAGGTTTAGTTCATTTATACCAACCTAATGTATACATTACATGTGAATGATGTGTCAAATCTTCACTTAAATGTAGAATATGTTAAGATCTATGAGCCTCTTTAACCAAGTAAAGAGATTGAGAAACAACTTGAGATTCAAAAAATAGAAACTTCATCTTCTTCTTTGACTAAGAATGATTAGGGGACATTAGTTTTTAATCCTACTTTCATTGGTGAATATGAGGTTTCTAATTTGGAATTCATGAAGCAACAAAGTGAATTTGAGAAACAAGTTTTTATTCCTTCCCCTCTTTCTAAGGAATTAAAAAGTAGTTTTGTTTTTGCTTTGATTAATGAAATGATAAAACTTGATTGTTTTAACATTCTAACATATGCCGCTCCTTGGACTCTATTTGAAATGGCTGATTGGTATGGTTTCAATCATTATTTTCTTAAGAAATCAGAATTTAATGGAAAAGGACCTGATAAATATAAGCAAGGTTTATAAGTACCTCTAGATAATGAAATTTATGATCATACATATGGATTAGGATTTAATCCATATAAAAAACTATCATATTTTCCCCTTAATGTTAATCATATATGTGGTGGATGGTTTAAATTAGTTAAGCCACTTCTCATTGACATGAATCAAGTGCCTACTTTGTATATATTTCCTAAAGATGAAACTTTAATGAAATTTTGAGGGGTTTATAAAGATTTATCTAAGTTCCATCACAAATGAAGGAACCCTTATTGTTTAAATACATATGCTTATTTCACATAACATGATAATCAAGATATTCTTCCTTTACTGATGGATCCTCCAATAAGAAGTGATTTGTTAATAACTGATACTGTTGATATTCAAATGGATGAGAATAATCCTAAAAAGGTAATAAAGATTGGGAAATGTTTGAATCAAGATGAATGTGATCAATTGCATTCCCTTTTACTTGAATTCAAGGATATTTTTCCTTAGACATATTCAAATATACTAGGTATAAACTCTAAGATTTTTACTCATAATATTGTTTTAAAACCAAATATGAAACTTGTGAAGGAAAAAATTCGAAAGATGAATCCATGGTATGCTTTATTAGTCAAAAGTAAAATTGAAAAATTATTGGATTTTGGATTTATCCATTCTATTAATTACTTAGATTGGATTTCAAACATTGTGCTTGTTTCAAAAGGAGAAAATAAGATAAGGATGTGTACCAATTTTTGCAATTTAAGCCATCATTCTTAAAGGATGATTTACCATTATCCAATGTTGATATGATTGTGAATTCAACAACGGGTCATGCTTCTTTAATATTTTATGGATGATTTTTATAGATATAATCAAATCTTTATTCCTCTTAAAGATCAATTTAAAGATGCATTTACAAAATCTTGGGGAACATTTTTTTGGGTCATGTTGCCTTTTGGATTAGAAAATGCAAGAGCAACTTATCAACAAGTCATGAATTTGATTATTCATGATTATATCCATAAGATTCTTGAAGATTATGTGGATGATATCTTAGCAAAATCTATACAAAGAGAAAATCATGCTACTATCTTATGAAAAATATTTGAAAGGATTAGAAGTTACAAAATGAGATTGAATCCTAAGAAATGTATTTGTGGAGTAGACTCTGGTAAATTATTAGGATTTATAATCTCTAAGAGAGGCGTAGAATTCGATACTAAAAATATTGATGCTATTATTAATATGCCTCCTCCTAAGAATATTTCTTAGCTTATGAAGTTTACAAGGAAAAATACAAGCTATTCATCACTTTGTATCTAAATTAGCTGATTAAAAAATTCCTTTTACTTCCTTACTTAGAAAGAACACCACTTTATCTTGGAATGATGAATGTAAACAACCCTTTTAGCAATTTAAGGAGTACCTTGCAAATCCTCCTATCTTGTAGCCAACTAAATTTGATAAGCCATTTCATCTGTATACTTCAGCGAATTCGAAGACTATGAGTGCCTTGTTAACTCAAAATGATGATATTGGTAAGGAAAGATCTATGTATTACATTAGTCAGACTTTACTTGATTATGAAACAAGATACACAAATTTGGAAAGAAAATGTCTAGTTGTAATTTATGCATGTCAAAAACTCATGCATTATCCTATAAATGTTGAAGTCAATGTGATTGTCAAGTTTTTTCCTTTGAAACATATTTTCTTACAAACTAATCTCTTTGGCCATTTAGCAAAGTGGGTGATGTTACTTACAAAATTTGATCTTAATTTCAGTTCTTAGAAGTATATTAAGGGACAAGCTTTAACTAATTATTTAGCCAAAGCTACTTGTCCTCATTCAGATACATGTTCTACTTCTATGGAATCTCTTAGTGATAATATTCTAGCTATTCAACATGATGATATTTGGGAATCATATTTTGATGGATCTGAATGTACAATAGGCTCTAGTGTTGGTATTATCTTAATTCCTCCTATGAAAAAGACATTTCCTTTATCATACAAATTAACTTTTCCTTGTACTAATAACACTGCAGAGTATGAAGCTATTATAGATGGTTTATGAGCAACTTCATCTCTTAACATCAAACACTTGTAAATATATGGATAGTAAGAATTAATTTTTGAAAAAATTAAAGGAGGATATCAAATGAAGAATTATAAAATGACACAATATAGAGATTTTTCTCTAGATGTGCTTTCACAATTTTCTTCCTATATGATTCAAATCTTACCTAGAAAATATAATCGATACACGAACACCATGGAAAGTGCAACATCTTTGGTGTGTCTTGAAAGTAATGTTGAAAACTTTCAATTTACTATGCAAGCTCTTAAAAACCCTAAAATTTCTAAAAATATTACCTTTGATTGTTTTAATTTGCATTTGGATGAATGGTATTCCCACATTTTTCAAATTTTGAAAGATGGCATTTTTCCTGAATCAGCAACAAGAAACACACGTAGTCATCTTAGGAAACTTACAATGTGTTACATTATTTTAGGAGATACACTTTACAAATGATCTTACAAAGGATTGTTATTAAGATGTGTTGATAGAACTAAAATTTTGGTAGGTTTGAAAGAAGCTCATTTTGGTTCTTGTGGAGAGCATTTTGGTGGAAAACCTCTACTTAATAAATTACTTAGAATGGGATATTATTGGCAAATGATGGAGCAAGATTCTTTTATGTTTGTTAAGAAATGTTCTCAATGTCAACAACATAGTAATTTAATTCATGCTCCTGCTCATGAGCTTCATAATCAAGTTTCTCCATGGCCTTTTAGTATTTGGGGTTTTGACCTTATTGGAAAAATCACCAGCTTCTTCTCAAGGACATACTTACATTCTAACTACTATAGATTATTTCACAAAGTGGGTTGAAGTTGTTCCTCTTTGTTCAACAACTATGGATGTTATTTTTTATTTCATCCTTAATAATATCATAACATGATTCTGTATACCTTCAGTGATAGTTTCAGATAATAGTACTTATTTTTAAAACAAAGAAGTCACAAAATTATTGGAGAAATATCAAATTCAACATAAATTTTGAAATCCTTATTATCCTTAATCTAATGGTCAAGTTGAAGCATCAAAAAAATTCATTGAGCAGATTTTGAGAAAAATAGTTAACAAACATGCAAAAGATTGGCATACTTAATTGACATATGCTTTATGGTCTTATAGGACAAGTGTTTGTACTGCCATGGGTACTTCTCCTTATAATCTCATTTATGGTACTGACGCTATTATGCCTTTTGAATTAGAAATACCTTCTTTGCATGTTTCATTTCATGGGATAATTAACAAAGATACTTTTGGGGAACAACATTTACAAGAGCTAGAAATGTTGGATGAACAATGAATACATGCATTAGAACATATAAAAGCTTATCATAAAACTCTATAGAAGAAATATAATCATAAGGTAATTGAACAAACATTTTTGGTTGGTGATTTAGTTCTATATGAGAATCAACAAATGTGAATGCTTTACCTGGTGAAAAAGGAAAGTTCAGCCCTAATTGGCTTCAACCTTGTGTTGTCATTGAAGATTTTGGTTCAGGTGCTTATAAACTTGTTGATATGGATGATGTTTCTTTTAAGGAACCTATTAATATTATGCATCTTAAATGTTATTATCCTTAAGTTCATTCTTTTATTTCTAAATTTATATATTACTTATAGACCTTGTTTTATAGGTTATGTAGTTTTAGCATAATTACATATTGAATATATTTATGCACCTTCTTTCTTTCTATTAAGTTTTATATCAAACATAGAACTAATTAGTAAAGAAAGTTTTTCATGTTGGAAATACAGTAGGAAAAGAAAGTCTAAGAGGGGGTGGGGGAGGGGTTGAATTAACAATTAGAACTTTTATCCTCTAAAACTATTTGCCAAACATCTATCTCACAATCTATGCATATAAACTGAAATACCAAATTAAACATATACATCCATAGCACAAAAGTAAATATTCAACACATGTATGACAGAAGACATTTGGTTAACTAGAAACCCTCCAAGGAGAAGGTAAAACTAGGGTGGGGATGACACCCACAAATATTTACTACTACAATAATAAAGTGTATCCAATGAAGGTTACAATGTTTGACCATGAAACATGATCTACCCTATGAAAAGTCCTCCCTGTTAAAGGGTTACAAGATTGTTAGATCTTACCCTATTAAAGGATTGAAACACCCTACTAAAAGTGTGCCTAGTAAGAGGACTTTAACTTATAATAAAGTCAACAGCATGTTAAAGGATTTACAATAGCCTGCTAAGACTACTCTGTTAAGAGATTTATCTGATTTACCTATTAAAATGTCTCAACAATGATCCTTTTGTTATCACTCTATTTCTTGATGTTAGATCACCGCTATAATGATGTGTACTTGATCCTTTCTAATCAAATTAACCTCCACTTTACTTTTATTCCTTTCCTTTATTCTCCTTTAACTAATTCTATAATGTAACTCAATTGATAACACCTTAATCACCATGAATGCTCTATTTTCACATGCAAACTCTCTTTGATTCTCCTTAGCATTCCTTCTCTTATAAAGTGTTTAGGTTTATCTTGCTTAAGAAGATCCAGTTGATTTAGGGTTAGGTATGAATCAATGGTATTGATTCACCTATATTGCCACTTAAACCTTCCCTTTTTCTAACTGGATGCATGTAATGCATAGGGATTCACAATTAAGATTCATCCTTATCAACAAAAGATCATAAAATAATACTTAAGTTGGCTCAAAAAAAATTTACATAGTAGTTTGTGCCAATACAAAAAATTGTGTCAAAAACTATATTACTCGACATCTAAAGTCCCTGGTGCTTAGCACTAACTATAACTTCAATGCCATCACTTAGCATATGAATGAATTGACATTAACTGCTTGCTCAGCACTTGAATTAGTCAGCACATACTATCTGTTTGACATCTAAGTAACTCAGAACTTACTATTGTAATACCTCAAAATTGGCTCATTGTCATCATCACCAATTCTGGTATATTCTGGTCATTTCTAAAGTCTTATTTCACTAGGCAATTCTTATTCTGATATTCGCTACTTGGCCTGATTGCCAAATGTAGAAAACCCTAAATCTGCATTCATCATACTCTTTATTTAATTCCTAAAGTATTGACTCATATTAGTCACATTAAACCTACTGATTAAGATTTAATTGGATTTGAAGTATTTATACTTTAATTAAATTAAATTATATCCTAAGGCTAATGTACTAGGGAAGTAAAATATTTAATTTAATATTAAGCCAATTTTAATTAATTGAATGTGATTGTTCAATTAAATAGAAAATGCATTTATGAGGTCATGTCTCACTTATTAAATTTAATTATATCTTCAAAATCCTCTCTTCAGTTCTAAATGGAAACTTTGAGTGAACTACCTCTCAAAAATGGAATCAATCTAGTTAACTTGCTCTCACACTTATGTCAAGTTTAGTTAACTTCTCATTACACTCAGATTTGAAATAGTTCACTTCACTTGCACAAGTAAGTTTCCATCTTAACTGAATCTTCTATCTAATCCTAACCATTCATCAAGGATTGATCCTAACCATTGATTCATTCCTAGATTCTATTTAAGGGACTCATAATTCCTCATTACAGAGGTTGAATTTTTAGGCTATTGAATTGCTGTTAGATTGAATACCCACTTTCATAGCTTTACATGTTCTTTTGCTTAATATCTTAGTATCATTTAGATTAAACAATGCATGCATGTAACTTAATCTCTTTTATTACTTCTTAGATTAATGCTTGCATAACATATAGATTGATTTGCATAATCATATAGTTGCATTTAAATCCTTCATTCTAGAAAGGTCTGGTTGCCTACATCTCAACTCTGAGAGCATAAACAAGAAAAATCCTTCTAGATAGAAGGCAACGGGTTGCACTATTGGACCTCTTGGATGAATTATCCCATGTTCATTCTAGGATGAATCCATAGGTAAGGACCACATTGAAGTGTGTGTGTGAAGTCTGAGGCCACATTCTGCATATACAACTATTTACTTGGCATGCTCTATCTTATATGTTATGCTTGGTATATGTTACTTGTTCGACATGAACTAAGTAAATGACTTAAGTTTATAGACACTCATTTGTCAAAACCAATTTGAGATCAACATTTCATTCATTAAAAAGTGATCCAAGTTTTGATACATATGTGGCCAATGGACCTATCTATCACTATGCCTATTACTACACTTTGATGAATGATGGCTCCCATATCTCTCTGTCCTATAATAGAAAGATATAGATCTATGTGTCCACATATGGCTCCTCAATATGCTCATACCATGTGAAAACTCTTAGGCACTCTATTTAGTTATTAGTTTCTCCTCTCTTTCTCTGCATATCCTTAACTCTCATTGGACAACCACAAATATATCAACATGCCTATTAGGATCTCTATAGCCAAGAGAGAAATCTTACTCACTCACTAGTAGTCGGTAGGATATGCATGTATCCTTCAGAATCTCAGATACAAAAATCCTCCATTCTGCTATGCTAGCTATAGAATAAAGATTACATTTATCAATTTCTTACCTTTTTCAAATCAAATTACATATTTAATCATATCTCATATTTCATACTTGGGTCTCCCTCTTAGACATCACTAAAAGGTCTAGATGGTGGGGGCATGGAGTGACTACTCTCTCCATGCTCACTGTGTCTAGGCCTTGTTCATGATATCTCTATGTGGGTGCATGGAGGCCATCAAGATCTTAGTGGTGACATATGATAAATGTGTACATCTACATTGGTATCACCAGCTAGGTGCATCTCCTCAGCTCTTTCCTCCTCTCTCTCCCCCTCTATGGGATCTCCCTTAGAGATGTGCTCCTCCCCATCTCTAATATCCCAATCCTCCTCTATTGTACCATCATCCTAGTGTGTCTTCTCTGAAACACCTAGATTTCCTGTAGGATAATCCTCAAGGAAGATAGGGTTGGACCCCTACAAACTCCAATACCTTATGTAATCTTGGTTCATGCCTAAATAGGTCACATCTGATGGTATCTCTATATCCACTTTATCATTAGCATCACTATCCTCTATGTTTTCTATAGATGGTCGATGTATTGGCACCGGGTCTTTGATAATACCTCATTGGATGTACATAGAAAGGCATTACTTTAGGGACACCCTATACTAGGCCAAACTATCTCAACACCTAATCATAATAGTAGGGTATCACTATATGATTCTAATAACCCTCTAGAATCTTTTGTAATTATGAGTATCTCATCTAGAATTGTGTATGAGGCCACTTTTTCATTCGACAGAAGGGTCTCCATATCACATATGCACTTAGAATGTAGTCTAGAGATACTCTCTAGTAGAGGTTATCTCCAAACTTCTAGAGATTCTTTAGAGGATAAGAAAAGAATCCTGGTGTGCTCACATCTACCATCACTAGGATACATAGTGGATGTATACATGTAAAATAATCAAACTAGCAAACATGTAAAAGTGTACATATCAAAAGATTCTCTCTGATATCTTACCAACTAACATAACTCATGGTATAGTTGGGCTAACATGTTGTGACACCATGAGAAAAGAGTCCTCTTTCTCTTTATCCTCTATATAAGATGGGTAAGAGGTGTACAAAATATGGTATCCTTTGAGTTAGGTAACACAAACAAGGATACTATACTAAGCATTACTCTCCATACCAAAGGTGTGGGGCATGATAGTATGGATGATAGAAGGACATGATTTGATTGAGTCCACATCTATGGAACTTGTTCCAAGCAATACTCCTTATTCTCAAGGATCTCCTCATAGACCTACTATTCTCTAGGTCTATTGTTCTCACCTTGGATTGGAAGCTGCATGATCCTATAAACATCCTCTAATGTCATTGTAATCTATCCCAAGGAAAGATGAAAGGAGCATGTATCCTCATCCCACCTCTCTATGAAAGCCAATAATTTGGCTCAGTGTAGCTTGATCTGTGGTAGGACTACTACCTAGTATAGTCCTATGTATCTCAATAGCTATATCTCATCATCACCAAGCTCATAAAGTCTCTCTCTGATGATAGCAAGAAACTCTCCAAAGGGATGCTCTTAGAGATGAACCATGTCCTATAAGCACAAACAAACATTATATCAGTATTCTATATCATCAAATTTGCAAATTCAACTTGACTAGGTCAAGGACAACCTTCCTAGGTCAAGGTTGACCTTTTTGGGTCTGGGTTGACCTCACTTAGGTCAAGGATGACCTCATCCCAAAATGAGTGGAAACTTGCTTGTCTATGTCAACCTTCTTGGGTCATGGTTGACATTACTAGGTTAGGGTCAACCTTTCCTATAAAAATAAAATGTTTTAAAAGTAGAGAAACAAACAACAACAAGCTCACCTCGAGAAGTGACCGTCTGGTAGCTAAACACTATCTTAGAAGCTCCATGCATGCCACTCAAAGTTCTTCTCTCCTTGACATCTTGCTTCCACTTTTCAAACCTACAAAAGGTAAGAGTAAGTATGACTTCCTTTTCATAGTTTAAATTAGGGTTTCTTTTAGGGTTTACTCATGGTAAACTTGGATTCCCATTTTTATGCATTTTGATATACATCCACTCTTTTCATCATAACTTGAGTTCAGTAACTTCATTTTTAGTACCATCAGCAACATTGGAATCATGATTCCAATACCTAACTCCTTGAATAAGTTTATTAAGGGTAATAATCCTTCTAATTGGTTTAAGAAAGAGATTTTAATCAAACTACATATCTAGTATATAGAGTTATCCTTATCACCCTATTTCACCCTTTAGAATTAGAAAGTCAAAATAGGGGGACTTAAGTGGCTTTATGAAATTCTCAAGTGTCATTTAGTAAGCTTAGGCGATTTATGGATTTTTCATTAACCTTTCGTGTTGTAGGTTCTAAAATTATTTTGCAGGATCTTTACATCGAGGACTTGGTTATATCCTTTTTATTTACTATGATTTTTTCTTAATTTAGCTTGCATATTCATGTAGTGTCATATCTGAGCTAAAGTGGGGGATAAATGTAACATCTTAAAATATAATTACTTCCATTGTGAAAGGTTTAGTACCCATTTTTAGTACATTTATCATGATATATTTGTATTTAGGATGCATTTTGCACTTGATTCCTTTATTCTAGGTGAAATTAGGGTTAGGATCTTGAAGATTCTCCTTAATTTCCCTCCTCTATGGCTCTATTTTATAGGTAGAAGTTAGGCATTGGTCCTCCTAGCCTTCATCATAGTCATTATATGTTTTTGTGACTATTCTTGGCATTTAGTCCTATTCTGATATCATTTCTAGGTTTTCAAAAATCTTCAGGATCTCCTATTTTCTACTCTGACTAGGTCTGGACCTAGAAAAAGGTTAACTAATTTAACCCTAACCTAGGGCAAGGTCTATGTCATTACTAACCTAGGTTAGGGTCGCGGTCATACTTGACCTTCTTCGGGATTTGACCACCCCTTTAAATTTTGGTCTCGAAGGGCCCCAAAATTAATGTCAAGCTTTTGGATCCGAATGTGGAAGGGTTTTAATTGAAGATTCATTTACTTATTTTCCCTCCTTCATTGGTGATTGTAATTGGACCATATTTCAAGGTGAAATTTGAATTATGGGTCCTCGTATTACTTTAGGAGCCTCACCTTGATGCCTCTATATAGAGACCCTCATTTGCTTCCATTTACAACTAGAATGGGAATGAGATAACTAGAATCAAGAGATAACAAGAGAACAAGATGATGCTATGGAGATACAAGATTGCAAGAGAATGGTATAGAAGATTAAGCCATTTTTGATAGTAAGCATTTTTTGTGAATACACCATTATGAACATCTATTTGGAACAAGAGAGATCCTATAATCCTTGATCTGCCATTATCAATATTGAAGGATTTAAAGATATAATCATGGGGTAGCAATTATAGATTATGAGTTTGGTAGGTGTACTTTAGCCTTGGGGGATTGGTATGCTTTCTTATCTTATTCAAGTCTATGCATTGCTTTCTCATATATATTCATGATAGGGTTTCAATCAAGTGGATTAGATCTTGACATTGCACATTCAATAGACACATACATTCTATTATATCCAGCTATTTGTGGAGGTAGAAATCACCAAAATGGGGGTTTGACTAAGAAAAAACTCTATATAGCTACCCCAAAACCCTATTTTTAGATATTTGTATGTGCTATTTTGAGAATTGGAGTACAATTTTGGATACCCTTTTTGGCAAACTGTTGAGATTTGTGAACAAAATTTTCATTGGAGTAGTGCAGGTCAAGGTCAACTTTTTGGGGCACAATTGTGCCCTAGGGTAAGATTGTGCCCACTATTTGGGTCAAGGTGAACATACCCTCAAAAAGATAAAAGTTTTTTGGTTTTCCTCTGTTTTGACATTTCTAGTCTAAAATAGGTTGTGGAATTTCTAGAAACTGTGCACAGGCATAAGAAAATAGGTATTTTTGGATTAGCTCAATTATGAGGTATGTATCTTATCTTTTCTAATTTTAATCATTTTCATTACTTATTCCATATCAAATCTAAAAATAATAAATGAATAGTAGTGAAAATTATAAGCATTGTTAAAGATCCATTTTTTTAATCCTATTCAGACATTACCTCGACGATTTAGTCTATTGTATTCCAACTTCCATAGATGAGTTGTCATTCTTTGTGGCCTTGATGTTGTCTCTTGTTTCCAAATGAAAATATATTTTTCATTAATTTTATTATTATGATTCTTATGTAGAAAGTTCCTAAACTCATTGATCACCTACTTTCCTAAACTTCTTGAATGATGAGATTTCATCTTCGGACCACAAACTGGACATGCAATTTTTCCCTTTGTTTGAAGACCTAAGAGATTATGTACAATTATCATGCACAACTTAAACATACAAAAATAATGTGTAAGCACTATAACATACCAAAAATATGTGACCTTAACAATATAGCATATCAAAAAAATGAGTTATCCTTGGGGCATCATGTATTGTCCATACAAGCATTGCATGGAATTGAAAATGTCTTTGTCCTATTGGTCTAGAGATGTCATACATAGTGATCCCATTCCATAACTTCAATAACTTGTAAATAAGGGACTCAATATACACATTTATATCTTTAACTTGGTACTTACCTAGGTGAATGAACATAAACATTACATAATTATTATGACCATTTTGATGTAGTGTTTATAAATTAGTTTAGATAACTGTAAAATGAAAAAATAATTAGTACAATAATTGACAACATTATGTTCTCCCTCTTTATGGACATCCAATGAGGAATGTTATTGTTAATACCAAAAACATGCTACATTGGATAAATAGATCTCATATCTCAAAATGGATTGACATTGTCTGATGCCAATGAAATATTTAGATTACGAGGTTCTTCTTTAAATATTGACCACCTATCTTCTATGTACTTAAATGTAGAACCATTCATAAGGCATTAGCATAATTTCATCTTGACTTCTAGTGTATGCATGGTAATCCATAAATTATTCCAAGCCAGTGCATCTGAATAATTGTTCAAGACATGGAATAATGGGAATATACCAAAGAACCTTGTGAGACACCTTTTTTGTTATTTGATCTGACTGATATCTACTAATATGACAATTAGGGCATTTTGTTGCAAATTCATGTTATTTATGATATATAATGTGATCATTGGGACATGCACGTATTGTCTTATACTTCATTCTGATTTGATTCATCATAGTAGATAATTCTTGGTGTGAATGAGGCAGAATGTTTGATGGTGGTAACAAAAATTCACCTATCAACCTCCAACAAAAAGTATGATTTGTTAATATAATAAATAGTAATGGTATGCTAACATTGAAGATGACAAAAATGGCATATTCTTGCATAAGTGACGTTGTGACATTGGATAAACCATTCATAACCTTCAAGTTCACCAAAAATACTATAATAGAGAGAAGAGTTGTTTGGGAGCCTTATGCCTTCTCAAGTATAGGTATATCAAGATCATCTTCATCATCATTATTAGATGCACTAATACCATCATCATGATCATCTTGATTAGTTGCACCAATACCATCATCTTTAATAGTGTTCTCTATCATAAGATCATCTTCTTCCTTGGGAGTGTTATCCTTGGCTTGGATATTCTCATATCCATGTTCTTCTAGGTTGAAATCTACATTGACCAATCGACGAAAATCATGCCCCCCTTCATTGTGACCATGCTTCCTATAATGAATCTTGATTGTTGTGATTAGAATTCTTTGATTCTTTAAGATCTTACACCTTTTGAAAGGACAATTACATTTATCAAATTTTCTTCAGAATTGAGACCACAATCAAGTAATTGTCTTGTTATTTTTTTCTCAATTCATATTGGTAGGCACAATTTTTCTTTATAGGAAAATATTTGAGCTATAACTATACAAAATGTAAACATATAAGAATTAGTAGTGTCTTGTATATAATGAAAATAATAAAATATTATAATATTATACAAGATTTACAAATATATACACAAATCATGCTCACAAGATTATGCCAACCAATTTGCGCATTCTTAGACTCATTTAAAACATTAAAAAGCTTCCTAAGCAGTCAATGATGGCCAAACAACCATAACATGGTCACAAGACATGAAATAAGGTGGAGTGAGGTGTAATGAGGTTTGAAACATCATAAAACTTCATTATTTTCTCCATTGATGGCAAGGAAGCCCAAAGTTGTCATGAAATTGTAAAATTTGCAAAAATCACAAAATTGAAAAAATTGAAAAAAAGTTGCCATGTTGCAACTTTGTGCAACCTTGGAGAAATAGGTAAGATATTTAAAATGTGAGGTATTTTTACCTTTCCTAAGGTGGTAATGATATTAAAAATCCTATTTAATCCTTTAAAAGGGCAGATGTATAGGTTGGGAATAAGATTTTGCAAAACTAAATTTTAAAAATTGAGTTTTACTAGGGAATTTGATGCATTCTTGCTGTTGTTCATAGAAGTTAGATACAATAGTTAGCTTTGTTTTTAATAGGCTATAGTTGTTTTTCATCAAGTTGTGTACATATTTATTCCAATTTGCCAAGTGTTGTCAGTTTTGTTGTGTTAATCTCACTAAAAGTTGAGGGTGTTTATTCAGCCATGCCTTAAAATATTTAGCCAACATTAAATTTTTCTCCATTTACAACCCTTCTATCTATGCCATTTTTAAAGTACCAAAATATTATAAGTTTCTCAAACAAATCAGAGTAGATGGTGTTTTTAATATTAAGTCATTCATTTAGTGTGAGTTGATGATTAAGGGATTTCCTTTTTTGAATGATATAATTTTGTCATAGACTATCCATATCATAGAATTTGATGCCCTCAAAGAGTTTCATTGTATTTTTGAAAAAAGAAAGAAAAATGAAGCAATATTAATTGATGGGAATAAACAAGATAATTCAAAGAGGGATAAGGGTTAAAAGATAAAGAAGACAATTCAAAGAAGAAAGATTGAATGTCAAAGGTCTCAAGTAGATTGAACTTCTCTTAATCTAAATGCTATGGCTCAAGATGTGCATGATATTCCATCCAAAGAAACTTATGACATCACAAGCCCACAAAGTTGAGAACAAGGTCCAACATATTGAATATATAAGTATCATTCCACAACCTAAGCTAGTGCGGTGCAGGGAACCTACACCTATCTCCTTGAAGAGCTATCTTTTCATTTATTGTTGATGTAATAAGGATGTGATGTGTTGACACCATCTATTGTGTGTTGGTTTTATCATTTTGTGTGGACGAGGATCTTTGTGGTCGTCTTATAAACCAAAAGAGTCCTTAGTCCACTAGGATATGTTTTGTTGTTTTGTGTGTTTTGGTGTCTAATAATTGCAAAAATAATTATTTTTTCCTTAGATATGTATTTTCCACCATTCCAAAGGGTTTGGAATCATTTGACATCAATTAGGAGTCAAAATGCAAAAAGTTGTCATATTTGGCAAAAATTGAAAAAATTGATAATGCCACTTGTGAAAAGCTACCATGAAAAAGAATTTTAACTTTGCAACATTCATAACCACCAAGAATTGGTTTGAATCAGTTAATTGAAGATATTTAAGGCATACAACATCTTTCCATGAGAAGAACATCAATTTGTTCAAACTCTAGAAATATTTTATGAAAGAAAAACCTATGTTTTGCAAAGAACTGATTTTGTATGGCATTGTATGGATTGGTTGAAGAAAATAAAGTTTATATGAAGTTGGATTTGTGAATCATCTTTCATTTTCATCTAGTCTTGATCAATATGGTTTTGTGTAGAGGAAGTTAAAACATTTTGTGTGAATGTAGGTCTAAAACCCTCAAATTCAGGGTTTAAAACAAAGATGTGGCCCTAACTTTCAAGTTGACCATTGGAATTCAATGCCACTTGGTGAAATGAAAGTTAGGAAATTGCAATTGATGATTCCAAAAGGCCAAGGTAGGGGAATCTTGTTTCCTAGTTGTAATTTGATGCGCTATGCTAAATAAGCCCATGTATTTAGCCTAAAAATGAACTATTTGAGCATTGTAACAACATAGGAAGGTTGTGGGTTCACTCATTTCTATGAGCTCTAGTTATATTTTTTATTAGATGTAGAGTAAGTTTCTTCTTTAGGCACAAAACACAACCAAATTACCAGGTGCCTAAATATGACTAGAATATAAGTTATGCTTTGGAATTGAACCTTACATGTAATATATCAACTTCCATTAGATCTATATTTATTTGCATCTTCTAGAATGTACTAGAGAAATGATTTCATAGAAATCCAATATTACCATGCATATTTGTGTTCTTGTTTGTATGGTCAAAGTAAAACCACAATCTGAACATGAATTTACAATATTGAAGTGACATAACACTTAGAAGGAAGCCAAAAAAATGTATACACTCTGCCTTTTGTCATATTGGTTTACCATGATGAAGGTTTTCCTTATTGTCTTCATACTCTAGGTTCACTTTTTCACTGAACCTTCTTAGCTAGGTTTGAGGAATCTCATACCCCTACCCACTAGCCAAAAGTGACACCTTTAAACCTACTTGGAAGTTTTATGACAACTTTCTATGACCTTATATGCCCATAAATTGACATTTGGTGATGATGATAAAAACAAAGATAAACACATGGTATCCTAGGTATAATGTAATGTCCCCATGTAGAAAGCATCATTAATTTACTTGACAATTACAAATTAACACTTAAAGTTATATATTCTTTGTATTTCTCAAGTTTCTAATTTTCCATATCTTCATTTGTATTCCATATTTGATATTTCCCTCTTGACCTTTATGACTAAGTGTAACTGGTTCTCCCTCATATATATATACTCATTTTTCTTTAAAGGACCCTCTTAAGGTTTTAATGTTTCCCATTAAAGATCTCATATAACCATATAATAGATGTTCCACCCATAATAGACTAATACCTAATGATGAATATTCAACACATACCATTTATCTATAATCCTTCCATATAATTATATCCCATTTCTTCATATAATCTCCTCGATGTTCTTTCCTTTTCTTCCTCTAATTTTGTATAGTTTTTTTTAATAGTTCCTATATGTTCTATCTTTACTTATGGTTGCAACCTCTAACTTGGTGATTAATAACTCAGTGTTGGAAGAGGATGGAGTCTTCTATTGGGACCTTATCCCTATTGACTTCATGTTACAAGTATTGCAGGTTGATGCATGCATGTTTACTATATGAAGGCTACACAAGGATCTATTCAATACTCCATCGATTTGGTGTTTGACTGTTCCTATCAAGACTTGCTTGTATTTAGAATTCCCTATTTATTCCTTAAGATGATTGGTGTCCTTTCATCAGCAATGTCTTATCACCAAACTAAAGCTTTTGTAAATCCACATTTATTGACTCTCCCTTTGAAGATGGTGATCATAGGTTATCGTTGAAGTTAGGTTCAGATATTGTTTTGCCCAAGCATGGATGACGTTGGTTTGCAATATTAATTCAATCCCATTCGCTGCATCCTAAGATTCTCATATTTCTAATGATCATTTCCTCTATTTGTGTGTTTCTAAGTACTTCTACCCTCACTCCTCTCCATCTATCTTTAATCACCGGTCAAGCCTACCCACATTTTGAGTTAGATGTTCCAGTTGGGGAATTGTATGTCCACCCAGATTGGTTGCAATCTCCTTTTTCCTTTCTATACGTGCGGTTTTCTGAGTGTTGTTTCTTTCAGAATATGCTCCACTACTATGAGGATGATCTCTACCATGTATAGGTATGTGCCATGGTGGTATGTGTTGCCTGATTATTCTCTGTTGCGTCCAACGATGTATTTCCTGTGTTGGTCATTCACGTTGTCTGTTTGGTGTGCCGGAGGCTTGACCTCTATCGATATTGTAGAAATACAATATTAAGAAATGTTAGTTTGTTTTTATATCATTTGTCTATTTCCCTACTTAGAATATGTGGAGAGGGGGATGTTGGCTGACTCTGCATTTACTGAATTTATCCTCTGACCACACAAATAGATACTTCAACGTGATTTTCTGTAACGACTGTTCCTGCAAAACAAATGCCACATCAGCAAGACTCAGCTATATGCGGAAAAATCAACGAGAGTCAAAGTCTTTTGAATATTGACTAGTCAACATTAGTCGGTTAACTTATCATTAACTTTACATATATGCTCAAATTTAAAAGAAATTGTAAATTCGTTACCAGATTACTAATACCAGATACTAGATACCAAGAAGTATAACCATGGCGACCAAGTTGAAAAGGGCTCCAGAACCTGTCTAAGAACACAAGGGCGAGAATATTGTAGGAGTGCTTTACCACCCTACCACGAAGCTATTAAGCTTCCCCGGAATCTTTCTTGATATGAAAGATACCCAACCCAACAACGAGATAGTCTAAACAAGTAAAACTTAGAGGAGTAATGGAATCGTGTTATTTAAAATAAAATCATGGTCTAAACACCATTCGCTAACAACATGGATAACAACATTAGTGTATGAAAGAAAAACCATTAACATTCCTTAATCAACATGTACAAGTCTATTTTCTGTCACATTTGTATTTTCGCTATGCACTACTAACATATGTGCATCCTTTCAAAATAATGTAACACTTAATGCATTTAAAAAAAAAAGCTATGCCATATTAAGTATAGTGTTAGTTCTAATAGGTCGTTAAAATGTAAATAACGAGAAGATATTATCCAAATTCCTCATGCTTCTCATAATATTCTTGAGTAATAATAACAAGGATCCATATCATTTCTTCCTAACTTATCTGTTGGAAGCCTACTTTAAATTCTTACATCATTATGAGCCTTCATTCAAGATAGCATTATTCCAAAGTAAAAACATGTGTGAGCTACAAACTCTCATGAAATAATTTCAGAATTTATATCAAATCTTGGTGAGCTACAATAATCTCAATGAAATGAGACAAGGTCCACAAGTTTCAGAAGCTAAAAGTAATATGTATGAATTTAAAAGCACATTTCCAGACAAAATCCAGAGATTTCACTATTCCACTAACTCAAGAGATAGTTATTGTTTACAGATTTATATAGTGTTCATGCAATGATTTCATGTAACCTTGTTTCATTTGATAAAATATTGAATAATGAGCACGATTCCTCCCATCAATATCTATATAGATAAATATGTCCCTATGAAATTGCCACAATCATTATCCACAGAAAATCACAATTTCAATTAAGATTTAAGGTTGTAAATTTCTCCCTTTATTTTCAAGGTAAGCGAGAATAGTAGCACCTACTCATAATCTAATGACTTTATTAAAAATATATCACTCCTATGTTCCACAATGTGAGCTTCATTCCTATGTTGATGACAAGTCCTTTATTGCTATCTTATTTAGCATCACTCATTAATAGGAACTTTTCTTGAATTTAGACTTTAATACACGCCATTCTAATTGGTACTATTCATGTAACAACAATCACATAGTCGGCTCAAGCGTGCAGTCACAAACATGCAGAAATGCTCAATACATAAGCCTTTTTGTTTTCAGATGATTTACATCCAAATTAAAAGAAAGAAAAGAAAAGAATTTTCACTTGACTCTCTTAACTTGACTAAACCTATAACCGTAATTCCACAAATTAGTTCATATGTGTGTGTGCCCAAAACCAAAATCTGAATTGAATTCACCAAAGTCAACATAATCTCAAAGAAAGATTGGCAATATGGCATGCACTTACCTGGTATATGATCATTCATATAACAGCCAAGAGCTTGACTCGTCAGTTCTTTATTGGCAAAGTAGAAAAATGGCAACAGATGTGAGCTATAGATGCCTCCTTCCAAATGATAACGAGGATAACTGCATAGGCAGATTTGGCTGCTCAATGAATAGAAAGATGTTTTTCTTTCTTTTATACACTCACACAGGAATATGCTATGGTTGATGCCGTTGTTTTTGAAAGAATGGGGAGAGTGGGAAGTAGGTGATAGAAATTGATCACTAGCAAAGACATGCAATGGAGTCCTACAATCCAAGCTGTGCCTCCTGCTGTGTTTGAGCAAGTTTAGAGGGGCTTTGGCCGGTAAGGGTCTCAAGACTTGACATCAAAGCCTCTGCAGGAAAATCGTGAGAAGTCCACAAATTGTCTGTGGAAAAGCCGCCCCATTCATGATCTACAACAGAGTCGAGATCTGTTAACACAAGTCCTTCATCTTCCATTGACTCCGCCAGTAATATGTTGCAATCTAGCCAAAAAATTGTTCATTCTACTAGCCTTTATTGAATAATCTCCCCCAAAATGTGTTCTTGAGCTTGGTAATCATAAAGCTTACAAGAACAATGAACAATTAACAACTTTTCCGTTTGGATTCGTAACTAATTCCTTAAATCCCCACGTCATTGTTTATAACAAATTTTTTTAAATTAATGTTCCATTCTAATTTAAATAAAAATGTTTAATTACTTTAATCTTAAGAAAAAATTTAATACCGAGTTATTTGGTGACTTAAAAGGTGGGTTGTGACATCCTTTTCCTTTTAAGAATGCATCATCCTCGATGCTAGGTCAATATGTACAAATACAATCAATGAGCAATCAAATACATAATTTAATTTAGCCAAACTTCCACTGTTCTATGATCCAGACACAACATGTGCTCCTATTCAGATTCTCTCATAATCAAGAAGATTGTCTAACATTTCATATGAATGCATTCTAATACAATCAACACACACAAACCACTCATAAGACATTATTTTTCAACCCAAATTTAAACGCTTATTTGAAACAATCAATTCTAGACAAAAATAATACACATTGTATATAAGCACAGGTATAATTATCATTTCAAGGACCTTTTTCTCTCTGTGTGTGAATTCCATTACCATTCTATAGTTTTACAAGGTTAGACTACCTCTCTTCGACAATATTCCCCCTCTCTAATAATGTGTCATTCCCTCTATTACATTATAGGAGCAACACCCAATGTCAGTCCATCATAGATTATAAATCAAATTGACTTTTCAATGAAATATAAAATCATATACTTCCTTAGCTCAAGAAGTCTCAAAATTTGTAACATATTGACTTAAAATCACATGATATCACACACATACATGTGCACTTACCATACCCTGGCATCACCTATGAATTTCTCCTTGCTAGTAGGTACTTCTTATCCACATCCTGCCATACTAATTAGTATCTCAAGGAGATCAACTCAAATATTAGTAGTCAACAATTTTGTTCAACTTTATGACTTCTTAACTCATCTTATAATCAAAAGTCATATGTACCATACATACCATCTAACATGTGCTCGCTAAGTGAGTAATTGTCCATATCAATAGACCAATGTCCACGAAACATAATCAAGTAATGCAATCTCATTGTATCTAAGCCATCCTCATTAGATCATCATGAAACATAATGACATCCACATATAACATCATTAATCTAATCATCAATATTTAGTCATCATTATGCATCTAAATGCATGCATAGTTGACATCCATATGTATTTACATCTTAATGAGTCATATAGCTCCAATTAACAACATACATTTAACCAATATCATCGATAGTTCAGGGATAAAAAGTCACACAATAAAATGTGTCAAGAAACATTAACCCAAGTTCTGCATCAATAGATAGTTCAACGAAAAATTCAAAATACACATGTCGACCAAAGGGTCTAAGTTGGGTGCATAATAGCTAAGTCTATGTCGAACACCATATCGACTAGGAGTCAAATAGACAACTCAAGATTATCAAATTGTTGATTGTCATTCATTGACTAAATAAAATAATTCAGCAACTTTCTATGAGTAGAATTCACATGCATGGTGGATCATCACATATACCAATGCAAAAATTATTATTAAAATAGATAAAAGATGGATCTATACATACCCGACTGCATCCTCATAGGAAGACCATATTTTCATACACTTTCCACATAGGCCCAAAAAGTCAAATCAGGTTAGTCAAAAGTCATCTAAGTAGATACAATATCTTCCAATTAAGTTTGCAACTTCATTCTACTTCCCAACTTACATGTCAAAATGATAGGTGCAAATAAAGTTATGTTTCATAACCAATTATTGACCAAGTTGTCGAACACAACATCTCATCACATGACTATGCCATAAATGAAAATATTAGAAGAAGTTGAACATGTCTTGTTAAGTATACATTATCATTTGCAAGGTTCACATAAATAAGTAAACTATAGCTTGATGAGTTAACACTTGTTTCACTGCCATAATCAAGGATTAACAATAATTATCCATTTACAAATGTAACACATGACATTATCCAAGGAATCCATCCATCAAAAGCATGATTTACTAAATATATGAAGTATAATGTAAAGCATCGTACCTCAATGGGCATCATAGAAAATGTCGACCTATACATCGAACATGGAACAATAAGCACATCATGAAGGCGCAATGTCATCTATCATATGTTCAACACCATTAAGTATATCATCTAGGTATACTCGCCAATCACCTGCAAGGATTAGTAATCCAATCTTTATCAAGTGAGTGACCTTAGGCCCTTACTCCCATTTTGTCACCATAGTGTGCTTAACCAACATATAAGCACATGTTGTGATGTATGACATTTACACCATTAAATCATCACATAATGATGTAATTAAGTACATCTGAAATGACGAGCAAGACAATCAAACTGAGATGACATTTCCATTGTGGTCTTCAGTCTCCAAAGCTGTAGGATGTCTCCCACTTGCTTCCTGAGACAAAAGTATGGCCTAGGCACTTTAACCTTGCCAACCACAGAGTGGATACTTTCCTTGAGATTCTTCCTAACTTGAAGAACACCCCAACCCTAACACGAGAAGCCTAGCTTCCCAGAACAAGATGGATCGGATGGATCTGGTGCGATCGTGTAACATTTCTACATTGCAACCATGTGCCTAGTAGTCTAAACACGGAATGTAGCTGGGAAATAAATAACTACATATCTACACATATGTAGTAAAAGAAAAAGAATTCCAAATAGGTATAACCATGTGTCACATATACAGTATTTGGAAAAAATAAAATGGCTTGGCCAAGCACTTTCAAAATCTAGAATTACCTGTAGAAGAAACAAGAACAGACATGTATCCATTCTACAGAACTGGAAGATAGGGAAACTAAACATGAAGATATCCACCTATCTATCCCATAATTGCTACATTACACCCTTCCATGAAGGAAAATACATAGCATCTAACCTTCCTTGTTTGTCCACATTTGGTAAACACATTGGAAGGTAAGCTTTCCAAAATAATAAAAATAACATAAGATAAATGCAAAAGGAAGAATGGCATGTTCTTCACAATCTACTCCCTTATATATCCTATCAATGTGCCATAATGAACACCATAGATGACATCACTTCCAAATCATAGGACTAGCATCATCAAAATATGCACACACACCCCCTAGCCACCTCAAAATCAAAGAAATCTTAAAACAAGATTCATAATTCTTAAGTAAAAGTCCAAAAAGGAGATACAATCAAAATAAAAGTGAACAAGATTCAAGTAAATAGCTCACATAAGAAATTGGTGGCTTGGTGGTCACAAAAGATAAAAATAAATTTCAAGCTAGCCTTCATCACATCCAACTCATGAAAACCGAACATAATAATAAAATGAAAACCAAATTCACTTAAAGCACAATGACTCTCACTAGTCACCAAGAGGGTGTAGATGTTTAACGACACCTTGCATCCAAGGGTCCCTAAGAACATAACCAAACTTCTCATGCATCACATGAAATTTATCTTGTTAGTCACATATTTCTAAATGCATAATGGAACATGCAATAGTTTGCAAATAAAATCCATGTTCTTCCTTCTTAGCATATTAGGTTACTCAATCAACCTCATGAATCTGGCATAAAAGAGAAAATAAATTCTTGCACCACATTTGCATCCCATATCATTTATATAAATAAAAGACATTTGCATTGCTATCTGAAGTCAAATCTTCATTTGGTAGGCTGTCATAACCTAGTGCAAACAAAGCAACCATCCTTGAAAACCTCAATAGTTAAATTTTAATACGCAATGCACATATTATACCATCACATGGTTTAAATTAAATATAATCATGAGCTATGCAATTTACCAGTCATTCCATATAACTTTTCATAACAATCATAACGGAGAGACGCAACATGAAACCCATCTCATCAACTCATATAACATAGAGTAAACAAGTTTGACTTACAGTTCTATGTCTAACATAGTGAACTCAAGGCCCAAGTGTGGAACCAAGAGCTCTGATACCATATGTAATGATTGCCCCTGCAAAACAAATGCCACATCAGCAAGACTTAGCTATATGCAGAAAAATAATGAGAGTCAAAGTATTTTGAATATTGACTAGTCAACATTAGTCGGTTAACTTATCATTAACTTTACATATATGCTCAAATTTAAAAGAAATTGTAAATTCGTTACTAGATTACTAATACCAGATACCAGATACTAGGAAGTATAACCATGGCGACCAAGTTGAAAAGGGCTCCAGAACCTGTCTAAGAACACAAGAGCGAGAATATTGTAGGAGTGCTTTACCACCCTACCACGAAGCTATTAAGCTTCTCCGAAATCTTTCTTGATATGAAAGATACCCAGCCCAACAACGAGATAGTCTAAACAAGTAAAACTTAGAGGAGTAATGGAATCATGTTATTTAAAATAAAATCATGGTCTAAACACCATTCGCTAACAACATGGATAACAACATTAGTGTATGAAAGAAAAACCATTAACATTCCTTAATCAACATGTACAGGTCTATTTTCTATCACATTTGTATTTTCGCTATGCACTACTAACATATGTGCATCTTTTCAAAATAATGTAACACTTAATGCATTTAAAAAAAAAAGCTATGCCATTAAGTACAGTGTTAGTTCTAATAGGTCGTTAAAATGTAAATAACGAGCAGATATTATCCAAATTCCTCATGCTTCTCATAATATTCTTGAGTAATAATAACAAGGATCCATATCATTTCTTCCTAACTTATCTGTTGGAAGCCTACTTTAAATTCTTACATCATTATGAGCCTTCATTCAAAATAGCATTATTCCAAAGTAAAAACATGTGTGAGCTACGAACTCTCACAAAATAATTTCAGAATTTATATCAAATCTTGGTGAGCTACAATAATCTCAATGAAATGAGACAAGGTCCACAAGTTTTAGATGCTAAAAGTAATATGTATGAATTTAAAAGCACATTTCCAGACAAAGTCCAGAGATTTCACTATTCCACTAACTCAAGAGATAGTTATTGTTTACAGATTTATATAGCGTTCATGCAATGATTTCATGTAACCTTGTTTCATTTGATAAAATATTGAATAATGAGCATGATTCCTCCCATCAATATCTATATAGATAAATATGTCCCTATGAAATTGCCACAATCATTATCCACAGAAAATCACAATTTCAATTAAGATTTAAGGTTGTAAATTTCTCCCTTTATTTTCAAGGTAAGCGAGAATAGTAGCACCTACTCATAATCTAATGACTTTATTAAAAATATATCACTCCTATGTTCCACAATGTGAGCTTCATTCCTATGTTGATGACAAGTCCTTTATTGCTATCTTATTTAGCATCACTCATTAATAGGAACTTTTCTTGAATTCAGACTTTAATACATGCCATTCTAATTGGTACTGTTCATGTAACAACAATTACATAGTCGGCTCAAGCGTGCAGTCACAAACATGCGGAAATGCTCAATACATAAGCCTTTTTGTTTTCAGATGATTTACATCCAAATTAAAAGAAAGAAAAGAAAAGAATTTTCACTTGACTCTCTTAACCTGACTAAACCTATAACCGTAATTCCACAAATTAGTTCATATGTGTGTGTGCCCAAAACCAAAATCTGAATTGAATTCACCAAGGTCAACAGAATCTCAAAGAAAGATTGGCAATATGGCATGCAATTACCTGGTATATGACCATTCATATAACAGCCAAGAGCTTGACCCGTCAATTCTTTATTGGCAAAGTAGAAAAATGGCAACAGATGCGAGCTGTAGATGCCTCCTTCCAAATGATAACGAGGATAACTGCATAGGCGGATTTGGCTGCTCAATGAATAGAAAGATGGTTTTCTTTCTTTTATACACACACAGGAATATGCTATGGTTGATGCCGTTGTTTTTGAAAGAATGGGGAGAGTGGGAAGTAGATGACAGAAATTGATCACCAACAAAGACATGCAATGGAGTCCTACAATCCAAGCCGTGCCTCCTGCTGTGTTTGAGCAAGTTCAGAGGGGCTTTGGCCGGTAAGGGTCTCAAGACTTGACATCAAAGCCTCTGCAGGAAAATCGTGAGAAGTCCACAAATTGTCTGTGGAAAAGCCGCCCCATTCATGATCTACAGCAAAGTCGAGATCTGTTAATAGAAGTCCTTCATCTTCCATTGACTCCGCCAGTAATCCGTTTCAATCCAGCCAGAAAATTGTTGATTCTATTGGCCTTTATTGAATAATCTCGCCCAAAATGTGTTCTTGAGCTTGGTAATCATAAGGCTTACAAGAACAATGAACAATTAACAACTTTTTCGTTTGAATTCGTAACTAATTCCTTAAACCCCCACGTCATTGTTTATAACAATTTTTTTTTAATTAATGTTCCATTCTAATTTAAATAAAAATGTTTAATTACTTTAATCTTAAGAAACAATTTAATACCGAGTTATTTGGTGACTTAAAAGGTGGGTTGTGACATTTTCCCAAAAAAATGAAAAGTGCCCCTTTTCTATTCATCGTGAGAGTTATATATGCCATAGTGATGACAGGTTGCTTCTCCACATCTTAATCAACATAGATTTATCCCTTTGACAATAATGATTATATTTAATCTCTTAGCCACCGATTTGTAAGTGCCTTCAACAATGATTATATTCTCCTATGCTAATGTTAGGCATTGACATCGTATTTGCAATGTCCCAGTAATATGGTTTCCATGTTTCACATTGAGGAAGCATATTCTTTGTATTGCATCTATTTATTGATGGAAGTCAATTAAATGATTAATAATTATATATGATTATTTCTTATATTAAGGTTTGTATTATTTTATCATATTATTACTATTTGATTATTAAATAATAGTTCATTATATTACCATAGTGTTATTATATTGATTATAATAGTAGAATCATTATTTTGAGTTAATAGTTCTTTCTTTATAGAGTTTATTATTCATTTTTAACACTATAATTAAAATTATAATAATAATAATTTACTATTTTCTATTTTTTCACCTTATATTCTTACCCTTATTATTATTAAATTTTCTTTGGAAGAAAAGAAGACATTACATATAAACTTGTAATAGTGTGGGGAGAGGAATAAAGTCTTGACTAGAGAAAGTTCTCAATTGCATTAAGTACTTGGAAAATAATCGAATCCATTTAATGAGATTTCTAATGTTATAGCAAGAGCAAGAATAGAACTCTACCTACATGAATAGATAATAATATTGAAGAAATGTGCAACAAATGTGTGAAGGAAAATATCTTTAAACTAATGTCACTCATAGACCTATATACAAAGCACACATTCATGTCTTCTCTGTTGGAATTAACACAGTTGAATCTCACACTTGCAAACCTCCAAGGTGTGTATTCACATATTCTCCACTAGGATCAATTAACATAGTTGAATCTCACACTCTTCGATATATGAACAATAATTTGAATTTGGTGGAATATTTTGGCATCAACATGATTATGGGAGGAACATCAGAAATTCACCCCAATGAGGCCCAAATGCCCCATGACCCATCAACTTCTTCAGCTCCCCCTCTGCAAGCACTAGAAACTTACCCCCTAGAATCAAAAGCCCTCCCTTATCTCCAAGTTCAGTTCCCTGAAATGCAGACCTCTAAATTAGATGCCTCCCAAATTCCCAAACTGTGAAATAAATCTTGCACACACCTTTTTCCTTTTTTATTTTGTTTATGATCTTGATTTGGTTGAAATTTTGATCAAATTAGGCATTTTGGTCAAAATTTTGACCAAATTGGGCTCATAAACAAAAAAAAAGAATTGAACAAGCCAAAAAAAGGCCTTGGTCAAAATTAAATGTATTATTTAGCTATGACATTTGTATTTTGTGGAATATTTATTTGTACCAATTTAGATGTTGCAAAGGTGATTTATTTTCATAGAGTAATATGATTTCCAAGTGTAATTCTTGAAGGTGACACTTTTTAGCCAAATAGTCTTCTTACAAGTGCAAACCACAAGGGAGGGGGTGAGTTGTTAAGGTGACTTCATTCATTGTCAGAGGAAAAGGTTGAGCTCGGTATTCATCAAAATGATCTAGCAAGGATTGCAAAAGAAATTTCAACTTTATTGCCATCACAAAATAAGTTTCACATTTGAAATCTCAACTAGAGCCAAAGTCCTATGGTCTTTCTCTTTTTGAAAATAGATTGCAATCGAATGAGAACTATAAGTTAAGTGAATTGGTAGCTAGAATTGAAAAAGATCTTGAAATAACCAAGATAGAATTATTTACAAAAGATAAACTCTACAAGCCTTTTATTTCTCAAGTCAGCAACCTTGAAAAGGATATTTCAACTTTATTTCCATTGCAAAAGAAGTTTTCACATTTAAAATATCAACTAGAGGTGAAGTCGTCTGATGTTTCTCTTTTTGAAAATAGATATCAATAGAATGAGACCATAAGTTAAGGGAACTGGTAGCTAGAATAGAAATGATCTTAAAATGTCCAAGATGGAATTATTAACAAAAGATGAGATTCACAAGGTTTTTGTTTCTTGAGTCACCACCTTTGAAAAGGAAATTAAGATGCTTAGACAAGGCTATGAAAGTAGACCATGAAAGATGATAAACCCTTGTTAAATTCACACACACACACACACACACACACACACACACACACACACACACACACACACACACCTACCCACCCTATCTTTCTTCATTATATCATCCTAAATTTGAAACTAATATTAAAAATCATCTTGTTTGACATTTCATCTAATACTTTTTTTATAGGTACAATGGACTGATTAAGAAAATGTAATGCACAGTGAGCATTAACAAGATCCAAAGCTAGATGCATTCAATACTATATGATATGTTGCAATAAATGCAATTGTGTATCTTGTAGCACTAGTGGATACATTTATAGGGATTGTGACTATTATGAAAAGTTGAAGAAAGGTCAAAGGTGCCCTTAAATATTACTGATTCTAGTAACTCAATAACAATGTCTTAGTTACCAAGTGTTGCAAGGTAGATGTGGATTGGAGTGAGATGTAATGGTAGCACTTCTAAGGTGACCTATCTTTTGGGATGGGGCAAAATATCTATATATTTTTTAGTTTTTGGGGTATCTGCATAAGTTTGAAATTTATATTATTATCCATTGGGCAATTCATAATTCACCAATTAGACTAACCATGGACTAGAGGATATCTATTTTATACATAAAAAGTATATCAATTTGGTGTACTATAAATGATAAGTAATATAATTCTAATTAATTTGATTGAGTTATCTTATAACTAATAACTCTCATAATGGATAAAAGAAGAGCTAGAAAGAATACCTAAACAAGACAATCATTTATTTGGGAAATAATTGTTAATTTTTGTTTGCATGCATCACATGAAATTTTTAGGGAACATTATTTCCATATAAAATTCCTTTAAGAGAAAGTGTCACCTGTAGAGTCCAAATACAAACTCCAAATTTGACATTATTAGAAACTCAATAGACATAAAAACACCCATGTGTAATTTGAGTGTAGGACCAGAGACTGCTAACCCTATGAACACTAAATCAGAGATTCTAATCCATTGTATATAATATTCATAGTGGAATATTATAACAATTTAGTCTTGAAGGATTGATAGCTAGGATTAATAATTGAGTCTAGTTGTAAAAATGAATAATAGAAAATTGTTTCATATCATCTCTTAACGAGGGCAATTGGATCACCCATAGGTTGATTCCTAAAAATTTATATAGGGGAACTTACCTAGAGAGAGTATTGAGAAAATCATACCACTCTAGAATCCATGGGCTATTTTAATTACCAAAAAAATTCAAATGAATAAACATATTTCACAAATTATTTTAAAAAGTAATGCTGATTAAAGAGAAGAAGAAGTCATTTTACTACAAAAAAGAAGAAGACTCCATGACCAAGTGCAAGAGCACAATTACATACCCCTTCACCATTTGTGTAATTAGTTACTTGCTAGGGAATCTCCATATCAATGAGTTTCTATTATCTCCAAAAATATTACCTTAAATCACTTGTTAGTGGCAATGTAAAACACAATGACCACAAATTACTTGAGAAGCTTCAAGTAATACTTCATCTGAAACCTTCAAATAAAAAAATATTCATTCCTACTACCTAGAACCCTTGAACCTGATAGACATATTCTATTTGATTTGTCTTTACAAATTCATGACTAAGTTGTGAAAGCAGATCTACCTCCTGCCATTAGACTTTCACCCCCTTTTGAAAATGCATGAGTTTAACTTAATTTTAATTTCTAATCTATGGAAATTAAAATAATTTATTTTTTCATTTAAGATAAGTAAAAATAATATATTTCAGACAATAAATTAAATTTGTCTTTAAAAAAATGTTTTTTTATGCAATAGTAGTGACACAAAAGGGAAATCAAATTGGTTACAAATCATAGTTAAAAATATTAACATTGCATCAAAAAAGTGCAATGGGTATGTTGATAGGAATATATATTTGTCAATACAAAAACCAAAATATGAGCAAACACAAATATTTAGATGTGATATAATTTTTTTTTTAGTTTAAATAGCTTAGCATCGATATCATCAATTTTTAAATCATCTAAAAGTCATGTTTCTCGCATGAGACAGGTTTAGAAGAACTTATCATGTAATAAGCCTATTGATGAACAAGAATTTTAGGGGAAATGTAATTTCTATGTTTGATTATATTATCATATCTTATTATAAAGGAGTATGAATAATTCATTTAGTCATTTAATTTATTTAGATGATTAGTTATTAGTAAATGACAATTCTGGACAGATTGAGGGGGAAGTGCAAGTTAATAACAGAAGGAAGGCTTGGAAGAACTTCAATGTGAGAACGACCACTATGGGAATCTACAGAGAGGCGATCAACCCCCAACTCCTGGTGGACGACCTCGAGAAGCCTAGACTCAATGAGCTAATTGACCTGGCTATGGTGGCTATTTCTGATAATGCAAGAGAAACGGGCATGAATCTGTTGAACAATGCCCGCAATAGCATGATCGACAACTTCAGATCAATTAAATGGCTTTTCCATGAGCTTGAGGATGTCAGAGATAGGGTTTCCCAAATGGAAAAAATCAAGAGCAAGACAGGTGCAGAAAGCCAAGGCGACCGGAACAGCTGGGAGACTCTGATGGAGAGGAGAGTAAAAAATATTGAGAACTACAATCACAACCTGGCAAGTCAAATGATCTCCCTCCTCGCTTCGATCAACGACAACATCCTCTCTCTCTTGGAAAATCTCAAAGACAGGAACCAGATGGAGGAAGATGATAAACAGAACAGAGACAAAGATAGGCTGGATGTGGATAAAGCCAAGGATAGCACTATGGAGCAGGATTTGACGAACGCCCAGGATCATAAGGCAGAAGAGCAACAAGAGTGCGCCGAAGCTGCCCAGACCATGCTCGAGATGGAGAAGTAGTTTGCTAGGTTGGGTCTCTGTCCTTTGGTTTTTGTTTCTCCTGGCTTTGGCTTTTTGTCTGGTCTCTATTTTTCTGGTTGGTTCTCTGGCCTTTTTAGTGGGCAGTTGTTTCGGGCTGGGCCTTTGGGCTTATTTTCAGCCGTAAGGCTTATGTTTTGGCTGGGCATTTTTTTGCTTATTTTCAGTCTTTCTTGTTGTTAAACTTATGGGTTTCAGGACCCCTTAAAACCTGTTTACCTTATCAAAAACTAACTATTTAGTTGATTTTGTTTAGGTGACTAATTATTAGTGACTAACTATATTATCATTTATTTGGTAGTTTATTATCACTTTTATTTGGTTGATCTTGTGATTTTATATGATGAACTATAGTTGTAAATTGCAAAGAAATAGTAGAATGTGATTAGTCTTAGTCACATGACTAAAATTTTTAGTGGTGTGACTACAAGTTTTAGTCATGCAGTCACATATTTGCCAAAATGTATCAGTGTAGCATCTCAATGTATTGATTTATCTAACAATTCATATCTTTGCATGAATAAAAGCTTCCTCTTTTTTACCATGCAATCCAAGAGATTTCACTACAAGTTTAGAAACTTCCTCTATCACTTTCTCCCTCTTAGGTACATCTCTCTTCTTCTTCAATGATTCTCTCCCTCTGTAGTATCTCTCTCTCTCTCTCTCTCTCTCTACTACATCTTTCCCTCTTATGTAGTTTTGTATATCTCTCCCTCTTTAACAATAATGCCAAAGACACTTAGCACTCTTGACTTCATTCACTTCATACATCTGAATTATGTATATATTTATAGGTATGACTGAGTTCTTTGTCATCTATCTATGATTGATCTACTAAGTTGTCCTTAACTGTCTACCTTAGGCATCTATCAAAGTAGAGTTGTTGTGCATCAATGTGTAGGATATTCTAGGTAGTATATTTGATGCAATACATTTCTTCTTCTTAAGTGGCTTTACTTAGGGGAATCACCCCTAATTTTCCTCTAAGATATTCATGAGAATCTTTATGTAGGGCTTTAGTAAATATGTCAACAATTTGTTCCTTGGTGTGCACATATTCTAACTTTACTTCTTTGTCTTGAACTAATTCCCCCAATTAGTGATGCTTAATAGCAATGTGCTTGTTCTTAGTGTGCATCACTTGATTCTTTGAAATGTTAATAGCACTGGTGTTATCACAATAGATAATCACTGGATCTATAATCTCTTCTTTCATTCTTTTTAGTAATTTCTTAATCCACATAATGTTTGAGTAGTTCATTATAGTTGTCACATACTTGAGTTCAACTGTTGATTGGGAAATATAATTCCATTTCTTACTTTCCCATGACACCAATATCTTTCCTAGAAAGAATGTACCTCTGCTAGTGCTTTTTCCATCATCAATATTTCTGCTCAATCTAAGTCAATGAATACCTTCAGCTCAAATCTACTACTTCACTTGTAATATAATCCATAATCTTCTATACCTTTCAAATATATCAATATCCTTTTCACTGGCATCATGTGATTTTCTTTAGGATTTTCTAAAAAATCTAGCAACTATCTCATTTGCTAATGCAATATTAGGTCTACAATGAAAAACACATTGCAATCTTCTAATCATTGATCTATATAATGTTTGGTTCACATTAGTAGATTCATCGTTATTAGATAAATTATGTCTTGTAGACATAGGTGTGTTCACTGGTCTCAATTCTTCCATTCAAAAAGTTTTTTGTATTTCTTTGATGTATTTTGACTGAGTAATGATAATACCAAACTTTATTTGATATACCACTAATCCAACAAAGAATTTTATTTCACCAAATGTAGACATCTCAAAATCCTTCATTTCATCAAAAAATGATTTGTAAACTGCTTCTTTTCCTACAAATATAATGTCATCAATAAAGATTTCATATAGCAATACTTCATTGTTCTTACCAGTTTTCAAATATAGATTGAGGTTTTCATTTGTACTTTCTAAACCAATCTTCACTAGATAATTATGAAGCCTTTCATACCATGCTCTTGGGGCCCATTTCAATCCATAAATAGATTTATTTAGTTTACATATCATATTCTTCTTTTTTGGATCCACAAACCTTTGTGTTGTTCAATGTATACTTCTTCCTCAAGTATACCATTCACAAATGCAGATTTGACATCCATCTAATATACCTTGAAATTCTTGTAGGCTTAGTATGCAAATAGGGTTCTAACTCCTTCAAGACTTTTCACAGGAGTAAAAGTGTCTACATAATCAACTCCTTCTTCTTGAGCATATCTCTTGCATACCAATCTTTCCTTGTTCCTTACAACTTCACCATTTTCATTGAGTTTATTTTAGAAAAGCCATTTTGTTCCAATAATATTTTTTTCTTTAGGTCTTGGTACCAAAGTCCAAGTATTTTTTTCTTTTCTATTATTCTATGGGGTTCTCGTACATTCCTTCTAATTCCAATAGATTGGCCCTTGCCTAACTATAGAAAGCTATAATTCCCTATAGTTCCAGGTGTGGAGGTATTATAGGGAATTCTTGGGTGGGGGGTCCCTACTATTCTAAGGCTAGGACCATACACAAACAAAGAATGAAGATCTAAATATTTTCAATTTCTTCATTCATTGCATGAATCCTATCTTCATTGTATAGAGCATCATTTATTGATTTGGGCTCAAATTCACAATGTAAGCATGTATCATCTTGTAGTATTTTACTTGTCATAACACTTGATTTAGCATCACCAATGACTTGTTTAGGTTTGTGATGTCTTCTTAAAAAAATTTTTAGTGCAAGTGGTTTCCTTCTCTATTCTTCAATAGGTTCATCTTGTTAATCTCATTCTCATTTCCTCTTTCTTGTTTAGGTTCTGGTTAGACTCTACATGCTTGACATTTTCTTTTTATGGTTGGCATTGGTTGTCTATGACTCAACATATTTAGTGTATTACTCAACACCTACCATCTATAGCTTGACAACCAATTGTTGCACTTTATCATTTCCTATTTTCTTGAAAACTTCAACTTGGCTTGCTTGCCCATTTGGAGTGTTCGAAGCACAATCTTCAACATAGATGAAGTACTATAATCTTTAGGTTCTTCATTTCATGTAAAATCACTTCTTTCTATAAAATAATCAATTTTCACATTTTTACTTTCCACAACTTTGTTAGTGTTATAATTTAAACACTTATACGTTTTACTTTTGGTGGAATACCCTAGGAATATACCTTCATCACTTTCTGCATCAAGTTTTGCATTCGTATTATCTTTGAGTATATATCATTTACCTCCAAATATTTTGAAATATTTCACATTAGGAGAATATCCATACCATAGTTCAAAATGTATAGCATTTGTATCTTTCTTGTCTTGTACTCTATTCAGGGTATAGACAACAACACTGATAGCTTCTCTCCAATTTTTCTTTGATACATTCTTATCCACCATCAATGTTTTTGTACAATCCATTATTGATTTAATTCTTCTTTCAGCTATCCTATTTTGATTAGGGGTCCTTGGTGCTAACATTTGTCTTTTTATTCCTCTATCATTGTAGAATGTATTGAAGTCATTGGAAATTATTTCACTACCTCTTTCAGATCTCAAACACTTTAGACTTTTCTCTATTTCTTTTTCAACTCTAGCTAAGTACCACTTAAATAATTAAAATGCATCAGATTTATCTTTAAGGAACATCACACTCATCATTCTAGAATAGCCATCAAAAAATATAATGAGATACTTATAGGCACAATATATTTGAACATCAATAGGTCCACATAGGTTAGTATGAACAAGTTCCAAAGTATCACTTGAAGTGTATGTTTTTCTCTTGAAACCAGACTTGGTCATTTTTCCCAATTGACATTGTTTACACATACCATTTTCAGGTTTCTTTAGTTTAGGAAACCATCTTACTTTCTTAATTTTACTAATATTCACTAAATTATCGAAATTCACATGACATAACTTCTTGTGCCATAACCAAACATCTTCTAGTTATGCAAACAAACATGTCTCATTAGATAAATCTAGCTAGAACAAGTTACCTCTTATCTGATCACCACTGCCAATTAGGTTACCATAAATACCATATATCTTGGTCTTCCCATGATCGAATTCAACTTTGTATCCTAATCTCTTTAGCTATGAAACACTCAACATATTGTAGTTAAGTGCTTCAACCTAGTAAACATTATCACATTTTATCTTTTCAGTCAATTGAATTGTGCCTTTATCTTTTACAACACATGGAATATCATTACCAAATTTAAAACATCCACCTTTTTATGGACCAATATCCTCAAATTCATCTTTATCACTAGTCATATGATTAGAACAACCACTATCAATTATCTAGCTTTCACTTTTTTTCACATAGGAGATTAATGCAGTTTTCTCATCTTCCTCGCAATCTTCTTTCATAGAAACATATACAACTTCATCATCATTACTTTCACATTTAGTGTTAGTTTCTTCTTCAGCAATATAACAAGATTTCTTACCTTTTTCATCCTTGTTTTCTTGTAGTTTCAGTCATCTCTTCTTCCTTTATACTTTATTTCCTTTCTCTCATCCTTGTCTTCTTTGTTAGGACACCTAGTAGAAATATGACCAAACTCATTACATGAAAAAAGAAGAAGGTATTTACTTTTGTATTTACCTCTTCCTCTTCCATTTTTTTTTCAATAAGTGGTTCAAGTTAATCAAGCTCATCATCAGAATTGTCACTACCACTCTTCACATTTTTTCCTTTCTTCTTGCTAAGATTTAGTTGTGACTTAAAATAAGATTCAATAGTAGCAGGTGTATACCTATTAAAGTTCCTAAATCACAAAAAATCTAGTGAAATATATAGGGAGTAGAGTCCTTGATACCTTAATGATCACTATCTCATCTTTCATTTCTCTATTTGTAACTCGAATAACATTGACAACTTCTTTCACTCTTGTGTAATACTATACTATATTCTGACCTTCCATCATTCTCATGTCATCAAATTTATCTCTCAGGCTTTATGATTTGTCTCTCAAGACATTATGATCACCTCCATATATAGTCTTCAGTTTGTCCCACATTTAATTTTCACTATCACATTATTTTATGTCATCAAATTTGGCATAGCTTAGGGCTGAGGTGATCTCCAACATTGCTTGATTGTGTTCTTATTTTTGCTTCAGTTGTTCAGTTGTCAAAGGAGTAGTTGTAACCTTCACATACTCATTTTCAACATAATTGATAGCACCACCACCTATAATGGATATATGCAACCTCATCAAGGTTTTCCATGCAGAAAAGTTCTCCTTTTTCAGCTTTGGTACCTCTCTTTTGTGAGTCATGATCTTTAGGTTCAAGTACCTTCAAAATTTTCTCTATAAGCACTAAAATCTAATACTATTTGTTAGAAATGTTTAGTATAACTGGGGGGGGGGTGAATCAATTAATTAAGGTCCTTAAGTACCATTTGAACAATTAAACATCAAAACATTCACTATTATTCTTATCTTGATGTTGCTTGGTCTCTAATATACTAATAAATAAAATTACTATCTTAAACATAACATACTTTTCTGAATATAAACATGTAAATGTAAATCACAATAAAAAATTCAACACAATCTTTGACACTAGGATTTTATGTGGACACCCAATTTGGGAAAAACCACTAGCAACATGTCACCAAATTTTCACTCTTTCAAAGTGAGCTCTATTAGGAGCCAACCTTGTTATAGGTTTCAATACACAATGTTAAGTGTGACCTAGTTAGAAGATGTAAACACCTTGTTAGGAGTGGCCTTGTCAGAGGGCTTTGATCATTCCATTAAGAATGTCACATTGCTAAAAGATTTACATAGACTATTAAGTTCTTTGAATGAATATTAGGTCAACCTCTATTAAAATGATTTTAGTAGAAAATGTTTACAATGATTAGAAAGAAAATAGTAAGGTTTTGATTTGTATGTTTACAACTTACTTTTGCAAGTTTAGATCACTGTTCGTTTCATGTGTTGATTCACTAATAAGTTCCCCATTGTCATCTCCATCCTTAACTCACTTGGGAACTCTTTAAGAAGTCAATCCCCCTTCATATGAAAACTTAAGCTTTCTTCTCAGATTCACTTATCCACTTTAGCAACATCTGCGCAAGTAACTCCTTCTCTTGCTTTGCTCACAACCATGCTTTCCTACACACTTGTGTTCACCCTAGTGCACCTCTATTCCACCTTTCTCTATACACATACCCTTAAGGTTAATCTCTATACCTCCTTAAATAGGTTTATTCTTGGTTTTCCATTTTCATGATCATTGTATGTCTAAGGTTTACAATCTAGTTCATGAGGTTCATTATATCTGTTCTTTCTCTTGATCATCTTCTAGGAACTTCTCTTGAATTTTTCTATGAGGTCTTTACCTAGTCCTCTCCTTGATTTTAATGATCCAAATCATCAATCCTATCTTCAACATGGTTTACATATCTCAAAAAATTGTTGGAAATAACAATGGGAAAGTAAATTCTAAGTGGGGAGTGAAATAACACTTGAAAAATTTAACCATACAACATTTACCACACATCCATCTCATCATTTAGCATGTAAATTGAAATACTAACTACACATGTTCATCCATAGCATGAAAAAAATAACACATAACATTATAATTTTGTTACTCAGAAACCCTCTAATGAGAAGGTAAAATAAGGGTGGGGATGACACCCACAAATCTTTACTGTTGCAATTGTAAAGTGTAGCCAATTAAGGTTACAAGAAGTTTAACCATTGTAAGGAAACTTAGGTGCAGAAACAACTTCCTACACTAATCCCTTAAGGAAAGTATTGTGCAAATTCCTATTAAATACTTACAATTTTAGATTCAATATTATGTAAACAATAATATTGCAGTCAACCATGAATATAGAAAACAAATAGAGAAAGAAAACACATAAACAAAAAGATATGCCAATGGGAAAAAACCTTTTAGTCAAACAACCCCACCTTTCCAAAACCTACACAATGTATTATCTTCAACACAAAGGTTACAACACACTTGCAATGCAAATTCTTTTAGGACATGGAAGACAAATCTAGTAGCAACCAACAATACACTTTTCACTCTCTCCTATCCGCAACCCTAAAAATGTTTATATCATGCACTTTCCATTTTTAGGGAAAATTCCAAAGAGAAATTGTATTAGGGTTTTACCATTCTCTGGAAAAGTAGGAACCCAAAATTGTTTTTGGGCCGATGCCCCGAACCCTATGCACTAGATGGAGACTCGAGTGTACAGTTCTAAATGATCAATTGCCACATGTCTTCATGTCTTCACCCAGCATCAAATCTTCTAGAGATAGCTCTTATGCATCATAGGAATCCATCATAACCATTTTAGCCATGATCTCCTTGCACATAATTCAAGATGCCAACACATACAAGTGGAGTGACACATCAACATGCCAACTAGACATGTACACTCACACTTAATTACATCATTTGTAAAAAATACATTTACAATAATAATAATAATAATAATCATCCAAGGTTGAGACACCTTATTCCTAACATTCTCCCACTTGTCAAACACCTTGTAAGAGCAACAAGAACATAATAGGAACTAATCGCTATAGGCCAAAAGGCCCATAGACTTTGAACACCATCTAAACTTCTCTATGTTCACTAGTTTTGTCAATGCATCTACAACATTCTTTATAGTATCTACCTTCTCCAAATTTACCTTTCCATCTTCAACCATATCTCTCACAAAGTGAAACTGCACATCAATGTGCTTCATTCTGGCATGGCAAGTTGGATTCTTTACAATTCAAATAGGACTTTGGCTGTCGTACTAAATAGTAATTTGTCCTACATCAACACCAATATCAGAACACAATCTCCTAAGCCAAATGGATTACTTACAAGAATGAGTAGAAGCCATGTACTCAGCTTCTATAGTGGACAAAGCAACCATAGGTTGTTGCTTACTCATCCAACTAATGGCACCACCAAAAAAAGTGAACACATAACCACTGGTGGATCTCCTGCTGTCAATATTACTTGCCCAATCTAAATCCACAAATCCATGAATACAAATTGAATGCAGAGCTCTAGAAGAGTTACCATGATAACAAATGGAGTAATCTAATGTAGTCCTCAAATATACGAATACTCACTTAACTGCATCCCAATGTACCCGTCTAGGATTAGCAATAAACTAGCTTAGAACTCCCACTACTTGGGTAATATCTAGTCTATTATAGACCATAACATACATAAGACTACCAACTACACTAGCATAAGGTACTCTGCTCATGTCGTCCACCTCACTAGGAGATTTTGGACAGTCATCTACAAATAACTTTGTTCCCATAGAAATAAGAACATAAAAAGGTCTAAAATCTTCCATGCTAAACCTATCCAACACAGACTTCACATACTTACTTTAACTCAATCAAAGCTTTTTGTTAGATCTATCTCTACTAATTTCCATTCCCAAGATGTACCTTACTGCCCCAACATCTTTCATCTCAAATTGTGCTAATGAATGATGTTTAAAATCAGAAATCATACCCTTACCCTACCCAAACAATAGCATATCATCAACATATAATGCAATAATAAGAAGGCAATCATTTTCAACTCTTAAAGAAACACAATGATCTAATTTTGATCTTACAAATCCAATTGACAACACAAGGGCATCAAACTTAAAGTATCGCATCCTAGGGGATTTTTTCAAACCATACAAAGAGTTTTTTTATCTATAAACCAAAGATTCTTTACCTTTAACAATGTAGTGCTTAGGCGGTGACATATAAATCTCTTCCTCCAAATCAACATGAAGGAACATTGTCTTCACATCTATCTATTCTATCTCTAAATCATATGATGTAGCAAGAGATAACAAAAATCTAATGGATGTCAACTTTGTAATAGGAAAAAATATTTCACCATTATCAATTCCCCCTACCTATGAGTACCCCTTCACAACCAATCTAGCTTTGTACCTTTTAACACTGCCATCTGCACATAATTTCTTCTTGAACACCCATTTTATACCAACAAGTTTCTATCATTTAGGCAAAGGTAAAAGGTACCAAATTTTTCTTTTATCCAATGAATCCATCTCATCATTCATGGCCTCAATCGAGGACTTGCATCTTCTATATCCAAAGCCTCTTTCATAGATATAGGCTCATCAGTGTTGGTAATCAAAGTTAACCTACACAGCTAGAATCTAACATAGAATAACCAAACCTTTTTGGTTGCTTTCTTACTCTCATGGATCTCCTCAAGGGCTGAGGTTGAGTTGTTCTTCCTCTTATTCTAAAGTATCAGAGCTACTAGATCTCTCCTCATCATTAGACCCAACATGGTCTTTCTATTTAGTCTTCTTAGGGGTAGGAGGAAACTGAACAATATCTTCCTTCTTTTCTTTTTCCTCTAGTTATAGCACAATAGGAGAAGATGTTAACTCTCTAAAAATAACATTTTTTCTATACAAAACCTTACTAGTCATAGGGTCCCAAAGCTTGTATCCTTTCACATCAACACTATATCTGATGAAAATACATTTGATAGCTTTGTTTCCCAACTTAGATCTTTTCTCATTTGAAACATGTGCATAAGATTCACAACCAAAAACAAAAAGATGTCTAATTGAAGGCTTCTTACTAGACCGCACCTCCATGGGTGTCTTACCAACAAGAGCTAATGTAGGAGATCTGTTAACCAAATAGCAAGTAGTGGCCAAAAGTTCTGCCCAAAACCTTTGTTCAAGACCAGCTCCACTAAGCATACTCCTAGCCTTCTCCATCAATGTCCTATTAATTATTTTTGCAACTCCATTTTGTTGAAACACATAAGAAGTTTTCTTATGCCTCTTAATACCTCATTCTTTACAGAACTATTTGATCTCTATTGAGAAAAACTTGCCACCATTGTTAGTTCTCACACACTTACTCTTCTTACCTTTTTCTCTACAAGAGCTTTAAATTCCTTGAACTAACTAAACACTTGTGTTTTACTTTTTAGAAAATAAATCCATATCCTTCTACTTTAATCATCTATTGAAGATACAAAAAATATAGACTTGGAGATTGAAGGAACTTTTACAGGACCAAATATATCAAAATGAATAAGATCCAAAACATCAGAAGATTTGTTAGAACTAGAGTAAAATTGAGCACAATTTTGTTTACCATAGACACAATGTTAGCAGAAGTGAAACTCAAGATTACTATCATTGAACCCCTCAATGAGGTTCTTATTGTTCAGGGTTCTAAGACCCTTCTCACCAATGTGGCCAAATCTCATATACCACAACATTGTCTTTTCTGTAGGAAGCTTTCCTTCCAATGTGTTTGTACCCTTAGGTACACATGCTACACTGCCATTGGAACCAATAACCACAATCTTCTTTACTACTTATTTGGATGGTGGGGATGAAGTGATAACTGCTCTCTTCTTTGAAATAGAAGAACTACTACATTAAGAAATGCATGAATCAAGCTGAAATAGAGTACCTCTCCTAGTACCCTTAGCAAGCACCATAGCTCCTTTCATCATCTTGCATCCATCATTTGACATACTTATAGATAATAGGTTTTGTGCCAAACCAAGGATGTGCGTTACCCCATTGATCCCCTTTACTTGTCCATTGGGGAGTCTGATAGTGACCCATCCTCGTCCAACTATCTTTAGGTGAGAGTCATCACTTAGGTACAACTTTCCACCATCAAAAGCTTCATACTTTGAGAATCTAATTTGATGAGAGGTGATGTGGAAAGAAGCACCTAAGTCTATCAACCACACATCATCAGATGCATGCATTTCCAAGGTTGCAATAAAAGCATTTCCATCTTCTTGAGATTTTTCTAAACCTAAATTTGAGGCCTTCTTCTTCTTCTTTAGCTCTTTATAGTCTTTACGGAAGTGCCTAGTCTTATCATAGTTCTATAATTTTTCCTTCAACTTTCCAAGAGTCTTTGATTTTCCATAGGATTTGGATCTACCCTTGCCAGACTTCTTGTCATTTTGCTTCCCTCTATTGTTGGATCTATTGTGAGAAACAAGAGCTTCCTAAGTGAAATATGAAGACTTTCTCTATGTCTCCTCAGATAACAATGAAGACACCACATCATCCATTCTAAAAGTGAATAAAGTACTTCCAAGAGCCACAAGATGGTCCCATGAATCTAGAAAGGAACATAATAGGGTCATACATCGATCCTCCTCCTTTATCTTGACACTAGATGATGTCAACTATGCAATTAGTAAATTAAAAGTATTTAGATGATCTATAATAGATCCTTCTTCCTCCATTCTTAAAGAGTACAACTTCTTCCTTAGGAACAACTTGTTCACTAGAGATTTGGCCTTATACACATACCCAAGCCATGTCCACAAACTATTTATGATCTTTTCATCAAGAATGTTCATGAGAACAAGATTGGCTAGATAGAGTCTAATGAAACCCTTAGCTTTCCAATCCTTGAGATCCCAATCTTCTTGAGATATTGTTGTGGGTCTCACATCAAGTGAAGCCACCTCCCATAGATCAAAATCTTTAAGAAAATCTTCCATCTTGAGTTTCCACAACTTGAAATTACTTCCATTAACTTTCTCTACCTCCATTTTTTCATATGATGAACTATTCATCTCAATCTACAAATAAGATTTAGAATGATCCACACAAAACTCCCACTCAAATTGAGATTAGCTCAAAAAACCTACCCAATAGTTAGGATCAAAAGTTGATCAAGCTTTGATACCACTTGTAAGGAAACTTAGGTGTGGAAAGAGCTTCCTACACTAATCCCTTAAGGAAAGTATTGTGCAAATTCCTATTAAATCCTTACAATTTTAGATTTGATATTATGTAAACAATAATATTGTAGTCAACCATGAATATATAAAATAAATAGAGAAAGAAAACACATAAATACAAAGATATGCCAGTGAGGAAAAATCTTTTAGTAAAACAACCCCACCCCTCCAAAACCTGCACAATGTATTATCTTCAACATAAAGGTTACAATACACTTCCAATGCAAGTTCTTTTAGGAAATGGAAGGAAAATATAGTAGCAACCAACAATACTCTTTTTACTCTCTCCTATTTGCAACCCCAAAAATGCTTATATCATGAACTTTCCATTTTTAGGGAAAATTCTAAAGAACAACCATATTAGGGTTTTACCATTCTTTGGAAAAGTAAGAACCCAATTTTTTTTTGAGTTGATGTCCCAAACCCCGTGTGCTAGATGGAGACTCGAGTGTAAAGTAATCAATGATCAATTACCACATGTCTTCACGTCTTCACCCATCATCAAATCTTCTAGAGATAGCTCTTACGCATCATAGGATTTTATCATAACCATTTCAGCCATGATCTACTTACACACAATTCAAGATGCTAACACATACAAATGGAGTGACACATCAACATGCCAACTAGACATGTATTCTCACACTTAATTACATCACCAGCAAAAAATACAATTAAAAAAAAAATAATAAAAATAGGAATTATCCAAGGTTGAGACACCTTATTCCTAAAAACCATAAACTATGATCTACCCTGTAAAAGGAATGTCATATTAAAGGTTTACAAAGATTGTTAGGTCTCACCCTATTAAAGGATTTAAACATCCTACTAATAGTGTGTCTTGTTAGAGGACTTAAACTTGCAATAAAATAAGCACCTTATTAAAGGATTTGCAAAAGCCTATTAAGACTACCCTATTAGGATATTTTCTTTGCATTACTTGTTAGAATGATTCAACAACATGATCCTTTGATTAATACTCTATTTCTAGGTGTCAAATTTTTTCTTTCTTGGTGTGTACTTGATCCTTCTTATAAGATATCTCTCCTTCGTCCTCTCTCTTCTTTTCTCTGTTCTCCTCTAAATGTTTCTATAATTCATAACATTATCACAACCTCCATAGCCATCATGAATGCTCTCTATAATTAGCATTTTCCTCTCTTGCATCTCCTTCTCTTCCTTCATGCTCTTATAAACTATTTAGGGTTTGTCTCCTTAAGTAAACACAAGTTGGCTCGGGTTAGGTTAGAATCAACAAATTAGGTTGATCCATTTTGCTACTTAGAACATCCCTCAATTTGATTGGTTGCATTCATTTCATAGGGATTCATAGTATACATCTATATACATCTTCTAGAATTTAAAAAAAAAAGTTAAGTCAGCCCAAAAATGGTTTACATAGAATTTTTTTTGATTACAAAAAAATATGTCCCAAACTGTTCACTTGGCAATTGGAATCTCTGATGCTTGGCATTCAATGTATCTTCAGTGTTGTAACTCATCTTTTAAATGACTTGACATACTCTACTTACTAAGCTCCTGAGTGATTGGACACTCACTATCTACTTAACACATATTGGTTCTTGACACTGACTACATATAATATTTGACATGTATTATCTGGTAACTGAAGCTTGACATGCCTTGATCACTCAACTCATACTAATTTCTTGACTTTCTTTGATCACTCAACTTGCATTGTAATTCTATTGAATTATAAATAAGTTTTTTGTCACTGCCTTGTCAAAATCAATCTAAGATTAGCAATCTCCCCCTTTGACATGAGTGGCAAAAACACTTTTTCAATCATATGCAATCCGTATTATGAGCATAGCTTAGAAAATATATATCTGTGATTCAGTTCTTATACAAAATTTCAAACGTCAAAATTTTGCAAAATGGATGACAAAAACTATCATACCTCATTCCTCCATTCCCCCATTACTCCCCCTAGGTAAATGTCCCCTTGCTATATCTGAATTTGGTACTCCTGAGTATATTTGTTGTAACTTGTTTTTGCACTATATCCCCTTATATTGATTATCCCCCTTTTTTTGACACCTATGTCATGGGTGACACACTTAGAATGTGTTTATCCAAACATGATTTATGGATCTCCATTATGATTTTCAATGCTACATCCCAATTGTTACACGCTACCTCTAGAGATTGATATTGGATGTCTAGCTAGAAAGTAAGGTTTACTAGGTCATCATGAGTGGAAATATGAGAATATTTCTTCATCAATGTTCCAAAATTATTCAAAACTTCCATGTGTAGGGTCAAAATGGATTAGATTCTAATCAAAGTAGCACAAATGTTAGCATCTAGTGCTTTTAGCACAACTAGCTTATCTTGAGTAAATAGTAGTCTCTAAAAATGAGTCTAGCTTTTACTGGGAGATAGTTTCAATATTGTACCTATGGATTATATATCACCTTACAGCCATTCAATAGCCCTTTTTACTTCTTGTGTAAATAAATTCACATCACAAAGCTTCTTGTATAGAGAAAAGATATTCTCTAACACCTTTTCACACCCTCCATTTTGGTTGCTAAATCAACATGTTGTAGTACAAGAGGACTAGATATCTTTTCAAGTACCTTAGTGTGAAATTTTCTTTTGGACCATTCTAATAGTTTAGTATTTTCATCTAGGTCTTCATTACTTATCTTATCAACAATATGTACTAGTTTCTCAATGATTGGTTTATCTTCATTTGTAGCTGTTAGCCTAAAATCATCAAGAAATATGTCTTTGATGTGATGAAGAACTTGCTTTTTCTTATGCTCCATTCTTAGCAACTCTTGTTGTTTCTTCCTATATAGAGCTTCCTATAGAATGATCATCTGCTCAATGGTGATTATGTTAAGATCAAACTATTCAAATTAATAGTGGGAAAGTAAACTCTGAGGGAGGGGGAGGGGGTGAATTAGTACTTCAAAAATTTAACAATAAAAAATTAACCACACATCCATCTCACAATTTATCATGTAAATTTAAATAGCTTGGGTAGTTCAATCACCTCATCTAGGCTTACATCTCCATAAGATATTTCTTCTGAGCTCCTTGATGTTTCTACACTAGACCTTGATATCTAAAATGGTATGGCATGAGTGCTTGACCTCTAAAGAACTTGACTACTAGTAAGAGTCATAGAAACAATTAAGATAACCAAAGTTTGGATAGCAATTTTTTCCTCTAGAGAAATAGTCACCTTCAAGTCTTTAGATCTATCAACTTTCCTTGCTTCTTATTGAGCTTCACCTTGAATTCATTGAGTAGGTGTAGGACTGGATTCCTAATTTAATTTGACTTTAGTTTCATCTTTCTCAACTATAACTAAGGCTTTCTTAGTTGAAATGGGTTTAACTAGAGACAATTCTACTAGTGTTTTAGAAATAACTCTTAGTTTTTTGGTGCTTGTACTTTGATCTTCTATCCTTTTAACCTTTGTAGGTGTACGGGAACACTAGATGTGTCAACTTGTTTCTCCAGGCTACTATTGCCACTTCTACCTGATCAATTTCATTAGTTCTTACCAATATAGAATTTATTCATAACTATGTTTTCATGGTAGAATCCTTCAATATCTTCTTCAAGTCATCATAAATCAAAGGATTGATGTTTTGAGATTTTTTTTTTAGGAACATCCTTGATTTGTATTAAGTCCTGTTGACTCACTTGGTCTACATGTATAGGACTAACATTTGACACTTGTACATCTTGTACATTCTATTCCACTTCTTCTTCTTCTTTAGCTATGGCCTCTTTTGTTGCTACTACTTCCTCAGTTCTTTCTACACTACCATGCTTTACTAATACCTCTTGTGCTGGTCTTATTGTCACTTTCTCAACTTGCTTAGATACTTGCAATTCTTGGTCACCTTTGTCTTTTATTGTAGGAGCGGATGACCCATAGATTGTTTTCTAGATTTTTGTACTCTTGGTCACCACATCCTCAATATTCTTGTTCAATATATGGAAAACTCTATATTTTGGAGAAAATTTTGACTTGTGCTTCTCCATAGCTTTGGTAGTATTCCTCTTATCCAATTTTTGCATTACTTTGGCTAGAGTGGATTCCCTAATCTATCTCTCTATTTGTAAACTATATTGCTATTTCTGCTTAACCTAGTCATATAGAATTTTAGGTAGGGAGTTGGTAATCTCAATAGGAGTTGATTTGAATGTAGCCATCATCGTATATATATCTTCCTCTATATTATTTTATTCAAACTTTCCTAACTTATCAAAATCTATGTGTACAAAACTAGATACATCTGCATTTGATTTTATATTGTCACACAAATTATCTAAGTTGGAGGATGGAATGCAACTTACCACCTTGAATTGACTCATTTCATTAGATTTAGTCTTCTCCTCATCTAACTTGGCCACTTGAGTGTATTTCCTCCTTATATATATCTTCTTGCCTAGTTGGCTTGGCTCTGCTGAGGCAATAGTGCTCTTTCCTTTAGATTTCTCATCAACCTTGAGTTTTTTGGTGGTTTCCTTTGTGCTAGAATTAGTAGTAGGCATTTTTGGCTTCTGTTGTCAAATTTTCACAAGCTTCTTCTTGGGTTTCTCCATTTTAGGCTCCTTAGCCTTCCTTTTCTTCTTCTCAGCTGGCTTGGATGCTTCCTTTGCTTCTTCTCCCTTGACACCTTCTTCATTTACTTCCTCATCTTCTCCTTTTCCTTGAGTGATTGCCAAAGGGGCCTAGAATTGTTCTTCCTCTTTCTCTTCTTCAACTTCTTCTTCTTCTCTCCCTTTGCCAAATTTGTCCTTTAGCTTCTTCACAAGTTTATTCTTCTTTCTTACCATAGAAGATGTCTTCAAGTCAATTATAATTCTGGACTTGGTTTTCTCATAGTTTCCAAATGAGGTGGAACTTTTATCTATTTCTTCTACTAGTAGAGCTATGATAGTTGCAAATGCCTCATCAACATTGATCTCATATGGCAAGGGCTTAAGCCATCTAACCCTAGGAATAGTTATTTTCACATATATATAATCTACATCCACTAAGAAGAAAACATCATTGTAATGTTTCTCCACTAGTGACATAGGAATCCTTAGTCTCTAATTAATGGATTTCTTAAAATCCTCAAAATAACTAGTCATCACTAACTCAAAATTATCTCCAACTCGCTCTATGAATTTTTCAATTTGAACTGTAATAGACTTATTGGTCTTCCAAGAAACTTGTCCAAATATAGGAAATTAGTTCTACACATAAAAGGAATATACAAACTAGTAAAGAACCAAATTTGCAAGATGCACTCTTTGTTTTCCTTATGGCCTCTAAGTTTTTAGATAGTTGCTAAAATTGTAACTCAACAATGTCATAGCTATGGTCTCTCTTCACTATTTTGTATCCAAAATCTACTTCCATGCAAGATACATTATTTGGTCTACTAGATAGAATCTATAGACATTCCCCTCTTGTTCCATATTGTACCTGTGTTCTTTTTAATAATCTCCTTTGAATTACATTGTATACTCTTGGGTCTATTTAGGGTAGGATACCCTATCACTCGATTGATGATCATTTTAGTGATCTTAATTGGTCCATTTTACAACCATATGAAGTCATCATGTATTCTACTGAGCACAAACTTTATCCATTCAATCTTGAATACATTAAGGAAATCTAGGGCATGGTTCAACCCTTTTCTTTCTACAAATTTATTTTCTTCCCTTAAGACTGCATCTACACAAAGTTGACTAAACAAATCCCTTATCTCCATGTATCCTATAATTCCAGCTTTGCATGTATAACAACACCTAACATCCTGAATCATTAAGACTTTTGGTGGTATCGTCAATAACACACTAGAAATGTCTCCTTTATATGCAATTTTAGGTATTCCTTAGAAAGGTGGTTGTATTACATCATTACTAATTAATTTCACATTAAATGCTTCCTTTCCTTCCTTCCTAACACTTGTAGAAGAGCTAGCTACCATATTTGATACTCAGGGTTCATGAAAATTCAAATAGTGAAACTCGACACCAGTAAAATACCTTTCCAATCTGATAAATATGTAAAGTTGCAATTGAATTCAGTTCAAAAATTCAAGAATCTCCTATTGCATTTCACCTTCATAGTCTTTGTGCTCTCTTTGATTGCTAGTGAATGCAAATGAGTCAAGAAATGACTATATAACCCTTAAAATTTTGCAATAAATGCTTAATTCTTACACAACTATAATCTCAGTCATCATACGGTTTCCAACTCACTTGGCTTACACATGATTCCCACTACACTTAGCTCACATAGAAAACTTGACTAATACTACCATGCCTTCATTACTTAGAAAAAAATGAAATTCTATTCATGTTTGGTAGTAATTGTGAAACCTTTTGTGCTCAACAAAAACACATAAACTAAAAAAACTATAGATTTCTTCTAGGTCCTAACCAATACATTGCATCTTAATTCATGCAGATACAATGTTTTTATAACTTAGATTCTCAGAATTGATGTAAAATATATCATTAAAATATTAGTCCCACACATACGTTTTGATTGCCTAGTTAGGGGTGATGTGATCACGTGATCCATTGGATGAAGTGACCTCATCTGAAATTGATGTCCTACAATCTTCCTTCTTCTTCCATGTCTTATTCATCTACAGTTCAACCTTTTCAACATTGATATTTTCTTTGTCTTTATTGTTTCCATTACTCAACACTGGTAATCTAGTTGGATAGTTTTTGCTGATATGACTAATCTTCAAATAGCTAAAACATGTAGTCTCACTCAACCATCTATTGTAGTTACCCTTGAAATGTGTTCTAATGTAATTCCTAGGAATATGTCCATATTCTTGAAATAGTGACAATTGTACCTTGTGTTGTAATCCTAGTTGTAGGATTTTCCATTTTGTTGTACCTTTGTTTGCTTGTTTGATAACCCTTTGGCATTAGATCTATATTCATATGCTTTATGTCCATACTTCTAAAAATTGTGGTAATATCCTTCAAATCTCTATGTACTTAAGGTCTTGGTCCTACATTCATGTGCCTCATATCCTTTCTTGTTGCACTTATGATAGTAACCCTTGAATTTCTGCTTAGGATTCTAATTTGCATTGTTGCTCTTACAAACATTTTTTGTATGACCTAACTTTCCACACTTATAACAAGTGAGTTTGTAGTTCTTACCTTTTTTGTTTCTTTGTTCACCACTTTTAGATGATTCTCCTTCCTCAGTGCTAGTGTATCCTAATCTAGTAGTATCATTTTTAGATCTAGGAGATCTCATTAGTCTCTCAAATTATTTGATGTCTTCACTAGGTTTGTTGAAACTTTTAGAAAATTCCTTTTCTTTTCTCAATTCATTCCTTAGTTGTTCATTTTGTAACTTGAAGGTTGTGATCTCAATATCCTTTCCATTCAATTCTTGATTGATAATCATCATTTGATTCATTATTTCTAGTTTCATGTGAGCAATTCTATTTACCTATGATGTCTTGTCTTCTAGTTTGTTGGTTAGTGTTCTTTTGTCATCTTCAATCATGACTTTGTCTTCCTTAGCTTTCTTTTTCTACTTGGTAAGCTCACATAGAAATAATGATTGGACTTCTTGTTCTATCTTAATATTTCTAACCTCTTTAGTTAGGGAACCATTCTTTTCCATTAGATCTACAATTGCTACATCAAAATCACTTGAGTTCCCATTCTCAAACAATCCAATAGTGTCTTCCTCTTAGTAATGAGTGTCATTTTTATCAATAGCTATCTCTTTCCTTCTCCTCAATTAATGTTGTAGTTTATCTCTTGCTTCCATGAGTTGATGTAGGGAAATCTAGATTTCAATCTTCTCAATAGTCTTTCCCAACTTGTAGACTTCCATTTTCAATATCTTTCCTCAAAGATGTAAATCTTTCCTTTCTAGAGAACAAGGCTCTGATACCAATTGTTGGAAATAACAATGGGAAAGTAAACTCAAAGAGGGAGGAGAGGTGTGAATATATACTTCAAAACTTTAACGATAAAAAATTCACCATACATCGAACTCATCATTTAGCATGTAAACTAAAATATCCAACTACACATGTTTATCCATAGCATGAAAAAAATAACACATAACAAAATAAGTTTGTTACCCAAAAACCCTCCAATGAGAAGGTAAAACTAGGGTGGGGATGACACCCACAAATCTTTATTGTTGCAATTGTAAAGTGTAGCCAATTAATGTTAAAAGAAGTTTGACCATAAAATGTGATCTACCCTATTAAAGGTTTTCCCTTTTAAAGACTTACAAAATTGTTAGGTCTCACCCTGTTAAAGGATTTAGACACCCTGCTAAAAGTGTGCCTTGTTAGAGGACTTAAACTTGCAATAAAATAAGCACCCTATTAAAAGATTTGCAAAAGCTTGTCAAGACTACTATGTTAGGATATTTTATCTACATGACTTGTTAGAATGATTCAATACCATGATCCTTATTTTAGCTCTCTATTGCTAGATGTCAAATCTTTTCTTTCCTAGTGTGTACTCAATCCTTTTGATTAGATATGTTTCATTTGTCCTCTCTTTTCTTTTCTTTGTTCTCCTCTAACTAATGTTTCAATTCATAACATTATCACAACCTCCATAGCCATTATGAATGCTCTTTATACTTAGAATTTGTCTCTCTTGCATCTCCTTCTCTTCCTTTACTCTTACAAACTATTTAGGGTATGTTTCCTTAAGTAAACACAAGTTGGATAGGGTTAGATTAGAATCAATGGGTTAGGTTGATACATTTTTCCACTTAGAACATCCCTCAATTTGATTTGTTGCATAGGGATTTGTAATATACATCTATATACATCTTCTAGAATCATAAAAAAATTATCAATTCAGTCCAAAAATGGTTTACATAGAAGTTTGTGTTAGATTGTGGTGACTGATCAAGAAAGTACTGCACATACTTTAGGAAAGTAGTAAAGTACTATGTTAGATTTTTGGTACTATTCACCATTTGTAGATTCGCCACTAAAGTTATGGCTAATTATGGCTGACATGTTATAACCCTAAAGTGGTTTAATACTTGTATAAAAGGGTTTAGGGTTGGGTATTTTTCATTATGTTGTGATGCGAAATTGGTTCTTGCGATAGTATTGAGCTATAAGGGATTACGGATTGTAATCGGGTGTAATCACTGGATTGTAATAAGATCAGACTTGCTGTTTGGTGGATGTAGCCTAGGGATTGGGTGAACCACGTTAAATCTTGGTGCCTTGCATTCATTTTTGTGTGATCTATTATTTTCTATTATTGGTTATATTTGCATGTAGTTTTTATTTCTGTCTGTGGTTTATCCTAACAGTTTGTGCCATTACAAAAAACTATGTCCAAAATTATTCACTCAAAAATTGAAGTCTCTGATGCATGACATTCACTGTATCTTCAATGTTGTAACTCATCTTCTGAATGAATCAACATACTTTATTTACTTGGCTCTTGAGAGATTATTTTCATAAATTTCTTAAAAATATATATATTTAAAAAAAGGAATTTATGTAGGAGTTGTTTTGGTTTAATTAAAAATAGAAAAAAAAATGTAATACATTTTAATGGCAGGGGGTGGGGGGGAGTTTTAATTTATAAAAAAAAGTAATATAAAAGGGTTGGGTAGGGCCACCAAACCCCACACCCCAACCCTCTGCTACGTCCTTGAAAGAACTACATGCAAGATACATACTACTACTTCCAACAATAGTATTAATACTGCTACCTGCATCAATAGTCACATCTGTGACAACACAAAAGCAAACATTAAAGGCTCAACACTCACTATCTACTTGACACATATTGTTTCTTGGTATTGACTATGTATATTTTAGTGTAAATAATTATTATTTACACTTTACTTAAGTTTACTTAGGATAAATGCATTATTTTATTATTTATTAAGTTAGACACCTAGATGTTTGCATACTCATATGGGTTGTCATGTTGACAACACAAGATTAAGCAACTCTAATTTAGCACATGGTGTCTACAACACTGGAGTTTAAATAATCAATTGAGTTGTCATGTTGACAACATAGTTGTTTGCACTCTTAATTAAGCACATGGTGTCTACAACATAATTTTACATGACACACCTTTATAGGCTTATCCTCTCATCATCACACTAACTCCTATGCTTAATGGAGGATAATCCACTCTTGGTGGACATGTGCTTAGTTGTGAGGCTTATCATATTTCTAAATCCTAGACATTCTAGAAGCATTCTAGAGGCCTTTATATTTAGGCACTCCTCATGTACTTACACATCAATTGAATATCATATGGTCATTCTGATCATACTCTATTAGTCTATTTTGTGCTAGTAGTTAAGCTTCTTGGTCTTGGGTGATTTTGTCCTATGGAAAATTCTTACATGGTATTAGAGCCATAGGAGTGTCATTTCATAGCCATTGGAGACCATTCTTGCTTCACCTCTCTGATGAAACCTTGATTCAAATCTGGAGTATCTGCAACTGTTGTGAGCATCTAGAGCCAAAGAAGACCTCACCATTATGTTTAGAGTGTTGATTCTATGAAAATTGACTATAAATTTGCCTATGTTGGGCCATAGTCAAATTTGAGGCAATTGTTTTTTGCAAATTGGTACCCGAAGGCCCAATTTGCAAATTTAACTTATGATCATTTTTTAGATCTGTGCATTTTTTTTTTTTAGACTTGAATTTATTTTCTCTACCATTATTTTACAATTTTCAGATTTGTATTTTAAATTTTTAATGGCCTATTAGGCCTGTAGAGAATTTTTTTTTGCAGGAACCGAGTGGTCAAATCCTGGCCTCGTCAAAATATTCTAAGGAATATTCCATCATGAATTTTGGTAGACTGCACAATGACTGAATTTCACATATACTTGGCAGATCAAGCAATCTTGATTGAACTAGCAAGCGACATCAACAACTAGTAACACATCAAAGCATACAATCTACACTACATTTCATTTAACACTACATGGGTTTTTGCTTTTAAACAACACTCAGTATTGTATAGGCATGCATGTGGGACTAAAACTCCCACCACACTCATTGAACTCATTGTCTGGCCACTTTTTCTAGCCACCATTCTTAGCAACAATTGACTACACTTCCAACAATCTATTGGCCTCTTAATACCTCTTGCCAGAAAACTGTGTCGGACCTTCGAAGCTGACATCTTCAGCTTCGATGTGTCCGGCTCCCACTGGTCGGCTCCCACTGGCCCTCTCTAATGGCAACTACATCATCATCCATCATTGCTTTTGCCATGCATTAATGATACACATGATACCAACTAACCTGCCCATGCAAACCCCCTCCTCCATGTCTACACCACTTAGGAATGACAACTCACCCCCACGAATTCGACTTTTGTCCTTCATCAGACTTTCACTCACACCATTGATCAAAACTATGGCTAACTACTCACCATTCTTCCCATTGATAGCTACCAACCATTTGCTGATGAATAGAATCTTTGACAATGTCAAAAACCTCCACCACACAATCCCTATATGCCACATCTATAGTGCCTGTCAGTAGCCACGTACGCCTCATTGTGCATGTAACCCAATGACGTACTAGCAGACATAGAGCACCATGTTGGCATCAGATGCCTAGTCAACATCCTAACACATCATGACAAATTAGTGAATAGTTAGCCATACAGACTGACACATCACCATCCGTACCTACCACATGGCCCCATCCATACATCCAGTCACCTACCACATCATTAGGGGACCTTTTTTCACTGACATCAGCCACTCACGTGATTAAATTTTATGGTCATTTGACTATCACTACCAGCCAGATTGCATTGCCATGATGGCCATTTGGATGTGAAATTTAACCTCACAGTTTTATGATCAAACGCCTCTCCAGATTCAGTTTTGATTTGGTAGTCCAACTTCGAGAGGCCATATCTTAGTCATCCAGACTCCAAATTAGGTGAAATGTTTTTTGATTTTGGCTAGAATTTCTTGAGTTTTTTAGTGGTGCTATTATTTTTTGGTTTTGGTATATAGATTTGTTAGAAATTTCAGTTTTTGGTGACTATACCTATCTAATCCTACATTTTGCAACTTCAATTGCTCTATATGGGCTTATTTGGACACATAAAAAAGTTCTTTTTTTTTTGATAGTGAATAATTTTTTATCTACTTCCTAGATTTTTAATTAGATTATAGGCTTGTGTGGACAAAAATACCACTTTTATAAATAGGTCCTTCTTTGCATTGTATTGCTTCAAAATTGTTGTATTTCTGAGTTACATTGTAAAGTTCTAGATTTGAACTCCTAGAGGAGGTTATAAACAACAAAATTAGAAGTCCACTAAGGCCTCAATTGGAAAGTGGCTATTGTAAATTCACTAAGTATAAAGTTTCAAATCATTCATTGGGGGGTTCATTGATTATTTCTATATTTTAGGGGGTGGATAGATTTATTCATCTCATGGAGTTTTGTTTCACATGTCATTTTGGTGTAAGACCGAGGTTGACAAAGAGGAACTATCAGAAATGGAGTTCCTTGATAATTGATCATCTAAGAAGAGAGCATAAGGAAGTATTTCCTTATTAATGGTCCAAAGAACGATCCTCTGATGGTCGAACACCCATTAAAATAATTATGGATGTCATTTATTTTAGTGTCAATAAATATTGCTTTGATGTCATTGGAAAATTCAATGATCCTTATGACATTTGTGTGGCTCTTTGGAAACCATATGGAGATCCCACAATTCCTCCATTTCCAAAGGATATTCTATCTTTAGTCACTCTAGTTAAAGTACCATAAACTCTAGATGAGATCACACATCTTGATACTCCTATTGCTTCTACTGATCTAGTTCCAGCCATAGACGCTCTTGATTTAGTGCAGTAGGATATACCATGTCTTTCTACTTCAACTTCATGGGATGACTTCCTTCTAGACATTGTAAAGTTGTTCGTGGAGTCTTACATTGAAGATGTGGGAGACATTATCGAGGACATTCATCTTCTCTTTTTTGAGGAGACTTCTTCACTTTTTGCGAGGGAACACTTTGACCCTCAACCACTTGAGGTTTTTTTTGAGACTAACTTGATTGTGGACTGTAGACGCTAAAAAATGGTTCGCATCTACAACCTCATCACTTCTTCATACTAATTTGTCCCATTTTCTCATTTTACTAACTTTGATCTTTTGGCTAGATTAACCATATTTTGTCATTTGTATCCCCTTTCACATCAATTTCATATCAACTCAGAATCATATCAAATCAACTCAGAATCATATCAAATCAACTCAAAATCACCCCAAATCAACTCAGAATCACTCAAAATTGGTCTAATCAACCCAAAACATATCAAACATCCCAAATCAATCATCATTTATCCACTCCTAGGCATTTTTGTGGCTTTTAGTGCCTTGGAAACCTATCAACTTATCAATCTTATCAATCTGACCTTAGTACTGTCATGGCTCTTAGTGCTAGGTCAAAATATCATTCATGTCATTCAATCTTTGATGTTGTTGAGGCTTTCAATGTTAGATCATGGCATCATCAACCATTTTAATAATATTGACAATGCCCGTCAGTGTTATTATGATCGAACCTTATCAATCAATTTCAATCCTCTAGCATTTATAATGTCGGTTAAATGTTACATATCAATTTATTCATGTGATGTGTCCTTGGCATGTTATCAATTTTGATCTATCAATTAATTTGACCATGGCTTTGGTCTACCTTTTCATCATCTTATTCGATATCCATCATCATCATATTTTCATCAAAGGATACGATCGCATTCATTTAATCAATTTGGCCAATCATCTACTAATTTTCTCTATAGGATTAAATAACCCATAATTTAATTCTATTATTCTCACTAATTATTCTTCCTGATTATCATCCTCAATTAATTAATTTTATTAATTAATTGATTCATTATCTACAAACCATGGAAATTTACAATTTCCTAAGTTCTATTTTCCATCATTAATTCCATTTTCTACTAATTCTTATTTTGTGGAATAAGAGGATTTTTAATTCAAAAATTCCATAAACTATTGCATCATCATGACACTTGGATGTGACACCCCATGGATTCTCCTTTGACACTTGGCTGAGATTTGTCATAATCAAATATTATTACCTCTTATGCATGTCCCTATTTGGCTTATTCGTCATAGATTCTTGGCTTTAAGTGGGTTGAGGAATCTTATGATGCGTCATAGATTCTCTTCCAAATTTGACTCTCGTGTGTCATAGAATCTTACTTTTGGCATATTCTGTCATATGTGTCATAGGAATTATTATTACCTCTTACGCATGTCCCTATTTGGCTTATTTCGTCATAGATTCTTGGCTTTAAGTGGGTTGAGGAATCTTATGACGCGTCATAGATTCTCTTCCAAATTTGACTCTCGTGTGTCATAGAATCTTACTTTTGGCATATTCTATCATATGCGTCATAGGAATTATTATTACCTCTTACTCATGTCCCTATTTGGCTTATTTGTCATAGATTCTTGGCTTTAAGTGGGTTGAGGAATCTTATGACGCGTCATAGATTCTCTTCCAAATTTGACTTGCATGTGTCATAGAATCTCAAAATTGGCATATTCTGTCATATGCGTCATAGGAATCTCTTGCCACATCGCACATCTATGGGTGACAAATCCAATGCCCTCATTTTGAGTGTTGATTATAAAATGAACACTCTTCTCTCATTTTGGGGTCTCTTAGAATCCGGATGCTTAAGTTTTGAAAGCCCAAATCTTTGAAACTTTGAGTCTCTACTTCTTTGCATGTTGCATTCTCTCTCTCACATAAAATCACACTTCAAGTATTCTCATGGCATTATCCACATCATAGGCTTTGGCTTCAACCTTGTGTGCACTATAGGAAAATTGGAGCTACAATCATTTGGAGAAGAAAGAAGAACATGGGAGCTACAAACGAAAAAGGGGGTTTCTATTGCTTTCTTAATTAGTTTGGCTTGCATTGTAGACTAGTGGGTGCTAACGTATGTTGATTGAGTTTTGTGATTTTCTCATAGTATGTTATGCATTTAACCCATTTTGCTGGTCCAACTATGTCATTGACGCAGTTGGCACTATCTGGCTGCACTTGGGGGTGTTCAGAGCCATTTTAGCCTTTCGACGAGCCATCTGCTCTATTGCAACACACCCAGGTTCACACTAAGCACATGCACCAATTAAAATCTGCATTTCAAGTTTCTATCACTCTCTAGGACATAGATTAGGTAATTTTGTGTTACTGATGGTCTATTAGCAGCATGTGGCGATCGTGGGATGAAGACATTATCATAAACTACTAATGCTTTGTTTGTAGGACGTTGTCAAAGACTTTGTGTGTGTTTCAAAACTATGTGTGTGGATTTCCTAGATTAGATAACATTTTGTTTGTTGCTTAAAAACAACCTTTTTCTTTTCTACCTGGCGTGTCTACGGTGTTAAATCCCTAGGAGTTGCATTGGATGTATCCTCTCCACTCGCCATTCATGGATCTTGGGTGTAAGAGAAATCCGTGTAACTTCTATAGGAGGCCTGCCTTGGACCAAGATACTTGATATTGGGTATGCCAAGGGATGACCTCAGAGCGATAATGGGCCAAAGCTAGGTCAACATTCCAGCCGCTATATAAAATTTGATTACAGTGAAAGCTATGTCGACGGTATTGCTGCGTGATAGCTCTCCTCCAGTACCCTTGTGGAGCGTCAAACCTCGATTCTTGGGGCTGGGAGACCTTTTGTAGAAGTTTATCATTAACTTGCCGAATGGAATACCCTTACTAAAAACTATGTTTTAGTGGCCAAAATCCTTTCTATCCACTGGCTCAAGGGGTCACCCATCCCCATGAAGACATCCTATATTCTCGTGGTCCTTAGTAGAGGCAACAGTCCCTTGGGAAGTCATTCCCTTTGGGAAGCGAATCTTGGTAGCCCCGAGAAGTGAGTGTGCTGTAAGGGGGAGCCTATGGTGCCAAGATCCTAGGTTGTTCACTCTGGATAAGTGTGGTTAGCCCCGAGAAGTGAGTGTGCTGTAAGGGGGAGCCTATGGTGCCAAGATCCTAGGTTGTTCACTCTGGATAAGTGCGGTTGAACTTTGGTTCAAGTAGGAATTTAGTGGATATAGTCCTAAAAGCCTAGGTTGTGGTGTGTTTGTTAACTTTTTACAACAGCTATTCTTGTCTTAATGTGGCTTGCGTTTGTGTAAAACATAATCAAGATAAAAGTAAAAATTTTAAATTTACACCTTGGATATCATTTGAACTTGTTAAAACATCACACATTGCCAAAACATTTCAACCTTTATCAAACTTTGCAAACATTGGTTCAACACACTCAAACCTTGGAAAACATGTTGACTTGTGCTCCTAAATGTGCTTGGAAAAACGTAGATCTCACACTTGCATAGACTTCACTTGCATTCACCCTAGTATAGGCCTCATTCATGCATCATATAGATCTCATATTTCACTTTTTAGCTCTCATTTAGTATCTATTACTTTTCATATTGCATCCATTTAGGTTCAGTTTTACTTGCCTTAGTTTTTTGCATTCCCATCTTAGAATCAACACTTTGCATTCACCACCTTCCATATTTGCATACCTATTCATCATCTTGACCACTTTATCTATCATTTTGGGTGTCCTAATCATCTTTTTGAGCATCGAAACTGGCCCTAACACTGTCCTCTACCATTTACCTCTCCGTGACATCAATCTTGAAACCATAGCTCCTAGAATTGCCTCAGTTTTAGCCCAGCTTACCAACTGCGCCTAGAAACTACCAACTGCACCCAACTAGGCCCCAACTACATAATTGATGTAGTTTTCACTATCTGGGTGCACTTGGTGGTCTTGGGATCTAGTTTTGGGTTCCAGATAACATTTTGGGGCTTCAATAGTGTCCTTAGGTACCTGGTTAGCTCCCCTCGCACCAGCTTGCCTAGCTTTGCATTCTGCATCACCTAGTCTTTAGCACCTTCACTTAGGACATCATTATATATGTCATAACCTTCATTTTTCATCTCCCAACCCATCTTGACATCAAACCTAGCATCTTAGCTTCCTGGCATGTCAGTTTGGTAACCATACTCTTCAGAATCAGCAAACATTTTTCCTAACTCACCAACTACGTCCAAACTGGCTCCAAGTGTGTCAATGATGTATTTGGTACTATTAGGTCACACTTGGCACTTTTAGGGTGCACTTGGGTACCTGCATTACCATTTTGGGCCTCTGAACTACACTTTAGGACCCCAAAACTGCATCTAGGAGCCTCTAGACCTCCCCATTCTGCACTTGACCCAAAATCGCATCTTGCGCCCAAAATCCCCTTTTGCATCATAGGTATTTTCCATATCACATATTTTCTCAGTATCACCACCATTTTGAGTCCTCTAAACATCATTTTGAGCCCCCAAAACCTTTGAATTTAGTCAAAAATCTAGAACAAAGTATGAGTCTTAGACTATCTCCTAGTGTTGACGGATAATGGATCTTGACTAGTCTTTTTATCTTTTCTTATCATTTTCTTGGTTCAAAATTTGTCTATGGATTGATATATTTGACCTTGTCATCTTTTATCAATTTGATCTTTTTGTCTTTTATCAGTTTTACCTCCTAGGCAAAATACTTTCAAAAGGTTTTACCTAAGTTCAAAACTTTCCATATACCCTTGTCATAGCATAATCATATCCCTAGCATTCCAAAATGTTATTTTGACCTACCCTAGTGGTATATCCCCTTTATATTGCATTAATCAAAATCCTTAACATCATTTTCACTACCAAACCCTGTCAAATTGTCCATCAACCAAATTACCTTCTTGAGCATTTACCCTCATTTTGCATGTCCCAAACGCCATTAAAAACCCTAGAACATCATCCTTTGCATGATATACCTTGCATACATCAATCTTTAGCATCCCTAACAAGTCCAAAACATAACCCTAATTGTCATTTTGCATACCTTAGAGTCATTTTCATCCCCTCTAGTCAAACTTCAAAACATCACCTTGCATTTTACATTTGCATAATATCCCTAGGACATTTTCACTTTGCACATCAAAATAATAATTCATTTAACATTTCCTCACATTGCATAACATTCATAAACAATTTAAAATCCCAAAAACACTCATATCTTTCATACCCACCACTCTAAATCAACCAAAACACTCAAAAATTCCATTGCATTTGCACTCTTAGGTATCATGCTAGCATTTAATAGGACACAATCAGCTCAGAGACCCAAGGAACTCTATCAACCTTTGTTTTCTGAGGCACAAGCACAACCAAAACCTTGTCCAAGACAAAGAAAGAGCAAGAAAATCCAACAAACCTTTGACAAAGACCAAATCGAGGCATCACAACAATTACTAGCAGACCCCTTGAACATGTATTTGCAAGATCCTCATAATCATGCTATGGCAGAAAAAACCTTGAACAATGCACGTACCATAAGATTTCCTCCAAACACTTCCCCCACACATGGGATGGTTCAATGGAGTCCTGACTTTGAACCTATATTCGTGCCAATGCCACCAGGAGGAGGAAGTGTACCAACCTCACCTGAAGATGAACAATCACATTCCTTTGAATTCAGCTAACCTAACACAACAAACATACAAAAAGGTACTGTACACCTAAGTGATGAATCTGACACTGATTATGGCATCACTGATGAAGAAATGGCTCGGGCATGTCAAGACAAAAGTTTTTGTAAGAACTTCAAACGTTTGGCAGCCCAAGAAATTGTCAAATTTAACCCAAACTTGGAAGGTTCTAAGTCCAAACATCAAATCAACACAACAATTGAAAACATCCAACCCATGATAAATTTGGACTTAGACAAGGGAAAAAAACCTTTGGAGTTTTCAAACACAATAATGGCACCTATAAGGTCCCATCAAGAGTCAACTATCAAAATCCTCCAAAGTACATTTGAACACATCAATGTTAATCCCTTGTTTGATGAAATACCACCAATCCCTAAACACCCCAAAAAGACATTAAGACTTGATTTTAGTCACATGATGCAACAAAAAGATGCACCTATAGGGACTTGTGCTCTAGGAATGCCAAACATACCTTCTTTGGAGGCAAATCAACAAAGTACCCCTTTGCTCCTAACTTTACCAAGTGCTACGACATCAAACACTATAGAACCTCTCATAAGTACAACATGTGAAACATCAAGCACAACCATCCCTATGGACACACAAAGGAAAAGTCTTATTGAAACTACACCCATTCCCAATAGAAATGTATCTCATAGTCAAGTCAATATGATGTCGCAAGCAAGAACATCTAAAATACAAAGGTACCAAAACAACAATACAAACATGATGTTCAATTCTCAAGGACTTAGTCAACCCCCACGACAACAACAACCTACAATGGTATAAGGACCCAAAACTTCCAAGGCACAATCAAGTCTACATCCTCTTGACACACATCCCACATATCAACAACAACATCAAACACAAGGACAACAACCAAAAGTAGGGAAAATATCCAACATTCCTAACACCCAATCCCATGTGAACCCACTTGAACTACGCACAATTTATCAACAACAATTTCAGTAGCAATTCCAACAACAACAAATGATGTTTTCTAAACAACAAGAGCAACTCAAGCAATAATTGGAATACCAAAGACGCCTTGAGAAAAAAATCACATACCAACAACATTTGTTACAACAACAACATGTGCCACAACAACCTCAACAGATACCTCTAGAACAACAAGCATGCACATGGCCTCACATACAACCAGCAGAGGTATCCCAACAACAACCACAACACATGGCACAAAAACAACACATGGTACAACAATCCCAATCAATCCCACAACAAGTGCCACATCAAATACCACAACAAGTTCCCCAAAAACAGGGACCTTTCTGTCTTCGAGGTGCCAACTTACCTCCTCCACCTAGTGACACTTCATCAGACTCATCAGACACAGAACCAAGTAGACATAGTTCTTGCCACAGCAAACGGTCTACTCATAGACACAAAAGACTTGAAGGAAAAGCCATCATGGAAAACCACAATGACAAACTATTACAACAATTCAAACAACTTTCCAAACAAGTCGAGGCATTGGGAGTCCAAAAGAAACAGGCTCTATATACAGAAAGGGACCTACGTCCTAATCCATTTGATAAAAGTTTGTATATGACTCCATTCCCAAAATACTTTGAAGCTCCAAGGTTTGAAAAATACAGAGGAAAAGGAAACCCTATTGATCACATCCGAGAATTTTGTGCTTTATGTACTGAACTCAATGATGAGCCCACTTACCTTATGAGATTGTTCCGTCGTTCTCTAGGTGGGCCTGCACTTGAATGGTACTCCAAACTTCCTGGTAATATCAAATCTTGGTCAGAACTAGCAAACAAGTTTATCTCCCACTTTTCCTTTAACATTACAAATGAGGTGACACTTTCTTATTTGTGCTCAACTAAACAGAAGATAGGAGAATCATTCATCACATTTTTACTGCGTTGGAGAAGCTTAGTTAGTCAATGCTCACTAGACATTCCTGAAGAACAACAAGTAAACTTGTGCATTGAAAACTTAGTCTAGGACTTAATGTATGAACTAAAAATCAAGAGTCCAAGCACCATTTCTAAACTAATGAAAAAAGGGGCTAGTATTGAAGATGCTCTTATCCATAAGGGAATCCTCAAGATAAACAAAGAAAACACAAACACCAACTCGTCTAATGACAAGGCAAATTTTTTCTCCAAAAATAAGAATGTGACTAATGATGGCATTGTGGATGCTCACACGATTAGCGCAACACAACCTCAATTGACTTTGAAAGGTGTAAACCCTACAAATTCACAAACCTCTAATCAAACATTAGCTCCACAACAAAAAACTGAGACTCCCACGCAAGATAAACCTCGAAGACATCCTAGAACCAAAGACAAGAAATTAACACCATTGGGAATACCACTTGAGACTGCATTACAACAGTTACTAAGTAATAACTTCCAGCAATTACACCCAATCAAAGATGAACCATTGACTAAAGCTGATTGGTGGGATGACAAAAAGTATTGTGATTACCATCACACCAAAGGACACAAAACTTCATCATGCTTCCAATTGAAACATGCAATACAAGACCTTATTGATGATGGTGTCATCACAGTTGATCCATCACTGTTAGCATCCAACTCTAATCACACTATTTCCAAAGATCCTTTAGGTAATCATGACAAAGAGAAACCCTCAAGTTCAAACTCAAACTCACAGGGTAATGTGAATTACACACGTACCGGCTATGACTACACCATCAATTTCTTTAATGAGTCTGACTATTGCATATCCACATTCATATTAAAGGTTGAAAACCCTTGTTGTGCCGTCACTACATGCCATGGAAAGATTACCCTACCTAGAGCCCCAACTAGACCTACTGCTTCTACTAGACCTATACCCCCATCTAGACCTACTGCTCCTACTTCAGCTGATTATAGCCTTGTTGAAAAACTCGGCAAAACCCCTACACAAATATCCATTTTGGACCTACTGCGTGCATCCCCCCAACACTAAAAGATCTTGGAGGAAGCCCTTAAAGAGTCAGTTGTCCCAGATAACATTGATGTTTCCCAGTTCCAAGCCATGGTTGGGAACCTATCCGTGTCACAACATATCACTTTTTCACCTTGAGATATTCCTAAGGACAAACCTAACCATAATGATCCCCTTTATCTCAAAGTCTTCATCCATAATGCCAAAGTCAGACGTATCTTAATAGATGGAGGAGCAGGACTGAACATCTGTACTCTTAAGGTTGTCAATAATTTGGGTTATTCTGAAGATGATGTAGATCCCTCTTGAAGAATCACAATAAAAGCTTATGATGACGGTGAACGCTATTCCAAGGGTATCATCACATTACCTGTCAGAGTTGGTCTAGCTACTGAAGACACATTGTTCCATGTCCTAGATATAGAAATGAATTGCAACATGATACTAGGACGTCCTTGGCTTCATGCCATGAAAGTAGTACCTTCTACATATAATCAATGTCTAAAGTTTTCCTATCATAATGTAGAGGTTACCATCCCCGGTGATCCAGATCCTTTCCAGTTTTGTGCTAATCTAAGAGATGCTACTGCATACCAAATCCCAACAAACAATGAAGCACAACCCACAAATTCCTCTAAGTATGTGGATGCCGATATATAGCTCAGTAAAGCCAAGGAAAAGATGAAGATTGAAGACAATGGGTGTGGAGAGTACTTTATGTCTCAAGTCTCTTACATTAGGGAGTCACCACTTTCTCCCATCAGTACAAAGAATGATACTTCTATCAATGAGAATACATCCATATGTATTGAGAAAGAAAAAGCAGAATGAGAACCGACTTTGATATCTCCTAGCAAGTATTGAGTTGGGTTTACCATCATACAAAAACAAGGCTATGATAGATATAGTGGTCTTGGATCTCAGAAACAAGGAATCATTGAACCTATCACTATAGAAGGACAACCTCCTAGTTTGGGTCTTGGTTTTAAACCATTACGAATAGGTCCTCCTAGTACCATGGTACCTACATGTAAGACTATGGATGTTTCAAACAATGAAAAGGAATTTGGGGATATCCCACTTGAAACCAAGAATCCCCTAGCCTCTGAGCATAACCCCAATGATCTAGTTGAATCAGTTACCCATATATCTACCTTCAACCAAAGCCCATTCAACACTGATGATGACATCTCCTCAAGTTATCCTAAACCTTTGGATTGGGACCAACGTGGACCACCAATTTTTGATCAATTCGATGATGATGACACTCTCATAATAGACTTTGAAGGAATTATGATTGAAGATCATAAAGAAGAAATTTCTTCTAAAGAGAACACATTGGCATACTTTGGGGAGCCTACTCCAGCTTCTAGTTACAAAGCAAATAGAGAAAGAAATAACAAGCCTAGGTCTCTTGGTGAAAATCGAAAGGCACCATTAGATCATAAAAAATTGAAAGCTAAGAAGCTCCCAAGGATAAAAAATGAAAAATATGATGCCATGAATATCAGTTTTCCAGTGTTCAACATGCCACAAAGTCTTTTGGAGCTCTCTCAATCAGCGTTCATGCGGAAGGTCATTCGTCTCAACCCTCCCAACCCTCCCTTATATCCATTTGTTTATCCCCAAATCTAGCTACCTAATTTGTCCTATAACCAAAATCAATCCTTTATCCAACAAGCCTTTGCATATTTCATCATTAGTGACATACTACATGACATTTCTATTGACCCAATTATCTTTAGATGCCTTGATTTGCAAGAGATAGAGATTGTCTTACATACGGTATGCGATGGTATCTCTCGAGAACTTTTTAGTGGTTTGATTTTAGCTATAGACTCAGAACAAATCCTCCAAAGTTATGGTCAGTCATGGATCTAGAGCTCATCAGCTAGCGACACCAACAACAGATATCTTCTCAGCATTTGTCAGTGAGATTCTTGATTTCATCTAAAAGTCATGAAAAAATATCAAAAAAATTGCAAAAAGTCTTGAAAAAATGGATGCCTTGATGAAAACCTGGTAAACAGGCATCTTGGCACAAAAATTTGAGTGAAGAGAAAAATTTTGTCCAAAAGTGAAAACCTGGCAAACAGGCGCTTTTGGCAAGTACCATGGTGAAAACCTAGCAAATAGTCACCATGTGTAATCAGTTATTGCTCCTCCATTTATCAGGATTTCATCTGGTTTTTTCCCCCTCTATCATTCCTTGATCATACCCTTCATATTGCAAGACATCCTTGGTTCCTTATCATGGCTCATGAACTGGTTAATGTCCTTCATTACCTTGCTTAAGTATCACCTATCTACACACACACTCTGTCATTGGCCTTTGTACATAGTTTGCATCTTGTCTGGGGGCATATTACCTACATGGTTCATGAGTTTGAATTTGAACTGGGGGCATAACCCTAAGTGCTTTTTATCCATTGGATCTATTGCATAACGGATTGGAGCTAACACTTGTTTATGCTTATATGATCCTGAAAAAATCCCTAGAAATCATAAAATGTCCTGAGAAAATCACTAAAAGCCACATAATGTCTTGAAAAAATCCTAAAAAATCACATAATGTCCTGAAAAAAATCCTAAACATTCAAATACGATCTTGAAAAAAGCACTAAAAATCATAAAATGTCCTAAAAAAACCCTAAAAATCATAAAATGTCCTGAAGAAACTAGTCACGCAAAAACATCAAATATCCACAAAACCCTAAAAATCACAAAACCCATCAAAAATATGCAATAAACCTTGTACATATTCAATATGGATAACCATCCCTTTTGCGTTCACACTTGCACTTTGCAGCCTAAAACCCACAGCACTACACTTCAATGCCAATCACACTATCCGGGCAATGTGAACCAATAATCAACCCAACATGTCACTATGAACTCATCAACTGAATCCACAAATAGTGCTATCACATTATCAACATGTCAAACACTATCTACACACCTAAAACATTAACAAGAATGTAATAATGGACAAGAATAGCTGTTGGCTCACGTTGTTTAGTGAGTGATTTATTTTTGCTTTGATTTTTGATCATGTCCCTATGCTACTCGATGATATAAATTGATCTATGAGAGTGGCCAGGATGATTCATGGTCATCTTTTTCTATTTTTGTCTGTTACAGTGTACCTTTGAGAGTCTAGGGCATGTACATATGCCTCAGGAAGGACAAGGTCATTCTCTGTTTGCATTGTGCTTGTTTACGCAAAAGGCTTGCATTTGTGCTCTAGCCCCTTATGCCATGATGCATTGTATTCCATTTGCCATATCAAAATAAAGCTCCATTTGACATATAGTGCACTTTATAGAAGAAAAAGTCTTTCCATCATACTAACATCTCCTCATCTCATCTTTCTTCGTCATCTCATTCTCCATCACCATGATCATGTCTTCTGATTCACCAAATCATCTTCATCTTGCATTCATGCATTCTTGCATCATCCTACGCTATAAATCAACTATCTATGGCTTTCCACCTAGTTCAATAGTCTAACATTTGTCTCATCATATTTGACCAAATACAACCATTTTTGATGATTTCCCTCATGTTATGACATCTTTCCATCATTTTGGGCTTGCATGCACAGTTTCGGGTCATTCCGTCAGTTGCTATGGTTTTGTCTTCTTGTTGTCAATAAATTGACTTATCATATGCTTATCTTAGTCAATTTCTTGAGGGGGCACCCATATATATCATCCCTACTGGGGCATGTTGTGGCTTTCTCATCAGTTGTTCTTTGATACAACACTCTAAATCACATTGTATCAAAGAGGGGCAAAATGCAGATGCTCAAAAATGGTTCACATCTACAACCTCATCACTTCTTCATACTAATTTGTCCCATTTTATCATTTTACTAACTTTGATCTTTTGGCTAGATTAACCATATTTTGTCATTTGTATCCCCTTTCACATCAATTTTATATCAACTCAGAATCATATCAAATCAACTTGGAATCATATCAAATCAACTCGGAATCATATCAAATCAACTCAAAATCACCCCAAATCAACTCAGAATAACTCAAAATCAGTCCTAATCAACCCAAAACATATCAAACATCCCAAATCAATCATCATTTATCCACTCCTAGGCATTGTTGTGGCTTTCAGTGCCTTGGAAACCTATCAACTTATCAATCTTATCAATTTGACCTTAGTACTGTCATGGCTCTCAGTGCTAGGTCAAAATATCATTCATGTCATTCAATCTTTGACATTGTTGAGGCTTTCAATGTTAGATCATGGCATCATCAACCATTTTAATAATATTGACAATGCTCGTCAGTGTTATTATGATCGAACCTTATCAATCAATTTCAATCTTGTAGCATTTATAATGTTGGTTAAATATTACATATCAATTTATTCAAGTGATGTGTCCTTGACATGTTATCAATTTCGATCTATCAATTAATTTGACCATGGCTTTGGTCTACTTTTTCATCATCTTATTCGACATCCATCATCATCACATTTTCATCAAAGGATACAGTCGCATTCATTTAATCAATTTGGCCAATCATCTACTAATTTTCTCTATAGGATTAAATAACCCATAATTTAATTCTATTATTCTCACTAATTATTCTTCCTGATTATCATCCTCAATTAATTAATTTTATTAATTAATTGATTCATTATCTACAAACCATGGAAATTTACAATTTCCTAAGTTCTATTTTCCATCATTAATTCCATTTTCTACTAATTATTATTTTGTGGAATAAGAGGATTTTTAATTCAAAAATTCCATAAAATATTGCATCATCATGACACTTGGATGTGACACCCCATGGATTCTCCTTTGACACTTGGCTGAGATTTGTCATAATGAAATATTATTACCTCTTACACATGTCCCTATTTTTCTTATTCGTCATAGATTCTTGGCTTTAAGTGGGTTGAGGAATCTTATGATGCGTCATAGATTCTCTTCCAAATTTGACTCTCGTGTGTCATAGAATCTTACTTTTGGCATATTTTGTCATATGTGTCATAGGAATTATTATTACCTCTTACGCATGTCCCTATTTGGCTTATTCATCATAGATTCTTGGCGTTAAGTGGGTTGAGGAATCTTATGACGCATCATAGATTCTCTTCCAAATTTGACTCTCGTGTGTCATAGAATCTTACTTTTGGCATATTCTATCATATGCGTCATAGGAATTATTATTAGCTCTTACGCATGTCCCTATTTGGCTTATTCATCATAGGTTCTTGGCTTTAAGTGGGTTGAGGAATCTTATGATGCGTCAGAGATTCTCTTCCAAATTTGACTTGCATGTGTCATAGAATCTCAAAATTGGCATATTCTGTCATATGCGTCATAGGAATCTCTTGCCACATCGCACATCTATGGGTGACAAATCCAATGCCGTCACTTTGAATGTTGATTATAAAATGAACACTCTTCTCTCATTTTGGGGTCTCTTAGAATCCGGATGCTTAAGTTTTGAAAGTCCAAATCTTTGAAACTTTGAGTCTCTACTTCTTTGCATGTTGCATTCTCTCTCTCACATAAAATCACACTTCAAGTATTCTCATGGCATTATCCATATCATAGGCTTTGGCTTCAACCTTGTGTGCACTATAGGCGAATTGGAGCTACAATCATTTGGAGAAGAAAGAAGAACATGGGAGCTACAAACAAAAAAGGGGGTTTCTATTGCTTTCTTAATTAGTTTGGCTTGCATGGTAGACTAGTGGGTGCTAGCGTATGTTGATTGAGTTTTGTGATTTGCTCATAGTATGTTATGCATTTAACCCATTTTTCTTGTCCTACATGGACATTTCTATAGAGTAGTTGGAGGATAACTCTTTCACTTCAGAGTAGACATCTTAGTCTATGGATATTGAATTCCATTTTCCTTAGGCATCCTATTTTCTAAGGATTCTTCCTACTAGTTGGGGTGTATTCTTTACTACATCTATGCACCACTTCTTCCTACAAGGAGGAACATCATTTATCTTTCATGGTGCAACTTCTTTAGTCATCAAGGAGATTCTTTCATGGGTGTACATTCATCATTGAGGGGAGGATACATTGCTTCTCTTCCTATATCTTCCTATCAAGATGCTTCATCATCTTTGGAGGTTGATTCAGCTTCATGCATGGACATGTTACCTTGTTTGCCAACTTATTTTGGGCATTCACCAAATTGATTCAATGCATCTACATTCCTCAAGGAATTTATGACATATGAGAAAACTTTAATGGTAGCATCCACACCATACTACATCCTGATCTCTTCCATCTTCCTATCCATAGTGGGAAGCATATTTTCACCTATACTTGTGTATCTTCTTCCTAAAGAGGGAAATGTTGTTTGTTGGCATTGGATTTTCTTTTGTCTTCAAGCATTCATCATCAAGCGATTCTTCACTAAGGGGGGGATTTCATGGAGGGATTCTCTATTGTATATGCATGATGTATGTCATAATGTGGGATACATGCATTTTTTTTATTGTATATATCTCTCTTTTTGGGGGAGGGTTTTTCCCATAAGGTTTTCCCTCTTTCTTCATTTGCACAAATATTTCAATGCATTTTAGCATTGCATTTGTACTTGGGTACCTAACATGGCCTAGTAGGTACGACCAATTATGCATTTCATCATAGATCTTGTGAGCTTAAGTGCGTTCCCTTAAGTTGTACTTAAGGGGTGGTGTTAGTGTAAATAATTATTATTTACACTTTACTGAAGTTTACTTAGGATAATGTATTATTTTATTATTTATTAGGTTAGACACCTAGGAGTTTTCATACTCATATGAGTCGTCATGTTGACAACATAGGAGTAAGCAACTCTAATTTAGCACATGGTGTCTACAACACTAGAGTTTGCATACTCAACTAAGTTGTCATGTTGACAACGTAGTTGTTTGCAATATTAATTAAGCACATGTTGTCTACAACATAATTTTATGTGACACACCTTTGTAGGCTTATCCTCTCAACATCGCACTAACTCCTATGCTTAATGGAGGATAATCCACTCTTGGTGTACATGTGCTTAGTTGCGAGGCTTATCATATTGCAAACTCCTAGACATTCTAGAAGCATTCTAGAGGCCTTTATATTCAGGCACTCCTAGTGTACTTACACATCAATTGAATATCATATTATTATCCTAATCATACTCTATTAGTCTATTTTGTGGTAGTTTTTGAGCTTCTTGGTCTTGGGTGATTTTTCCCTAAGGAAAATTCTTACAGTATATTACTCAGCATGTATTGTCTGACAACTGAAGCTTGACATGCCTTGATCATTCAGCTCACACGATTTTCTTGGCTTTCTCTAATCACTTGACTTACACTCTAATTCTACTAAATGATGACTAAGTGTTTTGCCACTACCTTATCATAACTAATCTAAGATTAATAAAAATCAACTGAGTTAGATGGAAATCATGATTTCTTGAATACATTCAAAACACTGTTACTCAACAATCACTAAGTTTAGACACTTGATCATCACTTGATCATATATTCTTGTCTCAATATCAACTAACTTGCTCAGTTGACAACGATTTTCAATCAACACTAGATTTTCTTGACACTTACTATGGCTCAGTTGACACTAGCATCACTTGACATTGCTTGATCTTTTACCCTTTTGCTCGGTTAAGATTTACATCTATGATATAAAAAATGACTTTGTCTTATCAAAGTCTAACTAATCAAATGTTCATTGTAACTTCCTTCTCATAAATCAACCTTCCTCTCAAATCCTCTTCATCAATTAAATAGATATAACATAAATTAGATCAAATAGAAACGTGTCTAATCAGTAGATTTGACATCAATGAAAACACAAAAATTGCTCCAATTATAAGTATCCAACATAAATTCATAAGGAAAATTGACCAAAGTGAAATTCAACCAACATACACACATAAAGACTCATGGGTTTAAAAAGAGTAGATAGTTAGATACGAGTCCTCTTTGTAGGATAGGTGTTTAGGCTATGTCGGGGATTGGACCTAATTAATATCTTCTCATTCTTACCATTGAGTTATTGTGATAGAGCATGATCACCTCAATAATTCAAGGAAGTTGATGTTTGGTACATATAACTTGCATAAAAGATGAGCATGTACAAGCACATAAATATCTAATCTAAACAAGAAATGGCTCAGAGTGGTACATCATGTAGATCCTGACTAGCAAGTGACTAAAACTTCCCCACCCCACCTCCCCCCCACTCCCCTAATCACATTATATACCTTAGATAGAAACATAAAATAAAAAAACACACTATACACATGAAAGTATGGGGTAAGTACCTTAATACATCTTGAGTACATTTCATCACATATTCAAATATAACAACTCACTTCATGAATATATAAAATGACCATCATTTAGAGACCTATCATATGACATCATTACACAAGTAATCACATTTACTAACTAGGAATAATTAAAGCATCATTAGTACACAAGTAATCACATTCATCAAATATAGCTCATAAAAATAATAAACTAAGTAATCATCTCTAACATATATTTAATCTAGGTCATGAAATAATGCCATATAACTATAAATCAAACATCTTTGAGACTAGCACATGCATGATATAGCCCTAAAAGGGTTTGACAAATATAACATAAGATAAACTATGGGTGGGAATTACAAATACCATCTTCCTTATGATAGATTTATTCCCATAGAAGTATAATACATCATATCTCTTTACAAAATCTATCATACAAATACATGCACAAAACCCACAAATAGACATTACATTATTAAAATTTTACAATTCATCAACCTTGAGAAATTAAACAAGGTTAGCTTCAAACTTAACACTCAATTACAAAGATCTAATCAAATATCATGAAATGACCAATGTGATACAAAGAATGTCAACTACTACATAATAATGATCCAAAACTTAATCCTCAAATTTGTTTGCATAACTAATTAATGTAATATTTATTGGCATACAAATGGAGAAATTGTTGGAAGCATGAATGCTGATGATATTCCTATTGGGGAGTATTGTGGAAACATGATTAGATCATTATCATGATGATATGTTACATTCATGACTGTGTTTGTCATTGATGTCAACAGAGTAATTTTCTATGGTATCTGACAAAAGAACATCAAAAATATCAAGTTGGCATGGTAGTTAGTTGAACATTTTCACTGACCAAAGTTAAAGGGAGATCATAATATGTGTCTAGTATATGTAGCTAACATTAGAAGAATAAGATATTAAGTTTGGAAGAAGTTATGGAAGTTCTGGTGAAGACTATTTTGAGATAGAGTTTACAGAGGCATGTTCTAGTAAACTTGTTAGATCTCTTAGTAGATTTGTTATTCTGAGAAGACAAAGTTACAGATGTGAAGAAGACATGTTGGTGATGATGTGGCTAAGTTTTCTCATGATAATGACATGTTTACATCAAGTTATTCAAGTTTCAAGGTGGAAGATTAATGTTATCACTAAGTATAACATGTTGTTAATGTGGTCCTATAGTAATTAATTGAGAAGGTTTAACAGTCAACTCAGGGAATTCTTTTATGGATTTGATATAAAGGATACACATTTTCCTTTATCATGATGTATGGATCTAAAGTGATTGTAAGCAGCATGAAGAGTGGAATGCGAAGTTGAGGAGAGCAGAGTGAAGGTGAAGGAATCTTTGTTGTCAAGGTTTTATTGTGTGATCCAAAGTTGGATACCTAGATCTGAGATTCATGACCTAGTCTACAAGGTTTGACAGTGAATGGTTTAGTTGATAGGATAGAGGAAAGAAGTTAAAGTACAATACATACAATTATTCTACAAGCAATAGTTGAGAGATCAATTGGCAAATGAGTTTGGTGATCTTGCCTCAAAAGCTATTTTGACAGGTCGTCCTTCTATCTTCCCGCAAATCCTAATTAGGTTGGAATCTCCTAACAGGGACTCATATGTAGTAAATGTTGTAATAGACTCCTAATAGGGTCCATCCTCTAACAAGGAATATTTATATTAGTACATCATCTTGTGGGCATCATTCCTGCTACGATTTTCCCTCTAATCAAGGGTTTCCCTAGTTAACATATCTGGTGTAATTGTCTATGTGCATCTTGTTATGGTTGTTGTTTATTTTGGTTGAATGGTTGAGATTGTTTAAGGTTGATAAATGATTCACAGCCCCTACCCCTCCTCTCAGTTATCTTGGTGGACTATTGTTTCTAACAAAAATGTCATGAGGAGATTTTTGGATATGATTGATAATTACTTGATGAAGAATATAATATTATTTTATCTCAAGTAAATCATATATATGATTGTTATTGATGTTAACTATTTGACTGTGTTTTAGAATATTACCACACATTCATTAGAGAAAAGGATTAGTTGCAGAATGAATTAAGTGTTGCTATTGTAAACGAAGGCCAAGCATTATGTTATGATGTTATATTTATGATAGCACCCATTTATGTAAATATTATAGTGAGTTATGTGTGATGGAATCAAATTGGGTATTTTCTAGTGTAATCACTCAATTTTGGACTAGTAAACTATAAGTCCCTTTTTTTAGCATTTTGATCCATATGTTAGACTATATATGCTCTGATAATTTTTTTATATTAATTAATCATCAATCCTTGATTAAATCATCATTAAATTATTCATCAATTCTATTCTATGGTTTAACCAACTTATCCTAACTTTTATTTAATTTGAAGAACATGCCCCCTTTTAATTAAATAAAAAAATCTCCTTTAGCCTAGTTGCATATGAAGAAGACATATTCTAATTAAAAGAAAAAGAAAAAGAATGTCTACAACTTGAAAGTGCAATTTCCAATTAGTGGAATCTTTTGAATTTCCAAGAAGGATTTTGACTCTTTATCTCTATCACTCATATTTTTGTCTCTTAATCTCAACTACTCCTTTTGCCTCTTAAATACATGAGAACATGGATCAACTAAAGACTTAATCTCCACCATTTCTCATTATTTGGTATCTTAATCTTGGCCACTCAATCATTTCCTAATCTCTTTAAAAGGAGGCTCTATCCTCACTCTTTCATCATTATAGAGTTCATGCTATCATTATTGATTTGAATTAAGAATTCAATTTACAATACTTGGTATAGAACCTATGATATTGTGCATTAATTCAAAAACCCTTAAAATGCCACAATAGATGATTTGCAAGCCAAAAGTGATCCATTCTATTTGAAAATAGAGGTTATACAAGTATGATGGATCCCAAGGGTCACCACTATCCCTTGGAAATGAAAATGAAGAGTCCAGAAGATAATTAATTACAAAATAAATCCAAACAACTATTAAAAACTACAAAAATCTATATTAAAAATTCCGTCTACTTGTAGAAGTCATAACTTTCTACTCGTAGCTCAAAAACACAAACCGTCAGAATTTTTGGAAAAATCTTCTAAAGTTCTTCATTTTGTGTCCAAATTCTTAAGCATTGCACTATGAATTCTTGGCCCTATCAAAGCCTAGAAATGCCCTGGAGGCCTCTAAAAATGCAAAATACTAGAACATAGAAAATACCAAAAAAATAGATTTCAATATTTTCTCATTTTTTATCATGCCAACATCTTTTACATCTTCCTAAACTGTGTTTGGATCATTCCTTCCCCCTTGAGAGGAAATCGGCCCCATTTCATTTAGACTTTGCATCAGATGTGGAAAATGAAGCTAGATTTTTTCACATGTAAGCCACATTCCTTGTTGAAAAATTTGTCGTGCTTTCACCACACAATATAAATAGATTGTCTAGTTCCTCAAATTCTTCATGACAACCTCCACAATTTGGTTACTTTGGAGTGGATTAATAGCTTTTGGATTCAACATCTGCAATGTCTAGAAAAGGAGAGAAATATGGCTTCAATAGTTCTACATTGAAAACTAGATGGATACCCAAAAATGGAGGCAGGTTGAGTTCAAATGCATTTTCACTAACTTTCTTGATGATCTTATAGGGACCTTAATGAAGAGGATGAATCTTTCTATGAGGGCCTTGTAAATTTTCCTTTTATAAATGCAACCATACCTTATCCCCAACCTAAAAATTATGAGGAGTTAGATGTTCATCATGCCTCTTTTTATACTTCTTAATTGTCTACTCCAAAATTTCATGAACTTGCTACTACAAATGATGAATTTTATCAATGAAATTCATAGCTTTGTCCTTCTCCTTATCCAAGTATGGTACCAAGTCAAGTTGCATAATTGGGATAGAAACATTTATTGGTGGTAAAGGTTGATATCCAAGACAAAGTTCAAATGGGCTATGGCTAGTTGAGCTATGAATTGCCCTATTGTAGCTATGTTGCACATATGGAAGGCTCTCATCCCACGTGCGAGGATGTTTGGAGTGTGTTGGTGCTTAAAACTACTGAGCAACAAAATGCTCAATATCACAGTGAAATTACTCACACAATCTAAGGATTTGCCAAATCCTAGTAGCAATTACATGAATAAATTAGTTTGACCCAACTTCAACAAAACCAAAAATGATTTTCTACTCTTTAGGCTCTGCTAAACCAAGGTGGCTATACCTAGGGATGATTCTAATGCAAACTATGGTATGAAATTATCTTAGTTTCATTCCAATTCTCATCTTCTACCCTTAGGCACATACACAATTTATCAATTTTCTCTAAAAGCTCTCAGATCTATATGCATCCCCTATAAGTAGATCTGGTTATAAATATCCTATCAGTTTACAAGTATTCCTAGAATTAGTGGCTATCTAAGACTCATAAAACTATATGCAAACGAATGGTAGCCAGCATTTGTGACTTTAAACAAAATGGAATGAAATGGTTCTAATTTTAAAATAATTTGATATGTAGTAGCATAATCCACCCTTTCCCACTTCTGACTTATGTGACCAGTGCCTTATCCATTGGGCAGAAAATTGACTATTGGTGAGAGATCTAATTCAAATAACTTGTAAATGAACAAATCAATTGTAATCACCCATTTCCCTTCTTATGAAATATCCCTTTTATAAGCTCACAAACCCTACTGATTTATTGAAGCATTTCCATAGTTCCTTGAATTAAAAGCAACAATAAAACTAGCGTACAACCCATCTAGATTGCATTCAACCATTAAACCTTATTTATATGACTTCAAAGTAAACAAACTCATAAAATGGAGATAGCAGTTGGTAACACATATATAGTGTAAATACCCCTTTGTATTATCCTTTTGAATGACTAATATAATAACCAATAGATTTCAAAGAAAATCCTAGAACATCTTGTTGGTTCTATCATTTCAATATCATCAGAGAGTATAATTGGAAGCAAACTCAAAATAACTACATACTATTGGACCGACTGTTTGTACTTTTCTTGAGAGAAAAAAAAAATCATACAAGTGTTTTCAAACCATCACATTTCCTTGAAAACTCATTTATATAGGGATGAGTAGCAACAAGCAAAGGGAAAGTGTGATTGATAGGTGTCCTTCAAAAGATTTTTACATAAACCTATCACAACAAGACAAAACTATGAATAACAAAAAGACTGGTACATTGAAAATCCTTTTATGGGTTTGCTGCTGTTATTCCCTTTGGAAAGACAAAAATACTATGATTATATTCCTTTAGCATTTTGGTTCCTTAGGATAGGTGGCCATCAAATGTGACAGTGATGAGTCATCTCCTGCTACGTGAGGATCCTCTTTGTCTTTATCATCAATTGCAGAGGTGGCTTCTACTTTTGTACCCTCTTCTTTATCATCATCCTCCACCTCATCATCTCCTTTTTTCTATTCTATAGACATAAACTCTTCCTTCCACTCATTGTAGGTAGTGTTCTCCAGCGAATCAAAATTTAGAAGCTCTCTTTGTCTAGTTATTAAAGAATTTGCAATTGCCTCTATATCAACAAGGTTTTTCCTGACATCATTATAAAATAACTCTACTTTTACCAGCTCCTCATTTTTCCTTGTCCATAACAAATGACTAGTTTCATTAGTAATTTTATTAATCATTTCAAAAATAATTTCATCTAATTGTCTTTTCCACTCCTCTTTTTCTTTCACCTTATCAACACTTTTTAGAGCACATGGAAATAAATCAAATTTCTCTGCAACATATTTGGAAAAGAAAATAATTAATCTTTTTTGAAAAGAATCTTGTTTGTCATCAAAATCGTGCAATTTATTTAGCAAATCAAAGATCTGTTCTATTTGATGACATGGTAGTTGAATGATAGATATACACATAGTAGTGATATCTTTACTTCTTTCTGTCCATTTCTACATAAGGGGTCTAAATGTAGCTTTATTTTTCCTCAATTCATCCCCGATGGTTGCAATCCCTAATAACAAATCAAAAAATGATTTCCATTCAATTCTATCTACCAAATACATGACACCCTGCCTCAATTTTTCTTCATACTGATCATTTAGTTCGACATGGAGTGCATACAATTTATTGTTCTATTCCTAAAATTCCTCTATAGTATAGAACTAAGGCCTTCCTAGGGTATTAGGTATCTCAATAATTGGTGTTGATTTAAAATGCTCAACAAGTGGCCATGGGGGGTATGCAATCCTAGGCTTACTAGACTCTCCTAATTTTCTTTTCCAAGAGTCTTCTCTATTTGAGTTACTTTATTTTCTAATGAATGTATTTTCATACCCCTTTCCTCATATGCTTTCAAAACTTCTTTAAACCTAGAACTGAGTTGGGAAAATTTATCTTCCTCTTGGCCAAACACCATGCTACCAAATTTTAGCATCTTTGATGCCATTCCAATTATTTGTTTACTACCTATCTCACCAGCCCTGAACATTGTCAATGCACCAGTATGCTCTGCAGTGGAAATCTCATGCATTCTGGTATTGTTCCTTTTTTCCATGGATCATATAACAAGGGCTTGGTGGTCATCACTAAACTTGACTCCTCTATTAGCCTATAGTACCTCTTCCTCAGTTTTAAATTGGACATCCTTTTGCTTCCTTACTAAATAAAAAATAATGGCATTTACTATATCCCATTCTGGTAAAATAAGGACTCTAGACTGTCTAATTATTTTCCTTCCAACTTTGGGGTAAATTGAGAAAAATCATTCAAAAATTTAGAATTTACCTCCTCCTTAATAGCAGAATCCAATTTACTAGGTTGTTCTACTTTTATTTTTTCACAAGTTTTCTCAAAATTACCTATGTTTAGCCTCCATAAAAATTGTACAAATGCTCTAGGCTTCACAAAATTCTCATCATTGATAAACATCTCAGAGGCTTGGGCAACTATAGGATCAATTTCCTTACCTTGGTAATCAATAATGGTCAAGTCCAAGGAAGGTGTAGGAGGTTCTTGTGGCTCTCCAATCTCCAAGTCTGTAGAAGTAACAATTACATCCCCTTCTCCACCAATTTGTCTAAGTTGTTCCCTTAAAGATGCTTCATCATCAATCTAAATTGGGGACTGGCTTGGGGAGTATTGTTATACTTGAGAAGAAGAAGACCCCTGCTCCAATTTTTGCCTTTTTGGAGCACTAGCTACTGATGGACTTTCTAGTCTTGGCCTCTGATGAAGGGGAGCCTATTGCACACTTTGAATCATCACATAACCTACCCTTTTCTACAAGGTATACTGGCTAGGAGCCACCACATTTCTACTACTTATCCTTCTTTGCACCTCTGCTACCTTGTCTGGATATGCTTCAACATATCTGGCTTTCTTCTCATTCATGGTTTGGATTATTATAGAAAAATTATTCATCAATGCTTGCATTTTGGCTCCCCAATATTTCTTATCTTTCAATGGGTCATAATTGGAGTCAAAAGAATTAATGAATTCTAAAGTCTTACTGAATACTATCCATTTTTATTTTCTCAGTTCCTACTCTTGTAAAGAAAAAAAATTCCTAATAACATGCTTAGGATAGTATACCTGGTGTACCATATGAGTAGCCTTTTTCATCTCTCTTAAGAGATCATAGAAACCTTTAGGATCAATAAATCTGGCATGAGACTCTACCATGTTGTATCTATCTAGGAAGAAGTTGAGATGTTTCCATCCTTTCTTCACAAAAACAAAATCATGCACTACAGTAACAATTGGAAAGAATGTACCCTTCTTTGGCAGATCTCTTTCATCAATAGTGCCTATCTACCATAACAATTCTGCTATCCCTATTTTCAAGGGCACATGGAAAGGTAGAAAATGAGACTTTCCCAAAAAGCCATATACTCTTATTACTGTTGAAACATTGTAAGGGATTATATCCCCCCAATTATGACTAACCAATAGCCCTTTTGCATGGTCCTTGGGTTTGACCAATTCTAGTAGTGCTTGTGGAATCCTAGGGCTGTCTCCTCTCAAAAGTAACCTAAGCTTTGATTCAAAGTATCTTTTAAACCTCACATAACTGGCATCTATAGCTTCTAAGGTCATATCTACACTCCACGACTATACTGGATTCCTCTCTCCATCCCTAGTCATTTCCAATTCCATTTCCTTGGAGAAAAAGGTAAATCCCTTATACAAACATACATACATAAGCAATGAATACCAACAAAAAGGTTTATTCACTTTTCCCTATGCTATCCCCATCAAACCATTGTGAATCTCCTTTGCAAGGAAAGTAGAAAAGTCTAGAATAGTGCTCATCCCAAATTGAATAGTTTGAGCCATTATGAGGACAATTGAGCCTGCGATTTGCTTGGCTTCATCCATTCCGAAAATCATACAAAGAGAAAAATACAATGCCTGATTCCTAAGGTTAAAATGCCTTCTTAGTAATGGTTCGAAGGTGCTAGTTGTAATCACAAGCAAAGTACCAATTTTAGTAGCATGCTCCTATAGTGGTCCTATTCTTATGTAAACCCTTTGTGCGTCGTACCTCGCTTGAAAATCATCCATATCAATAGTTTCATGCACAACATGGTTAGGGTTAAGATTGCAAACCTCTCTAATTAATTTAGGAAAAACCCTAAAAATATTTACTCCAGCATGGTTCTTTACCCACCCCATAACTGGATCATATTTCTTGGCCAAATCCATCAACAAATCACTATCAAAGAAAACTGTGGGGATTGTTAATTTACCAATGTCAAATTCCCACACATTGCTCATAGGAGTGTCCAATTTTTGCTCTGAAAACCATTGTCTAAAAAATTCTAGACCTCCAGTGGATACCTGGGCATCTCGTACCCAATTAGCCTTGTCATAAAAACCCTCTGCTATGGCTACTCTAGGGTGTTTAGGAATCAACTCCCTTCCCTTAGTTATTTCATGTACAGATAAAGGAAATTGTTCTAAAAAGTTATCATGCATAGAGCGCTTCAGATAATCAGTCTATCTAGTAAACTCTTTACATGGAGACATTTTGAAAATTTAAAATTTCTATCTCACCAAAATCTTACTACTCAGAAGCTTTAAAAGAACTTACCTACGAAATTCTACTTTGCTCTATGAAATTCTTCGCTACAATTCACTGGATTTCCCTATGAAATTCTATGCCCTAGCTCTAAATTTTTTCTATATTTTGATAGCCTTTTGCAATTCAGTGGTTCAATAAATGGAAAGATCATGAATTATATTCGAGCATTGAAATCACATGAACGAGCTCTGAACCAAATTAACTTCTAGTAGCCATTTTTCTCAAGTTGCATCAGAATTTCAAATCTCATCTGTCGATTTCACCGGATCAAACATCTTTTATTCAAAAAAGTTATAAGCTTTATGTCCTTAGGAGTGGGCCACATGTCCCATTACCACTTACCCACATTGCTTAAATTTCTTGCATCTTAAAATAGCAGGTAAGTGTCAATCATTGATCAAGACAAGATCAATGACTACACAAATTTACAGTTGACTAAGGCTCAGTCAGCTATTTTAACCAATAGGAAATCTCCATGTGAGTCTATGTCTTCTGAAAACCTCCATGCAAGCGGGTCCCATATCACCTCCTGAGTGAATGAATACTTGACGTCATTTTTTCCATGTGTCAAGCTGGCACATTTCTACTTTCCTTATTGAATTAGCATCTCCATATTGCATTATTACGCCAATTGTTGATCTTCAAAAGATCAATAGTGACATTGATTATACCTTTAATCCTTTTGAGTTGGGAATAGTGATGTCACCATGGACACGTGTCTGCATGGCACATACCTGCTTTATTTAAACTTCATTCAAGTTCTCAATGTGGGCAAGCACCCTCTGTTGATCAAGACAAGATCAACGGTGTAAGAAAAAAATCTGCACTTTATGGTTGCTTCATCTACTTGGGTGAATGAAATGACTATTTTCAATTCTCATGCTCTGACCAATCTAATTACTGCATTAATCTTTGAAACTTTATGTTCCCATAACATAAGTACTTCTAGCTAAGCATATGTGGCATGCAACATGGCACAACTCAGTTTCCTATCCTAATCTTGACCCCACTATGACACGTGGCACAAAGGCACTTTCTCACATTCCTTATTGAATGAGTTGTTCTTTATTGTGGGCTTGTGCCAGCCCTTGATCTTTGAAGGATCTATGGCTGACCATACTTTGATCACATCTAGCAGGGAAATCTCCTTAACGACACAACTTGCAATATATGTCAGCAATCACTTTTCAATTTGGTACATCACAACACATACTAAGAACTCTTGACCCCACCTCGCTACATGTCCAAAAACCACTTGCCCACTTTATTTAAAAGACTTGCATCTCAACATTGTAGGAATGTGATATCCATTGATTTGAAAAAGATCAACGGTCACACAGAATTAATAATATTTTGGGCATTTCTCAACAAAATAATATGGTCAATAAGTTTTTAAAAAAAGCTTTTAATAAAACCATGCTTATGTAGGTCCAACCTTAGGGTAAAATGATATATTTTCAAAATCATTTTTATGAAAAACTATTTCAAGGGCTTTTCAAAACTAGGGTAAAATAAGACAGGGCACTAGGGTTTCTAAGAAATTCTCTAAAGAAAAACCTTGAGAATTTAATAGAATTTCAAAGACACAGAGACCAGGCTATGAACTAGGGAAATCTAAGGGTTTGAAAATACAAGGAACAAAATGCTAATTTGCATGACACAAAGACTCAAATGATTTTTCACTAAATTTTTTCCAGAATTTTTGCGTTGTGAAAAATTAGACCAACAGAGTGATACATATGCAGAATTTGAATAATCATTTGATTAACAACCTTTGTTTGACCATCTATTTGAGGATGGAATGTAGTAGACTCTGTTAGATTTGTGTCCATCATTTCCCATAATGAAGACCAAAATTTATTGACAAAACTAAGTATCCCTATCTAAAATAATGGTTTTGGTAGCCCAAAATGAACCCAAACATTCTCAAAAAAGAGTTTTGCAGTTTCTTCTGCAGAGATTTCCTTTCTATAGGCCATCAATATTGCCATTTTTGAAAATCTATCTACTACAACATATACACAATCATGCCCATATTTAGTGGTAGCAAGACTAGACATAAAATTCATTGAAATTGAATGCCAAGGTTTATCTAGAATAGGAAGTCGTAAATATAAACCCAACTTATGATTTGTAGCCTTTGCAATAGCACACATTGTACATGCTTGAATGTATTCTATCACATTATTTTTCAATCTTGGCTAGTAAAAATATTTTTCTAGTATAGCAGTAGTCTTACATATTCCAAAATGACCAGCAACCTTGCTATAGTGAGCTTCCCATATTAACTTCTTACGTTCCTCCTCAGGAACACAACTATGGCCAAAGTGGCAAAGCATTCCATCTTGTAAGTAATAATCATTCACATGTTTACCTTCCACTAGCTGAGTATAAACATCAAAAAATTCATTATCCTACCCATACAAGTGCGCCTAATTTTTTGTTTGGTAACCACATGATTCTAATACCATACTTATGCTTGTAATTAGTGGCCTAGTCAGACAATTTGCTACCTTATTGGTGCTTCCTTTCTTATGAAAAATGTTGAGATGAAATTGTTGAAGATAAGCTGACCATCTTTGATGCCTATGATTCTATAATTTGCCTTGTGTTTGCAAAAATTGAAGGGGTTTGTGATATGTGTGAATGATAGTCTACTTTTCGAATATATAATGTTTCCACTACTTGCAAGCTTGAAAAATAGCGTATAATTCTTTATCATAGGTGGGATATCTACTCACTATATCAGAAATTTTTTCACTATGTTGCATGAGGACTACTCCCAAAGCATATTTTGATGCATCAATTTGAATTTCAAAAGATTGTTGTAAATCAAGAAGAGATAAAATAGGGGCAAAACATACCCTTTGTTTCAACTCCTCAAATGCTTGTTGTTGAGCACTTGTCCATTTGAATTTTTCTTTCATACCTCCTCGTAATGACTAATTCAAAGGCCAAGACAAATGTGAAAATCCAAACAAAAATATGTGATAAAAGTTGGTTAAGCCCAAGAAGCTACACAACTCTGTGAGATTCCTTGGAGCATGCTAGTCTCTAATTACTTGGATCTTTTCAAGATCAACATGAACACCTTCACTATCAATAACATATCTCAAGTACTTAATACTTTTCATACCAAAATAACATTTTTCCTTATTTTCATAGAGTCCATGGTCTTGCAATGTAGACAATATCTGTTCCACATGTTGTAGATGTTCTTCCCATGTTTTGCTGAAAATTAGAATATCATCTAGATACACAACTACAAAAGAGTTAGTGAATGGCCTAAGCACATCATTCATCATCCTCATTAATGTTGCTGGGAAATTTGTGAGGCCAAAAGGCATTACCAACCATTCACATAATCCCTCTTTGGATTTAAAAGCAGTCTGCCATACATCTTTTGGATCAATTGGTACTTGATGGTATCCAAATTTCAAGTCAATTTTAGTGAAGAATTTTCCCCCTCTAAGTTGGTCTAAGAGATCATCTAACAACGGAATTGCATATCTATTTTTTACAGTTATCTTATTCAATGATATATAATCAATATAGAGCCTCCATGTACCATCCTTTTTCTTTGCAAGAATAATTGGGCTACCACAGGGAGATGCACTTGGGCGGATATGTCCTTTTTGAATCAATTCTTGTATTTGCTTTTTTATCTCATCATTTTCTATAATCAACCTCCTATATACTGGCTCATTAGGCAATGGGGTTCCTGGTATCAAATCAATAGAGTGTCTAACTTGGCAATGTGAGGGTACCCTTGTTGGTAACTTAAACACATTCTAAAATTTTGTTAAAATCTGATCCATTGATCTTTGTTGATTTGTTGTGATGGACACCATGGAATGAGAATTACACACACTTTTCTTTTGTTCCTTAGGATGAATCATCAATAACACAAATGTACTAGTTTGGGCTATTAACCTTCTACATTGTTTTGCACTAATCAAAGATGCAAAGTGTGTAGGACTTACCTCTAGAATCCTATATTTTTGTCCACCTAATTTGATTGTCACATTTTGTGGTCTAGACTTATACACCCCATGATGTTGATACATGTTTGGCTGTCCTAGAAAAATATCACACACATCAAGATGAGCTACATCACAGATAACCTCATCTTTGAATGGTTTAATCAAATATGATAGATGATATTGCTTGTTTACTTGAATATCTCTCCCTTGGCTCACCCATCCCTTAGAATATGGTTGTGGGTGTGATGTTGTTTTCAGATTCAATCATTTTACAATCTCAATGGATATCAAATTCTTTTGACTACCACTATCAACAATAAAATTCAAGTGTCTCTAAGAACAACATTCTTCATCTGCAATTATTTGTCTGCAATATTGCCGCCCTTTTACATTTTGAAATTTGAATGATGGTGGACCCTAAGCCTACAGATCTGCCATCATGCCCAGACCTGCAACACATGCTTGCGGTGTGCAGGGACTTGGTCAACCCGGTGAATGGTTGTGGATCCATTGGTGTTGATGGGTTGTCTTGTGTTGATAGTTCTACTTTGGAGGATGGGCCGTCATGTGATGAAATTGCTGCTTTGAGAGGTGGAATCTCTACTTGCTGTTAGCTAGGGGGAGCCCAAAAGTTGGATGCTAGTTCTTTGTCAAGTGGAAGAGTGTGCTTGTGGGTACCCTGAGGATAAGTCTCAATACAGAGAACCCCAAGATAACTCATGGTCAAGATGGCCCAGTGATTGCACTTCCTGATAGTATTATGGACAATGTGACTTTTGGCCTCAAACTTTGTGTTGTGGGAAAATTTGTTACTTTTTTTCCTACTATTGAAATGGTATGGAAATGGGTGGATTAGAAGTGGAAGGCCAAAGGTAGCGTAAGTGTTTCTACTATGTCTAGTGTACTATTCTGTTTCAAATTTACCACAAAAGATGATTTTAATATTGTTCTCTCTAGGACTTGGTATTTTGGGAAGCAATGTCTAGCTCTGTCTAGATGACATCTGGGCTTTGATGCTAGCCTAGAGCTAAACAAACTTGCCCCTATCTGGGTAAGATTATTGGGTCTCCCCTTGAGATTTTGGGATGAAAAGATATTAAGGTGGGTGGGGAATTCTTTCATTCATTTTGTCACTACTGATAAAGTGACAATGCATAAATTGAGGCTGGTCTATGCTAGATTTTGTGTGAATGTAGCATTGAATAGAACACTACCTACTATTGTTACATTGAAGACTAAATGGGGTGAGAGAGTTCAGCCCATAAAGTATGAGAATGCAGGTTTGTACTACCAAAGATGTGGGCAATTTGGCTACCTTATAGTGGATTACAAAGCTAAAATATCAAAAGATAAACAAAAGGAGGGCTCTCCAAGGATTGTTATTGAAACCTTGGGGGAACCTTCTGAAGTGGCCGAGAAGGCAGTAAAGACACCCTCTAAGGCTTTCTCCACTATGCTCCCCACTCAGGAAAATGTTTTGATTCTTGAGGGGAGGGTTGCTATGGAGGATAAGGACTTAGATGACTACCCTTTCAAAAGAGATCTGGAGGATCTTTTGTGCTCACCTAAGGTGAGGTCTTCGGAGGAGGCATTATTGGAAGAAGGGGAAATTGAGGTATCCCACTCTCTCCTAGGTTCCTCAACAACTCAAAAAGGGGACGACTAGCAAGATACTCCTTCCAAGGAAATTGGGTTATCCCACTTTCACCTAGGCTCCTCAACAACACAGGATGAGGATTGCTAGCTGATATTGCCTTCCAAGGAATGTGAAAATAGCACTAATACATTAGGGGTCTATTTGCGATGTCAATTTATGATGGCAAGCAAATGCAATATGTTTTTGGATTTTTTTTTCAATTATAGCCTGATGACATTGCAATTGCGATGCTAACATGATATAAGAGAAAAAAGAAGGAAAACTTAACTCATTTGTTATACAAAATGAACCAAGGGCAAGTTTGAGGCAATGTCGACACTACCAAACACAATGTCGACGAATGGAGGCAAGGGCAAGTTTGAGGCAAGGTGGCTTTGGTTTTGAAGTGAGGCCATTTTTGGACTGCTTTGGTTTTGTTGGTGAAGGGGAGCAATGGAGCCACTAAAGAAGTAGACATAAACCCTTATGACATAAATATACTTCCTTTTGGTTTTGCTGGTAAAGTCTATGAAACCCTTACGACATAAATATACTTCCTTTTGGTTTTGAATCACTCGATTTTATTGAATAATGGAAGAGAGAGTGGTGTGGAGAGCATGTAATCAAAGATGTGAATGAGATCAAGCTTGAGCTAGATATTATCATACTTGTACAAAATTATCTGGGGTAACACCTAAAACATCCTTCTATGAATTTATCATATATACTATCAATTTCCATTAGATCTGATGTTTCTATGCTTTTATGCAAAAATGGCTCATGTGATTGTTTATCCTGAACAAGTTCCTTTGGCTTGCTATCACCTTCAAGTAAAGTTAGAATAATTTTCTTTGTGGCCAATATATCATCCTTCACCATAATAATTTCATTATTAGCCTTCTCTAGCAAAATACTAGAAGTTTCAAGTGACTCCTCACGACCATTTGCTTGTTCACCATCTAACTTGGAGTTCTCATCATTGGAAGCCAATACAACATCCTCATTTGGGGTCTTAATGAGATGTATTGCTTCATCACAATTTTTACCTTTTGCCATGACAACATTCACATGAGAAACAACTACCACATGCTTCTCTGTATTGTCCTGAATACTATCAGCCTTCCTTTGTTTGATTTTTTCTTACATATCCCTATTATCCTATTCATTAATAGGTTCAATTGCTTTTATTGGGTCTATCAGTGAAGCAACCACCAAGTGCTTCTCTGTATTGTACTCAACACTGCCATCCTTCATTAGTTATATTCTTTCTTCCATTTTCCCAACATCCTATTCATTAGTTGTTTCAATTCCTTATAGTGGGACTGCCAATGGTACATTAGCCTTTAAACTCTCTATAGGATCCATGATAGTGCAAGGATCAATATTAAAGTTTTTAGTATCCATAAGCTATAAATGCTCTTTTTTTGGATCATAATTGTGAGCCCATGGCATGTCTGTCATTGACAAAATCAGCAAAATAAATTTCAAAGATTTACATATTACCATTATCATTATCATTATCATTATCCATTCATCATGTCCAATGATACTTTTTATTCAATTGGAGGTGATCATCATCTTGTTTTAAATTTAATAGTTTTTCCATTTCACTTTCCTTATCTTTTATCCACACTTCCCTCGTCACAAATCATACAAAAGAATTTTCACTTTTATGAGGAAAACTTCTTTTATTATGGTTTTTCCTTGTACTATTGTCCTCTGACCAGTTAGTCAAGCACTGTCTCAAACAATAGATTAATTCTAAGGTTGCTTCAAGTCTGTAAGAGAATTTGACATATTTTTTTAGTTGATTTAAATCCATGTCAAAAGCTTCACCATAGAAATGTTGACCAGAAAGAGAGAACAGAACATTTTGCTGGAAAGACACTGATCGAACCTGATAAATATAGCTATATCACTTTGTGAAAGGGCTTCAAGCACCAATACCAAGAAACTGAATATAAATTTATTTTAAATTTTAATTCACCCTGTTTTGCAATGCAAGACTATAGTTTTTGTTATATGCTCTTTGTCTTCCTCTAAGTTGAAAGCCTTATCTGGAATGTTTTAAAAGGGTGTTTGTTGTGGTCAATTTTTATATTATTAGATTGGCTTTCAACTAATGTTTGAGATTTACATTTGTCCAAATGATGTATTGCTAGGATACAATGTCACTCTTGTCAATAAGACTTCTTGTGTATCAAAAAAATCTCAACTTATTTGCAAAGCTTTCCCTTAAATGTTCATAATTAAGTTGGTACATTTTATCTTTAAGATATTAATAGGAACTTCAATTTTAAAAAATTTCTAGCTTGGTGAAAAAAGCATAAGTTGTTTCCCACTATTGTATTATGCTTACCAACTATGTCCTTAGATACTGTGAAGTACCATCTAAATCCTTGACAAATTTATAGTCAACATTAACTAAGATCAAATTTTGCTGCGGGGCTAGGTCCTTTAGATTAGAATTTAGTACTTATCCTTTTCTTTTATACTCTTAACACCACATAGTACTTTCTAGTTTACCATTATAGTGATAAAGCTTGGGTTTTTTTTTTCGTGTTATTCTCAATTGTTCAACCCTCTTATGTGGACAGAGTCCCACATCATTATTATGGTTTTTGAATCTATTTTTATTCAGATTCTTTCCTATTTTGATTGCATGTGAAGAGTCTTTTCTTCTAGTTTTGAATTTTGACAATGAAATAAAACCTAATTTTTTGAGATCCTCATTGTATTCTCTCCCTAAGTGGGTGAGAATTTTTTTCCCCTAACCATTAGATTTTGATTTTAATATTTTGTATCCTACTCCTATTTGAGGGACCTTAACATGGTAGTCACTATTTTCCTCAAATAATAAGCAACTCGATAAGAGTTCGGCCTTTATAGTTGATCTCCTCTTTAACAAGATTCCAATCCACATGCCAACAATCTTTGAAAATCACATTCATTTTAGTAGCTAGGTAAAGAGTCTTATGCCAAAGAATTTATTGTAGCAACATCATCATTTCATTCCATATACATACAAGAATACTATTTTATCCTTATTTATTTAACAAATCTAGAATGAGATAATAAGGCTATTCCTTTTCTTGGAAAAGCTTCAATTAGATGTGAAAATTGAAACATGATCAAGATATGGATTGCATTTTAGATAAGAATACTATTTTAAATTTTAAAAGTTATAAGGTATGAATTTTTTAACCAAAAAATAGAATATGTTCAGGCTTATAGCTTGACAATTGCAATAGATCCTTGTTTATTTACCAAATCTAAAATGAAATATGCGACTATTCCTTATTATTAGGAAAGGTTGTACTCGATCTGAAAACTGATCCTTGATCAGGATATAGATTAGGTGTAGCTAACAATACTATTTTTTTTGAAATATTATTACATAAGGTATATAAATTTAGCAACATCATAGAGACAAACACCTTGCAATTTTGATAGCATCTTGCTAAATTACCAAATCTAAAATAAAATAATGTGGCTATCACTTATTCTTCAGAAGCTTGGACTGAGTTTACAAGAACAATTCAGCACATGCTATGAATATTGTAAATATATAGAGAAAAGATTTCCAAAATTTCCAAACTACATTGACTTGCATCTCCAGATGTTCAGTGTGTGCTTCTTTCTTCAGATGCTTTGAAACTTTGCTACTTACTTGCCATGTATCTAAGAGCCTTCTCAAATGCTCGGTATTGTGCTTCCTTCTTTGTTCTACCTATACCTACTCCTACTTTTTCTCCACTAAACAAGACCTGAACTCAATAAGAATTTTTGTAACAAATATAAATAATGTCAGCACTAATTTAATCAATTTGTAGTATTGAACACATTATCTTTAAATTAAACTTAATATAACTTCCATTGGGATGTAATTAGAACCAATTCATTTATTATGCACTATTTTCCTTCTATAAAGGTTAGCAACCTAGCAAACTAACCTCCACAGTAAATTCACCAGCATTTCCATATACAAGTCAGAACTAGAATTTGCATTATAATTTCATATACATTACACATGAATACATAAACTAATATGCACTTTTAAGCATTGTTTCAATACAAAATACCACATTGATTTAGAAGAAACCAAATTTCTCCATAAGGAAGAATATTATTGCAAGTGGAAATTAAGAGGTATTGTTTAAATTAATAGGCATTTGCATAATCCCAATAGAGAAGAATTGTGAGGTTTAAGTTACTCCTAGCAACCTATTGTAAATGCTCACAAATAAAGTTGTACACATTCATTAGTTTCTTCTTCCTCCCAATTTATTGCAATCTCTTGGCTTTTTTTATGTAATTTTTTTGTACTTATTAATGCACCTAACCTTAAAAAAACTGCATCGCACACTTGGTTTTTCTTGCAATGAACTCTGGCATCAATAATGTTAAAGATTTTAGCTGTGATAGAAATCTTTATCTCTGATTTTTCTCTATGTATTGAAATTGAGATAATACCTATGGATTCTATTTATAGTTGGATATTTGAGATAATATTATATGAAGTGACATGTGTCATGCATTTGGAAATATGAAGAGACTTGTATTTGGAAATTGAAGAGAACATTGGTTGTGATATGAAGAGTCTCTCAATTATATATATGTGATTGCTTTGTGTGTTGAGATAACATATCAAGTTGAAAGCATTGTACTTGAACATTTTTATATCAATAAAAGATACATTTTCCTAGTGTGGTTGGGTCTTTCCCTTCAAGCCGAAGTGTTCTCCCAGAATAAATGTCTTGTGTCTTTTGTACCTTTTTTGTGTTCTTTGTTGCTGTTTATCCTTACTTCTGGGAAAAACATTAACAATCAAGGGGAATGAGGCAATTTGTACCAAGATTATTTGGGAATGGACAGATTTATGGTCCAAGTGTGAATGGGTAATGAAGGTCTAATATAGCATACAATGTCTAAATCAAGATTGGAATTAATTAGTCTTACAAAATGGTTGATATTAGTTCACCATGTTGATTGTGTCCTAGGTATAGTTGGTTCTGGTATAAGTCTATAAAGATAATACATAAGATCAAGCAACTATTTTGTCAAGGGTCAATATGCCCTACGGTTGTCCCTATCTAACTATATATCTTTTAATTGCATATAATAACTAATTTATGTGCTTTTTCATGACTATGTTTGACTCATATAATTGTGGTCTCTCTAGCACTATGATGTCGTTTAATATGTCTTGCTAAAGCTTGTAAATTTTGTTCCTTTTTCCATGTCATGTAATATGTCTTGCCTTGTCACTTATATGTTTTGAAATTTCTATTAGGCCTTGTAGCTTGTATAATTTGATTGTTGGAGAGCTTCTAAAGCTAAGCAAGAAGGCCATTGCATGAGTTATAGCCGCACGCTGGGGTATGAAAATTGTATTTTTTTAATCTAATGTATATTTTAACTAGACTTTTAGCTTATATATTTTGAAATTTCTTTTAGTGGCTTAATGTTGTAAGGTCTCTTGAAATAAGACCTTCAGGCGGTTGGTCAAAGTTTTACAAATAATCTTATCCACAAATTTTCCTAGAGCAATTGACTGAATGTTATAAAAGGTGATTGGGTTAAATGTCCTAGGAATAAAGTCAAAGAAAGTATTTGCAAAATATTAAAGTATTTATCTAGGTCTAAGAAGATTTGTGTACTTTTGATAGTTTTTCTTAGTTTGTGAAAGTTGTAGACCGAAGTTTTCATAGCCCAATTTTTGCTTCCTACGAAGAATGAACATGTCAGATAATATAAGTGAAGAAAAAAATAGGGAGACAATCGCTAGATTGTGGTCTAACTTGAAAAGAAAAGGTGATGGAAAATGTTATTGTCCTTGCAAAATTTGTAAGGGCTTAAACCGTAGAAGATTGCTAATCAAAATAGTTAAGAGACATTATAGGGAGAATGGTCACATTGAAGGGGGGCATGACTATCATCCACTGGTAAGTCGTTCATTATATCATTTTAAAAATTTATATACATGAAATCACTTGATGATGAGTTGATTATCATGGTTTATTTATGTTAATCAATTTTATATAGGTTGATCTCCCCAAGGAAGTACATGATATGAACCACAACAATCTGAAGAATATGGTTTTCAAAGTGGAGGAACATGGAGGTGTGAATATCCAAGGTGAAGATAATGATCCCATGGAAGATGACGATCATGTGCCAGAAAACACAATTGAAGATGATGGTATAAATAGATTGATCCATGACACATTTAGTCCAAGCAAATCTGATCATGATGATGAGGATAGCCTTGATGTACCTCTACTTGAGAAGGCATATGAGCCCCTATACAAAGACTCCCAAACAACTCTTCTCTCTGTTGTATTATTGTTGTTGAACTTGAAGGTTATGAATGGTTTATCCAACATAACAATGTCACGAATGTTAAGGTATGTCATATATGTCTTTATAGTTAACAAAGTGTGAATAATGTACCACTAATATTGTTTATATTAAAACCTTGTATTTTTTGCTGTAGATTGATAGGTGAGTTTTTGTTACCACCATCAAATATTCTACCTCGCTTATATCGAGAATTATCTACTATTATGAAAGATATTGGAATGGAGTATGAAGCAATACATGCTTGTCCCAATGATCATATTATATATTATAAAGAACATGAATTTGCAACATAATGCCTTGTATGTCATACGAGTAGATATCAAATAGATTGACAAACAAAATAGGTGCCTCAAAAGGTTCTTCGTTACATCCCCGTTATTCCACGGATGCGACAATTATTCAAGTGTAGTAGCTTGGCTTAATTTATGAATTATCATACACACAATAGAAGTCGAGATGACATTATTCGAATCCCTGTGGATGGTTTGACATTTGTGCACATAGAAAAAAAGTGGCAACACTTCAAAGAAGAACCTCATAATCTCATGCTTTCATTGGCAGCAAACAGTGTTAATCCATTTGGAGAGATGAGATCTGTTTACTCGGTGTGGCCTATTTTCGTTATCAACAATAACATTCCTCCATGGATGTCAATAAAGAGGGAGCACATTATGTTGGCAATGATTGTTCCAGGTATCTTATCATTTGATAGTTATTAATTTACATGTACTTACAAATCTTTCAGTAAAATGGTCACAATAATTATGTAATGTTACTGTTCATTCAAGTAGGTAAATATCAAGTAAAAGATATGAATGTATATATTGAGCCTCTTATCGACGAGTTGGTGGAGTTATGGAATGGTGTCACTATGTATGACGTGTCTAGACCAATAGGAAAAAGACAATTTCAATTCCATGCAATACTTGCATGGACAATACATGATGCCCCAGGGCTAACACATTTTTGTGGTATGTTATAGTGAATTCAAGTTGCGTACGATAATTCTAATTATAAAAATCAACATATTTAATAATCCAATTATATCATTATCTTGTAGGTCATCAAACAAAGGGAAAATTTTCATGTCCAGTTTGTGGTCCAAAGATGAAATCTCATCATTCAAAAAGTTTAGGAAAGTAGGTGTTTGATAAGTGTAGACACTTCCTCCACAGGAATCATAAGTATCAAAGTACATAAAAACATCTTTTCAATGGGAAAGAAGAGACTACATCAAAGCCACGAAGAATGACACCTCGCCTATGGAAGTTGGAATATAATAGAATTAATCATCGAGGTAATGTCATTCCACCTAATGGTTTATGTTTGTAATTTATATATTTATATTGTGATTTTTGTTTACTAATTGTGTAATTGATGATCATGAAGGTCATCAAGGCAGTACTGACAACCTTCCAAAGGGACTAAAAAGCTATCCCAGATAATTTAGTAGGTTGCCCTACTATGAGCACTTACAAATTGTGCATTTGTTTGATACTATGCATATTGGAAAGAATATAATAGAGACATTCTAGAAAATATTGGATGGAAGGCGTGACAAAGAAAAAATTGTCAAAATTTGTAATGACATTCATGAATCCAATCATGAATTGAAGAATTTCATTCACTCAAATAGCAACAGAGATCAAATTAATATAAGTGCCCTTCCTTGGTTATTAACATAGTAGAAAAGTGATTCCATAAAAGAAGTCATACAAAAAATTCAATTTCCCACAGGATTTGTTGCGAACATAAACAATCTCATATCAAAAAAAAGTTAATTTTGGCTAGGGCTCAAAATGCTTGATTGGCATACTTTCATCAAGGTAAGTTATGTTCTTCTGTATTTACAATATATTCATAAACTATGTGTATTGTTCATTATGTTATGTTAGAAAACAATGAAATGATTGGTTTATAATTATTGTAGTACGTGCTTCCTCTATCTCTCCCAGAGCACTTCAACAATAACATCAAAAGAGTGATATACGATCTTGGAAAATACATGAGGTAAGTAGTAATATCTGTTCAATTTGTTGTATATATTTATTATATTCATGATTTTTTTTTCTTGCTACAAAATCTATTGTATATTATTTTGTAAAGTCTCGTATCTATATAGTTTTTGTGACTTGAATCTCTTAATGTAGGTGGTTGTCATCTAAAGAAATCCATAAAGAAGATATAAAATATTGGAAGAGAAGAATTCCTCATTTACTGTGTGAAATGCAAAAGTGTCTACCTCCAACTTTTTTCAATGCACAGGAACACAACCTCATAGACCTAGTCGAGTCGAGGAGATTGAATTGTGTGGACTTGTACACACTAGGTCAATGTGGATGGTTGAGAGGAATTTGAAATATTTGAAGGCTTTGGTTCAACAAAGAGCACATACTAAGGGTTCTATGGTAGAGGGATATATGGTATACCAGACTATGGTGTACATTACTGGATATCTTCCCAAATTTGCATCAAATATCCATGCAGATCGCATTTGGGATCTCGAGCCTTTTAAAAAATTAGAAGGGGAGTACTTGATGGGGAAAGGTACATTGAGGAAAGTGAGAGGTAATAAAATATAAGATGTTATTGTAATAAATTATTTCTTAATGTTCAAAACAAATCGGTTGTAAGTTGTCTTTTTTTTTTTTGTACAGGTGCTCGAGAGTGGGATGCACTACATTTGTATATTGCAAACAATCTTGATTGGATGACGGTATGGATTGAATGATGTCAACATTATAGTCACACATTAACATGGGAAGGTGTGTCTTCATTGGTTAAAGAAGCTCATCGTAATGGAGATTCTAATGTTATGCAAAGGGAAATAGATTTAGCATGTGGTTCAAGATATTTCTAGGTATGTACAAATTTATTAATCACCCGTATGTTTATCAACTCATGATACAATAATTTTGACATGTTTCACATATTATTGCAGGTTAAACAATACAAGGCTATGTTCTGTAATGGTCAAAAATTTCACGTCAAAGTGTTGGATGGCACGAAGAAAACTTGTGATTTAGGAATAATTGCAATCTTTCAAGTGACTAATATTTCATCTAGAATTCATTTACATCCTCAAGAGTCTAAAAATTGATACTATGGCATTTTGGATGATATACTTGAGTGTGACTTTAGTTCCTTCAAATTTGTACTCTTCATTGTCAAATGTTACAGGCTACGACTTAATCCAAATGATCTTGATAGAACTATTATTGAACATGATAATGGATTTACAATGGTTAATACAAGGTTGTTTGAGCTAGTTGGGTATGAGCCTTATGTTCTTCCAAGCCAATGTGAGTAGGTATTTTACTCAGAGGTTCCACATAAAATGGGTTAGTCATTTTTTGTTAGAGATGAACCGAGAGGAAGGCCAATAAAGTATAATGCGATGGAAGAAGAAGATATCAAAGAAGTAGAAGATGATGTAGATGGTGATCACGATCGACAATTATTGGATGATGTTCCTGACACAAATTTTCATGAAGAAGAAAAAGAAGATGATGACAATGATGCTGCTACTGATGATGATGATGAAGATGATGTTGATGTTGATGATGACGATGACGATGACAATGACAATGAAAATGACGATGATGATGGCGAGGATGATGATGATGATGATGATGATGATGACAAGGATGATGATGATGATGATGATGATGATGATGACAAGGATGATGATGGAATTTAGAGGTATGCCATCAATCCTTAATCTATTTAATATTCATTTCTTGATAGAAATATATTTGTCTTATATATATGGTTACATAGTTTATTCATTATCTATTTAAAAGCCACAAGTTTCAACTACAAATAGAATATTTCTAATCTAAATTAATTAAATAAAACTATTTAAAATACATATTGATGCATGAATGTATTGAGCCTTATTTTCTTTCAAGTCAAAAGAATTTGTAAGTGTTTAGTTTGGAAAAGGGAATTCACTAAATATCTATAAAAGGGAGTTGTACCTAGAATAAAATTCATAGGGAAAACGTAATATAAGTTCTTACCAAATTTTTTGGTTAATAATTCTGCCTCTATAGGTGATGCAGAGACCCTAGGTGGACTTGCAATCATTCATAACAAGAGGGACTTCCATAGTGTTCTCACAACACCAACCAAGCATCTTCATAAGATCCCTCTCCTTGATCCAAGCCAACTCCATAACCTATCAGAGTGCACATCAAATCCTTATGCCACCTTAGGTTCTAAATCTTTGGAATAATCCCATGAATGTCCCTCAATCCATCCAATGGATTCATCCAAGCAATCTAATCAACAAACTATCAAATGCTCACAATGCCTCAATAGGTGCCAAACTTGACTTCACCTTAACTAGGTGTTTCCTCCACCTCCACACACATCAAAAAACTTCAAATAGCATGTCCCCAAGGTGACTAAGCCCTCAACTTATTAGCTGATACAAAAACCTAGTTTTAGCCCTTCATTAGGCCTACTTCCCTAGTAGGCTTATAATGTGAGCTTGATTTAAGTGTTTTATTGTGTACCTTTTAATATTTTTAATTTTTATGTGATGCTTATGATGGATGTGATTATGATTATGATGTGATTATGCTCACAATAATTGAATTACATTTGCAAGAAATTGAACCCCTTTCAGAAGCATCCTGCACAGTCTCATGGATCGATAGGTATAAGCCAATACTCCTTAAAGATAGTCTATTTAATACACTTATCAAGAGTAAGATTGATGTCTTCTAAGATCTCTCCCATTTGCAGGTACCAGTGAATAGGTATTTGTCAGAAGTGTCTTCCTCGAGTGAGGGAAATATAGGAATAGAAGAGGAAAGTGAGACATGCAGTTTATCTAGAATAGGGAGATTAACTAGAGGTCAAAGGACTAGAAGGAAATTCAATAAATGCATGAAATTTTTCCTTGCTCAAGGGGGGTCATGTTCTTATGATGATGAGACAGAAGGTGACATCGAGGTGCCCTTGAGGTACCAACATCTCCAGAAACATTGGGTACCCAAGGAACTTCCTCCAATAAACACTAATTTTTGTGTTAACGAGAGGATATATCGCATAACACCATCATCATTGCATGGTTTGGGCCTATTTTCTATGGATGGCATAAAGGTGTCTTACAACAAAGTTTCTAAATTGATGGAGTATGTTGGACCATGTTACGATTAAAAAAGTTGGATGCATATTGTTCAATATAAAAAAAGTATGCGTAGGTATGCCCTCTCGACAAATTATATACAACAGCAAGACAATAATCAAAGTAAAAGTGTGGCTAGATACATTGATGGAAGGCCAAAAGCAACAAGGAATATTGCAGGTTTTATAAATAGTACACAACTTGGGTCAACTATAAAGCAACCCAATTGCATATTTGAGGTGCACGAGGGAAATCATGTATTCATTTGTGTGATAAAATCAATACGTGCAAGGGAAGAGCTTCTTATTGATTACAATTTGAACTGGATAGATACAAACGAGGCTACTATCATGGGGGTGGTACATACTATTAAACCAACTTCTAATCAATGACTCCAACATACCATTTAGTCAATAAATTTTTGGCTAACATTTTTATACTTGATCTTTGACATAGGGGCATAATATGGAGCAACCACTTGGACGGGATGCTGGTGATGTTCTTGGATCATCTACACATGAGCAGGTAAAACTTATTGTAATTGTACAAACTAGATAGAAGCAAAATGTTAAATTTTTAATGTTGTTTTCTTCATTTTTTTGGAGTAATTTTGATAATACTAATACTATTGTTGTCACAGAGGGCCAGTGGTCAAAGGGAGGGAAAGGAACCTGTAGTCCTTGATCAATAGCCCCCCCTTGAGGAGGACCCTTTCTATATTGATTTAGTAGAGACTGATGACTTGATCAGTTCAATTAAAATGTTGCTAAAGAAATTTGATAGAGAAATTATACGTTTGGCAACCATAAAGCCTACTACTCAGGAAATAAGAGATAGGGGATCTAAATTGTTGCACACCTCTGAAACCTTAAAAGTAAGTATTAATGAATTTTTTAATTATAACAAGAGTTCAATAATGGTTTTTATGTTATGCTCTTTTATGGCATTAATTAAAACATGGATGCATTGTTTTTACAGAGTTTTTTGCATAATTTCGAGTCCTATTCCCATGATGAGGGTGCTGCAGGTGGTTCAGGTAGATCGCATGTTTCATTCCCCACTTGTGTTTTCCACTAAATATATATAGGAATGATCATAATCATTGACAATAAATGCTCAAACAAACCTTTTTTTTAATGCTCTAACAATCTTGTCCATGCTAGTCCACGTGTTCTATATTTATGCATGCTCTAACAATTTTATTCTTCAGCTTCAAATCAATTGAATCCTATAATGATGCCACCTCCATCCTGGACAACCAAAAATCTCTTTCCGACTGCTGAGTCGACAACACATAACTTACAGGCATCAACTGTTGCACCATCTACTAGTACACAAATCCCTCTTTTTCTCTCTTATGAAAGCAACAAAGAATTTTTTTTTTTACAACTTTTTAACATTAATTATCATTTGTTCTTTTATAATTCGTGACAAAGACTTATGAAACTTATGAAACTTTTTGCAATAGGAGCTGCAACATCATTTCTTGGATGTTCCTATGTTCCTAGTATGGGAATGGTGAAGGATGTCATATTGATCATTAGTGACGATGAAGGCATTCCATTAAAAGTAGCGAAAGTTCCAGGTACTTTAAAGTTATTATTATTCTATAGTGATATAATAGTAATTTAGTTTTTGATCACTCTTCATCGACTAATGATCCCATGATTATTTTGTAGGGAATGATGTTTTTTGGAGAAAACTTGGTGATGAGTGTTTGCGAATATTTGGGCCCACCCTACGTACCTGGTGGAACATCATATCCTAACTAAAACCCCAAACCACTATTTTGATTTCATATCATTGCTAGAATAGTTTTCCTTTTCATCCATTTCTTGAACTATATTAAAGGTAGCTTCACTTCATTTATGAGTCTAACATGTTTTTTTTTCCTTAAAAGGTGGAATAACCAAGACAAACCATTGAAGGATGATCTTATAGAGAGCATGACCCAACTCTTTGGACCTTGTGCATTCAAGAGAAACAAGCTCCTTGAAAAAATTGGTTTATGTTTGAAGTATATTAGGGACCAGTACAGAAAAAATTTATGGGATAACCCTAGGTACGAGCGTCTGCCCTATGTTCCTAAGGCTGAGTGGCAGGCTCTAATTTTGGATGGAAAGTAGAAAGCTGACAAGAAAAATAATATTACACCAGTAGAGAGTACAACAAGGTATGTGATACTGTTGAGAATGTAATTATGTACTAATTAACCTCTATATTTCTACTATCTAACATATTTCAAACTTTTCATAGATTGCCTGACACATCAAAGGCAAAAAAGGAAAGACTAGAAGAGTACGAGACACACAAGCTCGGCTCTGGTGGTTTTTTGAAACTTCAAGCATGAGTTGTAAGTATTAGTAAATGAAAAATTGTATCAAATTTTTTATATAATGTGATGGGAAATGCTAGGATAGACTAGCTTGTCTATGCTCGTGATCCTCAACTTGGATCTCAGTGTTCCTCCACACCAATATATGATGCAGAGTAATATGCTTTGGAAGCACGAAAAAACTCCTAGCACCTTGGAATAACTAAGAAATTCAAGTTATCACCCCAATCCTCTATTCTCCACAAGAACATTCAAGGCTTGATTCACCTTCAAACAAGGAACTAATCTACTATTACAACTGCTCCTTTAATTCATGGACCCAACTCATCACATAAGGCTGCATACTAGTTACTTCTCCCTTGTACCATTCAAGGCCTCATACACCCAACCTTGACACCAAGTGTTTTGGACAACTCCAGCCCCCTAACATAAATGGAAACCAAAACAAACATCAACACAACCCAAAATAAATCAGGTCTAAGGAAAAACTTTTGTTAACAGTCATAGGGCAGATTGCAGCACTTGACCTTTATTCTACACACCCAACCAAGAGTGCAATTGGATCCTCTAGGACTCCCAAACACTAAAGACAAGTTAGAACAACTCCAACATGACCAAAATAAGGTGTAACAAGGGTTGGAAACCCTGCTAACTATTTACCATTTCCTTTTGATATTTTAACTACCTTCCATTGGTTGATGAAACAATGCAAGTAAAATTCACCATACCATGCAAAAATGCAGGGCTCAGAGTTCAAGAGATGCCTCACAGAAGAAGATAAGAGAATTAGCTTCCAACAAGGCTATAGAGCCATGGCTGAACGGTTACGAGCTGAAATCAGTGTGGAAGGTTCTAATAATGATGCATCTAAGCCATAGGTAAATAAGCTAAATGAAATTTATTTCAAATTGAATACTTTACCAATTAGTCTATTTGATGTTAAGTTCCAATATAAAGTGAGTATATCTTTTTTAAGCCGGCAATGATAACAATGCGTAGGATGTTGGAATGTAGCCTAACAATCCTTCTACACAATTTGTGGATGCTGAAGGTTTTCATGATGTGCATCCCAGTGGTGGAGGTATACATTTGCTATTAATTTTTTTATATGTAATCACAATTAGTTTTTGGATTAATGTAACATTTTGTATAGTAGTTGTAGAGGATTGAGGGGTCGATGTTCATGAGCGTGTTGACATTGAGTCCAGACAAAATGATGTGGTCAGATCAAGTAAAGAGTGCCACAATTATGTTATTTAAAATAATTAAATACTTGTAACAATTATAATAAATTATTTTTAATTTAACTCTTTTATTTGTTATTGCAGAGGACCCCCCTTTGCAACATCATAGGAATTTGAGATCATCAAGAACAGAGAACAAAACAACTGATGAGGGGGTAATTGATGATGACACTGATGCTCCTCTTAGAGCTTACATAGAAAAAAGAAATAGAAAGAAAAAAAAGAAATGATTTTCATCTACATACTTTAATTGATAATGACTAAATTTTATGTCTCAATGAATTTAATTATGTGCTAATGAATGTTCATGAATTATGTGTTAATGCAGAATATTGATGAATGTTGCATGTTAACAAATCTAATGTGTTAATGAATGTTATCATGTGATATTGATTAAATGTTACATTTTATTAATGGTTGAATGAATGTTAGATGTTAATGGGGAATGTAGAGTGATGTTAGGGGTAGGGGGGTGGGGCCAAATGAGCTTCCACCTTTACATGGTTGGTCCTGTTTAGTAGAGAATATTAAACTATTCTCGAAACAAAGTGAAGCTCAATAAGATACTAAATATTTCTCTATTTTGTCCTATGTTTAGATTGCTGTCCTATGCATCTAAGGCTTCATGCTTTGAACTGTCATGAAGTTCTAAATTTTTAGCTTTTTTATTGCATCCTTGGATCTTAGCACTGTCTTGGGACTGTGTTATCACCAATAATATGATTATCATGATTTTCTTTGGACACCAAGTTTGATAATTTTTGATGTGTTTACTACTTTTCCAGCCTAAGTGAATTTCCCCCATAAGGCTATTGACTTGGGTGAGAGAAGGATTCATTCATGCAAGATTGTTATTCAATTCATCTTATAAGCTCTCTATACTTTGAAGAGGTCAAGCAAGACAAAAACCTTGTTACTAACACAATTTGGACATAGCCCCATTTTTGCAATCTATTACCATCATGCTCTAGATGTAGGGCAGGTCTGCAGTCAGCAATCTCTTCTATTCTGCAATCAACAATCTCCTCTATCCTAGATGTAGTCATTCTAAGTTTCAACAAGAACTTCTCTTAATAATTAGACCAAGGGAGTCATTTGACATTGTGCATTTGGGAATAACTCTAATCTTTCCAAAGATTTTGAACATCTTTCAATCTACTCATGAAGCAAGTTTCTAAAATATGCCAAGAATCTAAGATTTCTAGGGCCTAGAAAAGAACATTTTAGTAGTATCAGAGCTATAAACCCTCCCAGCCTATGGGTTTTTTTAGTTGTAACAGTTTTGTGTATCCCAAAGGTTTTGAATCACACATATATAACACAAGAAGTAGGTTAGGGAAATAAGAGGAGGCTCAAGTTAATGCAATGAGATGGGTGAAAAGAAGAGATGGAAGCCTGCAAAGAGAACAAAATAATCAACTTAAGGAATTCCTGACAGTTCTTGCCCAAAACCAGATTCAGCATCAACAACTAAAGTGGCAAACTACATTAAAAAATGATGCAACAATTCCAGGAGTGCATAATCACAGTAATGGGACAAATGAGAGTTGGTTGAAAGGTCCACTAATCAACACAACAGAAGTGAAGCATAGCATGAGAACCAAGACAGGGCAGCCTCTAACATGATAGCAATGAATACAAGGTCTGATCGAACATTGCATCCCATGTTTTCACCTCATCTAGTTGAAAAAGAACTAATCCCTGAGATTGAGTTAGAAGAGATGCACATCACAAGTGAGATTATGGTGGCTTGAGATGAACACATGCAACTTCCAACTTATGTAAGCTAACCAATAAATTCAAATCAGTTCATGAACCAGCATAATGACAAAGTTAGGAATCATTTTCAATGGCAAGACAAAAGGCCTACAGGGAAAATAGACAAAGCTTAGAGCTAATTGAGTATAAAGATGCCTTGAACAAATAATATACCAATTTTCAATGGAACCAAAGAAATATCAACTAGACCGCGGGTTCATAAATAAGAATCTTTCTTGGCACTCAAGCCTATAGAAGAGAAGGCAATACAATTTTCTACCATGCACCTAGAAGGGTAGCTTCTGATTGGTGGAAGTGGAACCATGAATTAGTTTCCAAGGATCATACCATGATACACTTGTACAAAGTATTCATTACGTGGCTGGTTGCTTTAACTAAAAAGACATAGAAGTCTATTATAGAGAATTGGCCTGACTTAAGCATGTAGGACATGTGGAGACTTACATAAATAAGTTTTGATATGTCAACAAAAAGAGTCACAATGCTTTTTATATAAGGATTGAGTGATAGACTAAAAGGATTGGTGAAGGCACATAGGTGTAATACATTGGATAATATCATTGAGTTAGCTCTTGATGTTGAAGTCATACCTCCTTTTGAGCAATACAAGAAGAACTTCAAGAATAAAAAATTAGATGATGAATTAGATGTGAAGGCTCCTAATCTGCCTAAAGTCACATCTCCTAAGTTAGGAAAAGAATCAAGTAATGAGTTAACAAGAACACATCTTTTTTTTCATTGCAAAGAAAATTGGAAACCAGACATAGGTCTCTTGGTAAGGGTAAGGCATACCTTATTGAGGTAAATTTTGATGTGGGCAGTGATGAGGATAAATGAACTCTTGCGTCCCTATCTAGGTATTCCAAAAATCATCTTTGACAAAGGACAGGGAGTTATGCATATGGCGGAGAGTAGTGCTACACATAAATTTTTTGATGAGAACTTTGTAGTAAATGAAGGACTACAAGTAGAGAACTTTGCTTGATTCAGCATTATGTTGATGGATGAATCCAAAATTAGTTGTACAAGGAAAATACCAAGGGTGGGCACAGAATTAGATAATCATATATTTGATGTTGAGTACTGTGTGATTGGCATTGGTGGAATCAAAGTAGTATTGGAAGTACCATGGTTGAAGTCCTTTGGAGGACACATTCAGGATTTCAACAACAGGGAGCTTGAGTTTTCTAATGAAGGTAAACAAATTGTATTGAAGGCTACCAAAAATGACAACCCAAAAGTTGTGGCAGCTAAGTGTATGCAAGCTCACTTTATGATGAAAATTCCCTTGAGAGACATCGGGATAAATCAAACCATTCCAAATATGACAGCAGTAACTTATCTTCTTATTCCCATGATATGGCATCTTTAGTACATAATGATGTGTCATGCTTAGCATTGGGATAATATGGAGGTATACATTCTAACAATCCATTGGCAGCAAAAGAATTGCACCTTCATTTGATGTCCAATATTATGGATATTAATGTGGGATAATGTATGGTCATTGTTCTTAATGGAGAAGGTTCGGAAAAATGTTGTAACTGGCTTGCAGCTGGGTAGTGATACCTGGGATGTTGGTTTATTTTTAACTTTTTACAGACAGTAGATGTTTCATCATAATTGAGCGACTTGATGAGCTACTACTTTTTCACACTGTATGACGGGTTTCAGATTGTGGTGCAACATTGAAACACCTTCACTATGTAGAAGTTGTTGCATGAAATGTTTTCTCATGTGCAACTTTCTTCAGTTGAAACTATGATCTCCAGTTATGAGGCTGTAAATTATAGCCCATGAGGATTTTTGAAGTTTGCATCAATCATATCATGAGAGCATTAGCTATGGTTCATAATGAGGCTTCTAGTGTTAAATGCTCTTAATGTTTATTCTTGGCAAGCAATTTGATATTATAGTGTTATAAGTTATAGCTGCACTATGCCAAATCAATTGTCATGACACCAATCCTCAAAAAACTTCAAAAGTTTGTAGAGGTCAAGGAAATTATCACATCTAGGACATCTAGTTTGGTGCATCTAGATAATTAAATTATTCATGACATTCAATTATGCATTTCCAATTAATATGTGCATGTACATATATAAATATACATAAATATGCATATAGATATACACACACAAGAAAAAAATGATTGACTATCTTAGCTTGGCATTGCATGTCAGGATGGGGATTTTTTCAAGTGGGTACCTTCAACATTGACTATAAATTATGTTGTAGAATAGGGGTCAAGTTCCATATTGTTTTTAATCTTCTAACTTGCTTGCTTTGCTAATATGATACGTATATCTCTATTACAGGTTGTGAATCATGGAATTCCTCTTTTCTGGATAGATAGAATGAAGAGAATTGTAAGGGATTTCATTCAACTGCCCCTGCAAGAAAAACTCATATACAAAATACAAGAGCTTGAAGGCTATGGCCAGGCTTTTGTAATCTTTGATGAATAAGTACTAGACTAGGCAGATATGATGTCCTTGACTACTCTGCCCCCACAGGATAGAAAAATGGACTTTTGGCCAACAAAGCCAACAGATTTTAGGTACCCAAATCTTTGTTAATTCATATTGATAAAAATATTATGTAAAATCTATTTTTGCCTCTTCCATTGTCCTAGGCCTCTAATGGCTGTAGGTATGAAAAGCACATCTACGTCATTAATTTTTTACAGTCCATTTCAAAATAATTTTTTGGTGTATTAGCTCTATTCCTATCCATTTGATTTTCATCATTTTCATTTTTTTTCAAATCATGCTGCCCATTTGTTGCAGATTAACTATGGATCAATATGCTCTTTGAATTCAAAGAGTTCACGACAAAATTATTTGCCTCTTATCTAAATATCTTGGGCTACCACCAAACTATTTTCTTAACATGTGAGGAAAAATGAGACAGAGAATGAGATTGAATTACTACCCACCCTTTCCAAGACCAGATCTAGGTTTAGGTAGAAGCCCTCATTCAGATGGATATGCTTTGATTGTTTTATTGTAGGATGATGAGATAATAGGGCTATAGATGTGTGATGATGGTGAATGGATTCCTATTAAACCCATCTGCTTTGGTCATCAATATCAGGGACATGATCGAGGTAAGACTTAATTGAATCTCATTCTTATTTGACCAGTGTTAATTGGTAATATTTGGTCATTGGATTAGTCTATCCATGCTATTTCTAATACTAACATCTAGAATAGCCCATTTTAAAGTGATTAGAGAGGTTACACGGGAGTACCAAAATCTAATTAAAGGTTTGATTACTCATGATGCATAGTTCTATATTTCTGAAGGAGGTTGAAGATAAATTTGGTATGAAGATGGATATAGCCTTGTTGAATGGATATGGGTATACATTTTCAAACTTGGAGGCTTTAGAATCTATTCTATCCTTTAGTGCTTTGAGGATGCTCTTCATCTCTTGCCACTCTAGGTTTACAAGTGTTGTAGTTGGTGCCCCCAATATTGATGCCCTTAATGCATGGTATGTATTTGATGTAGTAGGTGAGTATGGATGTAGTAGGTATTGACAACTGAATATAACCGAGGAAACAAAGACAAATTATCATGATAGAGGAATGGTTAAGGAATGATGGATTTTTGGATTCTTCAATATATAAGTGTCTCCTCCATTAGTGTGCAATTCACTTGTTTTCTTTTAGAAACTTAAGATAGCCATAACAGTGGATTTTGTAGTTAGTTTGACCTAGAGGAGGAATACTCATGTCAAATGAGGCACAATAGCTTGGCACTTAAGTGTGTGTGATACTAATTTTTTGTTGTTTCAATCTTTCTCAAATTGATTCCTGGGTCCATTAAAATTTAATATTGACAACACTTAAATAAAAAATTTGTCAAATGATAGCTAGAGCCTATGGTTACTATTTTGTGAAAGCAACTTTTAAATAGACATTCCCTTGAATTTAGTTCAACTTGACTTTCATAAAATCAAAATCAATTTGGACATACAAGCTTCTCGTCTACCATTTCACTAACTAACCAAACTGAAACAAAGCTATTTATTGTTATTCTTTTGTGTAAGATTAGGAACTCTTTTTTTAAGGTACACTGATTACAAAACTTGTTCAATGATAGCTAAAAAAGGGGGTTCATGAGATTCTAAAACCTTCTTTAAAAAAAAAATTTAGTAGAGAAGCTTAAACTGTTGAACTTCAACATATCAATATTGAATTATTACAAATGAATAATTAGTTTAAATATGACACAAATCAGTTCATGACATTCTATGTCCCATCACCAATATTTGTTTGGATTCATAACCCATATGTCCATTATTTGCCTCAGTTTGTGGGTGCATAAAAGTGACATCTCGAGTCACAGATCTAATCCCTAAACATGTAAAACTAAATTTCATAGATCCAATCTCTAATCTCTAAACTTTTAAAATTTAATAAAATTCATATTCTGACTTGTTTATTATTTGACAGGTTGTTCCTGTAATCATGATTGTAACTTAGTTTCATCACAATGATCCTTATGAACTTACATGTACATTCACTAACAAGTAACTCTAGATTATAATAATGATAGTATTGGATTTTTTTCCATGTTTAATTTTTCTTGTGATTCTTGAACTTTTAGGTTGTTGCTTCACAAGATTGGCCTAAACTTATAAAGGATGCAGGTTTTGTTCTATGTATGCTCAAGAACATTGGAAAGAATTGACTCAAGAGATAGAAAAATCATGTGAGAGGCACTGTATTTGGGGGCATGATGAAGTATGTGTTGTCTTTCTTATCCATCCCTTGAAGGTTTTGACATAGCCTAAACATTTATTCTATATATAAGTTGATTATAACATCTCAATATGTAATAACAGATAATATAAATATTTCCAAACTTCTAAGGTGTATAAAATGTTAAATTAGTATGAAATAATTGTTTAGAGTAGGTTACTATGTGTTAGTCTTTTGTGTTGTTTAAAATACTTCTATTGTATTGAATAAATGATGTGTGGGAGGAAGAGTAGAGGGAAGACAAATATGAGTCTTTTAACCATATGAATTACGATTATAGAAGACATTACAGTCCCCTTTCTTCTTGAGCATAGTAATAAAAAGTAAAACAATGTGTAATATGGGGTGGTTGGTGGGGGATTTTAATTTCCTTCTTGAACCAACCAACCAAAAAAAGTTGCTTATAGGAAGGTACAATTATTTAAAGTAGGTTAATACATTTTATTACTTCAAAACTTGTAAATGCTCTAGAGACTTGTTAGATGCACTACATGAAAATAACATAGCCATAGAGTAAGCTTTTCATACCAATTGTATATAGAAGCTATAGAATTTTACAATTTTTATAGTTTAATTTTCCTTTCTAAGTATGATAAAAATATCATTAATATTCTAATTTAAAAAAATCCAAAATAATATAGTTATTTTTTTTCACTCCAGGGTTTTCTAAGACAACCAATTATTTTATCTAACTGCCTTTCAGCTTGCATAAACAACTGCAAGATTATTATTTTATCGTAACTCTAATTTCTTACGATACCATCCTTATCTATTTGGAAACATTGTAGGTAACAATCTCTTCCTTGGCTTTGGTTTTTAATGAATATGCTCTAAAGAGCCAATTTGAGACAAGCATCTACCTTCAGGTGAGTAATTTGTAGTGATCTACTGATATCCTAGAGATCATTACTAGTCTAATACAGGTTTTTCACTTGGGCATGCTTAGTAGAAATGAGGATTTTCTATTGCTCATAAAACCTAGTAAGCATATGATAGTATTTTCTATGATATTTATATTGAGTAGAAATTGTGTCCTTACTATTTGTGAAGTGCTAAATTTTTTTTCAACAAACATGATTGGTTTCACCTTGAAAGCTTTAGTTTCCCCCAATAGGTTGGCTATTTGACATTTGAGGCATTTGTTCAATTCTTGGATGAGTTTTAGGAGGAGAAACCTGGGGATTCAGTCCTGGAAAAAAATGAACATGAGATTGGATGGCTTGAAGCTGGGAAGCCTTTCTATCCAACAATGTTTGATCTTGTACTTCAAATTTTTAGTCATGACCAATCACTTAGTTGTCTGGGAAGACCCAAGTATGTAATTGCATTGTATTAGATATGGTTTACATTTTTTTTGAGATTCTATCACTACAAAATTTTTGTGCAATCTGTAACTTCTAATTGTATGGTTTTTTAACATTATTTTTGTTTTAGTTTGATTTAGTTAGATTGAAAAATGTCTACATAGTTACTGCTAGAAGGTCTTTCAATTTTCACCTGATGGAATGTAGAAATCTCATGTCTTCAAATGCTTAATAGAATATGTATATGAATTTTGATCACTTTCTTTTATTGCAGGTCAATTATTCAACTAATTTTTTGGGATCAACATTTGAACTTCCATTTCTAGAGGTTAGAAAGTAAGGCTTAGAAACTCAAGTTATAGTCTTAGAAAAGTATTTTATTCATTAACAATTGCTTCAACCTTGCTTGTAGGTGAAGTGCACACAATGTTCTTATTTATCAAATAAATTTGATCCTTTCTTAGATTTGAGCCTAGAGATCATTCGAGCATATTCCTTGTTGAAAGCATTATCCCATTACACAATAGTGGAGCAGTTAGATGGGGGTGTGAAAAGATATCAATGTGAATGATGCAAAGTAAATGTGAAGGCTCTAAAATAACTCAAAATTGATAAAGCACCACATGTTCTTGCAATTCATCTCAAGTGCTTCAGTGTAGTTGGATCTAGAGGAAAAATTGACAAAAAAGTAGACTTTGGTTATACATTGGATCTCAAACCATTTGCTAGCAGTTCACATGTAAGTAGCCCTTACAATATTATTTGCCAGTGGATCACATTTTCAATGGAATCTAATAATATAGTTTTTGTAATATCTACTGGTTTTATAATAAATTTTGCACATTTGAATGATATTCTAGTTTCTCTGTCTATTGATCAATCACAGGAGGGCAATTTTAAGTACACACTTTATGGTGTTCTTGTTCATGATGGCTGGAGCACACATTTTGGTCATTATTTCTGCTTTATTCATTCATCCACAGGCATTTGGCATGCTTTAGATGATAATCGAGTATACATTTGCTATAGTTGTGAAGACATGTTTAATTTTGTGGAGCAAGCTCATTATAATTTGTGTATAATAGAATACACAAAAGAACTACAATTTTATGTAGGACCTTTTCTTTATACGATAACACTAATTATACTAAATTTTCTTAGACTGATTGAAGTTTTATGACATTTTGTACTCTAGGTCTATTCAGTCAGTGAGAAAAGTGTGCTTTCCCAGAAAGCTTACATGCTATTCTATATACGAGATAAGAAAACTAGCATTTAAACAATAGGTGGGTCTGAATCTCAGTATAATGGCTCAAAATAAAGAAGAGGGTGTCATTAAACATTGGACATCCAAAGGAAAACCACTTAGAAGATTCATATGCCCCCCAGGTGACAGAAAACATGCATTCTTTCCAAACGACAACACTCTCTTTTAGTGTTGTAGGTGTAAACAAGATACCCCAATAGGTAGAAATTTTTTCAAATGTCAATTTCATTTTAGAAAGTCTAGAAAAGAACACAAGTTCTGGCCAGTCATGCAATAAATCCAGATCATTAGCAAATTGTGATGCTACATTACAGATGGTGCCTCCAAGAACCAATGGTATTCAAACAAATAATGTCTTCTCAAGTCATACCATAAGTAATAGATGCACATTAAATGGGTCTAGTAATAATATTAAGAAGTAGGAATATGAAATAAAGGGAACTGATTCTGTGGGTAATTTTAATGATATGGTTGTTAGACATTCTCAAAACTGTGATGTGAGCAATGATAATGAGAACTATAGTGGTAGAAATTTTGAAGCTTATTCAAAAATTAATGGTAACAGTCATGAGAATGTCAAACATTCTACAAATGGTTTGACAGGTATTATTACTTGGCATCATGCTACTAAACTTCCAAAAAATGATTCAAATGGTAAACTTCTAGCTGGTGAGCATCTAGAGAATGGTAGTGTGGTCCACAATTCTATAGATAATGAGAGTGAGGCTGCTAAGCTCCTATCCCTGGAGGATAGTTCCTTATTTTAGGTGCTTTTTTTTGTATTAATGCTGCAGTGTATATGTTTTTTTTTTTTGAAAATTGCTTTTAGTCCTAATGAATCTTTGTATGTTCCTTTTGGCAGGGAGGCAAAAATGGTACTTTGCTCTGTAAGGGAAGGGAAATGAATGGGTCACGTGTAAAAGCTATGCATCCACATAGGTTGTAGAAATATAGTTAAGAAACTAAATATATTTCCATCCAAAAGTACCAAAAACACCATGAGGACAACCACTACCTCGTTAGTAGAAATAGATTGAAGCTTATGAAGCATCTTCCATGTCCTCGATTTTTACAAGCATTATCTTTCAGGAGGCATTTTCTTCTAAGATCAATGCATATTTTGAGGAAGAAATGATCCAATGAAAGGAAGATATGCACGAAGTTACAGCTTAAGAAGGATGACATTTTTCTTAAGCAGAAACGCTCTACAAAAATGCCTTCTGGAAAAGAGTATCCAGCTGTGAAAAGTTTTACATGTTTACTCACTTCTAAGTATCCACAAGAATCCCATGGAAAGGGTCTGTCAAACAAAATAAATGGTTGTGTTTCTGTGCAGCAAATGAAGACATCTAAAATTATAGTTGGTGTGGTTCATAATGGGTGTAAGATTGCTAAATTTTGTGATACTTCGATGCCTCTTGTAAATAGGCAGTTTTCTAGTGGAAATGGTACTAAGCTAAAGAAACAAAGAGAAGTTCCTGGTAGACTTGGTTTAAGTAAAGCTAGACAATATTCTGATGTTGAGAAAGACTCTAACATTAGCATAGAGAAAAACTTGTCTGTTCTCTATGTTTCTGTACAACAAATTGAGACATCAGAAATTACAGCTGGTGTGGTTTAGAATGGGTGTAACATTTCTAAATTTTGTGATACTCTGATGCCCCTTGTAAATAGGTAGTTTTCTAGTGGAAATGATACTAAGCTAAAGAAACAAAGAGAAGTTCCCGGTAGACTTGGTTTAAGTAAAGCTAGACAATATTTTGATGTTGAGCAAGACTCTAAAATTAGCACAGAGAAAAACTTGTTTGCTCCCTATTAGTCAAATAATAGCTTTACAGAGAGAGGAGAAACATGCCAACAAGATGAGGCTCTATCTACAAAAGATTTTGAACCATCTTTTCTAAAGGCTATATTACATGGGCTAGCAGGTATAGTCACAATTTTATTTTATTCTATGCAATGTAGCTCAATTAAGCTCAATGTTCATCCTCTGTTTATGTGTTGGGTATTTAATCTTTTTTGACGATGGTTTACTATGGCTATTGTGTAGTTCCATGTTGGGATAGTATTGATGATGGCTTGGTAAAAATTAGCAGAACTATAGACAAACATGCAAACGATGTTGGTTATGTCTTAGATGAATGGTAGGTTATCTTTGTGCAAATACAATTGCATCATGGGACTTGGCACAACAGTCTATTCGTGCATAAAGTGTTTCTATGGACAATAATCAATTATCTATGTCTATGTTGTTGTGTTTCTATAATCTTGTTTGGTTTATGCAGGGATGAAGAATGTGACCATAGCAGGAGGAAAAAGGTTAAACAAGTATAGGATGAAGATGGCATAGATGACTCTTATGGAAAATATTCCAATCAACAAAGCAATCCTTTTCAGTCACTTTCAAATAGAAAAGCCAAGATTGCTGGTAAAGGGAACTCATTCACGAGAACAAATCAAGAGAAATTGTAGCACAATGCAAGATAGAGTTTTTTTTCAAGCTCAATGCCAAACCAATGTTGGGGCAAAACCTATAAAATAGAGGGAAAATCACATTGCTGGCAACCATTCAGAAAACATGGAAAATATTGTAGAAAGTTGATAATGAAGTAAAAATATCATGAAAAGATGCATTACTTCAAACTTTTTCAATGATTCAATGTTAGATCCCTGCAACCAATATTTCCTTATACTTCTGAAATTCATCAAATAAATGTGAGAAATGGAGATATATTTCTACTTGTCAAACTTGCAAATATGTTTGTGGTTGAAGCAACAAGCTGAATGCAAAACTGTGAAACAACAAAATATGGTCCATAGGTTACATATTGCATGGAGTTCTATTACTAGTTGGCCCATATAGAGGTTAAAATCATCGTTTGAAACATTAGGCTCTGTACCTAGTTTTCATGATGAACTAGCATTGTGACAGGGTCACTGTGGCGACGACGCCATCTTCCATTGACATTTGCGACAGGAGTTGGTGTCATCGCCACAATGACCTCGTCACAATGCTTGTGGCAAACGTCACAATTGCAACATCCACACCTCGCATGGTGACGATAGTTGGCATCATCACCATGGTGACCCCATTTCCATGTTTGTGGCAGACACCACAATTGTGACATCTGCAACTTGCATGGTGACGACAGTTGGCATCATTGCCACAATGACCCCGTCGCCATGCTTGTGGAAGATGTCACAATTGTGATGTCCACAACAAGCATGGTGACGACAGTTGGCATCATTGACACAACGACGCCATTGCCATGCTTGTGCCTGACATCGCAATTGCAACATCTGCAACAAGCATGGTGATGGTAGTTGGCGTCATTGCCACATTGAACCCATTGCAATGCTTGTGGTAGACATCACAATTACATCATCAAGCACAAGCATTGGAATAGGGTTGATGTCATAATAAAGTGGTTGCATAGCGACATAGAGGCATCGTAATTGTGACGGAGGAGGATAGATGTCATAATTTTTGACTAAAAAACAACAACATCAATTACTATCACAGTGGCAACACATTGTTGTCGTAATTGCGACACATAGCCATTGCAAATTGATGCCAAATGTATTCGTGTAGGGAGATGGTTTGCACCCCTTTGAGGATGGTTAAAGCTTCATAGATCGAGATAGCTGCGAAAGTACTAGCAAGAATTGATAAGATGGATAAGGAGATGAGCCCTTCTTTGCCTCAAGATGAGGATAATGGAGAATGGGAAGTGTAGAAGAAGAAGAGGAGGGAGGGGGGGGGGGGTGGTGGAGAAAACTAGATATAGGTACCTCTGGTACAGCTGGAGGACCATTGAGTAGAGTAACCAGGACAAATCAAACTGATAGGGATGTGGCCAGTGGTAAGCAACTTACACTGGAGATAGTAACAAAAGGTAAGAAATGAAATTCCTTTCCTAAAATATGAGGGGATTAAATAATCCCCAGAAGCAATATGCTCTCAAAGAAATTATTTCTCAGGAAAAAAAATGACTGTGTGCTAATACAAGAAACAAAAATGCCTAGTGCAAGTTTTGTTAAAATAGTGAGTTATATCTGGCCAAAGGCTAGGTACTTACATATGGATGCGGATAGAGCCTCGGGGGGTATTGCCACCATGTGGAACCTAAACTCCATGAAGGGGTATGAGGTCTGGAAGGAAAAAGACTTCATTATTAACTATTTCCAATCTAATAGTCATTGTTGGAGGCTGATCAATATCTATGCCTCTAATAGAAAAATTGGGAGGAAGGAAACATATGATAAGCTGACTAGGATTACTAAAACTATGAAGGAAGAGGAATGGATGTGTATGGGTGATTTCAATACTCCCATTTACCATTCAAAAAAGCTAGGTGGTAACAGAGAATGTCCAGAGAGCTTGCAAGACCTTATTGAATTCATGAGGAATGTGGATTTGATGGATGTGGAGTTGCGAGGAAACCCATATACTTGGACTAACAACAAGAAAGGAGATGATCTTATACAGGTTAACCTGGATAGACTATTAGTGTCAGGAATTTGGAGCAAAATGGGTAATTCCTATCTTGAGAACTTCACTAGAATGGTTTCAGACCACTCCCCCATTTTATTCCATTGGGAGGATGGTATTAAAGGGGGATAGAAACCTTTTAGATATTAAATAATGTGGGAGTCTCACCCAAAATTCAGAGAAAGAATTTAGGATTGGTGGAACATAAGGATAGATGGTACTATGATGTACAGGCTTACTCAAAAACTTGATAATATTCAAAGGAATGTCAGAGCCTAGGCTAAAAGTTCATTTGGTGACTTATTTAAAATTAAAGGTGAGGTGGAGGAAAAGCTCAAAAAACTCCAAGGTTCATTGCAGAAGGGAATAATTCAGAGGAGAATATGCAGGAAGAAGGGAGGTATAGAAAGAAGTGGAAAGAGATCCTTGAAAGGGAGGAAATCTTCTGGAAACAAAGATCTAGAATCCAATGGCTAAAGGAAGGGGATAAAAATACAACTTTTTTTCATAGGTCAGAATCCAACCACAAATGAAGAAACACTATATCAAGATTGAATGATGTAGGGGGGAGGGTTTTGAAAGAGCAGGGGGAGATGGGTGAACATGTGGTAGAACATTTTAGTAAAGCTCTTAAGAAAGACAACTTTACTGGGAACCTAGTTATGAGGAGAAGTTTGATTAATTCAATCCCAAGGATTCTTGGAGAAGAGGAAAATAGTCTAATCCTTGGTAATATCATGAAAGAGGAATTGAAAAGGGTTGTGTTTTCTATGAAAGCCTTTAAGGCCCCAAGATCGAATGGATTCCCTCCGACATTTTTCTAGTATTTCTGGGAGGTGGTTAAATCAGATATGATTTGGGCCACTAGGGATTTTTAAAAAATAGGTAAACTACTAAGGAGAATAAATAAGACCTTTATTGCCTTAGTTCCAAAAAATTCAAATCCTTTGAATTTTCTTGACTTTAGACCTATAAGTTTATGTAATACTATTTATAAGATCTTTGTCAAGGTGTTAGCGAATAGATTAAAGCCTTTCTTGGAAATAATCATTGGAAGTCCTCAGAAGAGATTTGTGCCAGGAAGACAAATACTGGATGTGGCTATAACCACCCATGAGGTTATCCATTCAATGGAAAAGAATAGGCAACCTAGGATGGCATTCAAGTTGGACATTTCTGAAGTGTATGATAAGGTCACTTGGGACTTCCTTCATGATGTGCTAGATAGAATAGGATTTAGTAATAGGATCATTAACCTGATCATGATGATGGTGGGCTTAGTTTAGTATTCTGTCCTACTAAATGGTTCCCCCTAGGGTAACTTGAATGCTAAGAAAGGCTTAAGACAGGGCGACCCACTTTCTCCTTATCTTTTTATTATGATAGCTGAAGTTTTGGGAAGGTCTTTCTTTAAATTAGTTAATACAGGCTATATTAAAGGTGTTAAACTAGCTACTAATTTTGAAACTAAGGTTATACAACAGTTTGTGGATGATACCTTCCTATTTGGGGAATCTTCACTTATGGAGGCATAAGCTTGGAAGATGATTTTACACAATTATGAAGAAAGCTCAGGGTAGTGGGTTAATTACCATAAGAGTAAGATTTATTTCTTTAACACTAAAGCCTCACTTCAAAGAAGGATTAGGAAAATCTTGGGTTGCCAATCCGCTTGCCTCCCGAACACTTATCTAGGTCTTCCCCTTACTACTAAGGAAATAACTAATGAATTCTGGAACATGATTATGGAGAGAATTCAGAGGAAACTTGTAGGTTGGAAAGGGAAGATATTAAGTAATGATGGAAAATTACAACTGCTGACTACTGCTCTTCATGGAATCCCTATCTACTTCTTATCCATTTTCAAAATCAACCAAAACATGGCAGAGAAAATTGAGAGAATTCAAAGGAATTTCCTGTGGTCAAGGACAGAGGAGAAAAATAAATTGAGTCTAGTCAATTGGGAGGAGGTTTGTAAACCAAAATCTAAGAAGGGGTTGGGGGTTAGAAGGCTGAAGGATCTTAATAAAGCTCTCCTCACAAAAATTGGTTGGAGACTGGTAGAAGGAAACACGAGATGGGGAAATATCATGAAGGCTAAATATTTGTCTAATACCTCCTTTAGGTGGAACCTATATAATAATGACCTCCCTAGAGGTTCAAAGATTTGGCAAAATATTGTTAGAAATAGAGGTTTTCTAAGAGAAGGAATGAGGTGGATTATGGGGAATGACTTCAATATAAGATTTTGGGAAGACAGGTGGATGGATGGGAAATTGTTGGCCTTGAGTAAATATAGTGGTTTAATGGAACTTCTCAAAGAGGATATAGGGGGAAAATTTGGGGACTATATCAATCAAGGGAGGAGGTGGAAGAAGCTTCATAAGGAGGGCTACTCACATGAGGATGTTGTTATCTTAAAGGAATTGGAAGAATTGATAAAAGAATAGAGACTCCCCTTACTTCCTCAGGAGGATATTATGGCTTGGGACTTAACCCCAAATGGAAACTTCACTATAAAATCTACATATACTTTTATGCTTAGTAAGGATCCTAGCCCAATTCTATGGTGTAAGGTTTTGATTACTAACCTTATTCCTAAAATTAATTTCTTTTGGTCGATGACACATCATGGAAATTTTTTAGCACTTGATAATTTGAAAAAAAGGGGGTTTTCATATAACAAACCATTGCTATCTGTGTAAGGAAAAAGAAGAAAGTATTTTCCACCTTTTCATAGAATGTCAGTTTGCTTTAGGGATCTGGACTAAGGTTTGGGAAAGATTTGGTGTGGCTTGGGTTATGAAGGATAACTTGGTCTAGTTTGTGGAGTGCTGGGATTGCCCCTTTTACCACCCAAGATTAGTTTTTTTATGGAATATTATTCCACCATATGTTTGCTGGCACATATGTAAATAAAGAAATAATAGGATATTTAGGGAGGAAAGTAAGACAGTGAAAGTGGTTTTTGGAATAATGAATAAATTTTTAAAGAAAAATTTAAGAGTGACTAAATGTAAAATGCCAAAGGAGAAGCCCAGTAAACTTGAAGGCTTGGTGGCTGAAAATTGGGGTTGTCAAGAGAATTTCTTCCTTTTTGATAACTTAGCTAGGAGGAAGATACAATAGACAAAATGGAGACCTCCCACCATAACACAATATAAACTAAATTTTGATGGTGCTGCAAAAGGAGGATTTGGAGTGGTTGGAGGTGTGCTATGGGATAGAAATGGTGATGTGCTATTGGTTTATGTAGGTAAGGTAGGGAACAATAGCAATAATGTGGCAAAGGCTATGGCAGTATTATGGGGGCTTCAACTCTCTAGGGAAAGAAAAATTATGGAGTTCACAATAGAAGGAGACTCCAAATTAGTGATTGATTTGGTAAAGGGGGAGGCTAGATTAGGATGGAAGATTAGAAATATCATCTTGGATATTAAGCAAATCTTGAATGAAATGAAAATGGACCACCTGCAACACATCTACAGGGAGGGTAATTAGGTGGCAGATGCGGCAGCTACCATGGGGTTTAATGCAATGGAAATCATGTGTTGGGAGAATGTAGTTGATCTCAACAAAGATTTAAGGCTGTTGATATCCAAGGAAAAAGGCAGGATAAATTCAAGATGATATCTACAAACTTTAAAAGTAGGGCCAAATTTGGCAAGATGGCAATTTTAGTCACTAAAATAAACTATTGCATTTTGGAAATAAAAGGTAGATGTGGCCATACAAATGGCAAGTGGAGTGATTATGAATTAAGAAAAATGTCTTTTCATAGTTATGGAAACCCGTTGTGAGTTTCAAATTTCTCTCCAAAGGGAAGTACAAAAGATATTATTAATCAGGGTGTCAGAAATCATCGGGGTGAGAAAGTTATGATTTTTCACATCCACAAATCCCATAATTACTTGGTATGGGATTTTGGAGCTCATCAAACATGGTTTTGCACTTTTTATTTTCATCTTTTCAAAAGAGTTAAGAAGGAGAGTAGTCGCAGAAAGATCGAAGCCAAAAAAGTTCAAATGCGTATTTCTAAAGAAGGGGAGTTGAAAATTGGAGAAACTGAAATGGGGGGGGGATCTGAATTGGTTGGAGCCAACAAAAATTGAGAACTTTAAGGATAGAATGGATACCTAGTTCTTACTAAAGGAAGGGGGTTTTTTTCCCTACATGATGTCGATGGTTGGATATGACAAGAATTGTGCACACCAGTTTGTGAATAGATGGAATGATAGGAAGGTTACCATCAATGGTATCACCTTCCAAGTTATAGAGGAAGTAATTGCCATGGTGACTAAACTCTTAATAAAGGGAAAAAAATGGAGGAAAGTTACCAAAATTACTGATGAGGCCAACATGAATAGCTTTTTCACAGAGGATGAGGTGCTAGTTCATTATAGAGATGGGTTTAAAAGAGATAAGTTACCTGCTCCCTGGGATGATGTGTGCCTGATCCTTATGAGGTATTTGACACTAGAGGGTAGGTTTGGTGGATGCTATTACTACCATTTTCCTTTGTTGAATCATTTCAGAATTAGGGACTTCATTTCTATAGCTTTTTTTCTTTTGCACTCTCTTGAAGACATGGTTGCTGATGTTAGGGAAAAAAAGAGTAAAGGTTTAAATTTTACCATAATTCATCAGGGCTTAATTTTTTTTCCTTTATCAGTTTCACCTCACCTTGTGTCCCCCTAAAAAGGTGGTTGTGGAAAACCCATGCCATGGTTAGAACTCCTCCTCGAGCTCAAGTACAGAGATGAAAATGCACACCCCTAGGCCAGTCCCGAGTAAAGAAACTAAGCAAAATAAAAATTCCAACATAGCCTTAGAACAAAAGGGAAAAAAGGAGATTAAAATTGAAAAATTAGTGGAGGTTGTTTGAGAGGATTCAGGGGAGGATAATGGCGATAAACCTAGAAGGAGGTCTGGTAGGCTTGCCCATTCCCAAGCTAGGTGCAAACAGAAGTCCATTAGACACCCAGTGGAGGAGGTTGAAGAAGATAGCTCTGGAAACAATAGTGATAGAAGGGAGGAGGAACATATTTCCAACTCCAATAAGGATGATGGTAATGAGTAGGGGGAGAAATTTTTTAACTTTGGGAACAAGTTGGTGGATGATACTCAAACCCAGACGTCTGATAGAAAAGCGAGGAAAATGGAAACCACCCATGTGTCTACCAGCTTCTCCCTTAAACCTATTACCTTTTGTGAAGAGAAAAACAAGAAGGATAATTCCCCCATAACCATTTCATCTCCTGTTAAGGAGAATTCAAAAGTTTCCTCTAACCCACGAGTTTTGAAGGATAAATCACAGGTACAGAAAATGAAGGAGGTTGCTAAAAAGGAAGATGCGGTGCCTAAAGATAGGACCGAGCTGATGGATGAGTGATACATGCATCTGGAAAGAAGGGTCAAAGCTTTGGAAGAGGGGTTCTTCACCTTTTCCAAATTTAGCCTTAAAGTTACCCATGTTGCAGCAACAACACTTCAATTGCTGGCATAGGAAAATGAGGACGTGGGCTTGGACATGGAGGATCATAAGTTGCTCTTCAAGTTTCTTGCTGATGACTGGGCCCAGATCCTACTACATGCAAAGGGGAAGGGGAAAAAGGAAAATCAAGTTTTTAATGTTCCTATCAGTTACTAGGATCTTTGGATCCAAAGACTTTTAATACTTTACTGGCAGTATTGGTTTTGCTGGTTATCAATTGTAATTAAGACTTGGGTTGGCTTGAGTATCTTTTTGGTCAGTGTGGAAATCTAGTAGTTAGTTTGTCTCCTTTTTGATTTTAACTTAGTTACTGGTCTTTGTTCGTGGTTGTAGACTTTTGAATCTTTACTTAGTTATTTTTGTGGCTGTTGGTGTTTCTGGCTGATAATGTGCTAGTTACCAGCTTTTTGATTGTATATTGGCTGACCCCCTTGGTTTTGGTCACTTTTAATTTCAAAAACAATAAAATTCAAAGCTTTTCCTCCTACCCACATTTGTGAATGGAACAATCTTTCTTCATCATCATGAACAAATACTTTTGCAGTGGCCATTGTGGCATATGGGTTCACCTCAATGATTTGTTCATCCTCCTTTTGTTTTCCAAAATCTGTCACCTTAGGTGCAATAGCTTCCTCATGGGTTTCCATCATTAAATTATTTATAATTCTACAATCTTTGGTGTTATGAGAGGGACTTTTATGGACTTCATGTCACATACCTGAGTCTTGCCCTATTTTCTTTATGCCCCATGTCTTCTTTGCTAGTGCATTTGCAGATGGCTCCATTGTTGTTTATTTTTCCATTGGCTTTGTTGGTGTAAATAAGTATTTACTTATTACACTTACTTAAGTTTACTTAGGTTAGTGCATATATTTTATTATTTATTTATTAGACACCTAGGAGTGTGCGTACTCTTGTGAGTTGTCATGTTGATAACATAGGAGTTTGCACTCTAATTATGTACATGTTGTGTACACTTAGGAGTTAGCACATTATTTGAGCACATGGTGTCTACAACATTCTAGACACCTCATCATGCTTATCCTCTTATTGTGGAGGATATGTTCTTAGTTGTCATGCTAATCTCCTAGTACATTCTAGACACATTCTAGATGCATCTTAGAGGCCTTTATATACAGGCTCTCCTAGTGTGTATATACATGCTTCTAATAATAGAATGCATTATCATTCTAATCATACTCTCTTTCTCTCTATTGGTCTACTATGTGCTTCTATTGAGTTCTTTAGTTCTTGGGTGAATTCTAGCCTAAGCCAAATTCTTACATGGTATCAGAGCCGAGGGAGATTCTCTACACATAGCCATTTGAGACCATTCATGCTTTAGTACCTCAACTTGAATCTAGAGAATCTACAAAAATTGGGATTTTCTAGAGCTAGATCTGACCTCATGATTGCGTCTGAAGCATCAATTTGGTGAAGATCAACTATAAATTTTCCTATACTAGGTGAAAGTTGATTGTGAGGCAAATTTTTTTTACAAATTGGAACCTAGAGGCCTCGATTTGTAATTTGGGTATGGTCAATTAATTGATTTGATTAATTCTTTTTCAGATCTATATTTATTTTTATCTCTACACTTTTGGGTTTTTTTTTGGATTTTTTATTGCCCAAACAGGGAAATTTTTATTTGCAAAACAAGGCTATTAGATCCCAGCTCTGCACAATTTCAATTTTTTTATTTTTGCAGGGTATCATCATTTATTCTATGGACCCCTGCTAAATCCAATAGAAAAAAATTCCCTCTTTCCACAATCTAGTGAGAGCCTCTTAAACTAGTGTGCCCATCAAAATCCTAGTGACATCAAAGCCCACCAACCTGGCCAAGCCTGTGAGCTTCTTTGTTATATAGGCCACAGACTTCCTATTTAAAACCTTTCACAGAAGGTATTCCCACCAATGTGGGACAAAATCTAAGATCTCAGGTGGCTTCTAAAATTCCAACATTTCTTTTTGCAATCACCAACCACTACATCCATCCTTCTCAACGAGGACAAACTCCAAAATCTAAGCTTGTAGTTGACCCTTCGACGAAGGATTTTGACACCGTAATATGTAGTCTTGATGCCCACTTTGAAGTGTTTCGGCGACAAAAAAGAAAGCCAACACTTGTAGAACCTACACTCTCATGCCACATGATGCTCAAAGAATAAAACATGTGGAGCAATTTCTACATGACATGTGATGATCTCGCAGGTGCACACATGGACGTCCCATCAACACCCACGTCTTCCTATACACATAGGAAAATCAATGTCAATTTGTACAATCACTTGCCAAGTTAGCAGTGATAGGACTACTTAATCAGCACACCATGTCACAAGCCTAGTCAGCCCATGTGTAGTCAAGTCAACATATGGATTTTTTGGCTACCACATCCATACAGTTTTATATTATGATGATGTCATATTGACATCATTGGAGGTTGCAAGGTGCACTAACATCATCAATTTTGAGTGCTTAAAATTGACAACCATTTAACCATCATTCTATGGAAAATTTCAACTACTACAATGGTTGTATGACTATCAAATTTAACCCCATCTTTTGTTGATGCAATGCCTCTCTAGACTAATTTTGGATTTTGTAGTCTGACTTCAAGAGGCCATATCTCGAACATCCAAACTCCCTATTAGGTGCAATTATTTTTTTGAAATTGGATAGAATTTCCTTAATTTTTTAGTGGTGTAGCTATTTTCTAGTTTTGGTGCATAGATTGTTCAAAAATTACATTTTTTGGCGACTATACCTGGATAATCCTGCATTTTGCAACTTAAAATGTTCCGTACGAGCACATCTAGAGTTGAAAATAGGTTCTTTTTTTTTGAAAGTTTGTTATTTTTAATCTACTTTCTAGATCTACTATTAGATTATAGGGTTGTGTGGACAAAAGTGTCACTTTCAACAATAGGGCCTTTCTTTACTTTGTAATGCTTCAAAATTGTAGCACATTGTAAAGTTCTAGATTTGTAATCCATTAAGAGGTTGTAATAAGATAAATTAGAAGTCCATGAAGGCCAAAATTATAAAGTGGCCCATTGTAATCCTACTACTAATAAAGTGCCCAAAGCATCTTTTTTTTTTTTTTTTTTGGGGGGGGGGGGGGTGTTGTTTCTTGATTTAGTGAAAAGGGGGAGTGTTCTTGGTGTTGTGATCTCTCTTTTCTACACTTTTCTTTCATTTTTTACATTATGGGCAACTTTAAGTTTCCTAAATTATCTCCTCATAACTATGCTACATGGTCCATAAAAATGTGGTATCACTTAATTCATAATGAAGTTTCACACTATGTAGATGGTACTCTTCCTAAAAAAATAGGTGATAATGTATCAACAAGTGATATTTCAGCTTGGGTAGCAATGGATAGGAAAGCCCTAGGTGATATATGTTTGGGGGTATATGATAAGATCATGTATCAAATCAAGAGGTGTTCTACATCAAGGGAAGCTTGGGATACCCTGGAAAACTTTTATGGTAAAGTGTTTAAAGAAGATGTGTTCAAAATTGAAGATGAGCTTGTTTCCTTAGATCCTAAGTCATATGATTCAATATAGGATTTCATCATCAAGGTGAATGAACTAAGGACAAAGCTTACTGATTGTGGGAGTTCAATCAAAGATGACAGATTGATCTATCTTATACATAACAAGCTACCATCAAAATATTCCACATTTGTATCTTCTTTTAACACATCTAAGACTACCTTAGGGTCTACCTATAAGAAAGTCACTTTTGATGAATATGCTGATCTATTGCATAGTGAAGAAAAGAAGTTGAAATCAATGGGGATTCTCAAATCACCTCAGTGTAGAGCATTGATGGCCAACAATGAGGGTTCTCCAAATTCAGCTGGACAATCTTCAAATAAAGGAAAGGGTAAGAAGAAATGGAACAACAAATCTGAGGATGCAGAAAAGACAACATCACAATCCAATCAACAAGGCAAGTCCTCAAATTCCAACAAGAAGGGGGACACCAATAAGGAGAAGAAGAAGTGTGGTTATTGCAAGAAATTAGGTCATGAAGAGCATGAGTACTATCTTAAGAAGATTGATGAATTGACCAACATCACGAAGAAACATAATGTTCCATTTCCTAATGCTTACAAGGAGAAAGGGTCTTCTTCAGATTCTAAATGAAGAGGACAAGCACTTATGCCTAATTCAAACTCTTCAAAAGAATGGATATTTGACTCAGTTGCCTCATATCACATGGGTTCTTCAAAGGAGGATTTTTCTTCAACAAAGTAGTCCAAGGTACCCCTCATCTTCATGGGAAATGATAGAAAAATGGAAGTTGAAGGGAAAGGAAACATGGAAATGGAAGATGGAGAGTTTCAAGATGTTCTCTATGTTCCTAACCTAAGTTCAAATCTCCTATCAATCTACCAAATCACTCATCTTAGATATGGACAAAGAGTTGAGTTCCTTCTAGACTCGGTAAAGATTCATAGCCTCAAAGATGACACCTTGGTTGCAGTGGGGAAAGTGAATCATAACAAGAGGTTGTACTCTTTCTCTCATTTTGTACCCAAGTCTCCTTCAAAGGCCTTGTTATCTCAATCAAATTCAAACATGCAATTATGGCATGAGTAGTATGGTCATCTTGACTTCCACTATCTTTAGCAACTTTGCACATATAGAATGGTCAAAGGTCTACCTCAAATAAAATTTTCTAAGGGTGAATGTTCAACAAATTCAGTGGATATGCATCTAGAGGGGAAGTTATAGAGAGGGAAGTCTTCAAGAGCACATGGTGTTCTATAGATGGTTCACATGGTATTAGTAGGTCCTTTTGCATTTAGCCAGGGTCACTACATATTGACTTTCAATGATGAATTTTCAAGATACACTTGGGTCTATTTTCTACATAGTAAGAATGAAGTGTTGGACAAATTTCTTGGCTTCAAGTCTCACGTAGAAAGGAAATCCAAGAAAGCCATTAGAGTTCTCTGAATGGACAATGGAAGCATGTGTATGAACAAAAGACTTATAGACTTTTGTAGACATGAGGGAATTGATCTTTAGACTACACCAACATTCAGTCCACATAAGACAAGTGATTCTATGGCAAGTTGCATGATATAAGCCAAGTCTCTAGATCCATCATTAGAAGTCGAAGCAATCTCTAGTGCCACTCACATTCTTAATCATTCTCCTCATCTAGCCTTAGATGACAAGACTCCTTTTGAGGCATGGTGTAGTAGAAAACCTATTGTAACACACTTTAAAGTCTTTAGTTGTCCTACATGGGCAAAGATATCTTCCAAGGGATGCAAGGCACAATCATCTCAGCCTTGTACCTTCATTGGTTATGAAGATAGTGTGAAGGCATATAGACTATTGGATCCTAAGACACATTAGATTTTTGTGAAGAAGGAAGTATACTTTGAGAAAAGTTCACCAAGCTTATCCTCTACTCCTCTCTACAAATCATATAGTGTGGAAATTAATAGTGAAACCAGTGATAGTGCTTCAAAAAATTTAGACACATGGGGTTCTATCAACAGTTGTAGTGAGAGGTCACTACATTAGTTTAGTCTGCATGCATACATAGCCATAGTGATAGGTCCAGCATAGTAGGGTGCATCCAGTGTTCTAGGTACAGGTTTAATGATAGATTTGGGGGATAGCATTGATGATCTACCTCTTCTTCTTGATGTAGAATTACCTTCTTCAGTTGTCATGAGGGCTCCATATAACTCTTTTTTTCATTCTCTACATGATCGATCATCATAGGTTGAAGTGATTGTGGATACTTATGATTAGCAGTTGTAGCAAGGTTATTCATTAGTTGCAGAGATAGATAGTTCTTTGAGATAAGTTCTTCAACTAGTTGAGCAAGTTTTAGAGACATCACTTATCCATGGGATTCTTTCCATGCACAGAGTAAGCATCTCATTTGTACCCTTGGCATTGTTTCTTCCTAATTAAGGGGAGGAACACCATTCTGTAGCCCTAAATTAGCTTCTTCATCGGAGCAGTCACTGTTTAAAATTCTTCTTGGGGGGGGAGGGGGGGGGCTATTCTATCTCTCTTCCTCTTCTCATCATTCTCTTATGTATATACTAGATGTATGTCATAATGAGGGATCTTGATTACTCCATCCATCCATGCATCGCTATTCATCTCTCTTTTTGGGGGAGGGTTTTTCCCATGAGGTTTTCCCTCTTTCTCTACTTTATGAGAGATTGCATATCATTATGTAAATGGGTACCTAATATGCTCTAGTAGTCAAGACCCATCTTGCACTTCATCCTAGATTTCGTAAGCTTAAGGGCATTCCCCTAAGTTGCACTTAAGGGGGGGTGTTGGTGTAAATAAGTATTTACTTATTACACTTACTTAAGTTCACTTAGGTTAACGCATATATTTTATTATTTATTTATTAGACACTTAGGAGTGTGCATACTCTTGTGAGTTGTCATGTTGACAACATAGGAGTTTGCACTCTAATTATGCACATGTTGTCTACACTTAGGAGTTAGCACATTATTTGAGCACATGGTGTCTACAACATTCTAGAAACCTCATCATGCTTATCCTCTTATTATGGAGGATATGTGCTTAGTTATCATGCTTATCTCCTAGTACATTCTAGACACATTCCTGATGCATCTTAGAGGCCTTTATATACAGGCTCTCCTAGTGTGTATATACATGCTTCTGATAAAAGAACACATTATCATTCTGATCATGCTCTCTCTCTATTGGTCTACTATGTGCCTGTGTTGAGTTCTTTAGTTCTTGGGTGAATTCTGGCCTAAGCCAAATTCTTATAGGCTTATTATCTTCACCTTTCCATTTGTTGTTCATTGGATTTTCCCTCCTCCCTTTTTGTTTGAATTTCTCCTCAATTCTTGATGCATATTTGAAAGCACTAGAAAATGTTTCTATATTCAAGAAATCCATTTTAGTCTGAATATATTTATGAAGACCACTCTTATACTCTAGAACTCGATATTTTTTTGATTCTTTGATGCTAAGCTTTGCAGAGAGAGCATGAAATATGTTGGTGTACTCCTAAACTAATTGGTCTTTCTTTTGTTAGAATAATTGCCATTGCAGAAAATAAAATTTCATCCTAAGCCTCTTGGTTTTCTTCAGTTGTTAAGTGAACCTCCCATGCCAACTTCACATGATTCTTAGCTTTGAGGAGGGCAAAGGTTATCTTTTCAATATCTGAGAAATTCTTTACAGAAAAGTACCTCTCCAATTTGGACAACCAATCATCAACAACATTTGCATCAATTTTTCCTTGAAAAGTTGGAATATCAAAATTTACTTACACCTTGAATGGGGTTTTCTCACCAAATTTTGGATTGCTTGGACTAGCTTTTGCCTCTCATTTTCTAAGCATCTCTAAAAATTGTTTCATCATTTCTTCACATTGCTTATTTAATGTCTCTTCGACCAATGTTTTGAAGGATTCATCCATCCCCTCAATTTTTTGTTTTTCCATTTGTGACTGTGTGCATCTCAAAGGAAGATAATTATAAGAGATCTCTTATGCCCAATCCCAACCTTTGATAAGATTTCAACATATAATGGGACATACAAGAGCGAACAAGCTTTGATACCATTGATCTGAATTAAGAATTCAGATTACAATACCTAGTGTAGAACCCGCGGTATTGTGCAGTAATTGAAAAACCATTAAAATGCCACAATAGATGATTTGCAAGACAAAAGTGATCCATTCCATTCAAAAATAGAGTTTATACAAGTATGATGGATCCCAAGGGTCATCACTATCGCTTGGAAATGAAAATGAAGAGTCCACAAGATAATTAATTACAAAATAATCCAAACAACTATTAAAAACTACAAAAATAACTTTCTACTTGTAGCTCGAAAATAAAGATCGTCCGAATTTTTGGAAAAATATTCTAAATTTCTCCATTTTGTGTCTAAATTCATAAGCATAGTGCTACACCTTCCTGGCCCTGTCAAAGCCCAAAAATGCCCCAGAGGCCTCTGAAAATGCAAAATACTAGAACATAAAAAATACTAAAAAAATAGATTTTGGTATTTTCTATTTTTTGCTCATGCCAACATCTTCTGCATCTTCCTGGACTATGTTTTGATCAATTATGCTGTCACTTTAATTCTTGAGTTCTCAAGCACTTTACATCCTTGCATTCTCATATAGATTATAATTTTATTTATTGCAATTATCTTAACTCATCTAGTATAATTAAGATGGAATAGTAGTTTTCCCATTTGTTAGTTTAGCCTTAATTTCTTGTTCTCTTGTATCTCACTTAGTATAATCTTACATATCTTCTAGCTTAGTTTTTGCATTTTCATTTCATATAGAGGATCTTGGATACTTACATAAGTATTGCTTTCTATCTTTTAATTTGCCATTCTATGGTGTACCTTGAAAGGGTCTCCTCTATTGGGTTCATTTGAGAGACACCATCCATATTTATTTGATTCTTACACATCATAGATATGAAGCTATGAGATGTCATTTGGGATTCCATATCCATTGGACCTCTCAAGTTCAAGGTTTTATAAGAATGATGACATTTTTGACACACATATTTTGGTACCCACTGTGGGGCTAGAACCAAGTTTCTAGCTCCATTTTTTTTAGTATTTTGATTTTATTATCGTAGGTCCACTAGGTTTGTACTCAAATCCAAAATATTGTATGACAAAACTTTGGTCTTTATGGAATATTTCTCTTGGTAGAAGATGACTAACTATCTTCAATAGTTTTTTGCCTTGCCTCTACAGATTTATCACTTCGCTTTCATAGGTTTATTATTCTAGTTTTGGACTTATGTTGCTTGTATTGGTTTTATTTCCTAGCTCCTATAAGTTTATCATTTGATATTTTGGTGAAGTTGGTTTCATCGTATAGTTTCCAAAACTTTCACATTTCAGTTCTTGTAGCTTAATTGCTCATCATTTTACTTGCATTTTAGAATTGTGTTTTTTCACAACAACCTATTGGATATAGTCAAGTGGTTTTATAGGTTTATTTCTCTTTTCATTTTGATATTATATGTAATATATTTTACGTGCATTTGGTAAGAAAGAGAAAAGAAAAAATATAGTACTTTTTGTTATTAGCTTTCATTCTCATTAGGAACATTAAAAGGTCATGAGTAGGGGTTCTTTCCATTAGTAGGGAAGTATGATCTTGTCTTTCTAAGACAATAAAACCTATACCCTTTAGTTTGGATCATTAAAAGAGAGTTGGGAGAAGATTCATCTTTAAAGACCTTAATGAACTTTTCTTTCTATGCTTGGGAGAATCTTATAAAGTGAGAGAGTATGCTCTTTCTTTGTTTGAGAAAAAATAGAAATCTAGACCTTCACATGTTATCCATTTGTGTTTAGATCCTTTAGAGGGCCTAAAATTAAGGAAAAAATATCATGGGAATGACCCAAGTAGGAACAAGTAAACCTAACTAATTTGTACCACTATAATAAAAAAGCCTTGTATTGAGACTAAAATCTCAAAGGATGTAGTATTTTTTATCTCTTAGTGGGACCAGTTGTGGGACAACTTGTTGGGTATGCTTATTTGTGCTTGGGGACCTTGAGGTTTAAATATTTCTTTAGAAACCATCACATATGAGTACTCTTGGGGTTATGAGGCCTTATTCCTATATTATAACCAAGGGCGATGTTGTAAATAGAACCTTTACTTAAAACCTAGGTTAGAGGTTACCCAATATTAGCCATATCACTACCTTTGTGCGAGGATTGATCCAAGTGGAATAATTAGATCACCCCAATATTACTCACTATATGTATTATGTAGGGAATCTTAGTTCTTGAATAAGCCACTATTACTTTATGTGAGGCAAAGAAATACCAAATTGTCGTAGGTTTTGGTACAAGTCATGAAATTTAGATAGATATCCTTGGTGTGACTTCAAAATATCCTAGACCTATAGAAATGCATTGAATATATAAATTGATGGTAATTATGGCTTACACATTTGAGACTTGAGATATGTTTCTATCTTGCCCTTGCAAGATCATTTGAAAACAACTTCTTGTGTCAACTTTTTCTTTGAGTGAGTGCTTGTGAAAAATATCCTTACTACTACTATTGAGACAAAACATTGTCAAACTATTATACATTTCCAAAATATTCAAAATATAAATCCAAAACATGCTTTGGAGACAAGATAATAATTATTTTACAATTTCAAATCCTTTGGTTGCCTGCAGTTTTGTGAAATTTCATACAACATAGGAGTTTTATGATAGTCCTTTATTTAGGTTATGTCCATGCTTTTGGTGATGTATCTTCTCAGTTTACCCATATTATTATTTTTGTTTGTTCTATCACTTTTCTTTCAGAGATTTATAATACTAATTATGTTCTATCACTTGGTTTATAGAGTTTCTTTGTAGAATTTTTGTTACTAGTCTCTCTTATTTTCAACTTGATCTTAGTTGTTTTGTGCCAATCATACTTGGAATTTTTTAAACTTTTAGTCTACACAAACAATATAGAGTTTCATTTTGATGTAGAAGCATGTTGGGTTTCCTTGTAATCTTGCACTTTTGTTCATTCTATCAGTTGCTGCTAAGTTCTTAAGTTGATGCTGAGTCTTTGGTTGCCAAGTGATCCTTTGGGTGCCGAGTGATTCCTTTGGTTGCTGAGTGAATTCTTTGGATGCTGAGTTTGGAGTTTTTATTGAGTGATTCCTTTGGAAAATGAGTTCAAAGTTGCTACTGAGTGCTCTCTTTAGATGCCAAGTGCCAATTTTAGAAAAGCTTTCATTTTGCCAAGTAATCTGTGTCAAGTTCTAGTTTGGGCCAACTTTGCTCGCATTTAATTTTGGTATAATTGCTAAGGGCCAACTTGTGGCTTCTCTATGCTCTAGAAGGTTCTTTAAGCTATTTTGGAAAGTATAATAGAGTTTCTTAGGTTTGAATAAGAGTAGAGTAGAGTAGAAGTACAAAGTAATAAGTAGAAAGTAAGAAGGAAGGTGCAAATTTATAGCTAGATCATGGATCTAAATGTAATTACCTGGTCGTAACCTAGACAGCCTTATAGCTAGGCATGTATACTATTCACTTGATGAATCAATAAAATATTTTATTCTCTCTCCTTGGTGTTGTATTTGTCTTGTATTTTTCCCTGTGTTGGCTCTAACAAGTTGGACTGGATAGCTCAATGTTCCCTAGGCCCTAGTTGTTTCCCTTTTCCTACCTATGTTAGGTGGTATCAAAGCTTGTGGTTCATCCTTATGGAGATTGGATCATGTAGAACCCTATTGTATATTTAGTTATAGGGTGAAAAATTTGTGGATTTGACCTATAACTTGTAGAGGGTTATGATCTTGTAGGAATCTAATTTGTAAAAATGGTTCCAGGTAGAGGAAAGGCTGATAATGCAATATTAGAGACATTGAGACAAATTGTAGCCAAATTAGATGCTATGGAGACAACCTAGAGGAGAGGAGCACATCTAGATGATGTAAGTGATGATGAAGTAGTAGCACCAAATCCTAATATAGAACCTGAACAAGATCAAGATGAAGCAAGGTTATTGAGAGTGTTGTCTAGAGAAAATTCAAAGTCTATCATAGAAATCATTCCTTATGATGGAAAATTGGATACCAATGCTGTGTTGGATTAGATCTTAGATATTGAGAAGTTCTTTGAGTATGAAAAGACTCCTGATAATAGAAAGGTGAAGATTACAGTTACTAGGTTGAAAAGTCATGCTTCACTGTGGTGAGAGCATTTACAAACTGATAGGAAAAGGATAGGAAAGGAGAAGATACAAACTTTTCCAAAGATGGTGAACAAGGTAAAGAAAAAATTCCTTCCTATTGATTACCAAGTTAGCCTATTGAGGAAAATGCAAAATTTGAGACAAAAGGACATGATTGTGAAGGAGTATACTGAGGAATTCTATAGATTAGACATTAGATCTAGAGATGTAGATGATGATATTGAGAAAATTGCAAGGTACTTAAATGGATTGGGACCTGTAATTCAAAGTGAAGTAAGTTTTGTGAAGTTGGAAAATGTGCCTTGAAAGCTAAGGAGATCTTGACCAAGAAGCATCAACAAAGAAAAAAGAGGTAGAGTTAGTAGATTTCAGAGAGGTAGAGGTAGATCTTATGGCGAAGGTGGTAGATCTAACAATTTTGTATAGAATAAAGGTAAATATGAGTGGAAGAATGATGAAAAAGATAAGTTCGAATGGAAAGGTAATAGTTCATACCAAGGAGGTACTGGATCTTACTAAAGAAGAGGTAATTCTTATATCAGAGGTGGTTTTTGTGGTAATTATTTTAGGTTTGGAAAAGAAGGGCATAGATCCTTTGAATGTAGATCTTCTAAAAGTAGGGATAATAATAGAAATGTTGTGATTGAAGAAGACATTGAGAGTTCACTAAGTGGACCTGAAGCTAGAGAAAATCTAATGGTGAGAAGAACCTTATGTAATAAGGGAAGTGATGAGGAACCTATCTTAAGAAGAAGTCTTTTCAAGACAAGATTCAAGATGGCTGAAAAATGTTGCAAGGTGATCATTGATAGTGGAAGTTCAACAAATTTGGCAATAGAAGAGTTGGTTACAAAGTTGTAGTTGTAGAGGCTGAAACATCCCAAACCTTATCATGTTTCATGGATAAAAGATGAGCATAAGATATTGGTAAGTGAGTAATGCCTTGTGAAGTTCAAAATTGGACAATACTTTGATGAAGTTTTGTGTGATATTATGCCCATGGATTGTTGTCATATTTTGTTAGGTAGACCTTGGAAATATGATAGATACACTATACATGATGGAAGATTGAATCAATATACTCTTAAGGTAAATGGGAAGAAGCAAATATTGATGCCTTTGATTGGAAATCCAGATGAGGTTAGTTGTACTGCAATAAAAATTTGTATGGTTAATGGAAAGCAATTTGAAAAGGAAGTAAATAAGAATCAAGTTTTTTTTGCTATAATTCCTAGAAGAATGAATGTTGGTAATAATGACCGAGTAGTAGAAACTAGCAATGACCAACTAACAACAGATATTGGTAGCCGAGTACCAAAAGAAATTGTAGAATTGTTGAATGAGTATGAAGAGATTGTTGCAAAAGGTATACTTTATGGTTTACCTCTAGTAAGAAGCATAAGTCATTGTATGGATCTGATTCTTGGAGCTAGTTGTCCAAACAAAGCACCATTTAGATTAACACCTATAGAGAATGAGGAACTTAACAGACAAGTGCATGAGTTGTTGTGAAAAAGTTTGATCAAAGAAATTTTGAGTCCATGTGTTGTACCTACTATGTTAGCACCTAAAAATAATGGAGAATGGAGAATGTGTACTAATTCCTGAGCTATTAACAAAATATAGTGAGATATAAGTTCCCTATATCGAGGATGGATGACATAATGGATTGTTTGAGTGGAGCAAAGTATTTTACTAAGATAGATTTGAAGAGTGGCTATCATTAGATCAAAGTCAGAGAAGGTGATGAATGGAAGATTACTTTCAAGATGAAAGATGGTTTGCATGAATGGTTGGTTATGCCCTTTGGTTTTACTAATGCACCTAGTACTTTCATGAGGTTGATGAATGAAGTTTTGAAGAGATTCTTGGGTAAGTTTGCAATTTTTTATTTGGATGACATTCTGATATTCTATAAGACTAAGGAAGAACATCTTGAGCACATTAGACAAGTATTGTAGAGGTTGAAAGAGGAAAAATTACTGATTAATTTGAAAAAGTGTTCTTTCATGCAAGAGGAGATTGTATATTTGGGATTTGTGATCTCAGATGATGGGTTGAAGATGGATCTAGAGAAGGTTAAAGAAATTTTGGAGTGGCCTACACCTCAAAATGTGGGTGAGATAAGATCATTTCATTGTTTGGATTGTTTTTACAGGAAGTTTATAAGAAATTTTAGTTCTATTTGTAATGCTATGACTAAGACAATGAGAGGAGATAAAAAAGAATTCAAGTGGACACATGGAGCTAATAAGAGTTTTGAGACTTTGAAACAAAAGGTTGATGAATTACCTATATTGGCTTTACCTAATTTGAACAAAGTATTTCAAGTTGAATGTAATGCAAGTGATAATGCAATCAGAGCTGTATTAAGTCAAGAAGGTAAGCATGTTGCTTTCTTTAGTGAAAAATTGAATGATACTAAAAGGAAGTATTCTTTGTATGATCAAGAGCTTTATGCTATTGTCCAAGCATTAAAGTAGAGACATTATTTGATTCCTAAGGAGTTTGTGTTGTATACTAATCATAAAGCTTTACAATACTTGGGAATTCAACATAAATTGAATTAAAGACATATGAAGTGGGTTGAGTACTTGCAAAATTTTACATTTGTGATCAAACCAAAGAGTGGAGTTACTAACAAAGTTGCTGATGCATCGAGTAGAAGGCATCCTTTGTTGACTAAAATGAAGTTTGAAGTTCTTGGTTTTGATGAAATGAAAGAATTGTATGATACTAACCCTAATTTTTTTGAGGCATGGAGAGAGTGCAGAGCACCAAACCTTACAAATCACATAAGTATGATGAGTATTTCATTCAAGAAGGTATGTTGTTCAAAGGTATTTAGTCATGTATTCCTAGAAGTTCTATGAAATTGAATTTGATTAAGGAAAAGCATAGTGGTGGATTGGCTAGACATTTTGGAATTGATAAGACATTGAGTTTGCTAAAAAGGAAGTATTATTGGCCATAAATGTATAAAGATGTGCAGAAATTTGTGAAGAGTTGTGGAGTTTGTCAAGTTGCAAAATGAGTGAGTCAAAATAATGGTTTGTATACACCTATTACTATTCTTAAGAAACCTTGGAGTTACATTAGTATGGATTTTGTTCTTGGATTACCTAAGATAGTGAAGGGGTATGATTCTAGATTTGTTGTGGTGGATATATTTTCTAAAATGGCTCATTTCATACCATGTAAGAAGACATCAAATGCTAATCATTTTGTTGAACTTTTCTTCAAAGAGATTATGAGATTGCATGGATTACCAAGAGGTATTATTTCTAACAGAGATAGTAAGTTTTTTGGTTATTTTTGGAAGAATTTGTGGAAGAAGATAGGTACTAAGTTGAACTTTAGTTCTAAATTCCATCCATATATAGATGGACAAATGAAGTTTGTGAACAGAAGCTTGGGTAACCCACTAAGATGTTTAGTTGGGAATAAGGCAAGTAATTGGGAAATGGTATCAACACAAGATGAATTTGCATATAATAATTTTGTGGATAGGAGTAGAGGGAAGACACCTTTTGAGATTATTAGTAGAATGAATCCTAGAGGAGTATCAAATTTGAGAGATATTACTAGTGAAGAGAAGAGAGGTGCTGCAGGAGAAGAATTTGCTAATATTATGAAGTCTTTGCATAAGGAAGTGAAGTTGAGGTTAGAACAAAGTAATCAGAAGTATAAGGAAAATGCTGATCAGTCTAGGAAACATCATGAATTTCAAGTTGGTGATGAGGTGATGATTCATTTGAAGAAAGGAAGATTTCCTGTTGGAACATATAGTAAGTTGAAAATAAAGAAGTTTGGACCTTGTAAGATCTTGAGAAAGGTAGACAATGGTAATGCTTATGAAATAGAGTTACCTAATGACATGGACATATCTCCTATATTCAATGTTGCTGATCTGTATAAGTACCGTGAGTCAGATGATGAAGTTTTTGTATCAAAGGATTATCCTAAAAAGTAGATTGAAGAAGTTGAATGGATATTGGATCAGTGAGTTGGCAAGAGTACAAGAGGAAAAGATTACTATGAATATTTGGTGAAGTGGAAGAACATACCTATGGAAGATGCTTCATTGATTTCTCAATCTGAGTTGGATTTAGCTCAGGTTGTGACATCTCAATGATTCATGAGAATAATTTTCTCTAACCCTAGTTGTTTGATGTAGGAGCATCCTAGGTTTCCTTGTAATTTTGCACTTTTGTTCATTCTTTTAGTTGCTTTAGAGTTCTTAAGTTGATGCCAAGTCTTTAGTTGTTGAGTGATCCTTTGGGTGCCAAACGATTCCTAAGGTTATCAAGTGAATTCTTTGGATGTCAAGTTTAGAGTTGCTATTGAGTGATTCCTTTTGATACCAAGTTCAGAGTTGTTGCCAAGTGCTTTCTTTGGATTTTGAGTTCATATGGATGCCAAGTGTCAGTTTTGGACAAGCTTTAATTTTTCTAAGTAATTTATGTTTGGTTCTAGTTTGGGCTGACTTTTCTTGCATTTAATTTTGGTATAATTGCTCAGGGCCAACTTGTGGCTTCTCTATGTTCTAGAAGGTTCTATAAGCCATTTTAGCAAGTATAATAGAGTGTCTTAGGCTTGAATAAGAGTAGAGTAGAGTAGAAGTATGAAGTAAGAAGTAGAAAGTAAGAAGGAAGGTGTGAATTTGCAACTAGATTGTGGATTTGAATGTAATTATCTAGCCGTAACCCAAAAGGCCTTATAGCTAGGCATGTACATTGCTCACTTGATGAATCAATAAAATATTTTGTTCTCTCCTTGGTGCTATATTTTTGTTGTGTTTTTCATTGTGTTGGTTATGCTAGGTTGGACTGGATAGCTAGGTGTGCCCTAGGCCCAAGTTGTTTCCCTTTTCCTCCCTGTGTCACCTTTAGCTAAAAAGGTTTCTTGAATTACTTGAATACAACCTTGGTTGGTATATTGTATCACTTGTATTCCTTTTAATATCATTACTTTTTCTCTTTTAATCTTATTTTGGCTTGTTCAGAAGTTTTATACATAGGAAATAACCCACATCTTGGTCATCTTTTGACAAGTTAGTGTTTCTTTTTTTATATCATCACTTTTGGACAAATGTACACTATAATTACCTAGTTTGAGACTCATGTATATCTACTTTTCTCATTAAATTCTTGCATCTTCTCTCATGCTAGTTACAACTAGATACCAGATTTTCCAAGGAAAGAAATTTAAGGCTACCTTTGACAACATATCTTTACAAGAGATTGATCCTTGGGACTTTAGACCTTTTCCTAGCACCCCTAGTGAGTCAATACCTTTGTCACCTAGGTCTATTTTTTTTTCTTATACCATACCAATGAAAGAGAAAACTAGATAGGTAGATGACCTTTTGAAATGATTAGGACACAAACACTTTGGTAACAATAAAAGGGAGTCTTTAGGGGATAGAATTAGATGCTTGGGTCAATATTTTAATCATCATACATATAGACATAGTTAACAACATGTCACTTAAAACACTAGACAAGTTCTACAAGTTTTACAAGGTGATGATTAAGATGTTGAAATAACCAAGGAAGACATCCTAAAATTTGAAGAAGACAAACATTTTCAAAAATTCATGAAATTGATGTTGGATTGAGACAAAGATAAACACTTTAGACACTTGGACTCTCAAGGAGTAAAATTGCCATGCAACTTTGATTTTGAAAACTTGATCTAAAAGGAGAAACCATCCCCCTTAGAGGTTGTAATCAAATAGATGGAAGATATGAGGATGGAAATTATTTAAATGATAAAATGAAAGGAATAAACTTAGACACCATTTTTACTTGAGATGATTTTTCCTTTTCCTTTTGATGAAAGTCTCTATATGCCTTCGTTTCCTCCAAAGAATAAATTTCATAAGTATGACAAATACAATGATAATGGAGGTCCTCTAGACCACCTTGTGTCATCTTAAAATGGATGCATTTTCATTTTTAAGACCTTTTAGCACCTTTCCTTTAATGCCTCTCCTAGACCATGGATGGATCTCCATTCTATGTTCTTTTTCTTCTATTTGACACCATATCTTCCACCTTCATCTTTGTATCCTTTTGGGCATTCTTGAGGCCTTTTCTCCTCATTCTCTGAGTCTAGGTCAACCTAGGTTGACTTGGTCTAGGACTAGGTTGACCTAGGTTGATCTTTCCATTTTTGAGGCCTTTTCCCTCCTTTTGGCTTAGGTTCAACCCAAGTCGACCTTGTCCTTAGTAATTGTAAGTTTTAGGGCCTGGAAGGCCTCAAAATTACTAGTTGATTTATTCCACTCCCCTATTAGTATGAAGCTAACTATAACACCCCTCTTATCTTGACAAGTAATACTAGGATTTTATATATAGTATAAGTACACTTGGACTAGGTTGGGAGATAAGGTTACATGTGGTACTCCCTAGTTTCATAAGTTTACAAATTTAAGGATAGGTAAAACTATAAGCTAACATCTCACATTCTTAACACAAAAGATCAATACATAGCTACCTAGAAACAAGTAATCAATTAGGTTCTTGTGCTATAATATGTGAATACATGTTATACATATCATTTCTTGCATATGATACTAGATATTGCATCACATTAGCCACTTGATTATGTTCTATATAATGTATGTAGGAGGTTGGGTATATGGTTGAATTGTATCATACTCCCTATGTTATTCTAAATTTATTATACTCTCAATTTTTTTTTTTAATAATATTATGATTATTAGGTATTCTTAAGCTAACCTAACTAACGTGTGATGCATTATATATATGCGTGTTTACTATGTTTTGAGTGTATTCAATATGAGGGGAGGCAATCAAAGTCACCTATATATACCAAGCATTGAATCTACCTAGCTACACAAGTCTAAGCATGCAAAAAAACCCTTGAACTAGTAGTTGTTAAAAAGGAAATGGAACCATAATCCATATAGGCTTCCTTATATCCTTATAAATCTAATAGGAGTTTAGTCACCTACTCTGAGGATTATATTTTTATCATTTTTTTAATGGTTTGATTGATTGATTCTAGTGCTTATAATTATGTGTTCATGATCTGGATATTTGTATTTTCATGTATATTATCTATTATATTTATTTGGTATATTTATATAAGCATATATGTGTGCACACATATATGTATATAAATATACATTGGTATGTAGTTAATGTATTTAAGTATTTGTTTATGCATTTGGATATATAGATATTTTTATCAAATTTTAAAAATAAAGAAATAAATAGGGATAAAATAAAAAGAGTAAGTATTTAGAAGAGGAGTAATAATGTGCATTCAAGAAAAAAAGGTATTAGGTGTTATCCATGTGGAAGAATATGAGACCATAACATAAATACAATGATGGACACAAAAAAATAGGCTATAATGCACTAGAGAGGGTATTTACATCATTTTTGAACCATTTTATCATTATATACCTCTAAAATGGCCTTAATTTACCCCTAAATTGCATAAAAAACTTGTAAAATAGTAGTTAATTACACAAACTTAGAAAATTTTGAATTTTGGAATTACTTTTATTTTAAAGGGTGGTGTCTTTTTACCTAAAGGGGTATAGAAGATATTCAAGAGCATATTGTTGATAATAATTATTCAATTGTATATTGTCATTGATGTTACATAAATGTTATACTCTAACCAAGCACTACTAGTTGGAACTAAGTTTAGAAGACTCTAGTATCAACGGAGCAAAAGTTTAGGAATTCCTATGTAAACCGAGTTAGGCTAGTTACCAAGAAACTTAGTAGAAACCAAGTGATCCAATTTTCTATTTTAGCCGACCTACAACAAGTTATTTTTATCTATTTTTTGCTTTATGCAAGTTGACTTAGTGGATGTTATTTGTTTATTTGAAATGGTATTCAAGACGACTTGACATTGGATCTCATATATATAAAAGGTCAAGATATGGATTGAAATGTGAGAAAGGAGAGAAGAAGATAAGATGTGAATAAAGAAGGATATCTAATTTAGACTAGAGTATCCAAGGAGTTGCAAAGAATAATTTGATCAAGGAGGATCTTGTTAGAATTCTTTTAGAATAACTGAGAAGGTGGGGGGGGGGGGGGGGGGGTGAATCAGTTATTCAAGGTCCAAATTCCCTAATAATACTTTTTCACTACTTTTAATGAATCCATACACTTTTCATCCATCCAAAATTAAATCAACCATATTAGCATGTTACAGTAAATCAACATGCAGAGATAAAACATGCAAGGTCAACACATGACACAATGATTTACGTGGAAACCCAATTTGGGAAAAACCACCAGTAACATGCTACTTGATTTTCACTCTTCTAAAGTGATGCCCTGTTAAAAGCCTACCCTGTTAAAGGCTTACAAAACACTGTTAAATGTGACCTTGTTAAAGGATTTCACCAAACTGTTAGGAATGGGCCTAGTTAAAGGACTTTTGAACATTCACTTGGAATGTCACCCTGTTAAAGGATTTATCTCATGGCTATTAAACCAACCTAAGTCTATAGGATTTAAACTAACTGTTACAATTGCTAGAGAGTAACGATAATGGCTTTTTGATCTGATACAACTTACAACATACTTTGTAGATTTCAAATTACACTTTCAATTCAATCTTTTGCTTGGCTTCAATCTCTTCAACTCTGACTGCTTGTCTTTCTCTCAAGCTTTGTCTCCTTGAGTCTTCTTACTCATTATGCCAATGCATCCATATCTGAGGTCTTCTTATTGAAAATAGAGTAACTATGCTCTCTTTCCTCCTTAGCATCTCCTTCAGCATTTTATGCTTTCATGCTTGACCGCCTCTCTCTTTCCTACATGAACTTATGACTCCTTAAATAGAAATCTGATTTGCCTTTGCCGCTCGATTCTCCCTCTCCAATTTTAGGGTTTCTAATGAATTAGGTAGGATACAATGTATCTACCCCATATCTTGTTCTTATCTAGAAACTTTTTCTAGGCTCCAGTTGTAACCTCAAAAACATTCTACATGGTGTTTTGTGCCACCAGCTCATCATTCTTATCTTCCATTTTAATTCAAAGACTTCTAGATAACAACCTTGTTATCTTAAATCTGGAAAATCTTCAATTTTCAAAATAATGCAGCAACTCAGCATTATTGATTTACTGGTGCTCGACACCTCTGTGTTACTCGACACTGTTGGTTTTACTGGTGCTCGACACCTCTATGTTACTCGACACTTATATCTGCTCGGCACTTGTATTTACTCGACGCTTGTATTTTCTTGGCACTTGATATCACTTGGCACTTGTATTTGCTCGGCTCCCTCTCTCTAATGATCTTAGATGGACTTTTAAAATGTCTTAGCTAAAACCTTACATCTTTGATATGTTTCAGTGTGCCCATTCTCTGTGTCTTATAGTATTTCATCAAAACACTTATTTCATCAATGGCTTGACTGATCCTTGTACTTCATTACAACATCATAAATTCAACCTTTCTCTTGGTTTTCTAGTTACATCTTATTGATTGCCTCCTTCTTGTCAATCAACTAATTGATAGTATTTGGATCACTAAAGCAATTGTCATTCCTGCAAGTAGCAAGTTTGACATCAATGACAAAACAATGATTGAGAACATTCTTTACCAGTTCCATATGATCATTCCAATCAACTTTCCTCATGATCTTTTCAATCATTTCCAATAGAGCTAGAGGATAACTTAGAATAGTGATCTAAATCTGCAATTCAGTTGCTTCAATGTTAATCTCTAACAATTGTAAAAGTGAACAAATCTCTTAAAAGAGTTGACTTAACAGTCACGTTGTAAATCCTCTAACAAGGTGGAATTTCTAGATTGAAGTGTCTTAGGACCTCTAACACTCCTAACAGAATGATACAAATCCTTTAATAGGGTCACACCTAATAGTCTGTTTTAAAAACTTTAACAGGGTTGGCTCCTAATAGGGCTCACTTCAGAAGAGTGAAAAGTGATAACTAGTTGCATTGGTGGTTCTCCCAAATTGGATTTTGATGTTAAATCTTGGTGGCTCATGCAGCATGGAAGGAACTCATGAAGCTGAATTTGGGAACCATTGGAAATACATGCCCAAAATTCCTAGAGAACTAATATGTGTCACCTCTTGATCCTTTGACTATGGATAAGATGATAGATAAAAATAAACACAACATAATGATGATTGACATTACTTCTACTCTCAATTATGCTAAATTTTATGAGGTCAAAGATTTTCCTACTGCTCATGAAATGTGGAACAAGATAGCAAAGATAAATGGAGGAGATGACTATGTGAGGAGAGCCAAAGTAGAAAGTTTAAAAAGTTAGATCAGAATATTTTAACACAAAGGATCAAGTTACTAACATATTTATCAAACCATTACCTAAGGATTCATTTTTGTATCTAAGAGAAAAGCTAGGGGTCATTCACCCATTTGATTCTCACTAGAGTACAAATTACTTATCCATCAACCAGAATACTTTGAAGCTCTATGAAGTTGATGCAAAGAAGTTAGAGCTCATTAAATATGAATTAGTACATTAGGTACATTGTAAAGTCAATATGTCAAGTCTTTTCCATTTGATTTCAAAGAGGAAGAGAATCATGTCATATATTCATTAAGGGAGAGATTGATATAATCAAAGAAGAATCAGAGGCAATAATCTACAAGAGGGAGAACTTGATCTGATGGAGTCTTATGATAAGATGGAAAAGGAAGAATCTCAGAGGGATTTCTCATGGATAGATGGAGAATTAGAATGAAACTAAGGATATTATAAAATATTACAAATAATTTTGATTGCTCCATGTTTTCTTTTCTTAATGACCTGTTGTGTTGCTATCAATACTAAAGAGGGAGATTGTTGATAACAATTATTCAATTGTATGTTGCCAACAATTTTACAAAAATTTTATACTTTATCAAAGTACTACCTATTGGAATCAAGTTCATAAGACTCCAATATCAATAGAGAAAAAGTTTAGGAATTCCTATGTAAACTGAGTCAAGTCGGTTACCAAGGAATTCAATGGTAACCAAGTGAACTAGTTTTCTATTTAGCCAACCTACAACATATTAGTTGGCTTATGCAAGCTAACTCAGTGGATTTTATTTTCTTATTTGAAAAGGTATTCAAGTCAACTTGACCTTGCATCTCATATATATGAAAGGTCAATATGTGGATTGAAATATGAGAAAATAGAAAAGAAGATAAGATGTAAATAAAGAAGGATATCTGATTTAGAGTAGAGTATCCAAGGAGCTGCAAAGAATATTCTGGTCAGGGAGGATCCAAAGGATAAGTCAAATAGTGATCTTAATTTTCAATTTAGTTTCTTCATCAATTAGGTCAATCATTGGTACTCTCTAATAATTGTAACAATTAAGAATTCTCTTAACATATTTGATTTAATAATCATTTTGTAAATCCTCTAACAAGGTGGCATTTCTAGATTGAAGTGTCTTAAGACCTCTAACAAGGCCACTCCTAATAGGGTGATACAAATCCTTTAACAAGGTTGGCTCCTAATAGGGCTCACTTCATGATGTAGGAACATCCAATGTTGACATGTTATCCCTCTCATTTGTGTTCATTCTTCCAATTGTTGTTGAGTTGCAACAATTGTTGTTGAGTTGCAACAATTGTTGAGTGCCAACAATTTTTTAGTATTAGCCAAGTTTCAATTGTCCCAAGTCATGAAAACCTTTAGGTTAGCATGTTATCCCATTTCAATCTATATTATTTAAAGGTGGTAGTTCATACTAAGTAGGTAATGGTTCTTACCAAGGAAGAGGTAATTCTTATCTAGAGGTGGTTTTTGTGGTAACTATTTCAGATGTGGTAAAGCAGGGCATAGATCTTTTGACTTTATATCCTCTAAAAGTGGGCAAGGTAATAGAAATTTTGTGACTCAAGGAGACACCAAGGGTTCACCTAGTGGAATTGACGCTGGAGAAAATTTGATGGTGAGAAGAACCTTATGTAATAAGGGAGGTGATGAAGAACCTATTTTAAGAATAAGTCTTTTCAAGACCAGATGTTAGATAGCTAGAAAATGCTACAAGGTGATAATTGATAGTGGAAGTTAAACAAATTTGGAATTAGAAGATCTTGTTACAAAGTTGCAGTTGTAGAGGCTAAAGCATCCTAAACCCTATCATGTTTCATGGATCAAATATGGGCATAAAATAGTGGTAACTAAGAAATGTGTTGTGAAGTTCAAGATTGGACATTACTTTGATGAAGTTTTGTGTGATATTAAGCTTATGGATTGTTGTGATATTTTTTTGGTTTGAACTTGTAAATATGATATATATGTTGTACATGATGGAAGATTTAATCAATATACCCTTTGGGTGAATGTGAGAAAGCAAATATTATTGCCTTTGATTGAAAGTCTAGATAAGGTTAATTGTACTACTGTTCAAGTTTGCATGGTTAATGGAAAGAAATTTGAAAAGGAAGTGAAGAAGAATCAAATATTTTTTGACATAATCCCTAGAGGATAGAGTTTTGGTAGTAATGATCGAGCAATAGAAGCTGATAATGATCAAGTACCAAAAGAAATTGAAACTTTGTTGAATGAGTATAAAGATATTATTATAGGGGATATGGCTGATGGTTTACCACCAGTAAGAAGTATAAATCATTGCATGGATTTGATTCCTGGAGCTATTTTTCTAAACAAAGCACCATATAGATTGACACCTACAAAGAATGAAGAACTTAAAAAACAAGTGCATGAGTTGTCGCATAAAGGTTTAATAAGAGAAATTTTGAGTCCATGTGCTATGCTTGCTGTACTAGCACCTAAAAAGAATGGATAATGTGTACTAATTCTAGAGCTATCAACAAGATCATTGTGAAATATAGGTTTCCTATGCCAAAGATAGATGACATAATGGATTGTTTGAGTAGAGCATAGTATTTCACCAAGATTGATTTGAAGAGTGACTATCATCATAGAAGGTGATGAATGGAAGATTGTTTTCAAGACAAAAGATGGTATACATGAATGGTTGGTAATGCCTTTTGGTTTGACTAATGCACCTAGTACTTTCATGAGATTGATGAATGAAGTTTTGAAGAGATTCTTGGGTAAGTTTGTAATTGATTATTTGGATGATATTTTGATATTAAGTAAGACTAAGGAAGAACATCTTGAGTATGTTAAACAAGTATTATAGATATTGAAAGAAGAAAAGTTGATGATTAATTTGAAGAAGTGTTCTTTTATGCAAGAGGAGATTGTGTATTTGGAATTTGTTATTTTAGCTAGTGGTTTGAGAATGGATCTCAAGAAGGTTAAAACAATTTTGGAATGACCTACACTTGAGAATGTGGATGAGGTAAGATCATTTCATGGTTTGGCTAGTTTCTAAAGGAAGTTTATAAAGAATTTAAATGTTGTTTGTAATGCTATGATTGAGACAATGAGAGGAGATAAAGAGGAATTCAAGTAGACACATGGAGCTAATAAGAGTTTTGAGACTTTGAAACAAAAGGTTGTTGAGTTACTTGTATTGGAATTTACTAATTTCAATAAGGTATTTCAAGTTGAATGTGTTACAAGTGGTAGTGCAACAAGTGTTGTCAAGAAGTTAAACCTACTGCTTTCTTTAGTGAGAAGTTGAATGATGCTAAAAGAAACTATTCTCTGTATGATCAAGAGTTTTATGCTATTGTTCAAGCATTGAAGAAGTGGAGACACTATTTGATTCTTAAGGAGTTTTTTTCGCATGCTGATCATAAAGCTTTATAGTACTTGGGAAGTCAACATAAATTAAATCAAAGACATATGAAGTGGTTTGAGTATTTGTAGAGTTTTACATTTCCGATTAAGCATAAGAGTGGAGTTACTAACAAAGTTTTTGATGCATCGAGTAGAAGACATTCTTTGTGGACTGAGATGAAGCTTGAAGTTCTTAGTTTTGATTAAATGAAAGAGTTGTATGATACTAACCCTAATTTTTTATGAGGCATGGAGATAGTGAAAAGCACCAAATCTAATGATGAGAGTAATTTATGTCCTAGACTATGCCATATTTTACCCTTCAAATAAGCCTTCATGTTCATTTCAATATCTATTATAATATTCCATTTTCTCCTTCTATGTTGCATATGATCTAATATTTATGAGTAATATTGAATATAGTTATTAGATAGAATATGTGAATAAATAAGATCAAATTGTTTATCTAACAAGTTGATAATATGTTATAATTCTTCTTGTTGCCCACTATGCATCTTCTTGCAGCTCTTTCACCAATCTAAATCTCCATCAAAATTTAAATATATGACACATACTTACCTTGATGGGAATATTTCTTATAATATTAAAGGGGAAGATTGAAAGCCTTAATTTGTATTGCATATAATTTCTTGCTAGCATAGAGACACTTTTTGTTTTCATCAACATTTGCTACAGATATCAATGGGCGAATATGGAATGAAAAACCTATGTAAATATGTAAAGATGATAGCAAGGAGACTTATGTGGATATATTTTGAAAAAACTATGGTTCTAAGAATTCTATTACAACCGAATTACTTCTTGTTACTTATTGGTTATGGACCAAAACAAGACTGCAACATAATCAATATAAAGACAATAATAGTCCATTGTTATGGTAACAAAAAAATACCTATTATCTGCACGTATCAAATTTTTTCTATTCTTGGTATGGATTACCTATCATTGTAGTTATTGCATTTTTAAAGTTGTGCCTATATAAGTAGTAGTAAACATATGTAGTGTGTGTACAGTCAAATAAAAACATAGATATCTATAGAAGAAAGGTAGATTTAAATAGATAGTTCTTGGAAAGGAGAAACTATTGTATGCAGGTTGGAATGAAATTATTTTGAAATAAGTGAAAACAATAAATTTTGGCATGGTTGTAGTAGCGTAGAGTTTGTCTTCTCTACTCATTGTGCAAACTACGGAGTTTGGGCCCACTCTTTGGTAAAGCATGATGATTATTTTATTTAGTCTAGTTTATTTGTTATATAGTGTTAATAGTTTTATTACATATTCATGTCTTTTAATAAATTAGATGTTCAAGTTTTCATTATTTTATTGATTTCTAGATCACTTGATTTATATTCTAGAGCAGTTAATACTTTAAATTATTATTGATATTATCTTATTATAGATTGATGTTTTTGAGTTTTCTTTATTTCTGATGTTCCTGTCATTGGGATTTACTTGGCTTTTCATAGATTCAATTTTGTGTGTTGTAGATGCATTCATAAACCTTCATCTCGCAACTATCATCCCTTGATGACGTACTCCTCAGACACATTTTGCAAGCTTACGCTCTCGGATTGACATGTATAGACCAACTGAATTTCATCATAAAATTATTAATTCTTGTCTTATTATTTGCCTCAGTCTTAGCCTATCATTTTGGCACTATTTCCAGGGAAAGGTGTCAAATGCATGTTAATTTGTTGATTTGAGTTAGGAACAATGTGTTAGGATGGACATTTTTGCAATTGCTAACCTTGCTTAAGTAACTAGTCTTAATTTGCATTGCATAAATCATATAGTTGCATTTCTTTAGAGTTTACAAGTAGGCCTTAGAAATTAGATTCATTAGCTAATTTAGAATTCAATTAAATTTTACATTATCATAAGTTGTGATTTATTGGTAAAGACAAGAAAATTTTGAAGAAAAATGTTAAAAATGATGCCTTTTCAATGTTGTTCAAGTATATCAATTTTGGTTGAAAATTGTTTCAAAAATGCAAAATTTGAAGGGAATACAAGAGGCAAAATACATTTCCCAGGACCCCGCAAGGGGCATTGCCCCTTGACCCCACTTGTGGTTGCCACCCCCAGACCCTTGCCATCAAATTTAAAAACAAAAGAAGAAATTGGTGGGGAAATCATGCTGACCAAAGGTGAGATTTTAATACCCTCTCTACCTAATGAATGCATCTTAAAAGATATTGATCTTCCATCATCACAGGTATGTACAAATGGTATCTTTATGTCTAACCAAGAAAATATCATTGAAGAATTCTTAGAACAATGTGATTTTGATGATGAAAATCTAACCACTTGTTTTTCTAATTGCTATAGGGAAGATGACCAATGTATATGCTCGAACAACCATAAGCACATGGTGAATGAGGTGCAAAATATTTATAATCCTTACCATGATAAGGGTGGAAGTGACCAAGTATTCCTTATAATGGATGAACAATCTCAAGTACCAACCCAAGAAGATCAAGGTATGCATTATGTTGGTAACATGTATTATCACTCTAATTCATTACAAAGCCAACAATTTTCTTCAAAATGTACTTTTCCACCTAGTATGCACAATGAATGTAATTATGCATGCTCAAAACAACCCATATATCCCTCTTATATTCCACCATATCCATCCTTGCCATCTCTATTATGCCCATCCTCCTTAATCCCATCCACTTTACATCCTCAACAATTCTTACTATTATCCCATTCACATTACATTGCACAATGCCCATCAAAGGCAACTATATTGCCTCATAAAAAATTTCATAATGAGGTGGTTAATAGTATATATAAAATTTTAGAGATCCCTTTACCATCTACTAATGTGCTTGAATTTGGTAAATCAACATTGGAATATATTGAGGCACTTAAGGAATGGGAGTTTGGTCTAATAAAATTAGGACATTATCATTTATTGAAATATAATCAACTTTGTTCTTCTTTTCTACTTAGCGAATTCCAAATACCTACAAATAAGCCGATACTTCAAATTGCATCAATTTTAATTAATGGACTCATGAGTATGTGTGTTTGAAAGGGACACTGAAACCCAAAAGTAGCTACATAAACAAGGCTGATAATAAGCAAAAGAAGCCCAGCCTGTATAAAAAAAATCTAATGGCTGATAATAAGCATGAGGCCCAACCGACAATAGAGGCCACCAAAAAGGCTAGAACAAAGCAAAATTAAAAAGATAAATAGGAAAAACACAAAAAGACAGAACAAGAGGGCTAGTCTTCATTCTTCCTTGAGATCCTGCATGGTTTGGGTAGCCTCATAAATCTTTTGGTGCTGTTCGTCCTTCTGCTCCTAGACTTTCTTTGTATCCTAGTATAAATTGGTAATGGTGATATTAGTGGCCATATCATTCTCAAACTTGGTTCTTCCTTTTTCCTTTTCATCCTCACCTACTAGTAGGCCTCTATCTTTGAACACACTAGTTAAAGAGAGAATATTGTCATTGATTGACTTGAGGAGAGAGATCATCTGACTATCCATATTATGATTGTAGTTTTCAAGATTCTTAATTCTCCTCTCAAATAGACTAGCTCTATCACTCTGATCCTCTTGGTTCTCATTTTCAGTCTTCTTGTTGTTTCCCTCCAACTGACAAACCTTCTCTCTAACCTCTTCCAGCTCCTGGTATAGCCACTTGATTGATCTAAAATTATCAATCATGCTATTATGAGTGTTGTTCAAAAGGTTCATACCCATCTCCCTTGCATTATTAGAGATGTCCACAATAGTAGGGTCTATGAGCTCTTCTAGCTGGGGCTCTTCCTGATTTTCCACCAAAATTTGAGGATTCATAGCTTCTCTATAAATTCCCAATGTCACAGTCCTAACATTGAAGTTCCTCCAAGCTTCTCTCCTATTTTTGACAAGCACTTCCCCCTCTTTAGCACTAGTATTATCCTTTCCCTTCTCCTCAGGGTGAGAGTGAGGATGGGGATGAATAGGGGAAAGGGGGAGAATCATAACTTCCGGCCCATGATTTGAAATCCTCTCATCATTCACATCATCCCTCTTCCATTTCCCCCCAACATGGTCCTCTTTAATCTTCTCTTCCATCTCCTTGTCTTCATCATCAGAAGCCATGTCCTCCTCATCCTCATTATAATCCATATCATCTTTACCAGAGGTTTGGCTATGGTCCCTTGGGCTCTTTCTTCTTGGGGTTAAATCAAAGGACTACTTCTTAACATGACCCTTAATTTTCTTTCTAGAAGAAATGTTCCCCTCTTCCTCTTAGCTTATGCTCTAAATATCATCAATCAAAATTAGAGGAGTAGCTAGAGCTACCATTTTCCTCATCCACATCCAGTGAGGGATTTTTGCTAACCATTTGAGCTTTGAAATACTTGTGGATATGCAGCAACAATCCCTCATGCAGAGCAAGGTTGACAATGGGTTTCTTCTTAAAGCTAGTGATAGCCTTACTCATGGAGTTAAGTAAATGGTAATGGAAATAAATTTTCCTATCATGGTAGAAATGATTACGAATAATGAAATGGTGTTTTCTAACTTGATCAAACCTAGGGCCCAAAGTAATATATTCAATGATATCAACATGCAACACATACCTCCAAAGCTTCTTGATGGAATCTATCACACAAAATGTCTCACTTTTAATCAGTTCATTCATTTCTTTGGTGCTCTTCACAAAATCCTTCACTGCATTGGTAGAGATTTTTTTGTCCCTGTAAAACTTGAAACCCTCCATAGGAATCTTGATGATTGTAGCGACAACCTCCTTAGTGATCAAAAAAGAGACACCATTCACTTTCACCTTGCTATCTTTCTACAAATTCACCATACTATTGGTGACCTCAGGATCGAAACCATGAAGTTTCGCAATGTAACTTGCAACCCCTCCCTTTTTCAACTTTTTCCAAACTTTTCCCCTATCTCTCCATTTCTCCAAATCCCCCACCGGTTCCTTTCTATAGTGTTCTCCCACCATCTCTTCAATTTTAGCTCCTACAATTCTCATAAACTCTGGGCCTCTACAACTCCTTCGCAGATGAAATTTTGGCACTATTTCTTTGGTACGCACCAAGATAATTCACCTTACTAAAACATAAGGAGTAAATGATGATTTTGACCCACAAAACGTGTTGAAAAGACAATGATAACCTTAACTACTTGTGTAAACCAAGAAGGGCTTTATGACTTGTACACATATCCCATATTCATTTAATATTCATTATTACCATTAGATCTCCACCGTACACCTCTAAATTTTTTCCAGGTTGATAAGGGTGTTGGCTTCCACCAAAATATCTATTCCCAATTTCCATGTAAACAACTTGTCAGATCCCACACCTTTATTAGCAAACCAATTCGCAACTATATTTGCTTCTCTGAATGCATGTGTGATGTGGATAGTCTCAAATTTTGCAAGGGTTTCACGTGTCTCTTCAATTAGATTGGCAATCAACCAAGAAGGATGAGATTTTTCATTTATGCAATTAATTATGTTATTAGGATCCCCTTCTAACCAAAGTTTAGTTATTTTGACTTCAAGAGCTAGTTTAACCACTTGCCACGCTACTCTGGCTTCTGCAAAATGATTAGTTTGGGTTCCCACTAGAAGAGAAAAAGCCGAAACTCCCTCACCAAAATTATTTCTTATTATTCCACCACTTCCCGAGGGACCTAGATTTCCTTTTGAGGTTTTGTCAAAGTTGGCTTTGTGCCATCCCTCTGGGGGAAGAAGCCATCTGGCTTCCTGTCTTTTTCCTTATCCTTCTTACTGCCACCAAATTCAAAATCTCCCCCCTTCTTGACTTGATAGTTTTCCTTAATATTTTTATTAATATTTCTCCCAAGAACAAGAGCTAGCTCCTCTCTATCCTTAAAAATTATGTTGTTTCTTTCCTTCCAGATACTCCAACAAAAGTGGGGCAGAATCCAGGTGCTTAATTCCTACAAAATAGAAGATTTAAATAGATTTTTCCATTGCTTGAAAAAATCCAAAAGATTGTCTGGCATGCACTAGAAAATATCAAAATCTTGGGCTAGGAATTCCCAAACCTCCCTAGACTAAACACAATGAATGAAAATATGGTTTCCTGACTCCAATTGGTTTTTACAAAGAGGACATCTATTAGGCATAACATGTCATCTCTTTATAAGATTATCTTGAGTGAGGATTTTATTTTGAAGGGCCAACCAATAAAAGATGTTTATCTTGGGATTGAGACCAGGAAGCCAGGCATTTACCCAAGGGGGTTTCTCCCTCATACATTAGAGAGAGTTATATCTTGAAGCAATAAAATAACTACCATTGGGATTATCCCCCCGAATCATTTCATCTCTCTTGTTACTAAGGATCATAGAGTTTAATATTATCATAATCAGTTTTAGATCTTCAGATATGAGGGAAAGATCTCCCCATCCCTAGCCAATCCTATAATTTCTAACTTTAAATCCAAATTTTCGTGTACATTCATTTGCCAAACTTCATAGGCAGGATTGTTAATAAGGGGAGCTTGAAAAAGCCAACTATCAGACTATAACTGAATATCCTCTCCATTTCCCAACTTCAAAGAAAGTGTGTTAATATAATTCATGCACTAAGTAATTTTAAGCCATATGCATTCCATACTCCACAAACATGCTACTAAATCCTCCAATATCTATATTTTATTACTTTTGTACTTATACATATTGATATTTGGAGGCCTATGGTAAAACACATATTCCTCACATACTTGTTGATTTAGGACCAATAATTGATTAAGTACAATTATAAGGGATTCTATGCATTAATGGCCAAAATGTCAAAAATGGATGATCATTATTCCTCAAATTTGATTCTTTTCATTGTCCTAATATGAACAAATACACTATGGACGATTCATTTATTTAGCAAGGATGAAATTATTACTATCTATATATTTTTCATTCTTGGTTCTTGTATATCTAATTGATAATTCATTGATTACACATGTTGATTTCTTGATTCCTTGGATGATTTGAATTCCCTATACTTTTATAACCTAAAGTTAATTTGGAAATATGTCCATTGAATTATTGAAATATTTGATTTATCTATCCTTCAATAAGGTTCACAGAATTCTAAAGATGTGTTACTCTCTTTGGGTTACCTAATAGCTTTGGTTATCCTACTGAATTTGTGACCTTATAGCATGAAGTTAAGTTGGGGGGAATCCCTCCAATATTGTTGTTCTTGGATGATTTCAAATCCAACCTCATTCGTTGTTTCATTGGTCCTTTTAACAAACCTCTACATGTGACATCTCTAAAATTCAAGGTATGTGCTCTAGTGTTAAATTTACATTGCTAGTATATGAACACAAGAGTTTATTTGTATATCAAGTATCTATTCATATTAATAACTCTACCTATCATTTGTAAAACTAAAATTACTCACTTAATGATAGAGTTATTGAATGGATGATATTTCTTTATTATACTTGATTTTCTTGGTTTTGAGAATATGGTTATAGGTCTCTTGTTGTGGTGTGATGATCTTAGAACCAATACCAGTTAATGATGCTTCTCTATACAAGCATTTCAAAATACACTTTTTTGGCTTTGTTCACATTGTGTGGGCTTGCTAGCACTAGTAAATTTGAACTCAATTTTTGGAAAATTTTGGTCAAAACTTTGACCAAGTAGTTTGTGGCAATTTTTCTCATCAAAATTTTGACCAACTTCTGGTTGGTCAAAATTTTGGTGAATACAATTTTCAAAAAGTTTTTGTCTCTCCTAACTCTAATTTGTCATTTTTGGTCAAAATTTTGACAAAATAGTAGTTGAAAACTATCAAGAATTGGTCAAAATTTCCACCAATTCTTGGTTGAAAACTTTCAAGAATTGGTAGAAATTTTGACCAATTCTTGGTAGAAAACTATCAAGAATTGGTCAAAATTTCCACCAATTCTTGGTTGAAAACTTTGAAGAATTGGTGGAAATTTCAACCAATTGTTGGTAGAAAACTATCAAGAATTGGTCAAAATTTCCACCAATTCTTGGTCAAAAACTTTCAAGAGATGGTCAAAGTTTTGACCAAACTAATTTTTTTTTAAAAAAAATGGAGCAGGTGAATCCCCCAACGAATGCCTACTCATGGACTCTCTCTTAGATCATCTTCCTGATGACAATTTTATAGACTAGTACACAGACATGAATATCCTTTAACCTAGACTAAATTTTTAAAAATTTTCTGGTTTGTTTGTGGAGAATTAGTATCACAAAAACATATTCAAATTTGAAAAGAATCCAACAATGCAATTTAAAGTTATGACTCCAGTAATGAACATCAATTTTACTATCATTAAAGAATAAAGAAACTTGCATGTAAAGTCTGCCTAGGGTAAACCTCTTTCTCCTAGAATATAAAACCTTTTGGTCTAAAACCAAATTCATATGAAAGTAAATCCACAATACTAACCAAATCTAGAAGACCATTAATTTTCAATGGTTAGAAACAAAGATATGCACAAAAATTTCACACAAAACTATTGTATGTTTAAATTCTACTTGAAAGTTTCCATTGAATCACAGGAAAAGGTTGTATGGGGGTTTAACTAGAATTTTCCAAAGTTTATCTATATATCTGTACTTTAGTGCATGTAGAAGAATCTATGCATTCCATTCTTGTGTTTCAATTCTTTATGAGGCATTTTGTCAACATTTTGTGGGTTTACTCTGTATCTAAAGTATTAGCAATATTTTACTCCATAGATGCTATTTTTTCCTCATCTGTTATCTTATGAATAGGATTCTAGCAAGCCATGTCCAAGATTGAAGGGAAAATTTCTAGCAACTTGAGGTTAAACCAGCAATAAGAAAGATGATTTTTAATAACTATTGCAAGTAGCAAGAAGCAAATAAACATAAAATGATATGTATTTGAAAAATAAAAAATATAGGAAATTGAAAGTTATATTAGATGAACAAGTCATTCTCTAATAAGTATTGATGTTAATACTGATGATTAATTTTACTATCAAGAAACAAGAAAAATGCTTCAAGACCTACAAGCATATTTACCAATATGTTACTCAGGGTGGTCAAAGTAACTTGGAGGGATTTAAATAAAAGCCTATAAGTCAAATCCATTAGAGCATACCAATTCATGTTTTCTAACTTTGCACTATTCTTCAAGATCCACTTTGCCATTGTCTTGCAATCCACTAGACGGTGAGCTTCCTCTAAACATTGGAGGATAATAATAAAATTTTACATGGGAAGAAACAAATTTGAATGAGCAATTTAGCCTGTTTACCCTTTCTGTTACTAAAGGGAAAAGCCTAGTTGTTGGTGTAATCAGGTATCAACAAACTAAGACACAAAACATAACTTACATTCCAACAAAAGATATATGAGAATTTGCAACTAATGTCATAACAACCACTTCTAACAACAAATTCTATAGCATATTCATAGCTAGGTGCTAGACGCCACTTAGTCTACGAAAAAAAAAACATATTATCAATTTGATGGTATGATACTACATTATAGTCATAAAAATAAATGTAAGTTGATAGTTGAAAAATCCAATATTATGTTATGTATCATATATGTCTAGGACAATTCAAATGAAATCATTTTAATTATAAATTTTGAAATAAATACAGTTATAAACTTGTATAATAGCCTTCATTCTTCAAAAGGATCTAGATTATGGTCATTATTTGGTTTGAAATCATTTAAAGCAATAGTAAATGGAGCACCACTCTCACTGCATGAGGGTTATGGTAAATTGGTGTTGTATTAAATAGAGAAGACAAAAGTTCCTTATATAGATTTACAAAGACTACATGCTTAGAAGAACCAATGTGAATCGAAAACAAAAATATAAACTACCTAATAGACTATAGACTAACTACAATGACTATTAGAGAAACATTACAATATCCTAACACCCTTGATGGAGCCTTAAAATTCAAAATTTTCAAGCATCCATTTGAGCATATTTTATGAGTACCAACCTCCATGATTAAAATCCATTTCTGTAAAACACTTGAAGATGATGAAAATTGTGTTAAAAAACTGATGGAGTTATGTAAAGATGGAGAGATATTTGATTAGATATTGAAGTCAAAGAGATAAGTGCTAATGTTAATCTGATGCAGCCGGCCTATTCATTAGTCAAAGGAAATTTTAGCATATGTTGTGCAAAGTCAGGATTGAAGGACTTACCTTGATCATTAATCCAGTCTATGATGTCAATATGGGATTGAAGGACTTGCCTAATAGTACAGAGAAGAACACATACTCTCCATTACTTGTGTAAGTTCCTCAAACATTTCACATTTAAATCCTATGTAAATAGTTGTGCACACAATATATATTCTCTTTTTCACCTCCTCCAAATTGCATACAAAAAAGAACTTAGGTACTTCATTGGATTAAAGAGATTAAAACTACTGCATTAGACATTTCTTGTGTTAAATAAATTGACCTAAAAAGCTTCATAATTCCACCCCTAAAATTGTAAATTATTCTTAGATGCAGTCATTAAGTGGCATAAACAAAATAGTTCTACCCTTTCAAAATTTCATTAAACTAGAATGCTGAAATAGGTACATTTCATTTTGCAGTATCTTGCACAGCTTATATTTTGGCAGCTGTTGTACTGTTGCATCAAAAATAAAATAAGAAGTCAAACATATCTTGCTAGTTATCTTTTACAACATATTATTTCTGTAAATACCTCTATAGAACAAATCTTAAAGAATTACTCCTACAAAATAGCCGAATATTACACCAATCATAAAGAGTATAACTTCATTGTTTTGAAAATTAACTCAGGTCAATACAAAGAGGTAATACAAAATGAGGTTAGTCTACATCTATAGTCTTGTGATAACAATGTGATTCAATTACACCATAGCTACAACTCCCAAGGAAACTAAAGTTCAAGACTCAAAATTAAAAAGAAAAATAAATAATAAAAGTCAGGAAAAGAGGAGGACAAGATGGAACTATATTGAGAGGACAAACGAGAACTAATAACGAATCCAATCCTAATACACATGGAAAGGTTCTATTGTTCCAATCTCAGCAACCAATTTTTTGTGAAAAGAAAAACTAGCATAAAGAAGTCAACAGCTAGCCAACAACATGATAAAAGTGAGCCATATCCCTACTGCTAGACGCATCAGAAAAAAGGCACAGTATCCATCCCTCCATTTCAATTATCTTAAATTATCTAGTATGTCCTAGGAACATCTCTCCCTACTTAACAAAAGAGTAATATCCTAGTGATCCCTAGAAATGAGAATGTCTAAAGAAAACCATCCACATAATTCTTCCTAAATAGGATGTATCACTGCATCAAGCTTGAGGTAGAGATCTAGGTAACTTAAAAATTTTTAGTAAAAATTAATTGCAATCTCTTCTATAGTTTGCAACAAGATTATAATTGATTCAAAAAAGAATTAGGAAGACATGATCACCATTAAAATTCAATAGAAAGATAAACATCTACTCTTTGTAAACCATTTACCAATTTAAATCAAACAATCATACAGAAGGAAGAAAATAACTAAAGAAATTTGCAATTTTATCCTACAAATAGTGAAATAGCTCTGGCCTAGTCATATTGGATTTTCACCTCTACCTCTAACAACGGCTTCAAGTCTAAGACTTGTTCAATCTGCCTATCCAGATTAGCATGGGAAGGCATCTCCAACACTTTGATTGGCTCTTTACTGCAAATATCTTAATACCAATAGTGTCAAATCTCTAAGTGGATCAATCCACATGGAATATCCCTATTTGCTTCTAGGGCATTCTCTAATTGAAAATCTCTCACTAGTAAATCTGAACTCAATTTTGAGATAAATTGGCTCTCAATTGGTAATTGTTGATTTATAAGGGACAAAAAATATTGCAGCTCACTATGACCTATTAATATTATTCCTTCACCATGGGAATCATATTGTGGCCTTCTAGCTTGACCAAGCATCTACATAACATCTAACAGACTGAGCTTAGTCCACATACCTTTCTTGGGATTGTAAATTTGAGTTCCTTTTATAATAATAATATGTGTAGGGAGATTTCATCCCCATGCAAGTGTGGCAGTTGATACCAAAACTTGTATATGCCTATTGGCCAAAAGCTCTTCTACCAGAGTTTGATCTACCTTGGCCATCCCTACATGATGTATTACAAATCCATAAGGCAATTGTGATTCTAATGCAAACAAGGGGACATCACATAACTATAGTATGTACATATTGCTGACTTATTTGAGCCCATGCATGCTGTGATCAAAACTCAGAGCTTCCATAACTAGTAGATTACAAACTAATGCATGATGAGAGAATAACACGAAAGCGACTGCAAATGCCTTTTCAACCTTAAATCAAGTAATTTGTTTCAATGTTCAGTTTGACAAAAAATCCAAGTGGCAACATGAGTACTATGGTAAACATTAGCCAAAAACATATTATCGTAGAATACAACTATCTAATGATCCAGATACTGGTCCAAGCACTAACCATGTCATCCAAAAAAGGGGACATTACATTAAGGAAATATTTGAAAGTTTCTATGACAATCTTAACTTATCCATGAAAATGTCATATATGACACTGTAATGTGAATTATTTTTATTTTTGTGTAAAACTAATAAAAGAACTATGTAAAAGCTATTTAACTTTAGTGCTTTGATTTTACTCTTCATTTTACAAATTCACTATACCCTAATTTTTTGCTCCATGTAATGGTTTGAACTATGGTTTTTTATAGAAGAACTTTTATTATTATTATAGTAGTCCATATTTTGGAAGAAGAAATCACAAGTATGCATTTTTCTAAACCGATCATTGCAACAAAATTTACATAAACGATTCATCAATTATTTGATTATTAGGAATTTGTGAATGTTGTAGAGGCTTAAGAAATCAATCCAGGGGTTTGATAGGCACCTAGGTAGGGAAAGGAATATAAGTTTTCTTTTTCTCCTATCTTTTGGTTTCATGGAATTTGGGGGAGGTCATTCTTGACACATAAATTCTTATGAATTTGAGGCACTATGTATGGCATTAGATGAAACTCTTTTCATATATATTTTTATGATTTGGTAAATTTCCCTTTTATAGGCAACCCTTTTCTTTGATAACGTCATGAGGAGTATCTATTTTGTCAAATTCATCCTGGAGTTGTAACCTTTTTGTCATTTGGGATATTCTGCACATGACATGGGATCTTATAGTAGTTTTAGTTTGAGCCATTTATATTTGTTATATTTGTTTTAGTTTGAGCCAGGAGTCTAATGCTCTATCAAAAAGGCCATCTTAATATACTATTTAAGTAGATCCTATTCGATGAAAGATTCTTGTTGTGGTTAAATACATCATAATGATTTTTCTTTTCTTTTCCCTTTCACTTTCAATAGTTGCATGTTTTTGTTTTTGTCTCGTAGTAGTTTTGTTTGAGTAAAGATAATTGGAATATTCCTTTTAGTTTAGATTTAGTTATTGAGAAGTGAATGATGATAGGTACATCTCTATTTAATATGCATGGTTTGAGGATAATTTCTTAGTCTTAGAGAGTTGAACCTATTGGTTTGAATTTTCGCAAAACAAAATTCTTGTGTCTAGGTATAAAAATTTAGATTGGAATCCATTGATGGTGAATTGGACTTCTAGCTAAACCTTCCATTCATCAACCTTTGAAATTTTTTGTTCAAACCCTATGTCTCATTCCATTTAAAAAATTCCTTGGTGCGAAAGTTTTGAAAAAAGAATAAGCGAATATTCTTTTCCCGCTCGTTTTGTGGTCGTTGTTTAGTCTTGGTGAAAGAAGTTTTACCCCACTGTCGGATCTTATTTGAATCTACAGTTGTCATATACTCACTATGGAAAGATGCTCGAATGTTACGCCTAGTGAGGTAGTGACCATCGGATAATTGTATCTGTGATACTGAAAAGTGAAGTTCGATGCCAATAATTGTGTTAACATGAATAAATTATGGCACGTGCTATGTCCCATACTTGTCAGTTTTGAAAATAAATGCACATGAAGAAACCTGTGAATGGTGTCACTGGCATCCAAGTTTCTCTAGCAATTGGCTAAGTCACTATCAAAAAATCTAGGCGAATTGCCGATGATGACATAGTGAAAGCTCAAATTTTGCAAAAAGGGAAGTGTTTTTTAAAAGTTGATTTGACCATGGAAATTCCCACACAGTATTATAAATGTGCATGGACACCTTCTCTGACACCAGTAGTAATTGGTAGATTTTCAATCAATGTGTGTTTTTTTCTCCATCACTAGAATTGAGAATTCGTCAAAGGTTGCTATATGGCTAGTCGAGATAATACCACCTTTCTGGTAGCGACATAGTGAGGGCCCGATCATTGCAAAAGACAACATTCTTTTATAACAAGGAATGATTTTGAGGATCCTAAAGAATATCTTGTGTAGACTTTTCTTTTATTTCTGTGCAAGTTGTGCTTTATTTCCCAACGTTAGTTTTGATGTTTATCGGGAGGTCACTATATCGCTAGCTGGATAGTTGGTAATTTCATTGGTAGTGATGTAGCGACTGGTCGAAAAGTGGTGATGTAACAAAAAATCCTCAAAGGTGGGCCTTGAATGAGTGACATGATAAAAGCTGAATTGTACAGATTGAATTACATAGTGGCATCCTACTAAGCATCTGTAAGCCGAGAAATATAAATTCGTCAGAACTCACTATATCGCTCATCGAGTATTTAGTGTTTTTTCTGGTAGTGATGTAGTGACCCACCTAAAAGTCATGAATGCAATAAGCCCAAGAAAATTTGATGTCATTAAAAGATTAAAAAAAAGGTACATATGTGTGCTAGTGTGTTGAGCCATCTCAACGATACTAGTACTTGTACCCACTCCCCATGTATAAAGCATACAAAGATTTTTGATTGTGAGATCAAACTAGGATCAAAGGCCATCATTAACTCACTATGAAAAAGTGCTTGGAAGTTATGTATAGCAAGTTAGCAAGCGATGGCCCACCACTATTGCAGTAAACTGTTGTCCACAAGATCAAGTATGGATCAATGATGATCGTTAACTTGCTATGAAGAGATGTGCGAAGATTAAGTATAGTGAGTTAATGAGCGAGGGACCCACCGTTGTTTCCTTATAAAGATGTTTCAAATATCTACCATGCAATCAATGCTAGATCAGTGGTTATTGTTAACTCGCTATGGAAAGGTGCTCAAAAGTTATGTATAGCAAGTTAGCGAGTTGATGACACATGTCCTTGGTCATCTGTGGGCCCATTTTGAAATGCTAGTTTTGAAGGAAAGGTATAGATAGAGGTAGTTTATTGGTTTGACTACTAGCATGCTAATAAGAACATTGAGTTAGCCTAGCTTTCATTCCTAGATCATAGGATTTTTTAGGGATCAACAACACGAATTAAAAAGGAAGTGCGATGCTACTCTATTTTTCTATTCCACACATTTATGATGAATGAAAGCTTTACATGTGAGAGAAATAGAGTATAATACAGAAGATTTTCATTCATTCTAGTCCCACACAAACAAAGATTTCATGTTTTCTGAACAGAAGAACCTGTTGATCACATTGGATTAAGCTTGGTAAAGATGTGAAGTGATTCCTCATCTATTCGAGAGCAACTACAGAAGTTCAAAGAAGGATAATTCTAGCAAGTCAAGTAAGTATTCATATATAACCTCTGTGACATTCTAGTTCCCATTATTATGAACAGGATGCCTCCTAAGAAAGTATTCTCTAGGCAAGTTAATTATATGGACAAGAGTTCCCACAATGATTTGTTATAATTACTCCCAGGATCCACTACAGAGCCTACTCAAGTTAAAAGGTTAATTTCAGTAAACCCTAGGCTTAAAATTGCTGATGGCTTATATGATAAGGGGAATTGGGTTAGGGATGCAATAACTACTCAAATTGGTCTTGTTTTGTTTATAAAGTGGTTTTCAGAAAGGAAGTTGTTTGCCCCTCATGCTAATATCTAGAATTTTGATTTGTGAAAGCTAGTAGTTCCAAGTGTTTTCATGGATTATGATTTGCTAGAAGACATTGCCAAGAATTATGACCAAGCTGTTAGGGTCGTGAGAAGAAATGATGGTGTGCCTTTGGTCTCAATTAGCCCTAAAGAAATTAGAGAAGTTTTTCACCTAGAACCATTGTCAGATTACCATGTGCCAATCAATTTTCTAGAATTAGAGAATAAATACAAAGCAAAGAAAGATGTAATTAGGGGAGGTGCATTGAGGGCACACATTGGTACTATAGGAACTCTACTAGTAATTACTGCAGCCTCTAGAGAACCTTTCAAGAAGATTCTTTTCATTTCTCGGGCTGTAGAGATATATAAGACCCCGTGCCATATTTTTGGTGAAGATGAGCAAGATTTTATGCCCATTGGCCTTATGTACATGATGGTTAAAATTGCTTCTTTTGGTGTACATGTTATCTTTCATTTTGCTTCCTTTTTGGCTGTAGAAATTCACATTGGATTAGTCAAAATTGCTAAGGGAAAAGTGGAGGAAACTTTTGGCCACTATTCTCTTTTAATGCATATGTTCTTGTTGAAGTGGGTGACATATTTTGTTAATGATATGGAATTGAACAAAGAGGAAAATGGGGAAATAGTACTAGTCCAGTTGTGGAGCACAAATATGACCTGGGATGTAAATAATGCTAGTTTTGTCACATTTGATAGATATTTTGCTTCTAAATTGAGATGTCTCATATTAAGAGACAATCCTAGAATCCCTAAGGTATTAATGGACATCCTTAGACCTATGGACAAACCCCATGACTTGAAAGTTTCACACAATTGGGGAGATATCATTCCTAACACTGTTTCTACAATTTTCAGAATCTATGGTTTTAAAGGGAGTCCTCATGTCTTGCCTTACCAAGTGCCTTTGAAGGTAGGAATGGAATAAGTCTTGTGGCAATTAGGAGGAGTAGAAGAAATGTTTCTATTGAAGAGGCAACTAGGGTCAATTTTCCCTACCTGCTATATGGCCCATTAGTTTGTGATTACCAAAGGGGGTTGGCTCTTTTTGCATAAAATTTTAGATCAGTATATGATGGCTGTCTCCCATCCCCATTTTTGTGGTTCTGAGGGATTTTTCAATCAGACTTTGAGGCATAGGATTAGGTTGGGACCGGTCAAACATGATTCATATTATCTAGAGGACATTATAAGAAATGAATTCTCATTGCAAGAACAAGAAACTAAAAAAGAAAAATGGAGAGTTTACTCCAGAGTCCTAGAATTTATTCATTTTTTTGATCAGAAATATAGTCCTTTAGATAATGCTAATACATAGACTGATAGAATAAATAAGCTCATGAGTAACTTCCCTAAAATAATGGAAGCTATAAATGAAACAAAACATTTTTTTATTGATTCTTATCCTTATAAGGCTAGAGAAGTCATGAGGAGGTTGGATTTCACTCCTTATATAGGAGCTAGTCAAATAATTGTACAGAAGAAGCCTGGTTACACTATAATTCAAAATAAAAGGGCTCTTGTAAATAAAAGCAAACAAATAATGGGATCCACTAGTACAACCCTAGAGGAGAGACCCGATGAGCCTAGTCCCAAGAGGTAGAAGGTAATGAGAGAAGAATGGCCTCAAGTTGAGGAATATTCACCCACTCAATCCCCTTTGAGGAATGGAGAAGAACAGGTCACAGGTGAGAAAATTGAGGAAATGGGATCACAAGGAGGTATTTTTGTTACTCAAGTAGAATTGGATGAAGGTAACCCAATAGAAACTCCCCTCCCAAGTCTAGACCTAACAATAGCTAACTATAAAGGCAGGGAATTGGACCCTGTGTTAGAACAAGCAAGTCATCAATTTTTGGCTGATGACAGTTTTGTGAAATCCAGGGCTTTTCAGTAGTTTGCATGGAGGGAAAACATGAATATTTTTGAGGAGAAATGTAAAAATTAAAAAACAGAGCATCTAGAAATGGATGAAGCTTCCATCCAAAAAAAAACAAAGGAACAAATGATGCAAGAGTTCTAGAACATTACCCTTGAAGAGGGAAGGAAAATGGTAAAGACATCTAACATTCTATTATTGCCCAATTGGAATATTGCAGATGCATTGATTTTAAATTCTATTTCTAATAAATTGGAGTTGCAAGACCCAAATAAAGGGGATTTCCAAGGCACTGCATTCATTGAAGATCAAGGTGCATTAGTCAGTTGGTCATTGAGAAGCAGATCTAGAGCCCCATCATCACAACCAGATGAGTCTAGATTGATGGGAAGCATAATTGTGAGAAGAGTTGCCGATACCTCACATGTGCAGGCAACACACTGGAATGTGGATTCTTCCAAGTTTCTTTTGGCCACTGCTAAGAAGGAAGAACAGGCTATGTTTGAATTACAGAATAAGTATGAAATAGTGGTGGAGGCCTACAATAAAGAGGTAAAAAAGAGAATTGAGCTTGAGAAAAAGCTATTGGGAAAGTCCACTAGGCCAAGAATAACATACCCTCACCCCCCAATTGAACCATTCAAATCCACCCCCCTTCATAGAAATGCCAAATACACCCCAAAGGCCACAATACTACACTACTGAGGATTTTGAAGAAGAAAATTGTAAACTGCGGGCCTTACATGTAGAATTGGAGTCCAAATATGAAGATAAACTAAGAAAAGCTCTCACATATTTAGGAGACAAAGTTGAATGGCCACTAATTCATGATTAGTTGGCCAGGGTCATCAATATCTGGGAGGATTTTAAAGCCAATGATGAGGCTCTAAAGCTTATTGTGAATAAATGGGTAAGAAGGGAGAAAGCACTGACATTTTTGTGTTTATCTATTATAAATAATTCTCATGATCAGATTGAAAGAACCTTTGACATTGTTTCTGATCTTCCTGATTTTGACAATAAAAGGATGCATTTATAGAAGATAATAATAGGCTACTTAAAAAAATACAAGAGCCAAAAATTTAGTTTATTTCCTCATTCCCTAGATAAAAGCAATAATTTGAAAAACAAAGATGAATGGGTGAAAGAGCTTGATGATATTTTTTTTTAAAGGATGAATAGAATTATAAATGAAACATGGCATGCATGGTGGGCTACCACAATAGAATAAATGGTGAAAGCCCAAATATTCTTTGATTCTTTAAAGCAAGAATTCATTGATATTGATAATGAGGCTAAGTATGTACAAAAAAGGTAGAGGGATATTTTGCAATTCAATTGGCGAGATGACACATTATTTGACAAGTGGATGGCAGAAATGGCTCCTGGTGAACAATTTGATGAAGATGAAACTGATAGTGATGAGGTGCAAGGTGAAGAAATCTAAATCATTGACACCATCATTAATTAGGTCCAACCAAAAGAAGAAGACAAGAATAATCAGTCACTTTTAGTTGCGGGCCCGGGACCACAAGATGTTGATACAACTAAATAAAGGGAAAAGGTAGATGTTGTTCCTAGCATATAGGATAAAGACGATGAAAACCTATAGGTGGAGGTTAATGTCCTATCATCAGAAAAAACCTCATGATTGGCTAGTTTGGCAGTTGCATATGAAGAGGAATTAGATTAATAGCCAACTCAGCAACATTAGAAGATATGACAGAAGCTAACCTACCAAAAGGAATGTTTTGATTGAGATATCTTCTGTTACCCACATTTTTGACATTTTGTGATAGGTGTATGTAAATATTCCTTGTAAAGGACACCTGCCATTTTGTCTTAGCTTGAAGCTTGTTGCATCTCACACTATATAAGTGAGATTCTAGGGCTAGAGAACGGGTCCAAATTCTATTTTTTCTAAGTGATATACTTAGTCTATTTTTGTTCCCATGTTTGGAGCAAGTTTATGATGCATTTTCTTTGTTAGTTCTTGAGAATACATGAATAATAGAATGATCCCTATGTTTCCTCCTAAGGTCATTCTGAGTTTATTGTAAATGTATACAATTTTTTAAAAAAATGAATACAAATTATGAGCTGTTCCCATATCGGTTCTTTCTAAATTTTTCCTCCTTTTGATTACTTGGTTATTTTGATATTGTATGAGTAAAGGCTTGTGCAATTGAATGCAATCTATTTAGGTTGTATATCTATTCATCACTGCTATTAGTTCAATGGATTAATTAAAAGGTTTGATGAATTTGATAAGGTTGCTATAGTAGTGGAAAGGATTTTTTGAATGATGAATTCTAATAAGAATTGCTGATAAAATTTGTTGTAAGGCAACAAATAGATCTAAAAATTTGTAGTAGACTTTGAACCCCAATGGATTAGGCACTAGTCAAATTGATTTAGCTGGAAGAGAAATGTGTCATAAATGGTTTTCAGATGCTGAATTATAATCAATTTTACTTTTATTTTCTAAAGATTTTCAAAGTTGGCCTGTACTTGTTTGCATGGAATGTTTTAGCTTCAGTTAGCCACTATTGCTTAGAACACCTGCAAATCTATAGAAGAATTTTGGCCATATCTGTTATATGGGATGTGTTTAGCAAATTGTCATGAATTATGCATGTATTTGAGAATTTGAGGTGAGAATCAGAATGAAACTAGAATAATCCTCATACAATGTGTCCTAGTCTTGAATCATCCCTCGGTATACCTACACTGGTTTTGCAGAGCCTAAAGAGTAGAAAACCACCTTTGGTTTTGTTGAAGTTAGGCCCAAATGGTTTGCATATGCAACTGTTAATAAGAATTGGCTAGTTTTTAGATTGTGTGAGTAATGTCATCTTGGTATTGAGCATTTTGTTGCTTAGTAGTTTTAAAGCACCAACAAAATGGTGACTTTGCTGGGGAGTTGTCCAACACATCTATGAAAAGTATTGCAGTCTCTTTGGTCTTGCTATGTACATGTGTGTCAGGTTATCTAAGTTTTTCTCATGGTTATAAGGGAATATTTTAGTAACAAACCTAGAGAATTTAAAGAGAGAATAGCCCAAGTACCACAGTGACACACTGACGTATCCAACCTATCCAAGTGTCTTATCTAATAAGCAAGAGTTGTAGTCTTATGATCTCAATGATTGGTCTATCCATGTCAGATATTTCAAAGTTTATTTGTGTGTTTTTCCTTGGAGTCAGGAATAATTTCCATTTTTTATTTTCCCAAAAATAGGGTGGTGACTCAGTCAAGGTTTTGAAGCTAGTGCATATCTTAACAAAAGGTGAATATGGCTGATAAGAGAAAGAACAAAAGAGCTTACATGAGAGCTAATCCTGACATACCAATGTATACTGATTTACCTCAAGGTGGTAGGAAGAACCAAAATAAGAAAAAGATAGATCCAAATCCCACCTAGAAACCTAGAGGTAATATATCCATCAATTCCCAGTATCAACCAGTATTAGGGAGAGAGTCCTCTTTACTCAGTTTTGAATCCGAAACTACTAGACTCTTAGGAGGCATTTTCAGTACCCCTTTACTAGATAAGAGAGTTTTTCAGGACAAAGATACGTCCACAATAGGAATTGCTTCATCAAGGCTAGATCTCGTAGCATATATGAACTATAGGCTAGGATTTAGGAGTTCATTTGATGATCCTTTTAATCCTAGAGTAGCCCCATATGTAGAGCCAAATCTTATAGATTTGGACAATCCTGCTGATTCAGAGGCTACTTCTGTAGATCCTAAAGAAGTGCATTCTGAGATAGGAGTTCTAAAGAAATGGATTGCTAAAGAAGAAGCTAAATGCATTTGTCTTGAAAAGGAGAAGGAACAAGCCACCTTGGATGCCATAATAGAAAGGGATGCTCTACTGAGCAAGATGGCTACCTTGAAGGAGAAGGATAAAAAGTTAGAAGATATTACCACAACTCTCCATATTGATGTATTTGGAGGTGTAGACAATCTGAGAGCTAAAGTTCAAGAACAAGAAAAATGCCTAAATCAAAGGAAAGAACTAGTTATTGCTCAAGTCCAAGCTTATAAACTTGTTCAAGTGGACCCTATAGAGCCCACTGCAAAAGCTATAGATAAAGGGAAAGGAAAAGCTATAGGAATCCGAATAAATGAACCTCAAGCTCTACCAAGCAAACCCATACAACCCTCCATGTCAAAATTAGATCTAGATCTGGAGAAGGCTAGAAAGGAGAAGGAAGATCTAGCAAAAGAACTGGAGAAGGCTGAGAATGAAGCTCAAGCCATAAAAACTAGGAGAAAATTCCAATTCATAAAATCTAATTCTACATTGGTGTCATGGCCCAATTTGTCTATCCCACCTGCAACTCCTACACCAGCTAGTGGTCCAACAATCTCAACTCAGGGAATATCCTAGTCCGCCCCTACCTCATCTTCCACCATTAGCACCCAAGTCCCCTTTGTCCAACCTCAACAATCCCAAGCTGCTCCTCTAAACCAAGCTAACATAGCAAGTACCTCAAATGTTCCTGGTTTTTAGAAGAAGCTTGTATACCTCTAAAAGTATAGAAAAATATCATTTACTTGTATTCCTGGTGCTCCACATCCCATATTATTTGATTTAAGAGACAAAGTGGTTAAGTTTTCTGGGAATAATGTTGTTACTGGTAAAGAACATTTGAGAATTTTCATTGATATGTTAAATGATTATGAAGTTGAACATGAAGATACGGCAATGAAATTGTTTGTGCATTCACTAACTGAGGATGCAAGGGATTGTTTTAGGAGGTTGCCTGATGATAGTATCACCTTGTGGAGTGACTTGGAGAAATTATTCAAGGAGCAATATGGAGACAACACTAATGCAGTTTTCATGTTAAATGAATTCAACAACATCAAGAAGAATCTAGAAAGGTATGTACAAACTATTTCAAGTTATGAGACTGAATTAGGATGTTTGTCTCACAACATATTTCAATGCTTTTGATAGAAAAATGGCTTATCAATTGAGGGATAAGGATCCAAAAACTTTAAGGGGTGCCTATAAAGCTACAGTAAATATAAAGAATAATAGGAACGCATTTGGTAAACTAGGTAGAAGAGATGATCCAAATCTTTTTAATCCCAAGAACAATAAGAAAAGGGAGAGTGATAAAATTCCTATAGGAAAGAAGCCAGAAGAACCTACTATAGGCCAGGTTTTGGAATTACTAAAGAAGATGAATCCCACTAACTTCAATAAACCCAATTTTGCTGAGAAAACCCCTATGAATAATAGCAATTTCAATAGGCAATCTAGAATGCAAAATTACCCTTACACCACCCAATGGAAAGATGGTAAGCCAGTCCCCAACCAAACACAAAATGTGAAGGATAAGGGTACCTTAGATCCCCTACAAAGGAACACTGTAAATATAAATGATGATGTACCATGGTGTATTGTATGTAAATCACCTCATTCTTCTGATTATTGTACTATTTCTTAGTCATTTGCCCAAGATCAAGGTGTGCAACTTGAAGAAGAAAGTGAAGAGAAAAGCCATGATGATATAAGTTACAATATGGTGAGCATGTGTGATGACTTTATAGATTCTAATTCTTAGGAACCTAAAAATGATGTTACCAATTAGAGAATTGCTTATCATTTATATCATCAACAAGTGCTATCAAATGATGAAGGTTATGATGAAAATAAGATATGTGTTACATCTTCTAATATAGGTCACACAAGCTTAAGAATGCCCTCCAAAGAGGAAATTGATAGAATGATAGCAGAAATGATTTCCCAAGTCCATAGTAGCTACAATTTGAGAAATATAATAATGAATAATGATGTAGGAAAGCCATCTAGTGTATGCATCAAAGACATTACCCATAAGATGAATGATGAAAGTAAAAAGATCAATATAGATGTGCCTAAGACCAAAGACAACAAGGTTAAGAAGTGGGAACCAAAAAATAAGGTTCAATTTCAAATGAATGAAACAACAAAACTAGTCGTGCAAGGAAAGAAGTCAGGACTCGATACTATCAAGAAAATATTGGTGCCTACTATTCAAAAGACTTCAACTCCAAGTATTCTTGTAAAACCCACTATTGTTGAACCCATTGATATGATATCCATGTTGTCCCATATAACTATAAAAATACCTTTGTCTGAACTTCTTAGAATTGAAGAACATAAAAGTAGGGCTTTATCATGGTTGGGAGGGATATGAAACAATAGTACTATTGTAGAACAAACTGTTATCCCACAAACCCCATTAGCAGTAGAGGATATTAGTATCATATTCTAGATTCCCCAAATTTTTTTAGATGATTCCTTAGTGGCCTTTATAGAAGATATTGACCAATTTTTCATTAGTCTAATCATAAAATCGAAGACCCTAAAAAATTGTATGATAGGCTCAGGGGCTTCTAACACCATAATGCCTTTCAAAGTAATAGAAGCCTTAGGGTTGAAAGTGGACACCAAGCAGGGTAGATGCAAAGGAATGGATGCTAGGGAAGTCCCAGTCATAGGCACCATAAATTCTTTACCATTCAAATTAGCTGCATATCCTAAAGTAGAGTTAACCATGTCTATCTTTGTAGTGGATATACCTCCACACTATGGAATGTTGCTCTCTAGAAAATGGAGTGCTGCTATGGGGGGAAGCTTGCAATGTGATTTGACTTATGAAACTTTTCATATTGGAGATAAAGTTTTCAAGGTGAATAGAGAGCCCAGGGTCAGTCACATTTTAGGGGAAGAAATTGATAGAGACTTCACTTGTTTCTTGGACACTGGTGTGAATGCTTTCAGAGCTGAATTGATTATTCAAGAAGTTGAGAATTTTCCTACTATAAATAAACATGAAGTTGAGTGTTGTATGAACTTACCGGTATTATGGAAATTTTTTTTTGATGGGCCAAGTTCTAAAGAGGGTGTGGGGCAGGGTTAGTTTTTGTTTCCCTTGAGAAAAATACTTTCAGATACTCATTCACCTTGAAGTTTTCTTGCACAAATAATATAGCAAAGTATGAAGCCTTGTTGCTAGGATTGAAAGTTTCTTCACATCATGGAATCAAGAAATTGAATGTCATAGGTGATTCTAAACTAGTTATCTCCCAAATAAAAGAAACCCATGCATCCAAGAATAGGAGATTGAAACAATAGAGAAATGTAGTTTGGGATCAGATAGAATCTTTTGATGCATTTGGTATCTCATGGAGAGATAGGACTCAAAATAAAATGGCAAATTTATTAGCAAATGTAGCAATCAAACCCAAGGAGATATCATTTGCAAGAATCTCTCAAATTGAGGTACAAAATAGACCTTCTATACCTAATAACATTGAGAATTGGCAAGTCTTTGAAGATGACAAAGACATTATAATTTTTTTGTTAAATGAAGACAAGTACCATGGCTAAGAAATGGATTGCAGTGATTTAATCAAAACCATAGATGGTAAGGAAACCATTTTTGGCCAGGAGATTATGTAGTTAAAAACCAACAAGATGCCTAAGGGGTTAGTGGTTTTGGAAAGTATTTTTGATAATCAAGATAGAGTCAAACCAAGAGTTAAGGACCCTAAGCCTCAAGAATTAGAAGAGATAAACCTAGGTACTGATGAAGCTCCAAAAAAGGCTTATATTGGCCAAAATCTACCCACTAAAATCAAAAAACCATTAATTGACTTGCTTACAAAGTATAGACATGTTTTTGCATGGTCATATGATGACCTTAAGGCTTATAGGGAAGATTTGTTCCAACATGTCATACCGTTAAAGGACAATGTAAAACCTTTCAGACAGAAACAACAACCAGTAAACCCTACCCTAGCTCCCAAAATGCAAGAAGAGTTAATGAAATTAAGGGATAGGGGGATTATTAAACCAATTAGACATTCCACCTAGGTTTCAAATTTGGTACATGTTAGAAAGAAAAATGGAGACATAAGATTATGTGTAGATTTTAGAAATTTGAACATTGCATCCTTGAAGGATAATTATGGATTACTAAATATGGAAGCCATGTTGTAGCAAGTAACTGCTTTTGAATTAATGTCCATGATGGATGGTTTCTCTAGGTACAATCAAGTTTTGGTAAAGGAGAATTAACAATTTAAGACAGCCTTCACAACCCCATGGGGAACATATGTATATGTAAGGATGCTATTTGGCTTGATTAACGTAGGAGCTACTTTCCAAAGAGCTATGGATGTGGCATTTCATGATTATATTGACAAATTTATGGTTGTATATCAGGATGATCTTACATCATATTCTAAGAAGGCCGAGGATCACTATAGGAATTTGGAGATTTTTTTATTATCAAAGCTCTAGAATATGGAGTATCCTTGAACACAAAGAAATGTACTTTTGGGGTGATAGAAGGCAGATTACTAGGACATATAGTGTCTAAAGATGGGGTGAAAATAGATCTTGAGTGAGTTACAGCTATTGATAAAGTCCCCAAGCCAAATAATGTCAAAGGAACTCAATCCTTCTTTGGCCAAGTTAATTTTCTTAGAAGGTTTGTTACCAATTTTGCTGAAATTAGCAGACCTATCTCAAAGATGCTCAAGAAGGGAGCCACTATAGATTGGAATGGTGAGCCTTCACAAGCATTCCAAGATATTAAAACTGCAATAAAAATGCTCCAGTTCTTAGAACTCCAAATTATACAAAGCCTATGCATATTTTTTCTTTTGCATCCATTCACACTGTAGCCGCAGTCTTGTTGCAGAAAAATGAAGAAGGATATGAACAACCCATTGCCTTTTTCAGTAAGTCACTACAGCTTGCTGCATTGAAATATGAGATAAATGAAAAATAGGCATATGCTTTAGTAAAGGCTATAAAGGCTTTTAGATGCTACCTATTAGGTGCTATTTTCATTTCCTTTGTACTTAGTGCTATGCTATAGTGAAAGATATATTTTCTCAACAGGAAGTATCAAGTAGAAGGTGTAGATGGATCAACAGAATCCAAGAATTCAATATTGAAATATAGATAACTAAGTTGGTAAGAGGTCAAGGTTTGGCTAAACTCATGGCTGAATCTAATTTGGATGCCAAATAGATAAATGTGGTAGTTGATGACCTCATATCTGGCCTATGTGACATGGATCATTGTGTTTGGTACACTAATGTTATATATTACCTGCAACACATGGAAGCTCCTCCCCATTTGCCTAAAAATGAAAAGAGGAGTACTACATTACAAGCCATCAAATACATAATTATCCAAGGTAGTTTGTGGTGGAGAAATTTTGAGGGAGTTTTGCTGAAGTGTATTGATCAAGAAAAGGCAAAAGAGGTCTTAAATGAAATGCATGCTGGAGTGTGTGGAGGACACTATATGGTCAAGACCATTGCACATAAAGTGATGAGGGCTAGATTTTGGTGGACTTCCCTTTTTAAGGATGCTCAAATTATTATTAGGAGATGTGACCCTTGTCAAAGGTTTGTTGGAAAACTGAAGTTCTCAGGTAATACTGCATTGAACCCAGTGGAGATCCAAGCACCCTTTCAAAAATGGGGTATGGATTTCATAGGAGAGGTTTCCCCCAAGTCTAGCACTGGCTATTCTTGGATTCTAGTGGCTACTGACTACTTTACAAAGTGGGTAGAAGCTATCCCCACAAGAAATGCAACAAGTAAAGTTGTCAACAATTTCCTACTGAATAATATTATTTCCAAATTTGGTTGTCCTTGGAAAATTGTAACAGACAATGTAATGTGCTTCAGGTCTGAGGAATTCATCAAATTTTATGATAAATATGGAATAACAAGATCATAATCTTCTCCTTATCATCCACAAGGAAATGGACAAGGTGAATCCAAAAATAAGAGCCTGTTAAAAGTTATTAAGCAAACCTTGGATGATAACAAGAAAGCATGGGATTCCAAGTTACAGTTAGCAATATGGGCTGATAGGGTAACTATGAAAAAAGCCATTGGTGTAGCTCCATTTGATATAGTGTATGGAATTCAAGCCAGGATGCCTTAGAACAACTTGGTAGGTTTCTATAACTACATTAAAATGTATGATGAAGATATCATTGATGATATGTAAGAAAGATTGGATGAATTAGTTGGGCTAACTGAGACTAGGAAAGAAGCATCAATCAGAAACCAAAAGTTGCAACTATAGTTTAAAGCACTCTATGATAAGAGGATAGTGAGCAAAAAATTTGAAAGTGGGGATTTGGTCCTTATGTGGAATGCCAGGATAGAAGATAAAGGAAAACATGACAAATTTGATCCTATCTGGCTAGGCCCTTATCTAATTGAAAATACTTGGGGTGAGGATTCGTATATGCTCAAAGATTTATCAGACAATATTCTTGAACTGCCAGTTCATGGACAGTTCTTGAAGAGGTATTTTTCTTGAAAAAAACTTATTTTCTCCATGGATAGTAGTCTAGGTCTCCTTGTAAATTCTATTTAATCTTTGTGTTTTCTATATAGTCCCTATATTTTTTTCTATTATGTGTTCTTGTTCTCTCTGAGTTGTTAGTTTCAGGTTTAGGTAAGTGGTCTGCTTCTCCCAAAAATTTTGAGCCCTCATTTGAATCTAGAGAATTCAATGTCCCCAGATAGAGCTATTGTTGGTTTGAATTTTTGCATAACAAAATTCTCGTGCCCAGGTATAAAAATCTAGATTGGAATCCATTGATGGTGAATTGGGCTTCTAGCTAAACCTTCCATTCATCAGCCTTTGAAAATTTTTATTCAAACCCTATGTCTCATTCCATTTAAAAAATTCCCTGGCGTGAAAGTTTTGAAAAAAAAAGTGAATATTCTTTTTCGGCCCATTTTGTGGTCTTTGTTAAGTCCCAGTGAAAGAAGTTTTACCCCACTGTCGAATCTTATTTGAATGTACGGTTGTCATATACTTGCTATGGAAAGATGCTCAAATCTTACGCCTAGCGAGGTAGTGACCATCAGATAATTGTGTCTGTGATACTGAAAAGTGAAGTCCAGTGCTGAGAATTGTGTTAACATGAATAAATTATGGCACGTGCTATGTCCCAAACTTATCAGTTTTGAAAATAAATGCACGTGAAGAAAGCTATGAATGGTGTCACTGGCATCCAAGTTTCTCCGAAAATTCACTAAGTTGCTATTGGAAAATCCATGTGACTTGTCGGTGACGACATAGTGAATGCCCAGATTTTGCAAAGAGGGCAGTGTTTTTTTAAAGTTGATTTGACCACGAAAATTCCCACGTAGTATTATAAATGTGCATGGCTACCTTCTCTGACACCAGCATTAATTGGTAGGTTTTCAATCAACATGTGTTTTGTTCTCCGTCACCAGAATTGAGAATCCATCAAAGGTTGCTATATCACTAGCTAGAATAATACCACCTTTTTAGTAGCAACATAGCGAGGGCTCGATCATTGCAAAAATGACGTTCTTTTATAACAAGGAATGATTTTGAGGATCGCAAACAATATCTTGTGTAGACTTTGCTTTTATTTTTGTGCAAGTTGTGCTTTATTTCTCAGCATCAGTTTTGATGTTTTCTAGGAGGTCATTGTATTGCTAGCTAGATAGTTGGTATTTTTACTGGTAGCGATGTAGCGACTGGTCAAAAAGTGGTGATGTAACAAAAAATCCTCAAAGGTGGTCCCCGAATGAGTGACATGATAAAAGCTGAATTGTGCAGATCAAATTACACGGTGGCATCCTACTAAGCATCTGTAAGCTGGAAAATATAGATTTGTCGCAACTTGCCATATTGCTAATCGGGTATTTAGTGTTTTTTTTGGTAGCAATGTAGCGACCTAGTTGAAAGTCATGAACGCAACAAGGCCAAGAACATGTGATGTCATTAAAAGATAGAAAAAGGGTACATATGTGTGCCAGTGTGTTGAGCCAGCTCAGCGATAGCAGTACTTGGACCCACTCCCCATGTATAAAGCATACAAAGATTTCTAATCATGAGATCAAACTAGGATCAAAGGCCATTGTTAACTCGCTATGGAAAAGTGCTTGGAAGTTATGTATAGTGAGTTAGCAAGTGATAGCCCACCACTGTTGTAGTAAATTATTGTCCACAAGATCAAGTATGGATCAATGATACTCATTAACTCGCTATGAAGAGATGTGTGAAGATTAAGTATAGCGAGTTAATGAGCGAGGGACCCACTATTGTTTCCTTAAAAAGACGTTTCAAATATCTGCCATGCGATTAATGCAAGATCACTGGTTATCATTAATTCACTATGGAAAGGTGCTTGAAAGTTATGTATAGTGAGTTAGCGAGTTGATGACATGTGTCCTTGGTCATCTGTGGGCCCATTTTGAAATGCTAGTTTTGAAGGAAAGGTATAGATGGAGGCAATTTATTGGTTTGACTGCTAGTGTGCTAATAAGAACATTGAGTCAGCCTAGCTTTCATTCCTGGATCGTAGGATTTTTCAGGGATCAACGTTGCAAATTTAAAAGGATGTGCAATGCTACTCTATTTTTCTATTCTGCGCATTTATGATGGATGAAAGCTTCAAATGTGAGAGAAACATAGTATAATATAGAAGATTTTCATTCATTCTAGTCCCACGCAAACAAAGATTTCATGTTTTTTGAACACAAGAACCTGTTGATCACATTGTGTTAAGCTTGGTAAAGACGTGAAGCGATTCCTCATCTATTCGAGAGCAACTGCAAAAGTTGAAAGAAGGATAATTCTGGCAAGTCAAGTAAGTACTCATATATAACCTTTGTGACATTCTACTTCCCATTATTACGAACAAGATGCCTCCTAAGAAAGCATTCTCTGGGAAAGTTAATTATATGGATAGGAATTTCAATTACTGGGTTAGGGATTCAATAACTACTCAAATTGGCCTTGTTTTGTTTAAAAAGTGGTTTTCAGAAAGGAAGTTGTTTGCCCCTCATGCTAATATCTAGAATTTTGATTTGGGAAAGCTAGTAGTTCCAAGTGTTTTCATGGATTATGATTTGCTAGAAGACATTGCCAAGAATTATGACCAAGCTATTAGGGTTGTGAGAAGAAATAATGGTGTGCCTCTGTTCTCAATTAGCCCTAAAGAAATTAGAGAAGTTTTTCACCTAGAACCATTGTCAGATTACCATGTGCCAATCAATTTTCTAGAATTAGAGAATGAAGACAAAGCAAAGAAAGATGTAATTGGAGGAGGTGTACTAAGGGAAAATATTGGTACTATAGGAACTCTGCCAGTAATTATTGTAGCCTCTAGAGAACCTTTCAAGAAGAATCTTTTCATTTCCTGGGCTGTAGAGATATATAGGACCTTGTGTCATGTTTTTGGTGAAGATGAGTAGGATTTCATGCCCATTAGCCTTATGTACATGATTGTTCAAATTGTTTCTTTCGGTGTACATGTTATCTTTCATTTTGCTTCCTTTTTGGCTAAAGAAATTCGCATTGGATTAGTTGGAATTGCAAAGAGCAAAGTGGAGAAAACTTTTGGCCACTATTCTCTATTAATGCATATGTTCTCTTTCAAGGGGGTGACATATTTTGGTAATGAGATGGAATTGAATAGAGAGGAAAATGGGGAAATACTGCCAGTCCAGTTGTGGAGCGCGGATATGACCTAGGATGCAAATAATGCTAGTTTTGTCAGATTTGATAGATATTTTGCTCCTCATTTGAGATGTCTCATATTAAGAGACAATCCCAAAATCCCTAAGGTATTAATGGACCTCCTCAGACCTATGGATGAACCGCATGACTTGAAAGTTTCACACAATTGGGGAGATATCATTCCTTACCCTGTTTCTACAATTTTCATAATCTATGGTTTTAAAGGGAGATCTCATGTCTTGCCTTACCAATTTCCTTTGAAGGTAGGAATGGTAGAAGTCTTGTGGCAATGAGGAGGAGTAGAAGAAGTGTTTCTACTAAAGAGGCAACTAGGGTCAATTTTCCCTACCTGCACAATGGCCCATTAATTCGTGATTACCAAAAGGGGTTGGCTCTTTTTGCATAAAATTTTGGATCAGTATATGATGGCTGTCTCCCATCCCCATTTTTATGATTCTGAGGGATTTTTCAATCAGACTTTGAGGCATAGGATTAAGCTAGGACCAGTCAAACATGATTCATATTATCTAGAGGACATTATAAGAAATGAATTCTCATTGTAGGAACAAGATACTAAAAAAGAAAAATGGAGAGTTTACTCCCAGGTCCTAGAATTCATTCATTATTTTGATCAGAAATATAGTCCTTTAGATAATGCTAATACAGAGGCTGACAGAATATATAAGGTCATGAGTAACTTCCCTGAAATAATGGAAGCCATGAATGAAAAGAAACAATTTTTTATTGATTCTTATCCTGATAAGGCCAGAGAAGTCATGAAGAGGTTGGCTTTCACTCCTTATATAGGAGTTGGTCAAATAATTGTATAGAAGAAGCCTAGTTACACTATAATTCAAAATAAAAAGGGTCTTGTAGATAAGGGCTAACAAATAATCTGATCCACTAGTACAGCCCTAGAGGAGAGACCTGATGAGCCTAGTCCCAAGAGGCAGAAGGTAATGAGAGAAGAGAGGCCTCAAGTTGAGGAATATTTTCCCACTCAATCCCCTTTGAGGATTGGAGAAGAACAACTCACAGGAGAGAAAATTGAGGAGATGGGATCACAAGGAGGTATTTTTGTTACTCAAGTAGAATTGGATGAAGATAACCCTTTAGAACCTCCCCTCCCAAGTCTAGACCTAACAATAGATGACTATAGAGGCAAGGAATTGGACCCTGTGTTAGAACAGGCAAGTCATCAATTTTGGCTGATGATAGTTTTGTGAAATCCAGGGTTTTTCAGTAGCTTGCATGGAGAGCAAACATAAATATTTTTTAGGAGAAATGTAAAAAGTTAAAAACAGAGCATGCAGAAATAGATGAAGCTTCCATCCAAAAAAAAATAAAGGAAAAAATGATGCAAGAGTTCCAGAACATTACCCCTGAAGAGGGAAGGCAAATGTTAAAGTCATCTAACATTCTATTATTACTCAATTGGGATATTGCAGATGCATTGATTTTCAATTTGGTTTCTAATAAATTGGAGTTGCAAGACCCAAATAAAGGGGATTTCCAAGGCACTACATTCATTGAAGATCAAGATGCATTAGTCAGTTGGTCATTGAGAAGATGATCTAGAGCCCCATCATCACAACCAGATGAGTCTGGATTGATGGGAAGCATAATTGTGAGAAGAGTTGCTAATACCTCACATGTGCAGGTAGCACACTAGAATGTGGATTCTTCCAAGTTTCTTTTGGCCAGTGCTAAGAATGAGGAATAGGCTATGTTTTAATTATAGAATAAGTATGAAATAGTGGTGGAGGCCTACAATAAAGTGGTAAAAAAGAGAATTGAGCTTCAGAACAAGCTATTGGGAAAGTCCACTAGGCCAAGAATAACATACCCTCGCCCCCCAATTGAACCCTTCAAATCCACTCCCCTCATAGAAATGTTAGATACACCCCAAAGGCCACAATACTACACTACTGAGGATTTTAAAGAAGAAAAGAGTAAACTGTGGGCCTTACATGTAGAATTGGAGTCCAAATATGAAGATAAACTAAGAAAAGCTCTCACATATTTAGGAGACAAAGTTGAATGGCAACTAATTCATGATCAGTTGGCCAGGGTGATCAGTATCTGGGAGGATTTGAAAGCCAATGATGAGGCTCTAAAGCCTATTGTGAATAAATGGGTAAGAAGGGAGAAAGTAGTGACATTTTTGTGTTTATCTATTATAAATAATTCTCATGATCAGATTGAAAAAACCTTTGACATTGTTTCTGATCTTGCTGATTTTGACAATAAAAGGATGCATTTAAAAAAGATAATAATATGCTACTTAAACAAATATAAGAGCCAAAATTTTAGTTTTTTTCCTCGTGCCCTAGATAAAAGTAATAATTTGAAAAATAAAGATGAATGGGCGAAAGAACTTGATGATATTTTTTGTTTAAGGATGAACAAAATTATAAATGAAACAAGGCATGCATGGTGGGCTACCACAATAGAAGAAATGGTGAAAGCCCAAATATTCTTTGATTCTTTAAAGGAAGAATTTGTTGATATTGATAATGAGGCTGAGTATATACAAAAAAGGTAGAGGGATATTTTGCAATTCAATTGTGCAAATGACACATTATTTGACAAGTGGATGGCAAAAATGGCTCCTGGTGAACAGTTTGATGAAGATGAAACTGACAGTGATGAGGTGCAAGGTGAAGAAATCCAAATCATTGACACCATCGCTACTCAGGCCCAACTAGAAGAAGAAGACAAGAATAATCAGTCACTTTCAGTTGCAGGCTCAGTACCACAAGATGCTGATACAAATAAAGAAAGGGAAAAGCTAGACATTGTTCCTAACATATAGGATAAAGATGGTGAAAACCTACAGGTGGAGGTTAATGTGCCATCATCATAACAAACCTCATGATTGGCTAATTTGGCAGTTGCATACGAAGATGAATCAGATTAATAGCCAACTCAATAACATTAGAAGATATGACAGAAGCTAACCTACCAAAAGGAATGTTTTGATTTAGATATCTTCTATTACCCACATTTTTGTCATTTTGTGATAGGTGTATGCAAATATTCCTTGTAAAGGACACTTGTCATTTTCTCTTTTCTTGAAGCTTGTTGCATCTTACACTATATAGGTGAGATTCTAGAGCTAGAGATGGGGTCCAAATTCTATTTTTTCTAAGTGATATACTTAGTCTATTTTTGGTCCCATGTTTGGAGCAAGTTTATGATGTATTTTCTCTGTTAGTTCTTGAGAATACATGAATAATAGAATGATTCCTGTGTTTCCTCCTAAGGTCATTCTAATTTTACTGTAAATGTATACAATTTTCAAAAAAAATGAATACAAATTATGAGCTGTCCCCATATCGTTTCTCTCTAAATTTTGTCTCCTTTTGATTAATTGGTTATTTTGATATTGTATGAGTAAAGGCTTGTGCAATTGAATGCAATCTAGTTAGGTTGTATATTTGTTCATCACTACTATTAGTTCAATGGATTAAGTAAAAGCTTTGATGAATTTGATAATGTTGTTGTAGTAGTGGAAAGGATTTTTTGAATGATGAATTATGATAAGAATTGCTGATAAAAAAATTTGTAAGGCAACAAATAGATCTAAAAATTTGTAGTAGACTCTGAACCCCAATGGATTAGGTACTGGTCAAATTGATTCAGCTGGAAGAGAAATGTGTCATAAATGGTTTTTAGATGCAAAATTATAATCAATTTTACTTTTATTTTCTAAAGATTTTCAAAGTTGGTCTATACCTTTTTGCATGGAATGTTTTAGCTTCAGTTAGCCACTATTTCTTAGAACACCTACAGATCTATAGAAGAATTTTGGCCATATCTGTTATATGGGATGTGTTTAGTAGATTGTCATGAATTATGCATGTATTTGAGGATTTGAGGTGAGAATCAAAATGAAACTAGAATAATCCTCATATAGTGTTTCCCAGTCTTGAATCATCCTTGGGTATACCCACACTAGTTTTGCAGAGCCTGAAGAGTAGAAAACCACCCTTGGTTTTGTTGAAGTTGGTCCCAAATTGTTTGCACATACTATTGTTAATAAGAATTGGCTAGTCTTTAGATTGTGTGAGTAATGTCATCTTGGTATTGAGCATTTTGTTGCTTAGTAGTTTTAAAACACCAACATAACCTATTGTTAATATACAAACTATTTGGTATTCAGATATATATAAGTGACTCAAGTTTCTCAAATTTCCCCATTCACTACTTATAATGTAAGGATTTAGTTGCATTTCAAAAAATTAAACTTCCAATTGTTAGGTATTGGCATATTGAGCATCTATAGCACTTACAGGTCCATTTGTAGAGAAAAATCACAAAAATGGTCAAATACGTAATTATTGTGTTTCCTGATAGTGATTGCTACTTGGTGATGTATGGCTCTACATTCCATGAATGCTTGGACCATAAATATAAAAGTTTGACTATTGGGAGTGTCATCATCATTGTTTAATTTTGGTTTTGAAAATGCCATATTTATGACTTGTTTTTATTGTGTTCCAAAGACAATTTTTTAGTTTTTTTTATCAATCTTCAATATTTTAAATCATAGCTTGTTGTCAAGAAGGAACCAACAAGGTATCATTATCTACATATGATGCAATACAATTTTCCTTAGCATCTAAATTATTAGATGTTAAACAATTCAATAGGTACTTCAATTGGTTTTTATAAAGTTGGATTAGATTCACATATTTAACTTATTTGACCTTTTTTCTCCTGATATTTTACTGTAACCTAAAAACTATGCTTATAATTTAGCATTTGAAATTTTCTATATGGTACAACATAGAATTTTCTTAGAGGAAGGTCTTAGAACTATAATAATTTATTGTAGGCTTGGAATTCCTTGTTCTCATCTGTACACTACACCTTTTCAACACATACTTGCAAGAGATAGAAATAAAGTAAAATGAAGAAATGTTAACATTGTAATGAGTAGATCTACTCAATAATAATGGTTTGTTTAATAGGAAACATATTATGTTTTGTCGCATATGCACTTATAATTGTGCATGAATAATAATAATCAAAACTGATGGGTGAGGTCATAATTCACACTTCATAGATGTTTTCTATTGAAAAAAAAGGCTTACTATTCCCCAATGTTGACATCATTTGGTGAATTAAAACACCAAGGATGACTTTCTTTATGGCTATATGTCACATTCAAGTGGCAACATGGGTACTCTGGTTAGCATCAGCCACAAACATATTATTCTAAAATGCAGCTATCTAATGATCTAGATATTGGTCCAAGCACTAACTCCAAAAAATAGTTCCATGGAAAAATACTGTAGAGGTAACATTTTTTTATGACATCCAAGACTGAAAATAGCATCTTGAGGACCAAATGGCCAAATTCAAACCATTACAATATGATAGAAAGGTTTTTACTTTGACTTTATTGACAAAAATTGCATAGATATGTCATAGATGTCCTGGTGAACTCAAACTTCTATCCTAGAATTAGTATCATACATGTTCACATCTATATCCTATGCATTTTTTTGTAGAGAATTAGTCTCATCAAAATAATATAAACAACTATTATAGTTCAGAATAAATACTAGTCAAAAAGCATTATTAATTTATTTATTCTAACAACTAAATAGGAAAGAAAATTCAAACCTACTTTAGCAAAATCATTTGTCTAGGCAATCATAGAAGAACTCTTTGAAGCATCATTATTTATATATATACAAACAAAATCAGAAACATGGCCTAACCAATTAATTTAGAATGTTGCAATCTTAAGAAAAGAATGGATGCAAACTATAAACATGGGAAAAATGCCAAAAAATGAAAAGGCCATATTGTATACATAAACAAGAAAGCACTTACAGGAGGAGTTCTTGTCATACACTACGCTAGCACATAACTAGTAGCATAGATAGCTCCATGACTATCTTCAAATCTACAAAATAGAATAAACCACTACTAATACTAAAGGCCACCTTTCAGAAGATCAATAGTATTCAATTCTAAATAACAAGGAGAAACAACAGATATCCTACAAAAGAAACATACACAAACCTTATTATATTCACATTAGGATTCAATTGCATAGGTTCTGAGTCAAATCATTGTAGTAGACCATTCATTCTCATCCCATGAGATATGGTCCAACTAAATGACTTGTACTTCAGTGAGAATGAATGAACTACCACTAATAAAACATAGGTCTAAGGAGTTTTCCTCAAAAAGCTATGCCATTGAATCTTGATTTCAATATTAGAATTTGAGACACAATAAAGAATACTCCTTATAAGTTCAAAAACCTTCCTTTGTTAGAAACTTTAAACTTAGAACAAAATTCTTGAATCATAATAGATGATGAAGAAGAAAATAAGGCTAAGCATGTGATCCCCACTAAACGAGCTATAGACTCATGAGTGTCCATGTCTATGTGACCTATATATTGTTTCAACCATGGAAGGCATTCAACATATCTTGATGCAAGTATCTTCACCTCAAGAAAAAAATAACAGCTCAAATGTGATAGCAACTTCATTTAATTTTACATTCATATATTCAGAGATCAAAATAGTAAAACAATAGTGTTCACAATAGTTGGAGAATGGTTTTGGAGGGTTAAGTTGGACATTGTGAGGAAATGTGTGCAACTTATCACTTAAACATGTTGAGTGTTGTGGAAAAGAGAGTTGGGGATTGTATAATGTAGAATTTTGAAAAATCATTTCACCACTTAGAATGGGAAATATATCAAGGCTAGGTGTTTTGGACCCAAAGGAAATGGTGCTTCTCCCTATGGAGCATCTAGGGACAAATTGAGAAGTTGTGGAGAGTATAAGAAGTGGAAGTGGAAAAGTGATAATTACGTTGCAACATTCTCTAAAAGTATTGTACTTGAATCACTGCTATTAACATGAATGGGAAGTATTGTTAAGCCAATTGATTCAAGTAACATTAAATCAATTACAGACTTTGAATTGATTCATTGCTATTAACATTACTTGAATCACTACTGTTAACATGGATGGGAAGTATTGTTAAGCCAATTGATTCAAGTAATATGGAAAAGTGACAATAACCTGCTTGGATTGAGTACTCATTTCCCTAATAAGATCTAGCCTGTAGGAGACATAGAACTTAAGAAAACCTTAAATCTTCTTCTAACTTGTAATAAGAACAAAAACCAATAACATGACCACGATAAATATATAGCATTTCACAATATTTGAAATAATTAGGACTCAATGCATGTATAATTACCTGACAATCAATATTTGCTAACTCAAATAGCTAAGAAGATATCATGAAAGTGACTATTTCCTTTCCATCAAACAAGCTAAAACAAATTGAAACTATCTAAATAATAATATCAGATTTCCACAATCCATTGAAGATTATGAAGTTTTCTTGTGGATTCAATTGTGTGTATTTTTTAGCATCCTAACTATCTAAAAATACACACAATTGAATCCACAAGAAAACTTCATAACAATCTAAATAATTAAAGGTTAAACAATTAATTGGAATCATCAACTTTAGTTGCCATTGTTTAGTTGGAACAAGCTCACTATTCAGATAATTGTGATTTCTTTTTCAATCCTCTTTTTATTTATTTTTTAATCCTCTCTTTATTTTATTTTTGTGACATTTCTGAAGTCCAATCTGAAAAGCATCCAAGTGCTACTACAATTTAAGTTTTTCAACATAAAGAAATCAATCAATAAGATGCACTAAATTTATGGTAAAATCTCCAAGGCTCTATTGTTTATTCTTCCTTTCTACTAGCTACAGATTGTTTTGCCATAATTATTCCCGATTTGGCCTAGAATAGCATGCTTAATAGATTCTATTTTTTGAGAATGTTATACTCTAACACTGCTTAGTTCTTGCATCAAATAAAAACCCATAAATGGTGGTAGCCACTTTATATATATTAAATATAGTTATTGTTAAACCAATTTCTTCTCCAAAGCGCATGTAACAACTTCAATCTATTAATATTCAGAAATAAAAAATGTTATTCAACACCTAATTTTTACAAATCTTGCTAATCCCTATTGGATACAATTGTCTAATTGTGTGTTGACTTTGATGTCACACAAATTTCATATATGTTGTCAGTTAGTGCTTACCAAGCTCACTTGGTCAGCAAGATAGTTTTCCTTGTCTACCAAGCATTCCTGAAGTTTACTCTGTGAAGACAATGTCTACCAAGCTCACTCAGGTGTCGAAGGGAATTATGGCAGAAAACAATGTTAACCAAGTTCAAATGGTTAACAATGGAATGTTGGATAGAGTTAATGCTAACTGAGTTCACTCAGTTACCAAAGGATTTTTTCAAGTTCGTAGTGTTAACTAAGCTTCTATTGGTTAACAAAAGAAATCATCTCAGAACTAGTGTTTACCAAGCAAGGTTGGCTAATAAAAGATTTTGTTATTTTGGCATGACAAGATTAATTATTTTAAGTATTGGTTCTAGCTAACTATGGTAATGATTAGTGGTCATTCTAATTTGTATTGATCCAACTTGAAAATATGGATGATATAAATATAAGGTCAAGTTGTGATTTTCAAGTGTGTGCAAGTGTGTTGATTGAATTAAGAAGGAAAGAGTGAGAGCGAACTTGAAGGATAACCATATATCCTTATGGAGCTAAAAAGTAATATTTGATCAGGAAGCTTCAAATTTTAAGTAGAATGATGATCTAGATTCAGTAATTCAGTTGCATCACAATTAGGTCATTTCATTGTTACTATCTAACCATTGTAGTAGTGATCTAAAATCTCTTAATAGAATTGGTTTAATAGCCAATTGTAAATCCTCTAAAAAGGTGATAGTTCCATTGAATTTTTTTAAGACCTCTCACATAGCCACTCCTAACAGGGTGATTAAATCCTCTAACAAGGTCACACCTAATAGTGTATTTTGTAACCTTTAATTGGGTTGGCTCCTAATAGGGCTCACTTCAGAAGAGTAAAATATAGTAACTAGTTACATTGATGATTTTTCCCATATTGGGTTTCCACGTTAAATCTGGTGTCTCATGTGTTCATTGCATTTCTCTCATGTTTGCAAGTTATTACTGTTAATGTTAGATCTACTAAAGTAATACATACTCTGACATTTATTGAGTTACAACAATTTTTGTATGTTTACTGTGCTATAGTAGTAATCAGTTTTATCAGTTTACTTTTGTTGACATCTAAGGGATCTAAGATTTTATTTTTGTGGTAATTGATTCACCCCCCCTCTCCGTTACTCCTTCTATATTTCTAACAATTGGTATCAGAGCTTTTGGTGCTTGCAGGAAGGTTTCAAGAACCTAAGCTAAAGATCAAGATGTCTTATAAGAGAGAGATTCCAAGGCTTAATAGAGATAACTTTTTAGCATTGTAGGGACTCATGAGGCTTCATCTGGCTACCATAAGTGATTTAGATTGCAAATATCTTAATGTAGAATAAAAAACTCCCACTGGTACATTATCTGTTGAAGATCTTGTTGAGAAAAGAACCATAACATCATGATGATTGACATTGCATTTTCTCTTAGCTATGAAGAATTTGATGAGGTCAAAGATTGTAAAACTGCTTTTGAAATATGGAACAAACTCAAGGACATCTATGATGGTGATGAAAATGTAAGGAGATCCAAAGAGGAAAGCCAAAGCCGTATAGGAAAATTTGATCAGATGAGAATGAGAGAAGATGAAAATGTTGTCAAATATGTGGAAAGAATCAAAGCCAGTATCATCGCAATTAGAGAATCTGGAGGAGAGATCAAAGAAGAAACCATTGTAAGTAAAATTTTCAGAACTTTTCTTCCCATCTATGCAATTAGAGTATCTACTATTCAAGAAGTGAGATGCGATTCAAATAACAAGATAGGTTTGGATGCCCTAGTAGGAAGATTGATAGTGTTTGAGCTAGAAAACTTTGACAATTATGTTCCAGCTTGCAAAAATATTGAATTTGCATTTGAGGCCAAAATTTCACTCAAAGAAAATGCCAAGAAGATAAAGGAAAATCAGTCTAATAGTGAAGAAGAAATTGAGGAAATCTCAGATAGTGATCTTGAATTTGTTGAAGCTTTACTTGCAAAGAAACATTCTAGAAGTAGAGGAAAATATAAAGGTAAAGTTCCCCTAATTGTTTTTTATGTGAAAAAATTGGTCATATTGCTACCAAGTGCCCAAAGAAAGAGAGAAAGGATGAGAAGAAGAGTCACAAGTACAAAGGAAAAAAGGATTTCAAAAATCACAAATCATTCAAGGAAAAAGGTAAGAAAAATTGCTTTATGGCTAATGATTCTAATAATAGTGAGGATGAAATAGTATACATTTCTATGAAAGATGAATATGATGATGAAGGAGATAAGATGACACTTATCTCTCATGTTAGTAAAAATTATATATGGATCATACATAGTGGATGTTCACACCATATGATTGGAGATAAAACAAAGTTTGAACATTTTGAACATTATGATTGAGGTAGTGTACGATTTGGAAATAATGAACCTTGTTGCATCAAAGGAAAAGGGGGTATCTCATTAACCAATGAACTTGTATGTGACACTGCTTATTGGGTTGAAAGACTAAAACATAATCTGCTGAGTGTGGCACAGTTAATCGAAATTGGATTCAAGGTAGAATTCATGCATGGCAAGGCTAGACTACGGGATGAAAAATGGAATTTGATTAGACTAGGGAAACAAACAAAAGGTAACCTATTTTATCTTGATCTTGGTGATTGCTCATGTCTTATTGTTCAAGTAGAAGAAAGTTGGTTATGGCACAGAAGGTTATGTGATGTGAACTTTGATAACATAGTGAAAATAAGAAAATCCAAGAAAGTAAGAGGTATTCCTAGCTTGAAGAAACCAGATGTTGGTTTATGCAAGAACTGTCAAATTGGCGAAATGGGAAAGACTAGTTTTAAAAGAAAAAACTATCAATTGGAAGATATCTTGGAAATTGTGAATATTGACTTATGTGGACCTATTGGAGTAGAAATCTATAGTGGAGAAAAATTCTTTATTCTTTTTGTTGATGACTACTCTATAATGATGACTTTTATATATCTAAGAGAAAAGTTAGAAGCATTTGAGAAATTCAAAAAGTATTTGGAAATAGTAGAGAAGGAAACAAGGAAAAGCTTGAAATAATTAAGATTAGATAGAGGTGGTGAATTCATCTCCAATGAATTCAATAAATTTTGCATTGAAAGAGGAATTAAAAGATAGGTATCAGCCCTTGGTACTCCCAAGTAGAATGGAATAGCTAAAAGAAGAAACAGAACCATCATGGATTGTGCAAGGACTTTGATGAATGAAAACAATGTTGCTATCAAATACTGGAAGAAAGCTATCAGCATTGCAGTCCATACTTTGAATTGAGTTCAATTGAGAAGGATTCAAACAAGACTCCCTATGAACTATGGTATGGCTATAAACCCAATGTAAGTTACCTAAAAGTATTTGGAAGCAAATGTTATATCTTGAAAGATTCTAGAAAAGGAAATTTTTATGTAAAAGGTGATGAAGATATATTACTAGGATACTCCTGCAAAAGAAAAGAATATAAATGTTTGAATTTTCCTACTCACAAAATCATAGAAAGTGCACATGTGAGAATTGATGAGTTTGTAGAAAAGGTAGAAGAAGAAAGCAAGAAAGAACCAAAAGAATAAAAAAGATTTGTCTACTTTGAATCTAATACATTGCCAGGCATATTTAATAATGAAACTTCATCTCCCAAACCCACTACAGTTACCAAGTTGCAGGAAGTTCAAACTGAGTCAAAGGGAGTTGAGTTACAGTTTGAAGCTATTGAGTTAACAGCTACCAAGTCTGAAGGACTTGAGCCACAAATTGAACAACCCAAGTCTCAAGTTGAAATTCAAATGGAAGATAATGTAATTCATTGTAAAGGAAATGAACCTGTATTGGCGAAGTATGTAAAAAGGCATCATACACCTAATCAAATTATTGGAGATAAACTAGAAGGTTTTGTTGATCCAGACAAAAGGGATATGGTCTGCAAATTACACAAAGCATTGTGTGGTCTAAAATAAGCTCCTAGAGCATGGTATGAAAGGTTACATAACTACCTTATACAGATTGATTTTCAAAGCACTAATGATAATAGTAGTTTGTATATCAAGGAAGGACCATATAACAAGATTGTATTGGTAGAGATATTTGTGGATGATACTCTATTTATAGGGAATGATGATCTATGCAAAGAATTTTTAGAACAAATGAACAAAGAGTTTGAAATGTCCATGTTTAGTGAGATAAAATTCTTTGTTGGATTACAAATATAGTAGAACAAGAATAGTATCTACATTACTCAATCTAAGTATATCAAGGAGAAACTCAAGAAGTTTGGAATGGAAGATTCAAAACCAGTTGGAAACCCCATGTGTACTAGACAAAAGCTTACAAAAGATAATGACTCTAAAGAGGTAGATCAGACCTTATATAGATCAATGATTGGGAAATTATAGTATGTAGTTCATACAAGACTTGACATTGCCTTAGTAGTTCGAATAGTGGCAAGATTCTCAACAAAACCTAGAGAAGATCACATGATGGCAATCAAAAGAATCTTGAGATATTTGAAAGGCATTGAAGACTATGGTTTATGGTACAAAATTAGAACAAACTTAGACCTAAAGGTATTCACTGATGCTGATTGGGTAGGAAATCTTGATGACAGAAAAAACATAAGTGGTGGAGCATTCTTTCTTGGTAAAAGGTTGGTATTATGGACAAGCAAGAAGCAAAAATACACATCCCAATTTATGGTAGAAGCTTAATATGTTGCAGCAACAATGAATTGTTCTAACATTGTTCGGTTTAAACAATTGTTGGAAGTTATGAAGGTTGAGATCAAAGAAACGATTGTCATGTTTTGTGATAACACTAGCACAATTAACATATCAAAGTACCTAGTGATGCATTCCAAAACTAAGCACATTCCTATAAAATATCATTTTGTCAAAGAATTGGTGTAGGACAAAGATATTAGATTGGAATATGTTCATACAAAAGAATAGCTTGCAAACATATTCACCAAGCCATTACCTAAGGATGCATTCCCGTATCTAAGAGGTAAGTTAGGGGTCATTCCCCTATCTGAAGCTCACTAAATGAAGTTTTAGTGAGGTATCAACAGGAACCAAGTTGAAGATCAATTGGGTTGATGTAGCATAGTCAAGAGAATATTGCATATGAATTATACTCAAGGTACATTGATACTAATTTGGTATGTGTTATCTTTGGCATGTGTTGTTAAAGAGGGAGAAGATTACTCTCATATCTTTCTAAAATTTGTTTTTGTCATTTCAAGAGGGAGAAGTTATGTAATTCCTTCATAGAGGGAGATTACTCCATGAAAGAGGAAGTTTTCTTGTGAAAAATCTAAGAGGGAGAAATTTGTTTTCAGAGAAAGTATTGTTCTCAAATTCCATTGTGCTATGACATGTTGTGTTGCCATCAATGCCAAAGAGGGAGATTGTTGCATATAATTGTCTAATTGTGTGTTATTTTTGATGTCACACAAATGTCATATCAGTTGCCAGTTAGTGCTTACTGATCTCACTTGGTCAACAAGATAGTTTTCCTTGTCTATAGAGTGTTCTTGAAGTTTACTCTGTAAAGACAATGTCTACCGAGGTCACCCAAACATCGAAGGAAATCATGGCAAAAAATATTGTTAATTGAGTTCACATGGTTAACAAAGGAAAGTTGGACAGAGTTAGTGCTTGTTGGAATTATAATATATTTGTCATTAGTGCAAACACTTATTCAATTCTGAATTCTTATCTACCTCATCACTTAGTCTACAGTGTATACTGAGCATTCAATGGTTACCTTATAAGTTCAGCAAGTAAATAGTTCTCACCAAGCATTTCAGAGGATACCAAGTGAATGAGAAGTTCAGTAGTGTTTACTGAGTGAAAAAGGTAAACAAAGGACTCAGTGTTTACCGAGTGAAAAAGGTAAATGAAAGACTCAGTGTTTACTGAGTGGAAAAGGTAAATGAAGGACTCAGTGTTTACCCAGTGAAAAAGGTAAATGAAGGACTCAGTGTTTACTGAGTGAAAAAGGTAAATGAAGGACTCGATGTTTACTGAGTAAAGAAAGGTAAACAAATAAGTTAGTTTCTACCGAGTGACACTATATCTACCGAGTCACCAATGGTTACTGAGTTCCAAGCAATGTTGTGTGGCTAGTATGCATCGAGACTCTACTCCTACTGAGTGCATGATGATGCCAAGTATCAGAAGGTCACCGAGTCAGTTCAGTGAACCCAAGTTATTTACTATTGGGCCAACTTAGTAATGTTTTCTTCACTTGTGTTTTGGCCGACCTTGCAATTGTAAATATTGGAAAGGTATATATGTAATGTATGATATCATTTGTAGTATGGTGTGTATGAAAATATAAAGAAAGTGATGTTCGCATGTAATGAAGGTATTGCTATATTTTGAGAAAAGTGAAAGTGAATCAGCAGCAGAGTAAAATACAACAAGTCAACATAGGAGCAGAAAAGTTATATCTATCACATCAGGTGATCAATGCAAAAAAGATCTTATTAGCAAATAGTTGTAAGTAGATCCACTACTTCATCCTAACAGGTGAACCAGTTTATAAATCCTTTAATAGGGTAGATTTAACAATCTTTTTGTAAATCTCCTAATAGAGTGCATACTTTACTGTATGTTTGTAAATCCTCTAACAAGGTGGATCTAGCAGTCCTACTTGCTCCTAATAGGCCAGATCACTAGAAGTGATCATTGTAAGCCTTAACAGGCCAACTTTATGCTGTAGTATTAAAGTTTTGTGGGCATCATCCCCACCCCAATTTTACTTTCTATTTGGAAGGTTTTTGGGTCACCAAATCTCTCTGTACATGTGTAATGAATGTTTGATCTTCCATTTCTGCAGTAGATTAGATGAATGAATGATGAATGGTTAAAATGCTGAATTGTTTAAAAAATTTATAAGTTACTGATTCACCCCTCCCCTCTCAGTAACCTATCTTATCCTAAATATTTCCAATAGTGCTAATCGAGCTCACTCAGTTACCAAAGGATTTTTGCAAGTTCGTAGTGTTAATTGAGCTTTTGTTGGTTAACACAAGAAATTATCTCAGAACCAATGTTTACCAAGAAAGATCGACTAATAAAAGATTTTTTTTTTTTGGCATGAGAAGCTTAATTATTTTAAGTATTGGTTCTAGCCAACTATGGTAACGATTAGTGGTCATTCTAATTTCTATTGAGCCAACTTGACAATCTAGATGATATAAACATTAGGTCAAGTTGTGATTTTCAAGTGTGTGCAAGTGTGTTGATTTAATTAAGAAGGAAAGAGTGAGAGGGAACTTGAAGGATAAGAAGATATCCTTGGGGAGAAAAAAAGTAATATTCAATTAGGAAGGATCAAATTTTAAGCAGAACAAAGATCTAGATTTAGCAATTCAGTTGCATCACAATCAGGTCATTTCATTGTTACTGTCTAACTATTGTAGTAGTGGTCTAAAATCTCTTAACAGAGTTGGTTAAAAAACCAATTGTAAATCCTCTAACAAGGTGATAGTTCCATTGAATTGTTTTAAGACCTCTCACAAGGCCACTCCTAATAGGGTGATTAAATCCCCTAACAAGGTCACACCTAACAATGTGTTTTGTAACCTTTAACCGGGTTGGCTCCTAATAGGGCTCACTTCAGAAGAGTGAAGAATAGTAACTAGTTACACTGGTGGTTTTTCCCATATTGGGTTTCCACATTAAATCTGATGTCTCATGTGTTCATTTATTTTCTCTCATGTTTCCAAGTTATTACTGTTAATGTTAGATCTACTAAAGTAATACATACTCTACATTTACCGAGTTACAACAATTTCTATATGTTTATAGAGCTATAACAGTAATTAGTTTTATTAGTTTAATTTTGTTGACATCTAAGGGATTTAGGATTTATTTTTGTCACTCCTATATTTCAAACAATGCCAACATGCAACATTCAAAGTTATTGCTTACAAACATAATTTGTAGTCAATTGTTGATGCTTTAAGAGCCATAATACCTCAATTGCATATATGTAAAAAGTAGGTAATAGGAATCTTTTCAAGCTACAAGGTTGAACAGTTCTTGTGTGCACTGAATTTTATTTTACTTTCACATTAAAATCATTCATCCACTTGAGTTGACTATTAGGGAAGCAATCAAGATCCTACATCATACTTTCAAATTTAATTAAAGCATGTAAGACAAATATCTTGGTGCCAAAAAAAAAAAAAAACAATCTTGAAAAAAAAGCTACAAAGAGATCTTATGTGGAATGCAATGAATGTAGCTTGTGCACAAAATAATTGTTGAAATAGTTTTAGACATTTTCAGCTAAAAGCCATTGGTAGGTATGATGCCAATCCATACAACCTCTACCAACTGCTTTCCTGCTAGACCAAAATGACAGTATATTCATGCATGCAAATGTGAAATGATAGATAATGGCCATGAAAAATTTGACCAAATTCTCAAAGAGATATTATCTAAAGGAATGAAATGAAACAAGTGCATATCATGCATGAAATGGTATTTGCAAGGGAGCTTTGAAAGTTCTTGAATTAATGCCCACAATGGTTATTGTGGGAACACTTAATGGTAAAAACCTTATGATGGTTGTATGGAAATGTTTTCTTTATGCCCATAGATCATATACAAATTGAATCAGTATAGAAAAATGAAGACAATATGGTAATCTTAGACATTTATCCAAGTCATTTTGGTAAAAAGTTGGCAGTTACCTTTGGATTCTTAAACATGATTGCATGAAACAACTATAACCTCTGAGCATCTTTTGAGCTCCATTATACATGAAAGCATAGCATAAGGGGAGATATTTTCAAATGTTGTAAATGCAAATACTATGGTAGGTAGTGTGAAAAATGTGGAATCAAAGACAATGCACTTGAATTGTTTGACTAAATGCTCAAGGGAGATGTCATCATACTCAATGCCATGATGGCACAATCTACACATGAAAGATTTGGCAAAAAATTAGTTTAAAAAATTTATGCAAACTATGAGTGTATATAGTGCATGTGAATTTCTAATTATTGATGGACTACTTTGAAGGTTCTTCTCAGATATTAACATTGGAAAACTCATGTAGATATGCCTACAAACTATAGAATCGTAAAAAATCACATTTAGTTGTCAGATAGAATATCTTTAGGCATGTCACCTCAAGATATGAAAGAAGATAATTCATGATATGCATTAAATTGACATTAACAAGGAATTTTTCAATGCCTATGAAGCTTTGAAGACAGAGTATATGCATGATAGGAAAGAATTTAATTGGAAGTGCAATAGAGTACTGTCGTAAACATAAATAGGTACAACATGTGGATCATAGATTGCACATTAAATGTTTGATAGAATGTCCCAAAGAAACATATTTACATGGCATGCTATATATCAAAATATACACAAAATGAATTAGTTTAAAAGGCTTTCAAACATTCCAAGCAATGCAAATGGACACATTTTCTCTATACACAATGCTACACAAATATGGGAGTGTTTAGAAAACCAATATCATCCATTGAAGTACAAAGAATCAAAGATTTTTCATAATGCACTAAAGAGATGTTGTCTCAATAGAGTTTGTATAAGCTCAAAAAGTTGATAAAATTGTTCACAAAATTGATGCTCTCTCACATATTGATAGATCAAGCAATTGGTATAAGTGGCTAGTCTTTTTGTGGTTATCATTGAGAAGATACTTGGCAAGTGAAGTTGAAGTCCATGAAAATTGAACACCAAGCTATACCACTAACTATCATCTCTACACATGTTGAAAAGAAGGTACCAGCGGTAGAGATCGTGTTCCACTCTAGCAATCGAAATCAAATGAGAAAAGTTTAGTCTATCAAGAGTTGGCAAAGTTTGAAGCATTTTTTTCATTTGTATCATAGCCCATTGCTAAGTATCCCAATAAATGCACAAGAAAAATTCTATAGAGAAGGGCTAATAGTGTTTGGGAGAGCATTCCAATTGCATCATACCCACTATTACTTCTTCAGTAAGAACTAAACAGTTCACAGAAACTAAGGAGGGAGGTTGTTAGACATTTTGAGGGCATCAATCCATCTATTTATGTTAAATTTAAGACCTTGGTCAATAGATTTTGCACACAAAAATTGGGTGGCTGGGCCTTGGGAATAAAACCTAAAAGAAAACTACTAGCAGTAGCTAGTTACATTGTCACACAATTCCTCATAGTATTGATAAAACTAGGAAATGTTATTGAAAACAATAGGTGAAGTTTGGAAATACCGAGATGTGAGTGAAATGGGATCATCTTGCCATGATTTGATTAAGAGGAGGTCTCATCATGGCAATCCCTCACTGTTGCCTCTGCTCATTCCCAATCCAACCTACATGACACACCAAAACACAAATCAATTGAAAAATTCCAAAGCTTAAGATCTAAAAGTACAGATGTATGCATCCTATGATGCTCTCTCTATTGCTAGTGGCTCGAAACAATGCTCCACTAGTTAGTCAACATCATTTGGATGGAAACTATATCTTCTTGGGTGAACCCCTACTACATGCAGGGTGGCATAGAATAGAAAACCAATTGATTGCTACGAATGAAACTCTCGCTACAATTCAATGGGTGCTGCCCAACTCTATGATGGAAAAAGCTTATTAATTGAGGGCCCTACTAGGTGTGATTGAGAAGAATTTTGTATGAAGCTATCTTAGTAAACAAATTCATAGGTGTTTAACCTATCAGGTTTTAGCCTACTTTGGTAACCAAGAAAAGGTGTAAGATCTAAGAGTCTTGACCATCTAGAAGATATAACTGTTTGAGAGTTTGGACCATCTAGAAGATATAGCTGCAAGAGCCTTGGAAGAGAAGAAGAACCTAAAACAATGGAATTCCTCTAGCTCTAGGCCTAGGTCTAGGGAGTTCCACTCAGTGTATCCCGACTGATCTACGCCAAGTGAAAATGGGAAAAGTTATAGGAAATTTTTTCAAAATTACCCAATGCATGAATGAAGCCCCAATTTTGCTAAGACTTAATGTTTTATGAAAAAACTCAAACAGATTCGATGCCTAAATTTATTTATTGATTTATGTCTATTTCAACACTAGAAAATTAGCATCTAAATTTTGATTTTCAATCAAGAAACATATTTGACACTACACATTTGAAAAAATTCAATTTGGTATACATGTGCATTAGAGATTAAAATTCAGCCCACATAATTTCTTGATATTGATCTTAACCTATAGCCCTTGAATCATGAGCTAGATACCTTCCATTTGCTAAGAGTTTGCAGCAATTAATCTCTAATCAGATAAAATTGGCAAATACAAAATGACAATCTTCTCATTATAATTTCTCCATTCCAATTTATGTATAGAGTCCCAATTCATGTTAGAGAGCCAAAACCAAAAACCATGGACACACCTAGAGAACTATTTGGTAATGAATAATATGTAGTAAACAAGAAACACATGATTTCTCATTCATCATAATACAAAAAAAGAGTGCACCAAACTAGCAAATGAAAGAATGTGCCTCTAGGAAATTCATTAAAACCCACTAAAAGAGTAAAGATGCTTTCAAAATTTCCCTAGCTAAGACATTACATAATTCATTTCACATTTAAGAAGCATAATATTATCAATATTTTTTGGGGCAAGATTCAAATCACATTAAATAGAAAATATTTATTCACAAAATCCAAACATGATACTAACCTCTAGAATTTGTCACCAATTCCTTCCTGACAATTGCATAAAGTTTGAGAATATATCAAGATACAAGTAGCCCCAAAATAGATTGTCGAGACAAATCAGACAAAAAAAATGATTAATGAATGAAATAAATTTATGGTTGTCAGTGGTTTTGAAATGAATAAGACCTCCCAAGTAGATAATAGTTAAAACAACTTTAGCTAACCAACCCTATTTTTTCCTTTAACTCCCAAGTAGTCTTTTGAATACATATCTAAATATCTAAGTTACCATATAACTTTATAAAACTCATACATACCATTGATGAGAATTATGTCATCAATGCCCTTGGCCTTCAACTCCTTGACCTTCTCAATAAACCTAGGGACATGCTTCAGGCTACAACAACAAAATTGAATTTTAAACAAAACATTTTAATGAGAAAAATGTGAGAAACAAACCCTAATTAATACTTCCAACAAAATTTAGTAATGGAAGTACCTGCAAGTAGGAGTGAAGGTGCTGGGAATGCCAAAGAGAATGGCCTTTTCACCAGCTACAAGAGAGTGAACAAACACTACAGATTACCCTCTTCATTGAAGTAAGCGAGGGTTCCATCGAGAGTCTTATCACCAATAGCAATTAGAGCCATTGCAAGATTCAATCTCTTCGACGACATAATATAATTCACACACTTTTTTCTTTTTTTGTTATGACCAAAGTTGGACAAAATTTTGACCAACTTGGGAAAACTTAAGTCAATTTTGACCAACACAGGGATTAAAACAAAAAAAAAAAGATGGAATCATAGCTTTGGTCAAAAAAATTGGTAGAAAAACAAGTGCAAATGTACTAGTGTAGCTATCTGGTGCATATCCATTTCATTGGTGCTTCACTATTCAAATATCACATGCAAATTTTGGCATAGGGTGTTCACCACTTTGAGATGAGATTTCCTTTCTTTTGTGATTAATCACATGTAGGAAAATATATAGCATGGTCTATGAGATACATGATTATTCAAAAACACATCTAATGATACCTTGAATACATTGTCAATTACTACACTCCTTCCTCAAGTTGTATGGACACATTGGTGACTACTATTGGTTTTCACTCCATAGTCATGCATTTGGTAATGAAGGTGTGTTACTTGAAAATTTACATTTTCCTACAATGGATATTTCACAAGTTTCACAAGAATAGGGTTTCATATCTTTAGGAGATGTCTTCTTATTCTGTCAGCATCAAGAAATATGAGAATCATTATCCTTGTGAGTAATACTCTTACCCAAGTGCCCCAATATGTTTTGAAGCTCTCTAGTTAGTTTTTAGATTCAATGGTTAGAGATACATAGATAAAAAATGTTTTTAGTGTAATGGTTTGTGGGTGCAATTCTAATAAGGTTATTCTTGATGATCATTTCAAATTCCTTGTGCAATCAAGTCTCAACAGTGCCTTCTACATGGTCATGGTCAAAAATCAAGCTTTGGATGGTATCATTTTTCATCATCCATGTTAGGATTTCATTTTTTTGGTCATTCTATGTAGATATTGAAAAAAAAAAATACAAATAAAAAAAAAGAGAAAAAGAAAAGAAAAAAGAAAAAAAAACAATAAAAGATCCAACAATGAAAACTTTCAAGCATTGTTGGCCAGTTCATATCTAAAAAATAGTTTTTGGTGGATGTTAACTACAAAATAAATTCGTAGTGGTGAAAACTATTTTTACATTTCCATTAAGTGGTAAGTGATTAAAAACTAGCTTGCCAATGGTCACTTGTTATCAAAATCTGAAAATTGAAAAAAAAAAATGATGAAAAAATGAAAAATGCGTTACTTGGTGTTCTTGGTTTCTCTACTAATTATTCTGTTCAAGAATAGTTTTAATATCCCAAAATTGGCTCATTGCCATGATCAACAATTTTGGTCTATTTTGATCAATTCTAAAGTCCTATTCTAATAGGAAAATCTTATCCTAATTTTTGCTACTTGACCTAAGTGTTAAATATAGAAAACCCTAAATCTACATTAATTAGACTACCTATTTAATTCTTAAGTATTGACTTGTACTAGTCAGATTAAACCTATTTGATTGAGATTTAATTTAATTCAAGTGTTTATACTTTAATTAAATTAAATTATATCCTAAGGCTAATGTACTAAGGAATTAAAAATATTTAATTTACTAATTATGCTCATTTTAATTAATTGAATGAAATTATTCAATTAAATGAAAAAGGCATTTATGAGGTCATATATCACTTTATTAAATTAAATAATATCTTCAAAATCTTCTCTTTAGTTCTAAAATGGGAACTTTGAGTGAACTACCTCTTGAATTGGAAGCAATCTAGTTAACTTATTCTCACACTCATAAAAAGTTTAGTTAACTACTCATCACACTTAGATTTGAAACAATCAACTTCACATGCACAAAGAAGTTTCCATCTTAACTTAATCTTTTTTCTAATCTTAACCATTCGTCCAAATTGATCTTAACTATTGATCAACTCCTAGATTCTATTTAAGGGGGCTCTCAATCCCCCATTACAAAGGTTGGATTTTGATGATATTGAATTCCTGTCGAATTGAATACACATTTTTATAATTCTCACATGTGCTTTTGCTTAGTATTTTAATGGCATTTAGCTTAATAATGCATACATCTAGCTTAGCTTGTTTTATTGTTTAATAGAATAAATTTCACATCATATAGATTACTTGCATAATCATAGTTCACATAAATCCTTCATTCTAGAAAGGTCTGGTTGCCTGCATCTCATTCTGAGAGCACATAGGCAAAATCCTTCTAGTTAGAAGGCAACAAGTCACATTGTCGGACCTCTTGGATGAACTATCTCATGTTCATTCTAGGATCAATCTGCATGCAATGACCATGTTGAAGTGTAGGTGAAAGATCCAAGGCCTCATTTTCATGTATACTCTCCATTCAACTACAATCTTTATGCTATTAATCTAAGCCTCATATTCAACAATGTTGTTTGTGCAAGGAAACATAATTTTGTATGCTTTGGGTAATGTGTATCTTTGTGGCATTATGAAGAGTAATCCAGCACCAAATCCCTATTGTGTGAAAAATCCATTGAAGAACATCACCCACGTTTGGTGTGTGAGTATCCGAATTGACTCATCAGGAAAATCAATGTTCATTGGGAGAAGAGTCTGCATAGGTGCATCTGCTAGCTGATCCACAATTGCTTGTCCCTTGATAGCTTTTTGTTCAACATATTGAACGTCAAACTCACTAAGTATCATGACCCATTTAGTCAATCTACCTGTGAGAGCCACCTTACTAAGAAAGTACTTCAATGGATCTATTTTAGCCACCAACCATGTGGTGTGGGTGAGCATGTAGTGTTTCAACTTTTGGGAAGCAAAGACAACTACCAAGCACCCTTTCTCAATGATTTTGTAATTCCTTTCATAAGAGATTAGTTTGTGACTCAAATAATAGATAGCTCTCTCCTTGTTATCATTGTCCTCTTGAGCTAATAAGATTTCTAGAGATATCTTAGTTGCTAAAATGTACAAAATCAAAGGCTTCCCATAGATAGGAGGCATCAAGATTGGTGGATTAGCAAGATATTGTTTTATCTATGTTAAGCTTTGCTCACAATCCTGACTCCAATTGAATTTCACACCCTTATGTAAAGTATTTGTAAAAGGTTGTGATCTATCCACCAATTATGAGATGAACCTACAGATAGATTGGAGTCTTCCTTGTAGACCTTGCATCTAGCTGATGTTACGAGGTGGAGGCATATCCATAATTGCTTGAACTTTCTCCAGATCTACCTCAATTCCTTTTGAAAACACAATGTATCCTAGTAGTTTCCCTGATGTGATGCCAAATGTGCATTTCTTAGGATTGAGCCTAAGACTAAACTTCTCCATGCAATCTAGGATGGGTCCCAAATCTTACAAATGAGTATTGTATTTTGTTCTTTTGACCAAGGTATCATCCACATAGTCCTCCATGGTCTTATGCATCATGTCATGGAAAATTGTAGTTATTGCCCTCTGATAGGTCACTCTCGCATTTTTCAAGCCAAATGGCATTACATTCTAGTAGAAGGTTCCCCATGCACATGTAAAAGCAATCTTTTCTTGATCTTCTGGTGCAATTTTTATTTGATTATAACAAGAAAACCCATCAATGAGTGAGTACATCTCATATCCTACTCTCATATCCACTATCATATCAATGTTGGGAAGTGGAAAATCATCCTTAGGACATGCTAAGTTGAGATCATAGAAGTTAGTACAAACTCTAATAGATTTATTGTGCTTGGAGACTAGAACAATGTTGGATACCCATTCAACATAATCAATTACACAAATGAATCCAACTTTTAGAAGTTTCTCCAATTTACCTTTGATGAGAAATACAACATGAGGATGCATTTTTCAAAGTTTCCATTTAAATAGTTTAATGCCTAGTGCAATAGACAAATGTTTCATAATGAGATTAGGATCTAGTCCTAGCATGTTAGAATATGTCCAAGCAAAATTGGTGCAGGAGCACCTAGGTAGGCTAAGTGTGAAACCTAGGTATTTCTTTATTTTTGGCTTGTAGTGATGCTATCCACATCACTATTCTAATAATAGGTCCTATGTGGTCCTTAGGTGTGTTTAGGAGACTTGGCAAGACCCAAAGTGACCAAGTTGCTAGAAGTTGCCGACTATTGTCAACTAGGTGACTTAGGTCCGAAAAAGGCTAAAATGGTCTAGAAAGGTTCCAATGGCTTTGAATTGTTTATTTGAAGTCATTTTATGCATATTATATGTCTACTTTGTTTTTGTGCCAAATTTGGAGGTCTAACTCCATGTAGAACAAAAGTTGCTGAAATGTTGTCATGTTGTCATGACAACATTTTCTTGCAAAAAGCAACTTTTTGGCATTTGTGTGTTTAGAACGTCCTAACTATTTAGAAAAGTTATGGAACTAATGGAGGAGCCTTTAAAAACATGAGGACAGCCATTTTTAGGGGGTTGGACAAGTTGGTTTTGCATTTTTGTACGAATTGAGCAAGTATTTTGTTGCCGGTTTTATGCATTTGAAGGCATTTTTAATAGAGGAGGATTGAATGGCTTGATTTTTGTGTTGGAAAAGTTCTGAAATATTGTTTTTAATCTTTTTTTAGTGTTGGTTTGATCATTTTAATTCGTTTGCATTAGTGTAGAAAAATCTTTTTGTTCTTGGCAAGTTGCTGATCTGAACAGGGCTGCACTTAGAAAATGGGATCTTAGGGCCACTTCCCACCATTGGAAACCTCTGGTATTTTGGGATTTGGAACTAGGATCCATGTAAATTATGTATCAAGAAGGAGGGCCCTTGAAAGCATCAGCAAGAATTTTTAAGGTGATGCCCTAGGCAAGCCAAATGCAACTTGGCTAGGAATCACAGTTGGAAAATGAGTTATGGAGAGGATTGAGTGTACAAATACCTTAATCCGGCTACACAGCGAGTAATGAGAAGGTCTAACCTTGCTCCAGTCCAAAGGAGAGGTCTTGGAAAGGTGTCTAAGGTGGTTTTCCATCACAACAGCGATAAATCACTTGAAATCCTCATTTTTGGCCTAAAACTGTACTTTCATTGTATGGAATGTTTAGAGGCTATAAAATTATAGAATCTTGAAGTACTCTAAAAAGGGTATCCAAAAATATAATTTGTTTGTAGGGTTGTTAAGAAGTTTTTCAAGAAATCTTGTTTCCAACTATTTAGGAGGGCTAATTCCTAGTAGCCTTTTTGGAGCAATTTGGTGTATCTTCCCTAGTAGATTGAATGCGCCTATGAAATCAGCAATGTTTAGGGTCATGGATGTTAGAAGGAGTCTAAAAAAAAACCTAGATGAAGAACTGGTACCCTTGGAGCTATAGATGGACTTGAGGGTTAATAGCGGACTGGAGTCAGCTAGTAAGAAATTTGATGTTACTTTGTTGGTGTACCCCCAACTGAAGGATTAGGATCTCTTGAGCAAGGTCCTAGTAATTATAGGGTGTGAAGAAGCCCTAGTGGGTCTAGTGAATGACCTAAGGTAGCCCCGAGAGAGAGCTTGGGGTTTGGAAGCAAGGTTGGGGTGTTACATCAGAGTGGTATCAGAGCTAGTTAAAGATTTGGGAAAGGTAGTTAATGTTGGAAGCCGCTGAAGAATCCATGATGGTGACAAATGTGGAGTTAGCTAAAGAAGTTGATGAGCAAAGGCAAAGAAATCAGCTTCTTGAAGAAGCACTAGAAGAGGTGAAGCAAAAACTAGATGCAGTTGTAGAGGCAGCCAAGAAAAGAGATGAAGAAGAAGATGGGAATGGTAAAAAGGTAGCAGAGGAAGATATTGTACCTGAACCTGATCCTATCTTGCAAGAAGAGCCCTTCTTGAAGGCAATCAAAGCCTTAGGAGGTAAAGCTTTGGAAGGAGTGCCACTTTTCAGTGGTAAGATGGATATTGATGCAGTTATGGATTGGTTAGAGGGTATGGAGAACCAATTTGAGTGTGAGGGTATCTCAGAGGCACAAAAGGTTAAGGTTGCTAAGTCAAGGCTTAGAGGCTCAGCCTTAACATGGTGGAAGTATGTACAAGATGAAAGAGTCAGCATGGGCAAGAATCCAATTGCAAATTGGAGTGCTATGGCAAACAAAATCAAGGAGAACTTCCTACTTGAAGACTTTGAGATCCAACTCCATAAAAAGAGGCAAGGACTGAAGCAAAAAGATCTTGATGTGACCTCCTACACTGAAGAATTTTAGAGGTTGTGTTTGAGATCCAAGAAGCAAGAAGAGGAGTCCCTCAAGGTGGCAAGGTATCTTGGTGGCTTGAAGTGGAACATTCAAGAGGAGCTTAGCTTATGGGCCCCTACCACTATCCAAAGATGTCATCAGCTAGCTTTGAAGGTAGAAGAAAAGAACAAGAGGAAAGGAGATTCTAACTTCAAAGATAGAGGCAAAGGCAGAAATCAGAAAAATCAAAGAGGAGGCTACCAAGGCAAAGGTAGTGATCAAAAGAGCCAAAGTGAAAGCAAACCCATGGAGCAAACTATTGACCACTCTTCAAGAGGTGGTTATAATAGAGGGAGAGGAAATCAAGGAGGATCAAGTAGGGGTAGAGGAGGTAGGAGAAGCTCTTACTTTGCAACAATGAAGTGTTACAATTGTGGTCAACTAGGCCATCCTGCCTATAGGTGCCCGGACAAACCCTCTTCCTCAAGCCAAGATAAAAGGCTAGCATATGCACAAGAAGATAATAGAAGTTGCAAGGATGTTGACATAGGCCATATTGAGTCTAAAAAAGGTGAGAATCTTATGTTTAGGAGGGTGCTGATCAAGCAACCAACTTCTAATGAGCCTAGACATAGAAGGGCATTGTTTAGGATCAAGTGCAAGATCCTAGGAAAAGTATGCAAGGTGGTGGTTGATTCTGGATCAACTGATAATGTAATATCAGAGGAGGCTGTTACAAAGCTCAAATTGAAGAAGATACCTCATGAAAACCCTTACAAGGTCACATGGCTTAACAAAGGGCAAAGCATCCTAGTGAATGAACAAGCATGGGTGGACTTCTCAATTGCAGGATATAAAGACCGCTTATTATGTGATATTTTGCCAATGGATACTTGTCATCTTTTGCTAGGGAGACCTTGGCAATTTGATAGGGAAGTGGTCTATGATGGCAAGGAAAATACCATAACATTTAAGAAAGGAAGCAAGACCTTCAAAATTCAGTCATTGTTAGAAGGGGATGAACCACAGTCCAAGGTGCCTAATTTGTTGCTATGTGGAGAGAAAGAGTTTATTAGAGACCTCAAGCATGAGGAGAGCCAAGGATTTGCAGTCATACTAAAGGCTACAAGTGAAGAAAAGCCAGTCCAAGAACCTTTACCAGCAGAGGTACAAGAGTTGCTTGTAAAGTATAAGGAGATTGTTAGTGATGGTACACCAGCTACCCTACCACCAAGAAGAGTTATCAGCCATCAAATTGACTTTGTTCCAGGTGCCTCACTACCTAATAAGGCAGCCTACAAGTTAACCCCAGATCAGAACCTTGAAGTGGCAAGACAAGTCCAAGAGTTGATGGACCAAGGTTTGATCCAAAAGAGCATAAGCCCTTGTGCAGTCCCGGTGGTTTTGGAATCCAAGAAGGGAGGAAAATGGAGGTTGTGTACTGACTCAAGGGCCATTAACCACATTACAATCAGGTATAGGTTTCCTATTCCAAGAATTGAAGATCTTATGGATTGTCTAGGAGGTGCTATGTATTTCACTAAGCTGGACTTGAAAAGTGGGTATCACCAAATTAGAATAAAGGAGGGAGATGAATGGAAGATAGCATTTAAGACTACTGATGGTCTTTATGAATGGCTTGTGATGCCATTTGGTCTTTCCAATGCCCCTAGCACCTTCATGAGGCTCATGAATGAAGTGCTCAAAGACTTCACAAGCAGATTTGTGGTGGTGTATTTGGATGATATCCTCATCTACAGCAAGACCAAAGAGGAACATGTCAAGCATGTAGAAGCGGTTTTGAAGAGGCTTCATGAGGAGAAGCTATCTATCAACCTTGAGAAGTGTGACTTCTTCAAGCAAGAGTTGGTGTATCTAGGCTTTGTGGTGTCTAAAGGAACTTTGAAGATGGACAAGGAGAAAGTTGTTGCTATCCTAAGTTGGCCTACACCTACCACATCTAGTGAGGTAAGAAGTTTCCACGGTTTGTCTCAATTTTATAGGAAGTTCATTAGGAACTTTAGTGGTATTTGTGCACCATTTCTTGATACCATAAAGGGGGGAGTCAAGTCCAAGTTTGGGTGGACTTTAGAAGCTGAAAAGTCCTTTGATATGTTAAAAAAACAAGTAGCTACTCAACCCATCCTAAAATTGCCTAGCTTTGAAAAGTTGTTCACCTTAGAATGTGATGCAAGTGGCCTAGCAGTGGGTGGGGTGTTGAGTCAAGAAGGTAGACCAGTAGCCTTCTATAGTGAAAAGCTAAATGAGGCCAAGAAGAAATACTCATCCTATGATCTAGAATTGTATGCCTTAGTCCAGTGTCTTAGGAAGTGGAGACACTATTTGTTGCCAAAAGAATTTGTTGTGTTTACAGATAATCAAGCTCTTAGCTACATCAACACACAGGAGAAGTTGAGCAACAGGCACTTGAAGTGGATGGAATATTTGCAGGCCTTCACCTTTACAATCAAGCATAAGAAAGGACAAATGAACAAGGTTGCTGATGCATTAAGTAGAAGGGTTTTAACAGTCCAAGAGATTCAGCTCCATAGCATTGGAGTGGAGAGTTTTCAGAATCTTTACAAGAATGATGAGGACTTTGCTGAAGCCTATAAGGTATGCATGGATTTTGGAAACCACTTTCATAGCAGATTTTCAGAATACACTTTGCAAAATGGGTTGCTATTTAAGGGTACCCAGTTGTGTGTACCAAGAGGTTCCATGAGAGAGAACCTAATACAAGAGAAGCATAATGGCAGCTTGAGTGGGCATTTTGGTATCAGCAAGAAAATAGAACTAGTGCAAAGGTTCTATTATTGGCCTAAATTGGTCAAAGATGTAACCAAGTATGTGGAGCAATGTATGGTGTGTATGAAGGCAAAAGGAGGAATGAACAATGCAGGTCTTTACCAGCCCTTACCAATTCCTAGCAGACCATGGGATTGTGTAAGTATGGATTTCATTGTTGGTTTGCCTAAAACTAAGCAAGGGTATGATAGCATTTATGTTGTTGTTGATAGATTCAGTAGAATGGGACATTTCATTCCATGTAAGACAACTAATGATGCAAGTCATATAGCTCATTTGTTTTTCAAAGAGGTTGTAAGGATTCATGGACTTCCATTAAGCATTGTGTCAGATCGAGATGTGAAATTCATGAGTCACTTTTGGAAGACTTTATGGAAGAAGCTTGGCACTAACATGTCTTTTGCTTCAGCTTACCATCCTCAAACTGATGGTCAAACTGAGGTGGTTAATAGAACTTTAGGTAACCTTCTTAGGTGCCTAACTAAGGAGTATGGTCAGACTTGGGATGTTATCATCTCACAAGCAGAATATGCCTACAATGATAGCAAGAATAGGACTACCGGAAAGAGTCCTTTTGAAATTGTTTATGGCATGCACCCAAGAGGTGTGTGTGAACTAAGGTGTCTTGGAAACATGGATCAGATTAGTGGTCAAGCTGAAGACTTTGTACAAACCATGAAGGAGATTCAGGAGAAAGTCAAGAAGACTATTCAAGACAACACTCTAAAACTCAAAGCCAAGGTGGATGAAAAGAAGAAGGATGTTCAGTTTGCTGTTGGGGACTATGTGATGGTCCATTTGAACAAAGCAAGGCTTCAAAAAGGCATTCCTACTAAGTTACAGATGAAGAGGGTAGGGCCTTGCAAAATATTGGCTAAATATGGAGCAAATGCCTATAAGGTAGATTTACCTTCCGATTTGGGCATATCCCCTATTTTTAATGTGCAAGACTTGGTGGCATACAAAGGTGACCCATCTCAGCTCAGTCCCAATGTTCATGAAGATCTTGAACTTGCTTCAACACCTACAAACAACAAGTTGGAGGTAGAAAAGGTGTTAGATTCAAGGGTAAAGAAGACTACAAGGCACAAGGTTTACATGGAACACCTCATCAAATGGAAGGAGAAACCAATTTCAAAGGCTACATGGGTTGCTGAGACAGAGTTCAAGAAGGTTGGCATACCTCTAGATTTTTTGCAAACTGATCCACCTTGAGTTCTTTGTTGGAGGGGGGAGTATGGTGCAGGAGCACCTAGGTAGGCTAAGTGTGAAACCTAGGTATTTCTTTATTTTTGGCTTGTAGTGATGCTATCCACATCACTATTCTAATAATAGGTCCTATGTGGTCCTTAGGTGTGTTTAGGAGACTTGGCAAGACCCAAAGTGACCAAGTTGCTAGAAGTTGCCGACTATTGTCAACTAGGTGACTTAGGTCCAGAAAAGGCTAAAATGGTCTAGAAAGGTTCCAATGGCTTTGAATTGTTTATTTGAAGTCATTTTATGCATATTATATGTCTACTTTGTTTTTGTGCCAAATTTGGAGGTCTAACTCCATGTAGAACAAAAGTTGCTGAAATGTTGTCATGTTGTCATGACAACATTTTCTTGCAAAAAGCAACTTTTTGGCATTTGTGTGTTTAGAACGTCCTAACTATTTAGAAAAGTTATGGAACTGATGGAGGAGCCTTTAAAAACGTGAGGACAGCCATTTTTAGGGGGTTGGACAAGTTGGTTTTGCATTTTTGTACGAATTGAGCAAGTATTTTGTTGCCGATTTTATGCATTTGAAGGCATTTTTAATAGAGGAGGATTGAATGGCCTGATTTTTGTGTTGGAAAAGTTCTGAAATATTGTTTTTAATCTTTTTGTAGTGTTTTTTTGATCATTTTAATTCGTTTGCATTAGTGTAGAAAAATCTTTTTGTTCTTGGCAAGTTGCTGATCTGAACAGGGCTGCACTTAGAAAATGGGATCTTAGGGCCACTTCCCACCATTGGAAACCTCTAGTATTTTGGGATTTGGAACTAGGATCCATGTACATTATGTATCAAGAAGGAGGGCCCTTGAAAGCATCAGCAAGCATTTTTAAGGTGATGCCCTAGGCAAGCCAAATGCAACTTGGCTAGGAATCACAGTTGGAAAATGAGTTATGGAGAGGATTGAGTGTACAAATACCTTAATCCAGATACACAACGAGTAATGAGAAGGTCTAACCTTGCTCCAGTCCAAAGGAGAGGTCTTGGAAAGGTGTCTAAGGTGGTTTTCCATCACAACAACAATAAAGCACTTGAAATCCTCATTTTTGGCCTAAAACTGTACTTTCATTGTACGGAAAGTTTGGAGGCTAGAAAATTATAGAATCTTGAAGTACTCTAAAAAGGGTATCCAAAAATATAATTTTTTTGTAGGGTTGTTAATAAGTTTTTCAAGAAATCTTGTTTCCAGCTATTTAGGAGGGCTAATTCCTAGTAGCCTTTTTGGAGCAATTTGGTGTATCTTCCCTAGTAGATTGAATGCACCTATGAAATCAGCAATGTTTAGGGTCATGGATGTTAGAAGGAGTCTAAAAAAAAACCTAGATGAAGAACTGGTACCCTTGGAGCTATAGATGGACTTGAGGGTTAATAGCGGACTGGAGCCGGCTAGTAAGAAATTTGATGTTACTTTGTTGGTGTACTCCCAACTGAAGGATTAGGATCTCTTGAGCAAGGTCCTAGTAATTATAGGGTGTGAAGAAGCCCTAGTGGGTCTAGTGAATGACCTAAGGTAGCCCTGAGAGAGAGCTTGGGGTTTGGAAGCAAGGTTGGGGTGTTACATCAAAAATTTATCTTCTTCTCTCAGAAAAAGGCAATGAATTCTTCCTTTTCTTCAAGAGACAGTGACTATGCTAGATGTATCATATGAGGATGTTCTTTTGTGCCAATGTTGATTGACTATGTTGGCTCTATCAACACCAATGATCTCTCTTGAAGGTCAGTCAAAAGTGCATCAAATATCTCATCCATAGGTGCCTTAGAGAGGTTTTCACCCTTAGATACATCTTTTTTTTAAAAATTTTTTTGTGAAAACCTCTCTGAGCCACCTGTGAATGAGATATTTGATGCACTTCTGAGTCACTTTCAAGAGAGATCATCAGTGTTGATAGAGCTCACATAGTCAATCAACTTGGGCATAGAAGAACATCCTCATATGATACATCTGGCACAGTCACTATCTCCTGAAGAAAATGAAGAATTCATTGCCTTTTTCTAAGAGTACAAGATAAATTTTTCTTGGACATATTTTGACATGCTAGGACTAGATCTTGATCTCATTATGCATCATTTTTCTATCACACTAGACATTAAACTAGTTAAATAGAAACTTCAAAAAATGCATCCTCATGTTGCATTGCTTATCAAAGCTAAATTGGAGAAACTTCTGAAAGCTGGATTCATCTGTGCAATTAATTATGCTGAATGGATATCCAACATTGTTGTAGTCTCCAAGCATGATAAATCTATCAAAGTTTGTACTGATTTCCATGATCTCAACTTAGCATGTCCTAAGGATGATTTTCCACTTCCGAACATTGATATGATAGTTGATATGATAGCATGATATGAGATGTAATCACTCATGGATGGATTTATTGGTTATAATCAGATAACAATTGGACTAGAAGATCAAGAAAATACTACTTTTACATGTGCATGGGGAACCTTCTACTAGAACATAATGCTATTTGGCTTGAAAAATGTTGGTGCAACCTATCAAAGGGTAGTAACTACAATTTTCCATGACATGATGCATAAGACCATAGAGGACTACATGGATGATACTTTGGTCAAAAGTGCAAAACACAATACTCATTTGCAAGATTTGGGACCCATCCTATATCACATGGAGAAGTTCAGTCTTAGGCTTAATCCTAAGAAATGTGCATTTGGCATTACATCAAGGAAACTACTGGGATACATTGTGTCTACAAAAGGAATTGAGGTAGATCCAAAGAAAGTTCAAGCAATTATACATATGCCTCCACCTGTAACATCAGCCAGATGTGAGGTCTACAAGGAAGACTCCAATCTATCTATAGGTTCATCTCATAGTTGGTAGATAGATCACAACCTTTTACAAAGACTTTACATAAGGGTGTGAAATTCAACTGGAGTTAGGATTGTGAGAAAAGCTTAATATACATAAAACAACATCTTACTAATCCACCAATCTCGATGCCTCCTATCTATGGGAAGCCTTTGATTTTGTACATTTCAACAACTGAGACATCTCTAGGAATCTTAGTAGCTCAAGAGGACAATAATAACAAGGACAGAGCTATCTATTATTTGAGTCACATGCTAATCTCTTACAAGAGGAATTATAACATCATTGAGAAAGCTTGCTTGGTAGTTGTCTTTGCTTCCCAAAAGTTGAGACACTACAAGCTCACCCACACCATACAATTGGTGGCTAAAATAGATCTATTGAAGTACTTTCTTAGTAATGTGGCTCTCATAGGAAGATTGGCTAAATGGGTCATGATACTTAGTGAGTTTGACATTCAATATGTTGAATGAAAAGCTATCAAGGGACAAGAAATTGTGGATCAACTAGCAAATGCACCTATGCAGAGTCTTCCCCCAAAGAACATTGATTTCCCTAATGAGTCAATTTTGACACTCACACACTAAATGTGGGTGATGTTCTTCGATGGATCCTTCACACAATAGTAATCTAGTGTTGGATTAATCTTCATAACACCATAGAGATACTCATTACCCAAAGCATACAAGATTTTTTTTTCTTGTACAAACAACATTGCTGAATACAAGGCTTTGAATTAATGGCATGAGGATTGTAGTTGAATGGAGAGTGGATCAATTAGACATCTTTGGGGACTCTTAGCTCATAGTCAAAAAATTTAATGATGTGTATCAAACAAAGGATGAGATGTTGATCCATTACAAATGCATGGTTGATGACCTAAGGAAGTATTTTACGCACATTAACCTCTAGCAAATTCCTCGAGCAGATAACAAAGTGGCTGATGCAATGGCTACTTTGACCTCCTTGCTACAGATTCTCAAAAATGATCTTCGACATGAGTTCTTGGTGGAAGTGTTACACTACCCAGGCTATGATACCCCTAATTCTAGGATGATCTATTCTATTGTAGGACAAGACTCATCTCACTACCATCACATCTACTACTATCTCTATAACCAAACCATTTCAGATGGTCTTACCTAGAATGAAAAATGTTACCCTATCTGTAATGCTTCACGGTATATCATTATTGCTGATGACTTGTTTAGGAGAGGTATCAATGGAACACTCCTTACATGTTTAGAACTTGAAGAGTCCAAATGTGCATTAATTGACATTCAAGGCATTTGTGGATCCCACTCAAATGGATTGACACTAGCTCATAAACTCATTAGAGCTAGTTATTATTGGCCTAAAATGGAGCAAGAGGTAATTAAGTATGCCAAGTCCTACAAGCATTTCTAACTTCAGAGGAATATGATTCACACTTGAGCTAGGGAGTTGATTCCATCTACCACAATGTGGCCATTTCAATAATGGACCTTTGACTTGGTGGGTCAGATTCACCCAACTTCTTCTAATGGACATAGCTTTATTATTATAGCCATAGACTACTTCACAAAATGGGTAGAGGTAGTACCTCTCACAATAGAAAATGGAAAAAATATAGCTCTTTTTATCATGAAATACATAATCTATAGGTATGGTGTACCATTTTCCATCATTACTAATAATGGAGGACAGTTCAAAAACAAAGACCTCAAGGAACTATGCAAAAGATTCAAAATTACACAACATTGGTCTTCTATCTATTACCCCTAGGGTAATGGTCAGGTAGAGGCATCCAATAAGGTGATCCTCAAGATCCTCCATCACACTGTTAGTAAATCTAGGAGGGACTGATACCTCTAGATTAATCTAGCTTTGTGGGCATATAGGACAAGCATCAAGACTCCAATGGGTACAATGCCCTTCGCTTTGGTTTATGGAGTGGATGTTGTGCTTCCAATAGAGGTTGAGATTCCTACCTTGAGAATATCTATGAAAGGCCTTATTAATGATGAAGACTATAGAATACCTTGGCTTCAAGAGCTAATACTACTAGATGAATGTTGACAAGTGGTGTGTGACATCTACGAGCTTATTAGCAATGAATCTCTAGAAGCTACTTTAGGAAAGTTAAGCCACATGACTTCCAACTGGGTGATCTCGTTTTGAGAGAGAATCCTAAGAATCAACAACAATGAGTCCAAAAAGGGAAGTTTGAACCAAATGGGCTTGGACCTTACATAATTACTATAGTGTATGGATCTAGTGCTTACTAGCTTTCTACAACCATAGGAGAGGTGCTCAAGGAACCTATCAACACTCTCCACCTGAAGTGGTTTTACAGTTGATCTAATCTCAGGAGTTCTCTGTACATATCTAAAAGTCTTGAAAAAAATTACCTTCATGAAAACCTAGCAATAGGCACCTTGGTAATACCAAAAAATTTGAAAATTTCCAAAAAAATACAAAAAAAATAAAAAAAGAGAAAAATACAAAAAAAAATAAAAAAAGAAAAATACAAAAAAATTGAAAAATGAGAAAAGTGTCTTTGGTTAAAAACTGGAAATAGACATCATGGTAGCAAAAAATAAATAAAACGAAAGCCCTACCAAGAAGGTAAAAACTTGGCAAACAACCACCTCTTGTTCTCAATGTTCCATCTTACAATGCATCTACTAGCTCCTTGTATAGTTGCTTTCCTACTTTAGTTTATTGCTTTTCACTCATGTATCCATGGATTGAATCTTGTCATAACTTAGATGCACTATCCTTGAGTGTCATAGAATCTTTTGTGATAGCCACTAGTTTTTCTAAGTATGTCTACCTACTATCACTAGTGCTACTCCTTTTAGAGATTCTCCTCATATAATCTCTTGCGTGACAGTCACCAGTCATTTTGGCTGTGTCTACCTACTATCGCTAGTGTCACTCCTTTTTGAGATTCTCCTCATAGAATCTATTGCACGACAATCACCAGTCATTCTGCCTGTGTCTACCTACTATCACTAGTGTCACTCCTTATTGAGATTCTCCTCATAGAATCTCTTTCACGACAGTCACAAGTCATTATGGCTATGTCTGCCTACTGTCATTAGTGTCACTTTTTGAGATTCCTTATTGGAATATCTCTCCTACTTCAGTCACCAACCATTTTGGCTGTGCTTGTCTACTGTCACTCGGTCCTCCTTAGGTTCTTCACTTTGAAGATTCATCTTTGACTTTAGTCACCAGTTATTCTAACTACATCTATTTAATATTGTCACCCTATTGAAGATATTTCTTCCATCTATGTTTTGAACATTGACACTTGACATCAATCCCAAAAACTTTGAACTCAAAATTACATAATTGTTTGGATATGCTAAGCATTTTTTTGTTTGTTTTTCTATCACTTCATCATGTCTCCTCAAGCAACTCAATGATGTCATCTCTCACTCTGACTAGAGAAGTCATGACTGGGGGCATGATCTTTTCTTTACTTTCTATTTGTGGTTTAGTTCCAATAATTTGAAACATTCATATAGAAGGGGTGTCCATTATAAGAGCCTCCATCTTGTATTGGATGGCCGGATGTACCTCAACTCCTTTTATATGGATACATTAATAACATTGGTTCTTCTCCTTGCTTGTTAGAGTGAACTCTTCATGCTATAGTAAATACTGGTACTCATCCTACTAAGCGAATGTATTAGTCACTGCGAGTATATCTAGTATACTTCTATCTCAAGTTATGAGTGTAAGGGTCATTACGGCTAGAATACTCATTGATTACTTAGCAATAAGAGGGATCTCCCATGTGTTTGGTGTGTCTTCCATGCAAACAACATTTTGGTCATCCTAGCATTTATGCTCTGATGCTTATGTTAACTTGCTACATTAAAAGGGACAAATGTTCTAGTCATTTTGGCTTCTTGTGCTGTGAATGCTTACATTTCATCTCGACCAAACTAGAATAGATTTCGTATTCATATTCTCATGATTGTAGTATTAGTGAGAGTTGTATGACGTCTACAATTTTGGCTATATTCTCAGTGATGATAATTGTCAAGGCTTGGTAACCAAACCTAGGGTTGCATCTAGTTTAGGCTTGTATATAGCAGAGGATTGCATTAAGTGGTTCAACATATGATTTGATTGCAAATCTACTTTTCTCTTTTGTGATGAGGGATTCTTAGTCTCTTCAATGTATCATGATTCTTCACAACTACAAAAGTGCTTGATTCTTTGGTTTGGCCTCTTGCACTCCTTGATGAGATACCTGTCACTGTCAAGTAAAAACATGAAATAATACATGATATGTCAATCCATTTACCTGTGCATTTCCTCCATAAATCCATAAAGTCATTTCATCTACATGAACAACTCAAATCAAACATGCATCCATACATTAACATCATGTTTTCCATCTCATAATCATAGCATAAAACATCTCATGTAAATCAAATTAAAAGATAGACAGTAACAATGACATGAACACAATGATACTCGACTCCAAAATCACATATATATATTGGTGTCAAAAGAATGTGTTAGTATAGAAATGGGCACTACTCAAGCACTATTGATAAAAAATGGTACAAAATTTTGTTGGCACACCAATTGATACATAGCTAGAATTAAAAACTCAGAGGCAAGAGCATCAAAGATCTAACTCTATCCACCACCCTCACCTCCTAGAGGAGGAGGAGGAGGTGGCATGTCTAGCCTAGTTGGTGGGCATGCACCTCTAGAATCTCATGCATACTCAAAAAAATGTGGCACTTGTTGAGCCTCATTGAGCACCACTATGGAGTACACTACAAAATAGTAGGCCACTTGATGTCTAACCTCATCCTACAACATCTCCACCCTTCACTCAGCTACCTGTACCTACTCTTGTAGGCTCTAGATCTCATGATCTCGCTTGGAAATCCATGTGTCCCTCACTACCACTTGTATCTACAACTCTCCCAAATGTCAGGAAGCCTATCTAATCTTCTCTCTCACCCTCCTCAAGGAATCTTAGGGCCTGGTAGCAGGCTACTCCTACATCTCCTCATCTAACATCTTTGGCTACTGCTCTGCAGGTGCCTGCTCCTCTATCCGTAGTCTCTATCATCAACCCTTCTCTACATCGCTACCACCAACACTTGGATCAAACCCCATCTAGCATGGGGGAATCTGCACTTGTCACACTCTATGTCACACCTACTATGGTGGACCCTGTGGTGGTTGCTACTATGTTGGCTACTAGAACTGACCCTATATGGGTGCCTACGGTGGTCCTTATGTAGCCATTCCTGATGGGTTTATGAACTATGGGAAGGGATGGTTGACAAAATATGCCTAGTATGTAGGCATCATCCTTGCATATGCTATGTTTGGGAGGTAGTCCCACTGTATCACAACTAAGTTGCACACATCAGTCATAAATCTCCTAGGATCTAACCTCACTAACCATCCTCTCCCCAAGTCTTGAGCTAACCTAGCATAGGAGCAATACTCCTGCGAGATGTCTTGAGGCTGCCCATACTATTGCCACACCCATGTGATGGGAAACCACTCTATAATATCTATATCTTGGCCTAATAGTGGGCATGAGGAGAACATCCAACCAAGCTCTCAAGGAGCATCATCCCAATCCTCTATCTCTCTAGGGCCGCCATATGACTGAGACTAGGTCATCGAGATGCATCCTCCAATGCTCTGTCTTACCTAGGACTACCTAGGTAAGCTATCCCTATACCTGCATATGTATGCCTCCATCAGCTCTCAAGTATCCTCAAAAATTGGTTGTATCATGGGTAGGTGCTCCCATGCCCATATCTATAGTACATATACCCCAGTGGCCATACTCTTCCGCTAGTGGTATACTATCTCATGCATCTCATAAAACATGTGGGCAAGAATACATTGGCCCCATCTGAATCACTCAAGAGAATTGAGCATCCCCTATAAAATAATTCCCCATCCTCACTCTAATTTTTGCTATCCTCTATTGGGTAGTAGGAAGTAGTTGATGAAAATGGCCAACACCGATGCCAACTTGTGAGTGGTCCAATATATATGGATGAGCTCATCCCATGTGATGGCTTGTCCTATCACTAACTCTTGCTAAGTATGGTCCTTAGTACCTCTGTGCCTACTCGAGGCACTGTGTCATACACAACTCATGGTCCATGGAAAGGTATCCATAGTATCTTGTAAATGTCCTCAGGGGTGATAGTCATCTCTCCCTATGGTAGATGGAAGGTGTTCATCTTTGAATGGAAATGCTCCACCAATGCTATCAATAGGCCATGATTCACTAGCATTGCTAGGATTCGGCATAGATATTCTAAACCCAATCTATCAATGTGGGCCATGTCTACATCATCAAGACTCTACAATAGAGTTTTGTAAGGTAGATAGTGGGACCTAAATGCAATGTCATCAAAGACAACCTGCACACATGAGCAACAACAACACACAAACAGTTAGTACTCACTTGACAAGTCAAAAAGATGGCAAAACAAATGACAAAAAATCAAAAATGCACTTTTTAAAATTATTTCCTACACCAAAATTTCATGTGGACATTCATGTTCTCGTGCAAACTCTTGCTTCTCTATGTGAGAAAATAGGTCTTCGCACAAGAAAACAAGTCCTTGCATGAGAGATGACGAGACTTCAAGAAATGTATGCCCAACAATCTTGCACATCTTATGCTAAAGGTGGGTATGTCCTACATGAGATTCCCCATTGACGCGTGTGAAGAAACACTAGGCTAGTGAATCTTCGGAAAAAGAAAGACCTGTTTCGTGCAAGGATCAAAACCCCTGTGCAAGAACTGATTGACCTACTCTAAAAAATATGCAAAAAAATCCTAAAAACACCTTGAAATATGTGCAACATTAAATGTGAATCAAGTTTTTCAACTACTCACTGGAGGTCCATAGTCCACCATCCGGTTGTGTCATCTAGAGCACTTGAAATGTTGTATGCACAATGGAACTACCATCTGTCTCTCTCTTAGAGCTCTCTTCTCCACTAAAGAAAAAATGCACAAATGATTTGAAAATGACCCTTTGGGCCCTTATATAGGCTTTGACCTAATTTTTCAAAGTGCTTCAATTTGCACAAAAATACCCCCTGGCTAATTTGACCGTTCTAAATCCATTTTTGGGATCAAATTCAAAATTTGACACACTTAATCAGCTCAAAAGTGAATTTTAAAATTTTGGGACTGACATGATCAAAATGCTTGTGCAGTCCAAATTCTTCAGATACTTTGTGAATCTTGGAATCTTTTCATCTTGAAATTTTCTCAAATTTTATCACTAATCTCAAAAAAGTCTACTTTGGTCAACTTGGTCTTCTAGATCTCAAAATCATGTTGAATTGCCATTGAATTTTCTTTTGATCATTATATTCTTTTCTATATTCTACTGATTCTTCAAATTTCTTCTGTCACTCCACACATACTACTTTATTTCATATTTTTGGTGTGTCATCTTTTGATTTTGCTCTTGAGGGGGCAGGATGATTACATCATTGAATCTAAATTTTGGTGCAATTTGAATCTTTATCGCTCAAGGCATCTTGTTCCCATATTATGTCCTCAATGCCAGGGGCATCCCACCACTAGGGGCATCTTGTTCCCCTCTATCTGGCATCTATCTTATCTTTTCATTAGCTGATTATATCTTATAATAGTCTTTATCAAAGTTTGATGGATAGGTATTGGGACCGTCTAAACCTTGATTCTTGAGGATCAAGCCTTGTTTTGGGGATGGTTCTATTGCTAATGACTAGGTGATGTTATCTTTCAATCTTAAGTATCTAGGTGTTCTATTTGGATCCCTTAGGATTAAGCTTTGTTTTGGAGATAATCCTTAAAATGCTTATCAATCTTAGGTAGCTAGGTGTTCTATCTGGATCCTTAAAGGTTAGGCTTCATTTTGAAGAAACCCTTTTAAATACTTATCAATTCAAGTATCTACGTGTTCTATCTAGATCCTTAAAGGTTAGGTTTTGTTCTAAAGAAAACCTTTTAAATACATATAAGCTCAGGTTTCTAGGTGTTCTATCTGGATCCCTTAGGATTAAAACTCCATTCTGGAGATAATCCTTAAAATCTTATCAATCTAGGTATTTAGGTGTTTTATCTAGATCCTTGATAATTCAAGTCTCTAGGTGTTCTACTTGGATTCCTTAAGATTAAAATCTATTCTGGAGATAATCTTTAAAATCTTATTAATTCGTCTCTATGTCATCAATTTTGGAACCAATCTTACTTATTGATCTTTGCATCATGCTTTCTAATTTTCTTTGAATTGAACATGTTGCTCACACATTCATTCAAAGATGGGCAAAATATAATACCCCAAAATTGGCTCATTGCCATGATCACTAATTCTAGTCTATTTTGATCAATTCTAAAGTCCTATTCTAAGAGGCAAATCTTATCCTAATTTTTGCTACTTGACCTAAGTGTCAAATGGAAAAAACCCTAAATCTAGACTACCTATTTAATTCTTAAGTATTGACTCATATTAGTCACATTAAACCTATTTGATTGAGATTTAATTTAATTCAAAGTGTTTATATTTTAATTAAATTAAATTATATACTAAGGCTAATGTACTAAAGAATTAAAAATATTTAATTTAATAATTATGTTCATTTTAATTAATTGAATGAAATTATTCAGTTAAATGAAAAAGGCATTTATGAGGTCATATCTCACTTTATTAAATTAAATAATATCTTCAAAATCTTCTCTTCAGTTCTAAAATGGAAACTCTGAGTGAACTACCTTTTGAATTGGAAGCAATCTAGTTAACTTGTTCTTACACTCATAAAAAGTTCAGTTAACTACTCATCACACTCAAATTTGAAACAATCAACTTCACTTGCACAAGGAAGTTTCCATCTTAATTGAATCTTCTTCCTAATCTTAACTGCCCACCCGAATTGATCCTGACTGTTGATCAACTCCTGGATTCTATTTAAGGGGGCTCTCAATCCCTCATTATAGAGGTTGGATTTTGATGATATTGAATTTCTATTGAATTGAATAATCATTTTTATAATTCTCACATGTGCTTTTGCTTGGTATTTTAATGGCATTTAGCTCAATAATGCATACATCTAGCTTACTTTGTTTTATTGTTTAATAGAATAAATTGCACATCATATAGATTACTTGCATAATCATAGTTCACATAAATCCTTCATTCTAGAAAGGTTTGGTTGCCTACATCTCATTCTGAGAGCACATAGGCAAAATCCTTCTAGTTAAAATGCAACAAATTCCATTGTCGGACCTCTTGGATGAACTATCTCATGTTCATTCTAGGATCAATCTGCATACAATGACCATGTTGAAGTGTAGGTAAAAGATCTGAGGCCTCATTTTCACGTATACAATAGTCATGGGCTTAAGTGGTTCTTTTCATTCTTGGTACTTCTTGTGACTCACTCCAACAACTTTTCTCCTCTTCAGTGTGATCCTCACATCTTTGATCACCTGTAGTCTAAGTTTCTTGTTCAGTTGAGGTGTTTTCATTTAATGATGGTAGCCCCTCCCATTGTAGTCACTCTCCTAGTTTTCTAGTTCCTTCCAATGGTCTTCTCTTTGATGCTTTTAGTTAGTTGGTGGTATCTTTTGGTGTTGCATTTCTAGATGGTTCTCTTTGTTCATTGATACAAATTCCTCCACAAATGCTGAGTTGCTTTATTTTTTGACATTGGTCGCTCTGCATCTTGGTAAAAAATCAATTTTTTTCCCCCTTATTTTATCTCTTGACTTTATTTATATTTCTTATTATATTGATCATTGTGCAACACCCCTTCCTAGCCTCTCCTTGTTTCCTATGGGCAGTCAACCTAGAAGTTTGGGAGGGGGGGTGGATGTCACCCTCTTATCTTCCATCCATCACCCTTAATAATTCCATCTTATCATCCATCATACAATAGCCTTTTTTTCTCTTATCTCTCTTATTTCACCCATTTAAACTCCTCTTGTGCAAATTGAGATAAGTCTCCTATATGAACCCTTTTGAACCATGATGCTATAAAAAATTGAAATGAAAAGAAAAGAAAATAGAAAAAAGAAACAAATTGTGAAAATTTAAAAGAGATATCCCTATTAGAGAAGAAGAAAAAAAGCTTTTCATGTGAAGCAACAAAACGAATTTGTGTTTGTATGAGTTATCATGGTTCGAGGTGGAGACAAAGCTAAAAACCATAAACCTAAAGTGCTTTCAGTTATAACTAAAGACCTCATGATCATAATGATTGCACGAGGGCGTGCAATAAGCTAAGTTGGGAGGAATGATGAGAGAAATTTATGTCCTAGATTATGCCATATTTCACCTTTCAAATAAGCCTACATGTTCATTTTAATATCTATTTTAATATTCCATTTTCTCCTTCTATGTTGCATATGATCTAATATTTATGAGTAATATTGAATATAGTTATTAGATAGAATATGTGAATAAATAAGATCAAATTGTATTTATCTAACAAGTTGATAATATGTTATGATTCTTCCTGTCACTTGCTATGTATCTTCCTGTAGGTCTTTCATCAATCCAAATCTCCATCAACTTTTAAATATACGACACATACTTACTTGGATGGAAATATTTCTTTTAATATTAAAGGGAAAGATCACAAGCTTTAATTTGTATTGCATATTGTTTCTCACTAGCATGGAGACACTTTTTTTCCATCAACATTTGCTACAAATATCATGGGGCGAATATGGAATGAAAAACCTATATAAATATGTGAAGATGATAGCAAGGAGACATACATGGATATATGCTGAAAAACCTATGGTTCTAAGCATTTTGTTACAATCAAATTACTTCTTATTACTTATACATTATGGACCAAAACAAGATTGCAACATAATCAATATAAAGACAATAATAGTCCATTGGTATAGTAACAACAAAATACCTATTATCTGCATATATCAGATTTCTACTATTCTCGGTATGGATTACCTATCATCTTAGTTATTGCATTTTTAAAGCTATGCCTATATAAGTAGCAGTAAACATATGTAGTGTGTGTACAGTCTAATAAAAACACAAATTTCTGTAGAAGAGAGGTAGATTTAAATAGGTACTTTTTGGAAAGGAGAAACTATTGTACGTAGGTTGGAATGAAATTATTTTGAAATAAATAAAAGCAACAAATTTTGGCATGGTTATAGTAGCATAGAGTTTGTCTTCTCTACTCATCCTACAAATTGAGGAGTTTGGGTTTGCTCTTTGGTAAAGCACGATGATTATTTTATTTATTGTAATTTATTTGTTATATAGTGTTAATATTTTTATTACATATTCACATCTTTTAATAAATTAGATGTTCAAGTTTTTATTATTTCTAGTTTAGTTGATTTATATTCTAGATAGTTAATACTTTAAATTATTATTGATATTATCTTATTACAGATTGATGTTTTTGAGTTTTCTTTATTTTTGATGTTCCTGTTGCTAGGATTTACTTTGATTTTCATAGATTCAATTTTGTATGTTGTAGATGCATTCATAAACCCTATCTCACAACTACCATCCCTTGATGGCATATTTCTCAGACACCTTTTTCAAGCTTACACTCTCATATCGACACGTATAGACCAGCCAAAATTCAATTTAAAATTATTAATTCTTCTCTTATTATTCACCCTAGTTTTGACCTATTATCTAACAGATCACATGAGTAATTAAGAAGAATATTTCATTCAAAAAGATATGTTATTCAAAGGAATTTAGTTGTGTATACCAAGAAGTTCTATGAGAATCAATTTGATTAAGGAAAAGCATAGTGGTGGATTGGCTAGACATTTTCAAATTGATAAGACATTGAGTTTGCTAAATGAGAAGTATTATTGGCCACATATGTATAAGGATGTTCAAAAGTTTGTAAAGAATTGTGGAGTTTTTCAAGTTGCAAAAGGAGTAAGTCAAAATATTAGATTGTATGCACCTATGTTTATTCCTGAGAAACCTTGGAGTGACATCAGTACAAATTTTGTTCTTGGATTGCCTAAAACAATAAATGGGTATGATTCTATATTTGTTTTTGTGGATCAATTTTTTAAAATGGCTCATTTTATACCATGTAAGAAGACATAAGATGTTGAGCATGTTGCTGAACTTTTCTTTAAAGTGATTGTTAGATTGCATGGATTACAAAGTAATTATTTCTAACAAAGACTGTAAGTTTGTTGGTTATTTTTGGAGAAATTTGTAGAAGAAGATGGGTATTGAGTTGAAGTTTAGTTCTACATTCCATCCAAAAATAGATGGATAGATAGAGGTTGTGAATAAAATCTTGAGTAATTTGCTGAGATACTTAGTTGGAGATGAACCACATAATTGGGAGATGATATTAGCATAAGATGAGTTTGCATATAATAATTCTTTGAATAGGAGTATAGGGAAAACAATTTTTGAGATTGTTGTTTGAATGTAACCTAGAGAAGTATTAGATTTAAGAAATTTTGTTGGAAAAGATAAGGGAAGTGGTATAGGAGAATATTTTCTTGATTTTATGGAGTCTTTCATAAGGAAGTGAAGCTGAAGTTAGAACAAAGTAATCAAAAGTACAAGGAAAATGCTGATAAGTCTAGAAGGTATCATGTTTTTGAAGTTGGATATGAGGTGATGGTTCATTTGAAGAAAGGTAGACATCTTATTAGAACATACAATAAGCTAAAGATGAATAATTTTGATAGTGGAAATGCTTATGAAGTTGAGTTACCTAATGACATGGATATATTTCCTATATTCAATGTTACTAATCTGTATAAGTATCATGAGTTCGATGTGTTGGATACAATTCTTCAATTTTGTGTTGTCTTTGATGTTACAAAAATGTCATATCAATTATCAAATAGAGTCTACCAAGCTCATTTGGTTAGCAAAGAAAATTACAGAGTCTACCGAGCATTCTTGAAAAATACTCTGTGGAAATAGTCTCTACTGAGCTCACTTAGGCATCGAAGGTTTCTATGGAAGAAGTCGATTTCTACTGAGCTCACAAGGTCAGTGAAGGAAATTCAATGTTTACTGAGTTCACTTGATCTCTAAAGGATTTTGCAGTGTTCACTAAACTTCAGTTGGTTAACACTAGAAATCAATTCTGGGGTAGTGTCTATTGAGAAGGGTCAGCCAATGAAGGATTTCATTATTTTGGGGAATAAAGCTTAATTTTTTTATGCAATATTTGTAGCAGACTAATGCAATGATTACTGATAATTGTAACTTGTAAATGAGCTAATTTGAGAATTTTTAAGGTATAAATAAAAGGTTAAGTTGTGAATTCTTAATTGTAATGAGCGAGCATGCAAGTGTATTGATTGTGAATCAGGTGTGAGAAAATTTTGAAGAAGGATCAAATAGGAGCAACAAAGTTGTATTTGATCAAAGGGGATCGAGTGAAGTATAACTGAGATCTATATCAACAATTCAACTACATCTCATTTAGGTCACTTGATTGTTACTTTCTCACCATTGTAGTAGTGATTTCTAAATCTCTTAATAGAGTTGGTTTAACAACCATTTTGTAAATCCTCTAACAAGGTGATAGTTCTATTGAGCTATTCTAAAGTCCTCTAGCAAGGCCACTCCTAGTAGGGTGATTAAATCCTTTAACAAGGTCAAAACTAACATTGTGTTTTGTAACCTTTAACAAGGTTGGCTTCTAATAGGGCTCACTTTAGAAGAGTGAAAATCAGTAGCTAGTTACTTGGTGGTTTTTCCCATATTGGGTTTCCACGTTAAATTTGGTGTCTCTTGTGTTCATGTTATTTTTTTATGCATGCATGTTAAATCTCTATGAATGCTTAAAGATTAGTAATAAGTTAACATACAGTACATCTATCGAGTTACATCATTTTTCTGTATGACTACCGAGTGACAGGAGTAACTAGTTTATAAGACATCTTAGGGATGTATGGATTTGTTTTTGTTGTTCAATTTTGTGTTGTCTTTGATGTTACAAAAATGTCATATCAGTTATCAAATAGATTCTACCAAGCTCATTTGGTTAGAAAATAAAATTACAGAGTCTACCGAGCGTTCTTGAAAAATACTCTGTGGAAATAGTCTCTACTGAGCTCACTTAGGCATCGAAGGTTTCTGTGGCAAAAGTCAATTTCTACTGAGCTCACAAGGTCAATGAAGGAAAGTCAGTGTTTATTGAGTTCACTTGATCTCCAAAGGATTTTGCAGTGTTCGCTGAACTTCAGTTGGTTAACACTAGAAATCATTTCTGGAGTAGTGTCTACTATGTGGGGTCAGCCAATGAAGGATTTCATTATTTTGGGAAATAAAGCTTAATTTTTTTATGCAATATTTGTAGCCGACTAATGCAATGATTACTAATAATTGTAACTTATAAATGAGCTAATTTGAGAATTTGTAAGGTATAAATAAAAGGTCAAGTTGTGAATTCTTAATTGTAATGAGCGAGCATGCAAGTGTATTGATTGTGAATTAGGTGTGAGAAAATTTTGAAGAAGGATCAAATAGGAGCAACAAAGTTGTATTCAATCAAAAGGGATCTAGTGAAGCATAACTAAGATCTATATCAGTAATTCAACTACATCTCATTTAGGTTACTTTATTGTTACTTTCTCACCATTGTAGTAGTGATTTCTAAATCTCTTAACAGAGTTGGTTTAACAGCCATTTTGTAAATCCTCTAACAATGTGATAGTTCTATTGAGCTGTTCTAAAGTCCTCTAGCAAGGCCACTCCTAGTAGGGTGATTAAATCCTTTAACAAGGTCAAAACTAACATTGTGTTTTGTAACCTTTAACAGGGTTGGCTTCTAATAGGGCTCACTTCAGAAGAGTGAAAATCAGTAGCTAGTTACTTGGTGGTTTTTCCCATATTGGGTTTCCATGTTAAATTTGGTGTCTCTTGTGTTCATGTTATTTTTTTATGCATGCATGTTAAATCTCTGTGAATTCTTAAAGATTAGTAATAAGTTAACATACAATACATCTATTGAGTTACATCATTTTTTTGTGTGACTACCAAGTGACAGGAGTAACTAGTTTATAAGACATCTTAGGAATCTGTGGATTTGTTTTTGTTGTAATTGATTCACTCCCCCCCACCCACCCACCTCATTTACTCCATCTATATTTCCAACAATTGGTATCAGAGCTTTTGGTGCTTGCAGGAAGGATTTCAAGGATCTAAGCTAAAGATCAGGATTTCTTACAAGAAGGAAATTCCAAGGCTTTGGGAAGGTCTCATGAGACTCCATCTAACTTTCATTAGAGATATAGGATTGAAATATCTTGATGGATAATACACAACTCCTGCTGGTACATTATTTGTCAATGACATTGTTGAGAAAAAGACTCATAACACCATCATGATAGACATTGCATCTGCCCTAAGCTATGAAGAATTTTATGATATCAAGGACTACAAAATTTCCTTTTCTATGTAGAACAAGCTGAAGAATATCTATGGACGTGATGGCAATGTGAGAAGAGACAAAGAAAAAAGTCTAAGAGGATAATTTGATCAAATGAGGATGAGAGAGGATAAGAACATTACTAAATATGTTGAAAGAGTCAAAGCAAGCCTCAGTGCAATCAAAGCTTCTAGAGAAGATATCTTGGAAGAAATAGTTATAAGTAAAGTTCTTAGAACATTGCTTCTCATTTATGCAATTAGATTTTCTACAATTAAGAAAAGAAGATGTGAATAAAATCATAAGATAAATTTAGAGGCCATAGTAGGAAGATTGACTGCATTTGAGCTAGATAATTCTGACAACTATGTTCTAGATTCCAAAAACATTTGAATCAGCATTTGAAGCTAAGTTTTCACTCAAAGAAAAGGGAAAAAAGATAAAGGATTCTCAATCAAAAGTGAAGAAGAATCATAAAAAAGTTTTGATAGTGATCTTGAGGTGGTTGAAGCTCTACTTGCAAGGAAATATTCTAGAGGCAAAGGAAAATGCAAAGGTAAGGTTCCTCTAATCTATTTTTCATGTGAGGAAATTGGTCATATTGTTGTAAGGTGTCAAAACAAGAAAAACAAGGATGAGAAGAAAGGTCACAAGTGGAATGGCAAGAAATACTTTAAATCATTCAAGGACAAAGGTAAGAAAACATGTTTCATGGCTAAAGATTCTAAGGATTCTGACAATAGTGAGGATGAGATTGTTTACATTACTGTGAAGGATGAATCTGATAATGATGAGAAAGATAAGATGGCACTTACCTCTCATGTGAGAAAAAATGATACATATATTATAGATGTGGTTTTTCACATCATATGACTAGTGATAAAACAAAGTTTGAACAATTTAAAGACTATGATGGTGGTAGTGTGACGTTTTGTAATAATGAACCTTGTTGCATAAAAGGAAGAGGAAGAATCTCACTAATCAAAGAGCTTGTATGTGATAATGCCTATTGGATTGAAGGTCTTAAAACAAAATATATTGCATGTGGCATAGCTAATAAATATCATATTCAAGGTGTAATTCATGCATGAAAAGGCAAGACTGCTAGATGACAAAGGAAAGCTGATTAGATCAGACATATAGACAAAAGGTAACTTGTTCTATCTTGAACTTGGTGAATGTTCATGTTTTATTGCTCAAGTTAAAGAATTTTAGTTATGGCACTGAAGGTTATGTCATGAGAACTTTGATAACCTAGTGAAAATAAAAAAACTCAAGAAAGTAAGAGGCATTCCTATTATAAAGAAATATGATGTTGGTTTATGCAAGAATTGTCAGATTAGTAAGATGGGAAAGACTAGCTTTAAAAGTAAAAACTATCAGTCTAAAGAAATTTTGGAAATTTTACATACTAATTTGTGTGGACCTATTGAAATTGAGAGCTATACTGGAGAAAAATTATTCATTCTTTTTGTTAATGGTTACTCTAGAATGATGACTATCATGTATCTAAGAGAGAAATAAGAAGCATTTGAGAAGTTCAAATGGTATTTGGCTAGAGAAGAGAAGGAAACAGGAAAAAGACTAAAATTTTTGAGGTCAGACAGAGGTGATGAATTCATCTCCCATGAGTTCAATAACTTTTGCATTGAAAGAGGAATCAAAAGACAAGTATCAATTCCTAGAACTCGTGAGTAGAATGGAATATTAACATTATTAGATTTCCACAATCCATTTGTAAATAAATTATTTTCTAGATTAATATAAACATAATGAAATCTAGAAAACAATTTATTTAGAAAGGAATAGCTAAAAGAAGGAACAAAGCTATCATGGACTATGCAAGAACTCTAATGATTGGAAAGAACATGTCTATCAAATACTGGAAGGAAGATATCAACACTGCAGTTCATACCTTGAACTAAGTACAATTGAAAAAGGACTCATTCAAAACCCCTTATGAGTTATGCTATGGCTATAAACCCAATGTAAGTTACCTAAAAGTATTTGGAAGAAAATGTTATATTTTGAAAGAATCTAGAAAAGGAAAATTTGATGTGAAGGGTGATGAAGGCATATTTTTGGGATATTCTTGCAAGAGTAAGGCATATAGATGTTCGAATTTATCTACTCACAAAGTCATAGAATGTGCACATGTGAAATTTGATGAGTTTGCAGAAAGGACTAAAGAAGAAAGAAAAAAGGAACTAGAAGATTATAGGAGATTTGTTTTCATTGAACCTGATACAGTGCCAGATACATTTGTCAATCAGGAACTTCTACTCTTGAGTCTTCAGTCACCAAGTTGCAAGAAGTTCAAATCAAGTTTCACAAACCTAAGTCACATTCAGATGCTACCGAGCTAATGCCTACCGAGTCTGAAGGACCCAAGCAATAGATAGAGTAGCTAGAGCTAGAAATTGAAACTCAAAATGAAGATAGTGGAACTCAATCAAAAGGAAAGGAACCTATATTAGCCAAGTATGTCAGGAGACATCATGCACTAGATCAGATTATTGTAGACAAATCTAAAGGTACTACGACAATAAGTAAGCTAAAAGGTACTTGTTTACTTGTTGATTTTGAACCTAGAAATGTCAAAGATGCATTAGAAAATGAAAGTTGGATTGAGGCTATGAATGAAGAGATAGAAAAAATAGAGAAGAACAAAACATGGACTCTTGTACCTATGCCTAAAGATAAAAATGTGATTGGAACTAAGTGAGTATTCAGAAATAAGTTGAATGAAGATGGCAAAGTATCAAGAAACAAAGCTAGACTGGTATGTAAAGGATACTCTCAAGAAGAAGGAATAGACTATGGAGAGGCTTTTTCTCTTGTTGTAATACTAGAAGGTGTTAGGACCTTACTTGCATATGTTGCATACAAAGGATTTCAGGTATATCAGATGGATATCAAATCTACATTTCTCAATGGTATTCTAGATGAAGAAGTCTACATTGAGCAACCTAAAGGTTTTGTTGATCCAAACAAGAAGGATATGGTTTGAAAATTACACAAAGCATTGTATGGTCTAAAGCAAGCCCCTAGAGCATGGTATGAAATATTACATAACTATCTTATTCAGATTGGTTTTTAGAGAATTAATAATAACAATAGGTTGTATATTAAGGAAGGACCAGATAATAAGATTGTTTTGGTAGAAATATTTGTTGATGAAACTTTGTTTATAGGAAATGATGATCTATGCAAAGAATTTTCAGAGCAAATGAACAAGGAATTTAAGATGTCAATGTTTGGTGAGATCAAATTCTTTGTTGGTCATCAAATTTAGCAAAACAAGAATGGTATCTACATCACTCAGTCTAAATACATCAAGGAGATACTCAAAAAGTTTGGTATGGAAGATTGTAAACTAGTTGGGACTCCCATGTGTACTAGACTAAAGCTTACCAAGGATTATGAATCAAAAGAGGTAGATTAGACCTTATATAGATCACTGATTGGAAAGTTGAAATATGTAGTTCATACAAGGCTTGATGTTGCTCTTGCAGTTGGTATTGTAGCAAGATTTTTAGAAAAATCAAGAGAAAATCACACGATGGCAATCAAAAGGATCATGAGATACTTGAAAGGCATTGAAGATTATGGATTATGGTACAAATTTGGAGGTAATCTAGACTTGAAAGTGTTTACTGATGCAGATTAGGTAAGAAAAATTGATGACAAAAAGAGTACAAGTGGTGAAGTATTCTTTCTTAGAAAGAGGATGGTTTTTTGGACAAGCAAAAAGAAAAATTGTACATCCCAATCTATAGTAGAAGCAGAGTATGTTGCTACAATAGTAAATTTTTCTAATATTGTTTGGTTTAAATAGTTATTGGAAGTCATGAAGGTGGAGATCAAAGAACTAGTTGTTATGTTTTGTGACAATACAAGTGCAATCAACATATCAGAGAATCTAGTAATGCATTCAAAAACCAAGTACATTGCAATAAAATATCACTTTGTTAGAGAATTAGTGCAAGATAAGATTAGATTGGAATATGTCCATACAAAAGAACAAATTGCTAACATATTTAGCAAGCCATTACCTAAGGATGCATTATTGTATCTAAGAGGTAAGTTAGGGGTCATTCCCTTATCTGAAGCTTACTAAAATGAAGTTCTAGTGATGTATCAACAGGTACCAAGTTGGAGATCTATTAGTTGATGTAGCATAATCATGGAAACATTGCATATGAATCAGTACTTAAGGTATATTGTTACTCATTTTGCATGTGTTGTCAAAGAGGGAGAGTGTAATATCACATCTTTCTAAAATTTGAATTTGATTGTGGAGAGTTTTCTATTTGAAAATAAGTTATGTAATTACTTCACAGAAGAAGATTATAGCATTAGAGAAAATTGTGGCATAAAATCTAAGAGGGAGAAATATTATGTTAGTAAAAGACTTGTTGTGTTGCCATCAATGCGAAAGAGGGAGATTGTTGTATACAATTTTTCAATTGTGTGTTGTCTTTGATGTTACATAAATGTCATATTAGTTATCAGATAGAGTCTACCAAGCTCAATTGGTCAGCAAAGAAAATTAAATAGTCTATTGAGAATTACTAAAAAATACTCTGTGGAAACAGTTTCTATTGAGCTCACTCAGGCATCAAAGGTTTTTGTGGTAGAAGTCAATTTCTACTGAGCTTACAAGGCTAGCAAAGGAAAGTTAGTGTTTATCAAGTTCACTCAGTCTCCAAAGGATTTTGCAGAGTTTGTAGTGTTCACCGAGCTTCAGTTGGTTAACACTGGAAATCATTTATGGAGTAGTGTCTACCGAACAGGGTTGGCCAATGAAGGATTTCATTATTTTGGAAAGTAAAGCTTAATTATTTTATGTAATATTTGTAATTGACTGATCTAATGATTACTGATAAATTGTAACTTGTAAATGAGACAACTTGACAATTTGTAAGGTATAAATAAAAGGTCAAGTTGTGAGTTCTTAATTCTAATGAGCGAGCATGCAACTGTATTGATTGTGAAGAAGGTGTGAGAAAATTTTGAAGAAGGATTAGATAGGAGCAGCAAAGTTGTATTCGATTAGAGAGGATCTAGTGAAGCAGAACTAATATCTATATCAGCAATTTAGTTGCATCTCTTAACAGAGTTGGTTTAATAGCCATTTTGTAAATCCTCTAACAAGGTGACATTTCTATTGAATTGTTCTAAAATCCTCTAGCAAGGCCACTCCTAGCAAGGTGATTAAATCCTTTAACAAGGTCACACCTAATACTATGTTTTGTAACCTTTAACAAGGTTTGCTCCTAATAGGGCTCACTTCAGAAGAATGAAAATCAATAGCTAGTTACTTGGGTGTTTTTCCAATATTGGGTTTCCACATTAAATCTAGTATCTCTTGTGTTCATGTTATTTCTTTTATTCATGCATGTTAAATCTTTGTGAATGCTTAAAGATTAGTAATAATTTAACATACAATACATCTACTGAGTTACAACATTTTTTGTGTGGCTACCAAGTGAAATTAGTAACTAGTTGATGATGATGATTTTTTTGTACTTGATGATCATCCTAAGAAGTAGGTTGAAGAGGTTGAATAGATATTGGATTAGAGGGTTGGTAAAAGTACAAGAGGAAAGGACTACTATGAATATTTAGTAAAGGGAAAAAATAGACCAATTGAAGATGCTATATGGTTTTCTCAATCTAAGTTGGATTCAACTCAGGTTGTGACATATCTATGATTTAGGAAAATCATTTCTATCTACCATTGTTTTTTGATGTAGGAGCATCCTAGGTTGATGTGCTATTTTGCTCATTTGTGTTCATTCTATCAGTTGTTGTCAAGTTGCAACAATTGATGAGTGTCAGTATTTTTTTAGTATCAACTGAGTTGCAATTATCCCAAGTCAAGTGAAACTTTGAGTTAGTGTATTATCTTATTTCACTCTATAGTATTAAACGAGTTATCCAATGTGTGCTGAGTTATCTAGTATTGGCAGAGTGTTTCTTCATGTGTTGAGTGAGCTTGTTATTTGTTGACACTTGGTTCCTTCATTATCCAAGTTTTTTGTGTTCGGTTCTTAGTGTGAGCTGACTTGTGTGTTTAATTCTGATCATAAATTTAATGATAGAATCTTGTCTTGGGATGTGTATAGACCATTTTAAGGTCGGCCTTTCTATTATGTAATATTCTAGAATCTTCTATAAGCCATTTTTCCAAGTATAAATAGGGTGTTTAGACTTAGGTTAGAGTTAGAGAAGTTAGGGTAGAACTTAGAGGACTAAGGAAGTTTGATACATGTGTCTGGAAATGCAAATTTGAAGTTGGGTTGTGGATCTTGAATATATTTTTTGTCTAGCCATAGCCTAGAAGGCCTTATAGCTAGGCATGTATGCTAATAATTTGATGAATTAACAAAAGTTTTTTGTTCTCTCTCTTTGGTGTTGTTCTCTTTGTGTGTTTTCTTCCATTATTTTAACTTTGCAAGGTGGTTTAGATTGCTAGGTGTGCCTTTGGCCCTAGTTCTTCTTCCCAACTTACATCATTTCATAAGAGTGAAAAGTTGTAACTAGTTGCATTGGTGGTTTTCCCAAATTGGGTTTCCACGTTAAATCTTGGTGTCACATGCGTTCATGTTATTTTCTTATTATTTTATCTTTCTGCAACTAAGTTACTAAAGGTTAATACACATCATTATCTTAAGATTTTTTTATTAATAATGCTATATTGAATATCTAGTTCTAACTGAGCTATGCGTTAAAAGGAAGTTTGTATTGACATCTAAGGGAGTTGAAATTCTTTTAGTAGTAACTGATTCACCCCTCCCCTCTTAGTTACTTCTCTTACATTTCCAACATATATATGTGGTTTAAAATGTAAATATGAAGGGGGAGGATGACTAAAAGGTAGAAAAGAGATTGGTTGTACTTTTTTATGAATATTTTTCTGGAGAAAAATTAAAGATATATGAGGGAGAGTATGTGGGTATAATTCTTTAAGGATTTATAAGTTTCTTTCCTTTTTGTAAGAGAGATTTATATATGAAAATTTAAAGGGTTGAGAGAGGGATTTAGTACATTTTGATTTCTTTTTCTTCCATGGATATTGGTGAAAGTGGAGGGTTGAATGATGCATCTCAAGTGGATTTATTTTACACTATTTGCCCTCTTGCTCTTACTTCTGTTGAATCTTCATAGAACTTGAGGTATGGGTTGATATTATTAATTGAATTGTTTATCTACATATATATATATATATATATATATATATATATATGTATGTGTGTATGTATGTATGTATGTATGGATGTATAGATATATATATATCTATATATATATATGTATATATGTATGTATAGATATATATATGTATGTATATATGTATATATATATATATGTATATATATATGTATATATATATATATATGTATATATGTATGTATATATATATATGTATGTATATATATGTATATATGTATGTATATATATGTATATATATGTATATATATATATGTATATGTATATGTATATATATATGTATATGTATATGTATATATATATGTATATGTATATATATATATATGTGTGTGTGTATATATATATATATATATATATATATTCTCTTGATGTACTATAATTTCATATTTAATTCCTATAGTTAATTTAGATGTTTTGAATTTCTATTTGTGAAAATTTCTATGTATTTTCCTATGGTATTTATCTAGTAGTCTTTGGAGATATATTATTTTCTTTTAGAGAATTGTTTTGATTACATAAAAATAGGTTTTAAAGGACCCAAAACCGTTTAAAAAGTAGCAAAGTAGGACTAACTAAAGAGTTCAAAAAATAAATGGCCTTAGTGACCAAATAAACAAACATAGAAACATGAGGCCAAGTACAGCTATGCATAAAAAGATAGCAAAAAGAAAACAAAAGGACAACACCTAGACAACTATAGAGTTTTCAGCATGTCTACAACTTGTTCTACCAAAATGTTCATATTTTCTATAGTAACTTTCATTTCATCTAATTTTTTCACTTCTCCTCTTGCATTGTTCTTGGAGTTGGCCCTTATGTGCTTACTCTACCCTTGGTCCTCATGCACCATAGAGGAGTCAAATCCTTTAGCTTGATCCATTTTGTTCAACAAAGTATTGAAGTTATCAACCATATTCTTTAGGATGCTGCAACTTTTGTCAACCAAATTCTTGATCTTTTTTTCCATATTACTAACTCTAGCATCCAGGATTTCCATCCTTTTTTGGATTTATTTATTGACATGTTCCAAATTCCTATTTTTGGTTTCAATTAGAAGCACCCTTTTCATTAAATTTTTCACCTCTTTGGCATTACCAATAAGTTTAGACAAGCTATCAATATGTTGGCCCAGTGTATGCTCCCTCCTTCTGTTCTATTGAGCTACTCAAAATCCTTTGAAATCTCGTACATTTTCTATTTTAGATTCCCTACCTCCTTCAAAACTGACCTTAGGTTGCCCATGATTCCCTTCAAAAACCCCTTCTCAACTTCCTCCTTGTTATGGTCAAAATGGTGTTTTTGCTTACCTTGTCTATTTTTTCCTAAATCCACCTCATTTGGGACATTTTCATCACCCTCATTTTGAGCCAACACCAATTTTATTTTTCTTTCCATCATTTGAATTAAGGGCTCATCATCAGAGGGAATAGAGACCCTATCCTCATTCAAACCCCTATTACTCGAGCCCTTCCCTGCACTTGCTCTCTTCTGAGAACCCTTTCTCATTTCCTCCTCGTAGTTGCTGTCTTGATCTGAATTACTCTCCTTTCCTTTCTTTTTCTTCTTGAAGTTGCTACCAGATTCCCCTTTTATGCTCTACTTTACATCCACCTCATCCCCTTCATCCTCAGTTTCATTATCTAGGTCCTCCTCTGAATCACTTCCCTCTATCTCATAATCAATTGATTTCTTACTCTTCTTGGGCCAATCCACCTTTTTAGAGTTAGAAGGTTCATAATGAGAGCTATTAACCCCTCATGGTAGACGTGATCTCCAATCGGGTCATTTTGAAAGGCTAGAATGGAGTTACCTAGAGATTGTCTATGATAAAAGGTAGATTTATCATAATTCCATGCCTAAAATGATTGACTAACATGAAATGGTGACAATAAATCTTTGTGAAGTGACCATCCAAAGTAAGATAATCAATAATCACAAACACCAAAAATTTTCCAAGGATGTGAAATGGAAGTTGGGTTGAAGTAGGAATTACCTATTTTAATTAGACTGTTGTGTTCTTTGGTTGAATCTACAAACACATTGACTGCTCTATTAGATAACTTTCTATCCTGATAAAAATTAATGCCCTCCATCTCTAGACCCATAGCCTCAGCTATGATTTCTTCAATCACCTCCATTATTTGATTTCCCACAAGAATAGTCCCATCTCTCCAAGTCTTGATGAACTACCTAGTAATGTTAGCATGAATTCTAATGCTATTAGAAAACATCACAAAATAGTGTTATGACTATGTTTGTCATTGATGACAACATAGTAAAATTGATAGAGTAACAAACTAAGATTTATGTATTGAGGACATCATATTGTGTATTTTCCCATGCATAGTTAACAACATATACTAAAACATGTATTTGACATGTGGTCAAGTGTGCAGAACCTGAATCAACAAAGTATGGAAGATATTGATGATTTACTGAGAATTGTAGGAAAATAGAGTATTGGGAAAATAATTTCTATTGTATGATCAATATAACATATTTTGCTTGGAATGAAGGGTTACACAATTAACTAGAGGAAGTAAATTGACCACTAATGACATCAACAAGTGCATAGGTACAGAAGTCACATGTGTGAAATTTTGGAAACAACTGTGAGCCGACAACATTAATTAAATGTGTATTTTATTTGATTAAATATGAAGCTGACTCAAATGATTAATAATTGAGTATGGTATAAAGGAAAGATGTTTTTTGAGTTCTAGAGTGAAGAAAGGTGATTAAGAAGTAGAGAAGACTTGTGAATTGTAAAGTAGAAGAGCAGAGTAATTTGTTAGGTTTACTAATGAGTTCCATATCTATTTGCATGGTCTAAAGGTGAAGGAGTCTAATGTACTAGACATAGGAAGAGGAAAGAGATTATTCTGCATCTATTGTTTTGAAAGGAATAGTATTGAGATGAATTGGATAGTGGGTTCATTGATATGATCCTGAAGCTATTTGGATAGTGGGTTTAGCTACCTTCTTCAACTCCTAATAGGGTTGGAATCTCCTAATAGGGATTCAAAGTCTCCTAACAAGGACTCTTTGTACTAAGCATTGTAATAGAATCCTAATAGGGTATATTCTCTAACAAGGAATATTTAGATTAGTACATTATTCTGTGGGCATCACTCCCACCAGGGTTTTCCCTTTGATCAATTATTTCCCTAGTCAACATATCTAGTGTATGTGTATATGCACATTTCTTTTGATTGCTATTTACTTTGTTTGATAAAGAATTGTTTAACTTTGATGCATAAGTAATCCTCCCCCCCCCCCACCCCCCTCTCAGTTACATTGGTGAACTATTACTTGTACCAATTGGTATCAAAGCATCAAGTCCTTGAAAGAAAGTTTAACAACTTTGGGAGATCTATGGCGAATATGTTTAGAAAGGAAAGTCCTAGATTCAATGGCACAAACTATGATAGCTAGAAGGATAAAATGAAGACTCATCTCTTGTGCATGGGACTAGGATATTAGCTTGTGACCAAGACATCCAAAAACATTGTAGAAGAAGACAATCTTGAAACTTGCACCAAAGAATAGAGAGAAGTATTTATGTGCAACATAAGGGCAAGAGAAGCAATACTATCAACATTACCTAAAAGTGAGTACAGTTAGGTAAAACTACTTAAAACATCTCATGAAATTTGGAAAACTTTAGAAGATAATTATGAAGGTGATACACATGCAAAAAGAGTTAGATTATTGTAGGAATCACATATCATGATGGAAAGAAGTCTGATGATGAAGTGATATGGAAGATCTTGAAAATTTTGACACCACCTTTTAAGACAATAGCACAAATGATTCAACTGATGATACCTTGCACTACTAATTTCACTAAAGAGACATTGCTTGGTAGATTGGAAGCTGCAAAATTTGATCTAAAATAGTTTGGAGAGTTGGAAAATTTTGAGATAGTATTTAGTGCCCTAAACATCAAACTTGGTTTAGCAAGGAGTATAAAAACATAGGGAGACATTTCTAGTTTTAGCAATTCCATTAAAGAAAAGATCTAAGAAGGAGTGGCTCTTCTTGTGGAAAGAGAAAAAGATGGTAAGAATAACTTTAAATGCTATACTTGTAATGAATATGGTCATTATGCATCTAAGTGTCCTATGAGAGAAAGAAAGTTTAAGGGTATATTCAAATCTAGAAGACCTAGAAATTGTTTATATGCTAATGAAGAAGAATATGAAGAAGAATTTGATCAAAGAAAAAGTGAAGATGAAGTAGGATTTGTAGCCATAAAAGAGGATGATCTTGACAAAGAAATTAGAGAAGAAAGTGTGCTAATTTCATAAATTGAAAAGAAAGACTGGATCATTGATAGTAGTTGTTCACATCACATGACTGGTGATATGAGAAACTTTGTCAAATTTAGAAGCCATGATGGAGGAATTGCCAGAGTAGGAAACAATGTAGCCTATCATATTATAGGAATTGGATCTAAAACACTTGATCATAAAACATACACTAATGATGTTTATTTTTTTGATGGACTGAAGCATAACTTGTTGAGTGTTGGATAGCTTATGGACTACTTGGTATTGGCACAAAAACTAGAGGTAATGTATTTTAGTTAAACTCCACTAAAATAACATCTTTAGGTGCAAAAATTGACAACAATTTATTATGGCATAGAAGATTTTGTCACATTAACTCTAATAAAATTGTAAAGGCTAGTAATACACTTGATGTGAGAGATTTGCCCAAGATCTCTAAGCGCACTAACATTATTTGCAAGGAATATATTTTGGCTAAGTAAAAAAGAGTCTCATTTCCTAGCAAGTAGTTCTGTACTATACACAAGTTGGAATTGGTACATACAGATCTGAGTGGTCCTGCAAGAACAAGAGGTTTCTATGGAGAAAGGTACTTTATGTTTTTTGTTGATGATTTCACTAGGATGATGTGGGTACCTTTTCTTAAAGAGAAATCAGAAGCATTTGAGAAATTCAAGATATTTAAGAACAAAGTTGAGAATGAATCTAGACTTAAGATTGAAAGCTTAAGATCAAATAGAGGAGGAGAATTCACCTCTAAAGGATTCAATATCTATTGTGAAGAACATGACATTAGGAGACAACTATCCTCACCCCATACACTTGAGCAGAATGTGATTGCTAGAAGGAGAAACAAATCAATTGCTAATGCAACAAGAGCTATGCTATTTGAGAATGATGTACCAAAGATCTTTTGGAGAAAAGAAGTCAATACATCAATATAAACACTGAATAAAGTGCAGATAGAAAAAGTATGGAAAAAATGCCCTATGAATTATGGTTTGGTCATTCACCATTAGTCAAGAACTTGAGGATATTTGGAAGCAAATTTTATATTAGAAGAGATGATGATATTGGTAAATTTGATCCAAGGAGTGATGAAGGTATGTTTCTTGGTTATTCATTGAAAATTAAAGCTTACAAATGTTTCAACTATAGAACAAAAACCATAGTAGAGTGCACAAATGTTAAAGTTTATGAAAGGTTCGGTACCAAGGAAAAAATAATGCACTATAGCTCTAATGGAGATGATTACTCTGGAATGGCTAACAAAGGTAATGAGTTATTTTTCAAGACTAACAATGACTTGAAAAATAATGTGCAAATTGAAGATGTGAGAGAAGAACAAAGCACAGTACTTGAGATAAGAACTGAAACAACAACTCCTACTCCAAATAGGAGCTTGATAAAGAATCATCTTGTAGATTAGATAATAGGGAGTAAGGAAAAAGGGGTAATGACAAGGAGCATAGTTAATGAATAACTATGTATAATATCTTAAGTAGAACCAAAAGGTGCAATCAAAGATAATTATTTGAAAGAAGCAATGAAAGAAGAACTCTAGTAGATAATTAAAAATAGCACACGGGAATTAGTCCTCAGACCCAAGGGAAAAAATGTGATTGGCACTAAATGGGTATTTATAAATAAAATGAATGAATAGGGAGAAGTAATAAGAAACAAGACAAAACTTGTATGCAAAAGTTACTCTCAGCAAGAAGGAATTGATAATGAAGAGACATATCCACTTGTAGCAAGAATGAAAGCAATCAAAATGTTCTTAGCATATGTAGCAAATAAGAATTTTAAGGTATATCAAATGGATGTTAAGTCAGTATTCTTAAATGGAGAACTTGAAGAAGTTTACATTGAGCAACTAGAGGGTTTTCCTTTAATAGAAGAAAAGGACATGGTTTGTAGACTAAAGAAAACATTGTATGGATTAAAGAAAGCACCAAGAATCTGGTATGCAAGGTCAGACAAATACTTAGCAAAGCTTAGATTTGCTAAAGGAACAACAAATGGTAACCTGTACTTTAAGAAAATAGAATATGGTTTGCTAATAATTAGTGTATTTGTTGATGACATCATTTTTGGTGGAAATGATGAAATTAGTAAAAAATTCTCAGAAGACTTGAAGAATGAGTTTGAAATGACCATGATAAGTGAAATAAAATTCTTCTTGGGATTGCAAATTTTTTAGAACAAAGAAGGTATCTTTATTTCTCAAACCAAGTATTTAAAGGATCTACTGAAATGATTTTTTTTGAAAATTGCAAACATTTTGGAACTCTTATGGTAATTGGTCATAAGTTATCAAGAAAAGATGACACACCTATTGTTAAAAAAAAGAAGTACAAATCTATGATTGGTGGATTGGAATATTTGACTCACAACAGACCATACATAGCTAATGCAGTTGGAATTATGGAAATATTTCAAGCTAATCCTAAAGAATATCACTATGTAGTAGTAAAAGGAATAATTAGATATCTAAAAGGAACATCAGATTATGGTATTTGGTATGACAGAAATAGTGACTTTAAGCTCTGTACCTATACAGATGCTGATTGGGCAAGAGACAACGATGACAGTAAAAGCACTAGCAAAGGAGAATTTTTCCTTGGAGGAAGGTTAGTTTCTTGCCTTGGCAAGAAGCAAGATTGTACCTCACAAAAGTACTTCCGAGGTAGAGTATGTTGTAGTAACAAACAACTATAATCGATTCATATGGATGAAGCATATGATAAAGGATATTGGAATCACATTCACATAACTTGTTATCATTTACTGTGACAATACAAGTATAGTCAACATATCTAAGAATCCTATTTTTTATTCTAAGACTAAGCACATTGCTATAAAAAGCACATTGCTATAAAATATCATGTGCTAAAAGAAAAAGTTGTAGAAAAAGAAATCAGATTGGAATACATTAGTACTAAGGAATAGATTGTAGACATTTTCACAAAGGCCTTACCAGAGGATATATTTTGGTACCTAAAAGGTATGCTTGGGGTTATGCCCCTACCTAGATTAGAGTAAAAGATGCAGAATTGCATCAGTCTCGGGTACACATCACCATTCTTAGACTAGATTGAATGCTAATGCTTCCTCAATGGGGGAGAATTTGTGATGAACATAGTTAGTCAAGGACTCTTGGTAATAGGTAATTAGTATACAATAGTATCTTTAGATACTTGTGTTATTTAGTTATATGCAAAGATTGTAAAGGTACAAACCAGCTTGTGGTCATGCTAATAGGTTGTTATGTGTTAAAATTTTACTACCTTTGACATTGATGTCAATGGGGGAGAGAGTGATATGAAAAACATTTCATTAGAAAGGGAAAGAGAGTGATATGTAAGACACTAAAGAGAATTTGCATTATGGGCAAGTAGTGTTGAAGGATTTGATTGATTGGTATTCTTGGAACTGGATGCTTTTCATATATGTTGCCATCAATTCCAAAGGGGGAGATTGTTAGCATGAATGTTGATGCTATGAGAAAACATAGTAGAATAGTGTTATGACTGTGTTTGTCATTGATGACAACATAGTAAAATTGACAAAGCAGTAGACTAATATTTATGTATTGAGGACATCACATTGTGTATTTTTCCAAGTGTGGTTAATAGTATATACTACAACAAATATTTGACATGTAGTCAAGTGCGCAAAACTTGAATCAACAGTGTACAGAAGATATTGATGATTTACTGAGAACCACAGGGAAACAAAGTATTGGGAAAATAGTTTTAATTGTATGATCAATATAACATATTGTGCTTGGAATGAAGGGTCGCACAATTAACTGGAGGAAGTACATTGACCACTAGTGATGTCAACAAGTCTATAGCTATGGAAGTCACACATGTCAAAGTTTGGAATCAACTGTGAGCTGACAGCATTAATTAAATGTGTATTTCATTTGATTAAATATGAAGCTAACTCTAATGAATGTTAAGTATATGGAGCTGACTCAAATGACTAATAATTGATTATGGTCTAAAGAAAATATGTTTTCTGAGTTCTAGGGTGAATAACAGTGATTAAGAAGTAGAGAAGACTTGTGAATTGTGAAGTAGAAGAGTAGAGTAATTTGCTAATGTGTGTAAGTAACCTTAAGGGCTACTAATGAGTTCCAGATCTATTTGCATGGTCTGAAGGTGAAGGAGTCTAATGTACTAGATAGAGGAAGAGAAAAGAGATTGTTGCACATCTATTGTTCTAAAATGAATAGTACCAAGATGAATTGGACAGTGGGTTCATTGATTTGATCCTAAAGCTATTTGGATAGTGGGTTCAACAACCTTCTTCAACTCCTAATGGGGTTGGAATCTCCTAACAGGGACTCTTTGTACTAAGAATAGTAATAAACTCCTAATAGGATATATCCTCTAACAAGGAATATTTAGATTAGTACATTATTCTTTGGGCATCACTCCCACTGGGGTTTCCCCTTTAATCAATGGTTTTCCTAGTCAACATATCTAGTGTATGTGTATATGCACATTTCTTTGGATTGTTGTTTACTTTGTTTGATAAAGTAAGAATTGTTTAACTATATTGGTGAACTATTACTTCTAACAAGTAATAGTAGGCTTATTTCCTTTTAATTTTTCTATAAAACCCATAAAGTTTCCTTGCTGAAGAATTTCCCAGATTTCCTTCTTCTTCTACCACTCTTTACAACTAGTTGGTTCAATTCATGTTCATTTTCCTCTCATCTTCCTATCTCAAAAATGAATTTTTCATCTTTTTAGAAAAATCCTCAGCAACTTAATGTCATAATCAATTTCATAGCCAAGGCACATAGTGGTAAATAAGAACCACAATCCATGTGGAATTAAGTGAAAATGCTCTATCCTTCTCATTAAAGCCTAATGCTTTCTAATTCTATCCATAATATTATTTTTTTTTTTTTTTGACATAGTCATCATTATTAAAGAACTTTTTCTTACTTCTAACTTTATCATGTTCGATCAGTAAGAACCTCTTTACAGGTATAATATCATTATTGTTCCATATTACCTTTTCCTCACTCTTACATGCCACATTAGCTGCCCAGTTAGCAACTTGATTTTTTTCTCTATAATTATGAGTAACAACATGAATTTTAAAGGAATTGATAATATCCATGGCTTGAAAAATAATATTGTTAATTTTCTAGGAAGACTTGGTAATTCTATTGAGGCAATTAATAATATTAAGGGAATCCCCCTCAAGCTATATTTTTTTCAAATTCAAAGTCTTTGCATAGATAAGACCATAAAGGGTAACATTAGCTGCAACCACATGATTAGTTTAAATACTAGTATGGATGACCATCCCCCCCATTCTATCTCTATTCACATTCCTTATAATGATGCCATGACCAATAATTCCTGGGTTGCCCTTTGAGGCCCCATCAAAAATTATCTTATACCAGTTCTTCGAGGGACAATCCCATCTTGCTAGATCCCTAAGGTTAGAACCAATTTGCATCAAGATGATATCATCAAGATTCCAATTCTAGATCACTAATGCTTCCCATTCATTTTGAGGTTGGTGACCTTTTCCATTAGATCTGATATTCTCAGTCAACAAATTCTTAATCTAGCAAAAAACCTTATCAGGATTTGATTCAACTCCCCTAAACACCCTATCATTCTATTCCTTCCAAATGCACCAACAAAGGAACAAGAGAATAAAATCCCACAATCTCAAAACTAAGGCATTATTATTAGGAGGCTTCCAACCATTGAAAAAATGTTGAATGGTATTAGTGAAAATCCAAGCAATATTTAGTAGACCAGTGACCCTATCCCAAACCCTTTTAGTATAGGGGTAGTCATCTAAGGTCATATGGTTGACTAACTCAACATCATTCTTACAAGGTAACATCTATTAACAATTTTGAACCCTCCCTTCAATAAATAATCCATAGTCAAAAAAATTTCTTGCAAAAGAATCCAAAAAAATATGTCAACTTTGGGGGTCGTACCTTTAAACCATGCTTTAGCCAAACAAGGCTCAGGATGCTCTTCAAAAGCATTAGCATACACCAAAGACATAGATAAGAGTCCATTAGAATTAAATTCCAAATTAGTGCATCCTCCTCATGGATTAAGAAGACCGCATTCAAAATCTTGTTGAGATCACTCAGGTTTCTATCTACCCTTTTTAAGTCCAACCACTTATTCCCCTCTAAATAGTCTTCAACAAAAATCCTAAAGAGATTCTTACATTGCTCCATAAAATCATTCCACCTTTGATCAGCACTAAGTGGGTGATCAAGAATCCAAATATCATCCTAGAAAATAATAGTCCTCCCATTTCCAACCTTCCATCTAACCCCTTTCTTAATAATCTATTTATATTTTTGATCATTTTCCCAAATCATAGAACCCCCTTGCACCAACTCAATATTAAGAAAGTAATTAAAATCTTGGTTCTCCCTATTATACTTATTAGTCCAAATATCACACTGTTTTCCTTCCTCATTGTGCCATCTCCATAACAACTTGTCAAGAAAAGCATCATTCATAGAGGTAAATCTTCTTAGACCAAGGCAACCTTTATTCAAAAGAATGCAAAATTTTTCCCAAACAATTAGGGGCAGTCCTTTTTTTTTTTTTTCCATCCCTGTCCATAAGAAAAGCTTCTGAATCTTTTCAATAGCCAACACAAATGTTTTAGGAATCTTAAACACACTTAGAGCATATAGTGAAACATTCTATAAAATGGATTTGAGAACAATAATCTTACTAGCTTGACTAAGGAGGAAGCCTTTCCACCCAGCTAACTTCGAGTGGATTTTGTCAATCAATGAACTCCAAAAGATCTTAGGTGGGTCCATACAAAGAGGTAGTCCTAGATAAGAACCTAGTAAGGTGCCAATCTTGCATCCAATAATCCTTTTAATTTTGTTCTATCTCTTATCATTAACATTGACAAAATATATCACACTTATACTACAATTAATAATTTGACTTGAAGCTTTCCCATAATCCTCTAAAGCCCTTTAATATTGCTAGAATTTCTAACTAAAGCTTCTCTCATAACTATAGAATCATCCAAAAATTTCTGATGCAAACACATCAACTCTTCAGATGAGGGTTTAAGACCAAAAAAATCCCACCCACACTCACCAGATTTTCCACAAATCTTCCTAGACATTCTACCATTAAAATAAAGAGGATAGGTGAAAGTGGATTCCCTTGCCTTAAACCATGTGAATATCAAAAGAAAGAGGCAGGAGAACCATTCAAAAGGACCAAGAAAGTAACCAAAGAGACTAGCATAAAGACCAGATCCCTAAATCTCTTATTAAAATCAATATCTTCAAGACCTCTTAGAAGAAAATTCCAATCCACTCTATCATAAGTTTTGGATAGATCTAACTTAAGGAGAAACCACTTTTTCTTGGAAGTAGTGAGAGAGTGAATATTTTCATGCATTGAGATAATTGAATCCAAAAACTACCTACCAAGAATAAAACAATCTATTACCTAGAAATCAAGCTAGGGAGAAGGGAAAAAATTCTAAGAGTAAGAATTTTAGAGATAATTATACAAAAATAATTACAAAGACTAATTGGTCGTAACTAATCCATACTATAAGTGCCCAACTTCTTAGGAATTAAAGCAAGGAAAGTATTGTTCAATTCTTTGAGAATTTTCCTAGAACCAAAGAACTCCTTAACTCCATTACAAACAACATCACTTATGATACCCCAATACTTATGAAAAAGTAGGAAAGGAAACCCATCTACCCCTAGAACCTTGTCTCCATCAAAGGAGAAAACAACCTTTGAAATTTCTTCAAAAGATGGAATAGAAGTTAGGAATTTATTCTAATCTTCTAAAATATAGTTTGGAATACAATCCAAAAACAAATTCTATTTATCTTTGTCCAAATTGAGGTCGCCTTGAAGTAAATTGCTGAAAAAATCCATGGCTTCCCTCTTTATAATCTTATCTTCCTCTGTGGACCCACCATTAGTATTGAGTCTAGAAATTCTATTAGTCATCCTATGCTTCAATGTTGTCATGTGAAAGTACTTCGTATTCTGGTCTCCTTCCTTCAATTTTTTTTTTCTAGATCTCTACCTCTAGAACATCTCCTCCTTAGTAATAATGTCATGAATCTTAGTCAATTTCCTACTTTCTTCCTCCCTTGAAACAATCTTATAACCATCAGCTTGAATCTTATCTTGAATATCTTTAAGTTCCTCTAAGACTTTTTTATTCTCAAAAATGTTCCCAAAAGTATCCTTATTCCAAATTTTGATTTTTAAAAAAATTTTTTTTTTCATTTTTTGATTAGCAACAACTTTAAACATGGCAATATCCTCCACACCAATGTTCCACCATTCCTTGATAAGACTTTCTAGTCCTGGATGAAGGGTCCATATTTTTTCAAATCCAAAAGGATAATTCTTTTGAAAGGTTAATAGATCAACCACAAGAAAAATGGGATAATGATTTGAACCAATACAAACTTCAGCTATAAGAGATCATTTATATTTTAAAAACTAACAACTACTAATAAGTGCTCTATCCAATCTGACCTGAATGAGTTCCTTTCCAATTCTTCTATTTGTTTGAGTATAATCAATCCCATGCACAGGCATATCATGAAGAAGATGATAATCAATAAAGTCCATTAAATTCAATCTATTATCCAAATTGGTCTGATTTCCTCCCATCTTATTAGATTCTTTTAGCAGAGTATTAAAATCCAACATAATGATCCAATTCTCCTCAACAAATTTTTTTCTTTGATTGGTAATGTTTTCCCAAAGAGCCTTTCTACCCCATTTAGTATTGGGAGCATAGACATTAGTAAGCACCCAAGTAGCACCATCCTTAGATTTGGTAAATTTGATGTTCATCATATTTCTATTCTGAGAAATAAGTTCCCCATCAATATATTTATCATTCTAGTAAACCACCATACCACCTGAGGCCCCATCTGAATCATTCCCAATAATCTTGCCTCCCCCAAAAACCAAGAGGCCTTCTACTTTATCCTTCAACGTTTTAGTTTCATGAATTAGAACAAAATATGGTTTATTATCGTTGATCATATTTTTAATAATATCTTGTTTGTGAGGATTATTTAATCCTTTGATATTCCATGATATGAACTTCATTTCTTATGGAAATTTTTTGTTTCTAAGATAGTCCTCTAAATACCATCTGCAATACTTATGTTAGTCTCTATACATTAGATGGTCTACCTACTGAAGAGGGAGATACACCCACATCTCCAGTCTGAAAGCCTTTACCTGAAGCTGTTGCATGAGTACAACATTCCCTAGCCTTTCAATTCTTCATTTCTCCTTTTTTATTGCCTTTTCCCAAAGGTGTGCTAGGGATATCTCCTTTCTTATTACTCCTAGTTTTAACCACAACATTCTCTTTATTATTTTTGGAGGGTATGCCTGTAGATTTCTTTTTAGATTTAGAGGTTCTAATACCCCCAACTTGAATCCAATCTATGCCAGAGTTCTCCTCTATGCCCTATTGCACTTTAACAATTTCCTCAACTTCCCCCCTAATATGATTTCTTTCTATGGCTTTAACATCTATCTAGGGTTCAATTAGACATTAATCTACCTTACACATGGAGAAAGAAGCATATTCCTCAAATGAATCAAAAACATCTTCAATAGAAATATCATTTTGGATCTCCCCACTATATTTTTCATCCCCAATATTAGGACTAATCACATCTCCTCCATGAGCAATACCTATATCTTCACTGCTATGATCCAGTGGTATCCTAACCTGATTATCTCCTTCAACATTCATCCTTGGTTGTGAAGCTTCTTTATCAACCATCGATGACCCCTTTACCACACCACCGACCATCTAGGAATTCCTTACCTCCCCTTTTCTAATCTCATTTCCATTCAAATCATTCAATCCTTTTTGCACCAAGATTTTTTTAGACTTTTTGGGTGCACCATTCAAAGATGGATATTTTTTAGCCCAATGTCTAGATTATTTGTAGTGGAAACAAGCAAAGAGGATAGTCTCATACTCAATATTCTACTTCCATATACCAAGTTTAGATTTGAGAAAAATAAATTCTGGCATATCGATATCTTGAAAAACAACCACACAGATTCTATCATAGGTCATACTTCTCCTTAAGATTGTGACTAGATCCATAGAGAGGATCTCACCAAAGTACCAACAATACCTTGAAACACATCCTCCACCCAGAACTCTAGTGGTAATCTTATCAATCTAATCCAAACTAGAGCTTGGATTCTAGATTCATCCAATGAATACAAGTTTGGAGCCCATTTCTGAAAAATCAATGTATGTTTACCCCTAACTGAGGGACCATTGCAGAGGATCTCACATTTATATTCTTTACATGAAAAACCAAATGATAGGAATATTTTAGCCATCACAACAATGTCCACCTAACCTTTTAAAGCCCACTTCCTTTGAACAAAGGCCCTGGCAACATCAATGTTGGGCTTAGCACCTAAAAACCTTCCTACCAAGGTAAAATCCATCCTATAAATATTTTTATCAATGTTTTGATCAAGGATTTCTAGAGTAAACATACCTTTATCCTTTGAAGAAATATTCTTGACTAGTGGAAAGGTAGACTTGTCAGCTAGTTTGTTACCAAATAGACTGGCCCATTTTTGTGGTGGAATAATAGCCTATCTAGGACCCCCTCCCCTTGGATCCTTTGAAGTCCTTCCATCATAGTGATTGTTCCCCTTTGCATTAGTATCCCCTACTAACTCTGATGGCACTCCCAATGTAGTCAAATACATCGATAACCCCTTTACCACCCACTGACCATCTGGGAATTCCTTACCTCTCCTTTTCTAATCTCATCTCCATTCAAATCATTCAATCCTTTTTGCACCAAGATATTTTTAGACTTTTTGGGTGCACCATTGAAAGTTGGACATTTTTTAGCCCAATGTCTGGATTATTTGTAGTGGAAATAAGCAAAGTGGATAGTCTCATACTTAATATTCTACTTCCATATACCATGTTTAGATTTGAGCAAAATAAATTTTGGCATATCTATACCTTGAAAAACACCCACACAAATTCTATCATAGGTCATACTTCTCCTCAAGATTGTGACTGGATCCATAGAGAGGATCTCACCAAAGTACAAAAAATACCTTGAAACACATCCTCTACCCAGAACTCCAGTGGTAATCCTATCAATCTAATCCAAATTGGAGCTTGGATTCTAGATTCATTCAATGAATACAAATTTGGAGCCCATTTTTGTAGAATCAAAGTATGTTTACCCATAACCCAAGGACCATTGTAGAGGATCTCACATTTTTCATCTTTACATGAAAAACCAAATGATAGGAATCTTTTAGCCATCACAACAATGTCCACCTAACCTTTTAAAGCCCACCACCTTCGAACAAAGGCCCTGGCAACATCAATGTTGGGCTTAGCACCTAAAAACATTCCTACCAAGGTCAAGTCCATCCTAGAAATATTTTTATCAATGAGTTGATCAAGGATTTCTAGAGTTAACATGCCTTTATCCTTTGAAGAAATATTCTTGATTGGTGGAAAGGTAGACTTATCAACTAGTTTGATACCAAATAGAATGGCCCATTTTTGTGGTGGAATAATAGCCTATCTGGGACCCCCTCCCCTTGGATACTCTAAAGTCCCGCCATCATAGGGATTGTTCCCCTTTGCATTATTGTCCCCTACTAACTCTAATCGCACTCCCAGTGTAGTCAAATATATCTCATTCTACATCCCCCCCCCCACAAAAAAAAAAAGAAGGAAATTTTTGAAACCATTTTTCCTACCCATCACACCTACACCACTCTCACTCCTGCTCCCACTTGCCATAAACTCATTTTTACCTCTTTCTTTTAGACAATTGTTGGCAACTCAAGTATGAAATATTTTATTGTGATATATTTCATGTGTTATTATCCATTGTTTCTTGTGAATTCTACATGCTTCTATTATATTCTTTGTAATTATACATACTTGATTTGGGGTTTTTAAACCTAGTTTTCTCTCTTACTTGGGTTTTCATGCTCCATTTGTTTTTTAATACACCAAAGACATGTCAAATTATTTTGTGACATGTAAAATTTATATTTATCATTAAAAATTCTTGTAAAGATATATATTTATAGTTTTTGTACCTTTTTTATTGTTTATACATTGTGATACTTATATAACATGTTATAATGCAAGGAAGGATATGGAAAACTAGGGCCAATGGTCACCCAGCTCTCTGAATCACCCTGCAAGAGTTAACACAATAGAAATCTAACACATAGAATCAACAATCAAAGGAGGAAGAGCAAACACTTTCATCAATTCTTAAAATATTCAACATACATGCCCAGCTGTAAGGCCTTCTAGGTTATGGCCAAATATAATTACATTCAAGATCTAAGATCCAGCTTCAAATTTGCACTTTTCAGTTCTGCCCTCAAATCCTCTCTTCAAAAAAAAAAATCCTAGCTCTAAGCCCAAACACTCTGTTTATACTAGCCAAAATGGCTTACATATCATTCTAGAACATGGAGAAGCCACAAGTCATCTCTCAACAAATATTGAATAAAAATAAACCTAATATTAAATACTTGAAGAGTCACAAGTCAACCTGCATCAATGACTAAATGTCCAAAAATTGATGCCCAATAAAAATCATGATATCTCCTAGCTATGATTGAATTAGAACTCACACTTTGAACTATGGGTAGATATTTAGGTCCTCAAGTGTACAAAGGTTGATTCACCAAGGAAAAGTGTGCATCTAACTTGAAAGTCAAGCACATAAAACTATCATGCAGAACTTCCAAAAATTGATACTCTAGGAGAATTTCCATATCTCCCAACTTATAAGGAGTTAGAATTTTCACCTTGGAACATAGCTAGTACTCTAGGCCCTCTTTTACCCCTAAAGTTTACAACCTCTCATTAATTATGGAAAATTCATTACATAGTCTAAAATGGGCACCTAGAAACCAAAAAATATAGTTTAAACAACAACATAAAAATTGAAAACATGCAGGATAGAAGTGCAACCTAGGATGCTCCTACATTAGACAACTAGGGTTGGAAAAAATGATTCTCCTAAATCATTGAGATGTCACAACCTGAGCTGAATCTAACTCAAATTGAGAAATTCATGAAGGACCTTCCATAGGTCTGTTCTTCCACTATTCATAATAATATTTTCCTCTTGTGCTAATTCTCTAATCCAATGTTTGTTCAACTTCTTCAATCTACTTCTTAGGATTTTCCTCTAATACAATAACTTCATCATCTACCTCATGATACTTATATAAATCAGCAACATTGAATATAGGAGATATATCCATGTCATCAAGTAACTCAATTTCATAAGAATTTCCACTGTCAAGCTTCTTCAAGATCTTACAAGGTCCAAACTTCTTGATGTTTAGCTTACTATATGTTCCAATTGGAAATATTTCTTTCTTTAGATGAACCATCACCTCATCACCAACTTGAAAATCATGATGACTCCTAGAATGATCAGCATTCTCCTTATACTTCTAATTACTTTGTGTAATCCTCAACTTCACTTCCTTATGCAAAGATTTCATAAAATCTGTTAATTCTTCTCCTACAACACTTCTCTTTTCTTCACCAGCAATATCTCTCAAATTTGATACTCCTCTAGGCTTCATTCTAGTAACAATATCAAAAGGTGTCTTCCCTATACTCCTATTCATAGAATTACTATACAAAAATTTAGATTGTGCCAATACCATCTCCCAATTACTTGGCTTATTCCCAACTAAACATCTTAGAAAATTACCCAAGCTTCTATTTACAACCATTTTTTGTCCATCTGTTTGTGGATGGAATGTAGAACTAAACTTCAATTCAGTACCCACCTTCTTCCACAATGTCTTCCAAAAATAACCAAAAAACTTACTCTCACTGTCAGAAATAATACTTCTTGGTAATCCATTCAATCTCACAATCTCTTTAAAGAAAAGTTTAGCAACATGCTTAGCATCTGATGTCTTCTCACATGGTATGAAATGAGCCATCTTAGAAAATATATCCACTACAACAAATATGCAATCATTCCCCTTTACTGTCTTAGGTAATTCAAGAATAAAATCCATACTAATGTCACTCCAAGGTTTCTCAGGAACAGTAATAGGTGTATATAGACCAACATTTTGACTCACTCCTTTTGTAACTTGACAAAATCCACAACTCTTTACAATTTTTTTAACATCCTTATACATTTGTGGCCAATAATACTTCTCTTTTAGGAAACTCAATATCTTATCAATTCCAAAATGTCCAATTAATCCACTACTATGCTTTTCCTTAATTAGATTCAACTTCATAGAACTTCTAGGAATACACAACTAAATACCTTTAAAAAACATACCTTCTTGAATTAAATATTCATCATACTTACTATGTGATTGGTCAGATTTGGCACTCTGCACTCTCTCCACACCTTAGAAAAATTAGGATTAGCATCATACAACTCTTTCATTTCATCAAAACCAAGAACTACAACCTTCATTTTAGTCAACAAGGAACGTCTTCTACTCAATGTATTAGCAACTCTATTAGTAACTCCACTCTTGTGCTTAATTACAAATGTAAAATTCTACAAATACTCAACCCACTTCATCTGTCTCTAATTCAATTTATGTTGACTTTCCAAGTATTGTAAAACTTTATGATCAGTATATAAGACAAACTCAGTAGGAATCAAAAAATGTCTCCACTTCTTCAAAGATTGAACAATAGCATAAAACTCTTGACCATACACAAAATAATTCCTTTTAACATTATTCAACTTCTCACTAAAGAAAGCAATAGGTTTACCTTCTTAATTTAATATAGCTCCTATTTCATTACCACTTGCATCACATTCAACTTGAAATACTTTATTGAAATCAAGCAAAGCTAATACCGGTAATTCAGTAACCTTTTATTTCAAAGTCTCAAAACTCTTATTAGCTCCATGTGTCCACTTCAATTCCTTTTTATCTCCTCTCATTGTTTCAGTCATAGCATTACAAATAGAACTAAAATTCTTTATAAAATTTATGTAAAAACCAGCTAAACCATGAAATGATCTTACCTCACTCACATTCTGAGGTGTAGGGCACTCCAAAATTGCTTTAACCTTCTCAGGATCCATCTTTAATCCATCAGCTGAAATAAAAAATCTCATATAAAGAATCTCCTCTTGCATAAAATAACGCTTTTTTAGATTAATCCACAACTTTTCCTCTTTCAACCTCTGCAATACTTGTCTAATATGCTCAAGATATTCTTTCTTAGTCTTACTAAATAGCAGAATGTCATCCAAATAAACAATCACAAACTTACCCAAGAATCTTTTCAAAACTTCATTCATCAACCTCATTAAAGTACTAGGTGCATTAGTCAAACTAAAAGGCATAACCAACCATTCATACAAACCATCTTTTGTCTTGAAAGTAGTCTTCCATTCATCACCTTCTTTGATTCTGATCTAATGATAGCCACTCTTCAAATCAATCTTGGTAAAATACTTTTCTCCACTCAAACAATCCATTATGTCATCCATCCTCAGCATAGGAAACCCATATTTCACTGTGATTTTTTTAATAGCTCTAGAATCAGTACACATTCTCCATTCCCCATTCTTTTTAGGTGCTAATAAAGTAGGTACAACACATGGACTCAAAAATTTTCTAATTAATTCCTTTTGCAACAACTTTCTTTTGTTCTATTTTAGTTACTATTGCTACATTAAGCATTCTTTTATGACTAATCCTTATTTTGTATGGGTTGCAGGGCTCTGTTAAATCTTTTTTTCCTTAATTAAAAAAAACTAATGCGTTTTTCCTTGAGTTCTTCATTCTCTATAGGTGTCAATCCATATGGTACTTTGTTTGAAAAACTAGCTCTAGGAATCAGATCCTTACAATTACTTATGCTTCTTACTAGAGGTAAACCATCAGGAATATCATCAACAATAATATCCTTATACTCATTCACAAATTCTATAATTTCTTCTGGTACTCTCTCATTACCAACTTCTACTGCTTGGTCATTACTACCAATACTCGGTCCTCTAGGAACTATAACAAAAAAAACTTGATTCTTCTTTACTTCCTTTTCAAATTTCTTTCCATTAACCATGCAAACTTTTATTTTAGTACAACTAACCTCATCTGGACTTTCAATCACAGGCAACAATATTTGTTTGTTTCCATTTACCAAAAGAGTACATTGATTCAATCTTCCATCATGCACAACATATTTATCATATTTCCAAGGTCTACCCAACAAAATATGACAAAAATCCATAGGCATAATATCACACAACACTTCATCAAAGTAATGTCCAATCTTGAACTTCACAACACATTGATCACTTACCAATATGTTATGTTCATCTTTGATCCATGAAACATGATAAGGTTTGGGATGTTTTAGCCTCTACAACTGCAACTTTGTAACCATGTCTTCTAATTCCAAATTTGTTGAAATTTCACTATCAATGACCACCTTGTAGTATTTTCCAACCATCTTACATTTGGTCTTGAAAAGAATTTTTCTAAGGGCAGGTTCCTCATCACTTCCCTTATTACATAAGGTTATTCTCACCATCAAATTTTCTCTAGCCTTAGGTCCACTTGGTGAACTCTTAATGCCTCCTTGAACCACAATATTTCTATTATTTTGCCCACTTTCAGAAGATCTACACTCTAAGGACCTATGCCTTTCTTTACCACATCTAAAATAATTACCGTGAAAACCACCTCTAGGATAAGAATTACCTCTTCCTTAGTGATATCTAGTACCTCTTTAGTATGAACTACCATATTTTCACTTGGTCTTGGCTTTATCATCATTATTCCATTCAGATTTTCTTTTATTTTTCACAAAATTATTAGATCTACCACCTTTACCATAAGATCTACCTCTGCCTCTCTAGAATCTACCATTTCTACCTCTTTGCCTTTGCTCATTCTTCTTTGTCAAGATCTCCTTAGGTTTCAAGGCATATTGATATGCTTCTTTGAAACTTTCCAACTTCACAAAACTTATTTCATCTTGAATTCTAGATCTCAATCCATTTATGTAACTTGCAATTTTCTCAACATCATCATCCACATGTCTAGATCTAATCTCCAATCTATGGAATTCCTTAGCATACACTTTCACAGTCATGTCCTTTTATTTCAAATTTTGCATCTTTCTCAACAAGCTAACTTGGTAATCAATAGGAAGGAATTTGTTCTTTACCTTATTCACCATCTTTGGCCAAGTTCTAATCTTCTTCTTTCCTCTCCTTTGTCTATTAGTTTGCAAATTCTCCAACCATAGTGAAGCATGACCTTTCAACCTAGTAACTGCATTCTTCACCTTCTTACTATCAGGAGTGTTTTCATACTCAAATAACTTCTGCATATTTGAGATCCAATCTAACACAACATTGATATCTAATTTTCCATCATAAGGAACAACTTCTACAACAAGCTTTGAATTTTCCCTAGACAACACTCTCAACAATATTTCCTCATCTTGATCTTCTCCAAGTTCTAGATTATGGTTTGGTGCTATTGATTTATCATCAATTACATCATCAAGATTTTCTCCTCTCCTCTAGGCTATCTCCACAGCATCTAATATAACTGCAAATTTTCTCAATTGATCTAATGTAGCATTATCAACATTCTGCTGTCTTTACAAATTAGGTTCCTACAAGATTGTAACCCTTTGCAAGTTATAGGTCAAATCCATAGATCTGCAACCTTACAACCAAATCTAAATTAGGGTTCTACACAATCCAATCTCCACAAGGATGAACCTCAAGCTCTAATACCACTCGACACAAGGAAGGATAGGGAAAACTAGGGCCAATGGCACACCTAGCTCTTTGAACCACCCTACAAGAGTTAACATAGTGGAAATCTAACACATAGAATCAACAACCAAAGGAGTAAGAGAAAACAAATTCATTAGTTCTTCAAATATTCAACATGCATGCCTAGCTATAAGGCCTTCTAGGTTATGGATAGATACAATTACATTCAAGATCTAAGATCCAACCTCAAATTCACACTTCCCAGTTCTACCCTCAAATCCTTTCTTTAAAAAACTATCCTAACTCTAAGCCTAAACACTATATTTATACTAGCCAAAATGGATTATAGATCATTCTAAAAGATATAGAAGCTACAAGTAAACTCTTAGAAAATATTTTTTAAAAAAAACCTAACATTAAATACTTGAAGAGTCACAAGTCAACCTGCATCAACAAGTTATTGTCTAGAAATTGATGTTCGAGAAAATTTGTGATATCTCCTAGCTCTGATTGAATTAGAACTTTCACATCAAATTTTGGGTAGATATTTAGGTCCTCTATAACCTATTAAGTGTGAAAAGTCTGATTCACCAAGGAAAAATGCACATCCAACCTGAAAGTCAAGCATAGAAAATTGTTGTGTAGAATTGCTAGAAATCGATACTCCGAGAGAATTTCCATATCTCCCAACTTATAAGGAGTTAGAACTTGTGCCTGGGATCATTGATACTAATCTAGGCCCTATTTAATATTTGAAGTTCTCATCCTCTTATTCATTATGGAAAATTAGTTACATGGTTTGAAACAAGCACCTAGAAACTAGAAAACACAGTTTCAGCATAACACAATTTTAGTAGTAAGATAAAAAATGAAAACATGTAGGATAATAGTGCAACCCAAGATGCTCCTACATAATTTAAGTTTTTTTTTTAAACTAAAGGAATAGGACCATATGGCTATTTTTCTCTAAAATTTTCTATGATTTTAGTTTTAGATCTTTGAGTAGGGTAGAGGCCCCAGGAAAGTGGATAAACATAGGTGTTGGGAGACAAAAGTGGTCACTAGATGATCGTATGGAGTTTAGACTAGAGCCTTGAGTAGGCTAGCTCTACATGTGAGTTTTTAGTCAAGTAGAAATATTATTTAAATAAATAGGTTATTGTAGGTTTAAACACGTTAATCAAGATAAGTAATATTGGGCCACACTTTTTTGATTGGATTATTGGGACTATATGTCATCCTGTATAAGACCTTGATACAATAGGGTGACAAAGGTTTAGGAGGTTGCACATTAAGAAAAGTGTGATAAGGTTGTATATACCTTGTTGGAGTACTAGGACCATATGTCATTCTATATAAGGCCTAGATGCATAGATGGCATTGGTTCAGGGGTTGATCCTAATACTTAAGGGGTATGTGATGACACTCACCTATATGTGATTGAACTCCTAACTTTTCTTTTGCCTCTGGTTGTCCATTTGCCTTGTGATTTTATTTTGGGCATTATGCTTTATGTGTCTCTATGATATCTTTGTACTTTGAATTATTGGGTATAAGCCTTATATTACCTTAGAACCTATGTAGAACATGGTATTATCTCCTAGCTTGGGTGAGTGTACCATTTATGGCTCCACATGGTTGGGTGGTAAATATGTTTGAGGTACTTTTCAAGTTTTTATGGATGGCTTATATAGATCCTTATTGAACAATTGTTAAAGATTAATTCTTGGATTCTATGTGTTTCATTTCTTTGGAATGTGTGTGTGTGTGTGTGTGTGTGTGTGTGTGTGTGTGTGTGTGTGTGTGTGTGTGTGTGTGTGTGTGTGTGTGTGTAGGTATGATTATATCTATGCATATCATGACTTGAAAAGTTATGTAAAATAGTAAAGGGCATCTCTAGGAAAAATAAGGGGAAATATGAGAATATTGTATTACTTAAAAGGATGAATGAAGTTATGATGATCCTATGACTTTGTATATTTTCTTGTATCTAGATGAATGTATACTGAACCACATACCATTCATAATATTATTAAAGGAACAATTTAAGTAATTAGTGAATAAAAGATGATTAAGTTTACATGTATGGTTGATGGCTTAAATATATTTCATGTATCTTTATTGTACACTTAGTAGATACATTTTATTATATGTATTAGGACATTAGTTCCTTACTTGGAAAGGGATATTAGGAAGTATAGTATATTAAACCAAAAATAGATGTAACAATAATAGCTAGATTAACTTAAGTAGTAAGGACAAAATGTTAGAAAGGAAATTAATTAATTGATAAGTAGGACTTTAAGTAATGTTATTTAAGGGTGACATTAGGTAACATCTTAGGAGTTTATATTTGTGAATAAGTGAGTTACAATAAATTATTCAAAAAAATTATTTACCAAAATTCATATCAATTTATCTTATTCTTTTGGGTTTCCCTTGTGGGGTATCAATGTATAACTCTCCATTTAATAGTTGATATATAGTTAACTCTTCTCTTAATAGTCAACCTTAAGTTGTCCTTTAAATATTTTCCCACAATAAAACTAGTATAAAAGGAGGCTTGGGTGCTTCATTTTTACATCAAGTGTTCACATATCATCAAGTATTCAAGGCATTCTAGAGCTCAAGGCATCTAAGTATTCAAGGAGGCAAGTTTCTTCAAGCATTCAATGATCTTTTGTTAGTGTTTCCTCTTCAAGATCTAGTATTTTTTAAAGCTAAAGGGAGGAGATCTATATTGAGGAATTCATTATCTTTTTCATTGGTGCACATTTATGGCCATGGCTCCATGATGTAGTTATGGCAGATCCATTACAACTGTGTAGATATCTACATCTTTCATATCAAATTGAAGATCTATAACATACATCATGATAAATCCTTATTGATAATGGTTTTTACAAGTAAGGTGAATATTTACATTTATGTTTCAATGTTGATTGTTCAATCTAGGGCTTGACCAAGGCAAGCCCTCCCCCCAAAAATCCCCAAAACCAAGATTTTTATGTGTAGGAATAGGATATTAGAATTTTGCATGTAGATATGGAAATAACTCCTTAGAAGGTTTCTAGAGAACTTTTTTTGAACTTTTTATAGTGTAATTAGACTATGCCAACTTTGTGGAAAGATGTCTTTCCTTATGTCAACCTAGTACTTTTTACGTCCTTGACAAATGATTTTTGGGTTTTGTTCCTTTGTTCAATTCATTCTGGAATCCCAAATTGAATATTTAGCAACAAGCTTGAACCAACAAATTTTAGAGATAACATACATATTCCTCTATGTATTTTAAGGTGTGTCTTTTGTATTTCATTTATTTTCACATCTTTATATTAGATCTATATCTTAATTGGGATAATTATATACACATAGCATCAAGATCTATATTACTTAAGAATTTGATTCAATTTCACACACAGATTATCCTATAAGGGCCAAAGAGTACATTTCCTTGTATTTTATTCCCCTTTGTAATTTGAATTTAGTATTTGTGACCTACATGTGGGTTCTAGTTAATCTAATTTGGATTTTAAGTGGAATCACATTTGGAAATTCTCCCCTTTCCCTCACATACATGTTTGAATGGCTTAAAGGTCCCCAAAAATAGGAGATCTAAAATCCTATTCAAGTGTCTCCCTTGTTCCCCTAAACATTTTGGTAAACCCAACAAGTCCCCCCTTCTTCTTGGAGTTATATTGTTTTAGGTGTTTATCTTTTTTTGGTGAACATGTCCACTTACTCCTTTCTTTTAGAGTTACATCTTTCTTAAGATTCTATTCTTTTTTATTTCCTTCTTTTGGATTCTAGAATTATATCCTTTGATCTCTCTTATTCTCTTTTTTGCATTATATTTCTTTATCTCTTCTTTGTCAATCTAGATCTAGTTTTGTTTGTATTTAGCTATATCTATCTCTTTCATGGATTTTGCAACATTGAATGCGTACCCCCTTTACTTCATGACCATTCCTCTATGGTTTCCTTTATTTATAGAGATGAACCTTTCATTTATAATATAAATATTTGGGATGAGCCTCTAGATAAAAATGTTGACTATTATTTTCCTGACAAAAATAGTAACATGATCGATACCTTTTCTTTTCAATATGACATAGTTGATACTTTTCATTCTGCTAAAACATATCTTCCTCATAGGAATATCCAAGAGAAATAAGAGAACATTATAAATAATTTTATTAATATAACATTGCCTTTATTTTATGCTCATAGTAGAGATGATTCATTAATACAAATCGATAATCCTTATTCTAAGGATACCTTGGAAAAAGAGGATAATTACAATCTCTTTAATTCTCTCTCTTCTTGGGATGTTTATATGGAAAGGTGAGAATTTTATCAAGTTAACATGGTTAATATTCCTCAATCTCTTACTAAGCCTATTATCACTCTAAAGGGTTATCATGCATTAAATAAATCTCTCCTTATGCTTAAGGGATGTCCTCAAATAATTATTAAAGGGGAACATAGAGATTCTTTGGATTATCATTCAATGTCTCACACCTATCATACAAGGAATAATCCTCAACCTACCACTTGTCTTCCAAATTTTCATCCTATTCTTCCATCTCCATGACTTGTTTCTAAAAATATTGGGTTGGATCATGATTTGGTATCATAGTTATGTAATAACCCTGCTAAGACTTCTCTTTGAGAACTTCTTCAAACATCTGCTACATATCATGAAGCACTACAAAATCTTATGTAATATCCCACCAAGAATTCTCTTTGAGAACTTCAAACATCTCTCACATATCGTGAAGCACTATAAAAGCTTATCCACTCTTCCTACTCCATCTTCTAATCAAGATAAAATCAATGCTTTTTTACAATTTATGAATTCTACCCTTGGTCCACCTAAAATTGTGTTTAATCAAGATCATTTACCTCCTAAAGAGATTTAAGATCACTATGACACTCTTATGGTAGTTGTCATAGTTAGTGGTAACCTTATTTGGTGAAGCCTATTTGATAATGGATCTGGGATTAATATTTGTTGTATGGAAATGCTTAAATAAATTAATGTTGATATTTTACATATCAAAGCTGATAGTAATTCTATTCATGGATTCAATCATGTTTCTAAGGAAAATTTTGGTACAATCACTTTACATATCAAAGTAGGTCTGGTTATTTTGGATACTCATTTTCATGTTATGCCTAGACCTCTTAATTATAATCATCTTTTGGGTAGACCTTGGTTGCATCATATGCATGTTGTTTCTTCAAATCTTTATAAAAAAGACAATTTTATCTAAAATAATGTGATCTAAACTCTTCATGTAGATACTAAGCCATATAGTTGTCTAAATGTTGAAGAAAAATAAAATTAAGAATCTAATGATGATCCTCCTTTTAAAAGTACCCTTCTAGGTGATGATTGGGGATCCTAAAATTTCACACCAACCTTTATTGGGGAATATAGAGTTAAGGACCTTCCATTCATGAAAAACCAAATGAAACCTGTCTTCACCAACTTTTTTTCTACTTGCACTCATGATGAATCTATTAAATCTAGTGATAAAAATTATATGTCCTTACGACATGGTGGGAATAGGAACTTTGTTAACATCATTGTCAATCATAATTTAAGATGTGCATAAAAAGTTATTGAATCTCAGTCTTTATCCACATCCCCTCTTCATGATTCTTCTCCTACTAGCCAATAACTTATTTTACCTAAACTTCTTTATGCTAAGGTGATTACTAAGCCTAAACATAGAAATAAACATACTCAAAAGCTTATGAATCTTATATTTTGTATGTATCACCACTATCATGATCACTCTACCGATGATTTTCATGCTTTTCATTTTAAGATTAAAAACTTATTTATCATGAGGTTATTTACATCTCCCCTCATGGTCAAATCTCTTTTAATCCTCATTTATTTAAATAAAATTTAAATTTCTATTATGTTTCTCCATACCATGCAATATTTTTATCACCTCTCTTTGGGGATCATTACCATACATGGTTTGCCTTATGAGAAGCACAATAGGTCCTCTTTTCTCTTATTCCTACACTTGGAAGAAAAGGGAACCATATCCCTCTTTCTCCTTTGGCTTGTATTTTTTTTTATCATGTGACATCCAATATTACATTATTTTGAATTGGATTTTCATGGTAGATAGATCACTTACCTTGGAGTCTCATCATAGCATATTCTCCTTTTTCAAGGAATTAATTTTTCACTTCTTGGATGGTATCTCTATATTTGATCCTTACATTACCTCATAAGAGTCATGACCTCTTTGGTTTGGACTAAGTGTTCCCTATTGATACTATATTAATGTTGGAATTGTGTTATCCTTCTTCATCACTTCCTAAAGATGTTAAAATAAGTAATGAAGTTTCCATCTTGGGGGAAGGAGAGTGGGGGCATACATGGTCCCCTTACCTTTTTCATATATTTTTTATTTTTCAAACACATCATATAGAGTACACTGGCATGAAACAACTCTTGCTAGGGCCAACTATTCTCTCTTTTTACATGTCTTAGATTGGTTGAATAGCATACCACATGCTCATGCTAGACCATTTGACCTAACATGGCACATACACAAATCATTCTTGTGATTTAGCAGTACTATATCATGATATTATAAAATATATTATTAGGATTGACTATTGGAAACACAAACACACTAGACAAGTCAATCCTTCATCTTTCTTTTCTCTACAGGATTGACTATTGGTCAAATAAACCATTAGACTATTCAATCCTATCACCTTTTTTGTGATTCACAATAAGTAATAAAAACCTTATAAGGAAAATTGATCATACCCCCCTTCTCTCTCTTTCTTTCTTTTTAGTAACATCTCTCTTATTATGTAAATGACACCTACTATATCCATGCTTACACAATAAATTGTCAAATTTTAGATACCATTTCTGAGGTGCTTGCTTCAATCCATTTAAACTTTTCTTCAATCTATACAGTAAGTTATCCTTACTATTGACCTCAAATCCTTGTCACTGTGCCATATATACCTCTTCATCCAAATCACCATGAAGGAAGGTTGTTTTAACATCAACCTACTCCAAATGCTATTCTTCAGTAGCCACAATACTTTAAATAGTGCGTATAGAAGTCATTTTAACAAAGAGAGAAAATATCTCATCAAAATCAATGTCCTTTTTTTGTGCAAATCCTTTTACCATTAACCTAGCTTTAAATCTTTTCTTACCTCCATCCTCTTCTTTCAACCTATAAACCCATTTATTTTATAAAACCTTTTTACCTTTATGCAACTTGCATAAATCCCATGTCTTATTTTTCAGAAAAGAGTCCATTGCTTCTTTCATTGTAGACTCCCACTAAATCTTTGTATCCACTTGCACAACTTCATCATAACATTTAGGTTCACTAGCATCAGTAAGTAAAATAGAATACAAGGAAGGAGAAAATATTTCTAGAGGTCTACTTAGTCTTGTTGATCATCTAACATTCACCAGGGTGTGTGGTATCTGTTGTTGCAGATCATGAGGAATTGCTACAACATAAGCTTTTGAAGCATCATCTAGCACTACATAACCATCTTCTTTCTTCTCATGTTGTTGCAATGGATCTTTGTACAATACTATTGAATATGACATCCTTGCTTCTTATAATTTTATGATTTTCAAAATCCTAAATCCTATAAACAAATTCATTAATGCCATATCCAACAAATTCACATTTCTTTGAGTTAGCTTCCAGCTTGATTCTATTTTCAGAATTTATATGAGCAAATGATTTACAAGAAAATGTTCTTAGAAAAGAATAATTCACCTTCTTACTAGTCCATGATTCCTCTAGAATACCACAACCCAAAGGAGTAGAGGGACCTCTATTAATCAAATATATAGTAGTATTGATAGCCTCCATCCACATGTTTAAGGGCAACCCAACATGCAACCTCATGCTTCTTGCACCCTCCATTATAGTCCTGTTCATGCATTTAGCCACTCCATTTTTCTATGGACTCCTTAGAATAATTTTCTATCAATGAATACTATTAGCAGAGCAATAATATTCAAATTCATGACTACAATACTCACCACCATTATCAGATCTATGAATTTTTAATTTCTTTCTAGTCTCACTTTCAACGAAGCATTTCCATTTCTTAAAAGTTTAAAATACATCAAATTTTTGTCTAGTTGCATCATCAATAAATGTAACATAATAATGAGAGCCACCAAGTGAAGATACTTGAGATGGTCCCCATACATCTGCATGCACAAGGTCTAATTTCTCACTTTATTTTCCTCCCTAGTCTCCACAAAACTCACTCTCTTTTATTTTCCATACATAGAAATCCATATTAACACATTTTTGACATAGTAAAACTTTCTTTGAATGAAGTAATTTTATACCTTTCTCACTCATGTGCCCAAGGCTTTTGTTCCATAGTGCTATATTGGAATCAACATCAACTATTTTTTCTCCTTGCTCAACTTTGGCAACCATTCCTAAAAATTCATTTTTCTTTGAAACAATCAAAGTAGAAAGAACAATATGACTTGTACAAAGATATAAGGTGCCTACTTTCAGACATTTTTCTACCACAAGAGAACCTTTTGAAACCTTCAAATTTTTATCATTAAAAGTAACTATACAAACCTTGTTGTCAAGTTTTCCTACTAAAATTAAATTCCTACTCAGCCTTGGAACATGTCTTACCTCATGTAGTAGCCAATAATTCTCATTCTATAACTTAATTTTAAGTTTTCTCTTTCAAACAATCTAATAGGGTTTATTATCCCCCAAATAAAAAAGCCCAAAATCCCCTTGGACATAATCAATGAAATAACCTCTATGAGGTGTAGCATGAAATGAAACACCAGATTCTAAAACCCATGAATCGTCAACACTTTCTAAAGTCAAAAGTAAAATATCTTCTTTAGATTTGTTACTTACCATATTTTCCTCCTTGTTCCCTTTTGGTTTATCTCCTTTTTTGTTCTTTTGAGTCCAACAATCTTTCTTCTTATGCCCTAATTTTCCACAGTACCAACAGGCTCTTGATCCTCTGGATTGAGACCTCTTCCCCTTTGACTTTCTTCTTGATTTCTCATAAAAATATTTCCTCTCTCAGTTGTTCTACCTTTATTTTGTGTGTTCAAAGCACTTCTTGATGTAGATCCACTTTGGGTTTTCCTATGAGTTTCCTTACTCAAAATAACATGGATTATATCATCATATTTTAGGGTATTAGATCCAGAAAAAGAATTACTCAAAGCCATTACCAAACCATTCTAGCTTTTAGGCAAAGAACTCAAAATAAAGAGAACCCTAATTTCTTCATCAAAATTAATACCCATAGAAGATAACTAACTAGCAAATATATTAAACTCATTTAAATTATCTAAAATGGATCCACCTTCTACCATTTTTATATTAAATAAACACTTCATGAGAAATACCTTATTTGAAGTGGAGGTCTTTTCATATAGTTTTGCTATAGTTTGTATCAACTCTTCTGTCATCTTCACTTTTGTAATATTAAATGTTACTAATGGTACCAAGCATAATCAAATGCTTCCAAGTGCATTTTGTCTAAAAGATCATAGTCATCATTTTTCATAGATCCTTGGTTTTTAGTTTTTCCTTCCTATAGCTTCCATAAATCCTTCTGATAGAGATATTCCTCCATTTGAATCTTCTATAACTAAATGTTCTACTCATTAAACTTGTCAACCCTCATATTATCCTTGTCTACCGTCACTCTCACTCAATTGTGATACTCCAACTCAACAGTGAGACCTTCCTATAGAGGATTGCTTAGAAAACCAAAAAAAAATGATGATCGTCTAGCTAAAAAAAATGACAACTGTCTAGCTCTGATACCACTTGTTAGGATTAACCTTAGACAAAAATAATAGTTACATGAAAATATAACCAATACTAGAAAATATTAGATCACATAAAAGAGAACACAAGACACGAAGATTTAACATGGTTCACCCAATCCCTAGGCTATGTCCACCAACAGAAAGTCCAATATTATTATTATCTAATGACTAAACCTTGATTACAATCTATAACCCCTTATAGGTCAATACGCCAAAATAATCTATTTTTGAATCACACATTATAAAATCCCTAACCCTAAGCCCTTTTATACAAGCTTTTTTGCCACTTATAGAATTTGTGCTATCTCCAAACCCCAATAGAAATAAGATGAGGAGAAAAACCATGTCAAATAACCTTTGAGTCTAATTAGGCTCCATATCACAACATTATCTAGATGCAAGGAAATATACAGTGTCTTGGCATCCTCATGACTTTATTTATCTTTTGAAATAATACAATATATTCACATTTCCCTTTATTTCTCCTCAAGATACCCTTTACCCTTTTACATATTTTTTCAATTGATAATACACATACATATGATATTTTACTTTCTTGAAGAGTTTACATTACAATATTATATAGATTTCTTCCAAAGAGATCAAACACAAATTTCAAGAATTATTCTTTATCAGTTTCTAACAAGGATTTATATAATCCAACCATGAAACTTGAACAAAACCTCAAAATATTTATCACCCAACCATGTGGATCCATAAATGATCCACTCCCTAGGGCCAAGAGACAAGACCATGTTGATATGAGATTGTTTTGAAGTGTAAAACTTGTAATGGAACAATCATTATTTTGTCAATCATGTCAAACCTACTACCTGTTGGTGAGACAATTATTTTTTGGTCTGAAAGCTATCACTTAGTTGATTAATGAAGAGGAATTAAAATGAGGAGATAACAATAGCACCTAGAGAAAGGTTGTTATTTGGTATGTAAAAGAAGCACTAAGACCAAGTAAGAAATTGATACTATAGTGTATTTATTATCTACTTAAAGTCTAAAATGAAAGATTAATTAATTTAAGACTAGAAGAAGATCAAGTATGAAAAGTGTCTACAAAGCCTTGGCGAGTAGTTAGTATAAGCTGAGTGAAAAACAAGAGTTGTTGAGCAAAGATGAAAACTAGTGTAAGCTGAGTGATTGTTAGTATATGCTAAGTAAAGTTTAGTTGGTGTCAAGCATCAGTAAACTTTAGTGTTTTCTGAGTGAACTATAGTTGGCTAAGTGATAGAATAGTGTAATTGTTGAGTGACAATAAACAGTGTTAAATCAAAGATTTGATGAATCTAAGCTGACTTTTTTTTTTCTTGAATTATGTGAAGCATGTGGAAGATAACTATGAGGGAGCTAGTGGCACAAAATTTAGGTAAACCATTTTGAGGTGAATTCAAGAAAGATTGTAGAATAATTTTCTAGAGGAACCATATGGAAAAGTGTGTAGATTCATTGTATCCTACCTAACTTTGAAATGGACAATTGTGGTTAAGTGGGAAAAGATCTAAATTCTCTGTTTATCTAGATAGATAGTCAGAAGAAAAGGTTGGCATGTGATAGAACCAAAAGAAGATAATGAGTCTAGGGTAGTGCTTCATTTAATGGTTGAACATAAGTGACTACAGTTGGCATACAAAGCAATAAGGTTTAAGAGAATGAATGCTTGAAGGTTGAAAATGCTATCCAAGATGAAGTGTGCCAAAGCCAAGAAGAATGGAGAATAGAAACAAAAATCTGTAATCTACAAGTGAGTTGTAATTTGTTATCAAATCAAGCCTTACTATTACTTTCTAATCATTGTATCATTCTAGGGTAAATTCTTTGGATTAAGGTTGACCTAACAGTAATTTTTAAATCCTTTAACCAGGTTACATTCTAATGGAATGGTCTAAAGTCATCTAACAAAGCTCACTCCTAATAGAGTGATTGAAATCCTTTAACCAAGTCACATTAACAATGTGTATTGTAACATTTAATAGGGTTTGCCTGCATCACTTCGAAAGAGGGAGAATTAGTAGCATGTTATGATCTAATAGATGCATGCATAATAAAGGTTTATGCATATGGGTCTACTAAGAATTAAAGAAATTTATTTGTACATCTGGACCTTGGATAACTAATTCACCCCACTCTTAGTTATTCTAAATAATTTCAACAATTGGTATCAAAGTGCCATAGTGCTTAAGAGGACTAGTTTGAAGGTACTAAAAGCAAAAGATTAAGATGTTTAAAAGAGAGGTATCTAAGCTTAACAATGAGAGCTTTCCTACATGGAAAAGTCTAATGAAGCTACACCTAGGAGATCTTGGAGACCATGTACAATCTACCATCACCACTATGCATTTTGATCCTACTGGAGCCCTAACTACTAAGGATCTAAAAAACAAGAAAAAACACAATCAGGCAATGTTGGAGATTGTATCTACCCTAAGCTATACTAAGTTTGATGACATCAAGGAATGTGATACTTCTAAGAAGATGTGGGATGCTATAGAAAATATCTATGGAGGAGACAAAAATGTACTAAGAGCCAAATTTGAAAGCATACGAGGTAAGATTGATGACATAAGAATGCAAGAAAGTGAGAATATAGTTCAATAATGTGCAAGAGTAATGGAAGTGGTCAACGCTATCAGAGGAGAAACTAGTAATATTGAAGATGAGATTATAGTGATCAAAAAAATGCTGAGAACCTTGTTGCCCATCTATGTTATTAGAGTCTCTACCATACAAGAACTGAGGTGCACACCTAGTAATAATCTAAACCCTAAAGAATTGATAAGTAGAGTCACTACTTTTTAACTCTCTAATTTTGATAATTTCAAACTAAGAATGTTGAATATTCTTTCAAAGCTAAACTATCATTAAAAGAACCTAAAGAGAAGAAGAAAAAGGTCAAATATGTTTCTAGTGACAGCGATATAGACAAAGAAGATGTAGAACAACTTGAAGCACTACTAGAAAGGAGATTTGATAGAGGCAAAGGAAAATTCAAAGATAAGTTACCTATAATTTGTTTTAATTGCAATGAGGTTAGTTATATTGCTGCTAGATGTCCAAAGAAGAAGAACAATAGAAGTGGAGACAAATACAAAAGTAAAAGAGATGAGGACAACAAAGATAAAGGCAAGAAGTCCTGCTACATTGCTAAAGAGAAAATCAAAGCTAAATCTGATGATCATGATAATGAAGTGGTGTATATTGTAATGAAGGATGATTTTGATGAGGATGAGACAACTGCACTAGTATCTTATGTGAACAAGAGTGATAGATGGATGATTGATAACGGGTGTTCACATCACATGACTAGAGATAAAAGTAAGTTCATTACCCTTGATTATTATGATGAAAATAGTGTAAGGTTTGATATTTGATGTACCTTGTCTAATAGAAGGAAAAGGATCTATCAAACTCACAGAAAAGATCATGTGTGACAATATTTATTATGTAGAAGGACTTAACTATAATTTTTTGAGTTTGTCACAACTGAATAGTTTAAGTTGCAAAGTTGAGTTTGAGAGAAAGATAGCAAAGATCTATGACACTGATGGGAAACTAATTGGGCAAGGTGATTAGACTATAGGTAATCTAGTCAGTCTTGGTATGAATGATGCTACTTGTCTTGTTGTAGAATTTGATGATGTGTGCCTATGGAACAAGAGGTTATGTCATGTTAAATTTAATAACTTGGTAAGTGTCAGTAACATGAAAAGAGTCAAAGGTTTTGCTAAACTAAAGAAACTAGATAATATGATATGCAAACAATTTTAATTAGGCAAAATGATAAAATATAGTTTTAAGAGTAAGACTCACACCTCAAAAGAAATTTTGAAGATTGTTCATATTGATTTGTGTGGACCAATTGATGTGCTAATCTACAAAGGTAACAAGTACATTATCCTATTTGTTGATTATTATTCTAGGATAATGACAATTATGTTTTTAAAATAGAAATATGATGCTTACCAAATGTTTAAGTGGTACTTAGCTAGAGTTGAAAAGGAAACATGCAAAATATTGAAATTTTTGAGATCTTATAAAGGTGGAGAATTTACATCAAATGAGTTTGAGATGTTTTGTAATGATAGAGGAATCAAAAGATATACTTCTACACCTAGGACCCCTCCACAAAATAGGATTGGTGAAAGGAGGAATAGATCTATAATGGACTATGCTAGGATGCTCATGATGAAGAAGAATGTTTCATTGAAATACTAGAGAGAGGTTGTAAGTACAACTATCTATACCTTAAATCGTGTGCAAGTCAAGAAAGGTACTCATTCAACACCTTTTAAATTATGGCATGTATACTCACCCAATGAAAAATATTTTAAGGTATTTGAAGCAAGTGCTACTTTCTTAAGGATTTCAAGAATGAAAAATTAGATGTTAAAAGTGAAGAAGGTGTATTCCTTGGCTATCCACAAGAAGTAAAGCTTATAAGTTTTTAAATATTAACACTAACAAAGTTGTGGAAAGTGCAAATGCAAAGTTTGATGAATATATAAAGGTACATAAAGCTGAACCTATGAAGGAACTTGAAGAGTAAAAGTCATTTGTATACTTTTATGAAGGTATGCCTAATGATAAAGAAATTATAAATCAAGTTGTAAGTCAACATCAAGTTTTAGTGATTGCTAAGTCACATATAATGAATGCCAAGTTGTGTTCAAGAACTGAGTTACAATTTGGAGCTGAATTACAAATAGAAGCTAAGACACATTCTAATTCTAAGATAAGTGTACATGAAAGAGATGTTGAGTTACCTAATAGAGATGTACATAGTGATTCAAAAGTTGATAGACCTATTGAAGAAAGCAGAGCAGAGTCAAGATTGTCAAAGTATCTCAAAAGACATCATCCTATTGAGAAAATTATTGGAGATAAAGATGCTAGACCAATGATAAGGAACAAGATGAGAAGTGATACATTTTTTTGAGCATGCATGAGCCTAAGACAATGAAAGATGCCTTAGAAAATGAGGACCAAAGTAAATTCATGAAAGAAGAGATTGAAGAGATTGAGAAGAATAGGACATGGACTCTAGTTCCTAGATTAGAGGACAAGAATGTGATTGGAACAAAGTGTTGTACAGAAACAAGTTAGATGAAAATGGTGAAGTCACAAGGAATAAGGAAAGATTAGTTTGCAAGGGGTATGAAAAAGAAGAAGGAATTTATTATGGAGAAACATTTTCCTCTGTTGCAAGATTGGAAGGAGTAAGAACTTTCCTTGCTTACTCTACACACAAAGGTTTCAAATTTTATCAAATGGATGTGATGTCAACATTTTAGATGAAGAGGTTTATATAGAAAATCTAGAAGGATTTTTTGATGCTAACAACAAGGACATGGTATGTAGACAAAACAAAGCTTCATATGGCTTAAAGCAAGCCCCAAGAGAATGGTATGAAAGGCTTCACAATTATCTTATGAAGATTAATTTTAAGAAGACTGATGATAACAACAATCTGTACTTGAAGATAGAAGGAGGTAAAGGTGTTTTTCTAGCTGGAATTTTCATGGATGATATCATATTTTGAGGTCAAGATACATTATGTAAAGCATTTGCAAATGAAATGAAGAAATAATTTGCGATATCTATGTTTGGAGAGATCAAGTTCTTTGTTGGGTTGCAAGTATATGAGATGAAAAATGCTATATACATTACTCAGCCTAAGTATGTGAAGGAAATATTGAAAACTTTTGCATTAGAATATTTCAAACTAGTTAGCACACCTATGGTGACATGAGATAAGTTGTCAAAGAATGATTATTCAGCTAATGTGAATCAAACATTGTATAGGTCTATGATTGGAAAATTGCAATATATAGTACATAGCAGACCTAACATTGCATTATCTATTGGGATTGTTGCAAGATTTTCTACAAATCCTAAGGAGAATCATTTGATGTCTGTGAAGAGAATTACAAGATATTTGAAAGGAACATAAGACTATGGTCTATACTATAAGAAAAATAAAAAATTTGAGTTGAGAGCCTACACTAATGTTGATTAAGCTAAAAACATTGATGACAAAAAAAGCACAAGTGGTGCAACATTTTTCTTAGGAAAGAGGTTGGTCACCTAGACTAGAAAGAAGAAAAATTGCATATCTCAATCTACTACTGAAGTTGAATATGTGGCTGCTATAATAAATTGTACAAATATGGTATGGATCAAACAAGTACTCAAATTTATAAAGGAGGAAATAACTGAACCTATGGTACTTTATTGTGATAATATAAGTGCTATAAATATACCAAAGAACCCAATGATACACACAAAGACTAATCATATTGCAATCAAGTATCATTATTTGAGAGAGTTAGTTCAAGACAAATAAGTGAGGATGGAATATGTAAATACAAAGGAACAAATAGTTGATATCTTTACCTAGGGATGCTGATGAGTATCTAAGAGGTAAACTAGGGGTGATACCCCTATCCAAAGCTACTTAAGAAACACAAGGAGTGCCCTGCATCAAGTGAGCTAAATGTTGTATCTTACAACTTGATGCAGTGGATATTACTTTAGGAGCTTCCCATAGTAATGAAGGAGCTGAATTAGTGCTAGGTGAACTTTCCTCAAAGTGAACATTCCTCTCTATAAAAATCTCATGAGTCTTAGGATCCATAAGTTTATATGTTTTAACATTGTCTTCATATTTGATGAAAATACAAGGCCTAGGTGGTAGTGCCTTGCATTCCCTTGAAGATATGTGTGCCCATGTTGGACATCTAAAAACTCTGAAGTGTTTCACAATTGGTTTTGTTCCACACCATGCCTCAAAAGGAGTCTTTCCATCTAAAGCATTATGAGGAGACCTATTAAGTATGTGATTGGTACTTCTTATAGCTTCAACTTCAAGTGATGGATCAAGAGACTTGGCTTGAATCATGCAACATGCCATAGATTTAAGAGTTCTAATCCTCATTTCTACAACACTTGTCTTTTCTAGACTGAATGTTATTAGATGTTGAAGATCAATACCCTCAAGTTCACAAAAGTCTTGAAGTCTTGAGTTCACATATCTACTTTCATTGTCTATGCAAAGAACCTTGCTTGCTTTTGAACATGACTCTTGAAGGATAGAAACTTATCAAACACTTCATTCTTGTGATCAAGAAAGTAGACCCATGTGTAGCATGAAAAGTCATCAATGAAAGTGAGGATGTAGCGACCCTAGCTAATTGATGTTATTGCAAAAGGACCTACTAGAACCATGTGAACCAACTCAAGAACAAATAATGCTCTCCAAGACTTCCCTTTGTCAATATTTTCTTCAAGATGCATATCCATTGAACAAGTTGAACACTCACCCTTAGAAATTTTGATTTTAGGTAGACCTTTGACCATATTGTTTGAGTAAAGTTGATGAAGATAGTGGAAGGCAAGATGTCCATACCACTCATGCCATAATTTTCTTTGTGATTGAGATTGTATCAACATGGCATGTGAAGGAGAATTAGGCACAAAGTGGGAGAAGGAATAAATCCTTTTGTCATGATTGAGATTACCCACTACAACCAATGAATCATCTTTAAGATTGTGCACCATTACTAAATCAAGAAGGAACTCAACTTTATTGCCACCTCCATAGTGAGTGATTTGGTAGATTGAAAGGAGATTAGAGTTAAGGTTGGGAACATAGAGAACTTCTTTGAACTCTCCATTTTCCATCTCTACTTTTTTTTTCCCTTCAACTTCCATTTTTGTATCATCTCCTACAAAGATGTCTGGTACCTTAGACTACTTCATTGAAGAAAAGTCTCCTTTTTAAGAACCCCTATGATACGAGGCACTTGAGTCAAGAATCCATTCCCCTGAAGAACTTGAACCAGCCATAAGAGCTTGCCCTTTTGCCTTTGAAGTGGTATGGAGTTGAATCCTTGGAAGCATTTGGTACATTGATTTTGTTCTTCCTAAGTAGGTTTTCCAACTCATTGATTCTCTTAGTCTTGAAATGATGCTCACCATGATTTAGTTTCTTGTAATATGGAAAAAATAGTTTGTACTTCTCGTTATTGTTTCCCTTCTTGTTGGAAGAAGAACTGCCTTGCTATGAGGAGGTAGATTGTTGTGTCTCTAATTGTGATTTTGGGTTCCATTGCTTCTTCTTGCTATTGGTAGAATTTTTTCCTTATTGAGTTGATTGGTTCTCATTAGTAGCCACCAATGTCTTGGTCTTTTTTGACTTGAGAATTCCCATATCTCTCAACTTGGATTGTTCCAATATCAACATTTTTGCAAATGCATCAAATGAAGGCTTAGTGAAGGCACTTCCCATAGTCAACTTGTGAGTGTTGTAACTCAAAACAAAATATGTATACTCTAAATCTAGCCTCTTCAAAATGTGATGAATCAATTGATCCTCCTTCATGGGATTACCACAATCTTTAAGTAGTGCTCTCAATTCATTGAGTTTGTTGATATAGTCTTGATTTCTGTCAAAATTCTTAGGATCCAAGAGAAGTAAATCATCCTCAATCTGGTATCCCTTTTCCTCATCCACCTTACCATACAACCCTTTAAGTTTGTCCCAAGTAGGCTTCACTTCCTTAAAGTTAGAAATGTGGAAGAAGAGATCTCTATGAACACAACATTGAATGATTCCCAAAGCCTAATTTTCTTTAATTTGCCAATCAACTAGTGTTGTAGCATCAATGGGTTTTGTAATTGTACCATCTACATATAGATTTAAACCTTCTTCCATTAATCTACTCCATACAATATCTTTCCATGTAGTATAATTTTGTGAAGTTAGAAGTGAAGCTTTAGGTGAAACCATGATGCAGAAAATTAAAAGAGCATAGCTAGAAAGACAGACAAAAAAACACAAGAGACACCCCCCTACTCACTCAATCAGAGAACCCCCCCAAAATGATGCTTTTGGCACTTTATATGTAGTGTGTGTACAATAGGCCACTTATCAAACTCTAAAAAGTGGAATTCTAATTTTTCTATTTATAACTATTTTTTAAGGTTTAGATTTGGCATTAAGCACTGTAGCTTAGATGTACAAAAAATTTGAAGAATAATCAAAGCAATACAATGTAGAAAAGGACCTAATTCTGAAAGTGATATTTTAGTCCAAACAATCCTATAATTTGATTACAAATCTAGAAAATAGACAAAAATTTATGCACTTTCAAAAAAAATAGAACCTAAAAATGTGTCTAAATGAGCTTGTACAAAGTGTTTGAAGTTGCAAAATGCAGGATTAGATAGGTACAGATGCCAAAAAATGCAATTTTGACAAATCCATGTACCAAAAATAGAAAAGAATAGTACCACTAAAAAGTTTAGGAAATTCTACCCAAAATAAAAAAAAAATCACACCTGATTGTAGTCTAGATGATTGAGTTATGGCCTACCAAAGTCAGACTAGCAAATCAAAACTAAATCTAGAGAGGGTTTGGGCTACAACCTACGATGTTAAATTATATGGTCAAGTAGTCATCACAATAGTTCAATTTTTCTTGGAAATGATAGTTAGATAGCTATCAAATTTAGACTCATGCAAAAATGACCTCCATGGCTGATGTGGTAGATGATGTCATGATGATGCATAGATATGATGTGGATATAGAAAATGTATGACAAAGGTTGATGTGTCAAATCTAAGCTATCTGGTGGGTTACTATGTGAGGTGGAGTTTCGATGTAGGTCATGGCTGAGCTGGTGATGACTATTATGCCCATGTGTTAGACTTGACGGGTGACGGGGCCACAGGTTGATAGGTCGGGAGCTAAGATCATGTCATCACATAGGGGGTGGGGGGTGGGTCTTTTTCGTTCGGTGGTCAATTTTAAACTACTAGCAATGGAAATATGTTTAATCCCACATGCAGTGGGTTACCAACTTTTGCGGTGTTTAATAAGAAGAACTCACAAATGTTAAATGAAATGTGTTGCCACCTATGTTGTTTGATGCTCAATTTCTAGTGTGAGTACAATGCTTGTAAATATATTCTATTTGTTGGAAATTTTCTATAGATGTCACTAGAGTTTGCCGATGGAATATTCAAAAATAAGAGGGAATTTGCAAATTTTATAGTCAAATTTCATCGAATCAATGCTCTAGATGCAATTACAAGGTCTACTTTGAATCTAGACACTCCCAATGACTATGATACTCTGGATTTGAGTTGAGGTCCTCTAAGAGGTGAAGCAAGAAGATGGTCTCCAATGGCTATGTCAAGAAAAATTCCCTCAACTCTAATACCATGTAATAATTTTCCTTAGAGAAAAATCACCCAAGATTAAGGAACTCAAGCACAAGTATAGAATGGACCAAAGTATGATCAGAATAACAATATCAAAATGAATTGATGTAATGTTATGTCCATACATACTAGGAGTGCCTGAATATAAAGGCCTTTGGAATGCTTCTAAAATGTCTAAGAGTTAACACACTAATAAGTCTTACAATGAAGCACATCTTCACTAGGAGTGGATTATCCTCCATTAAGCACAAGAGTAAGTGTGATGATGAGAGGATAAGCCTACAAAGGTGTATCACATAAAATTGTGTTGTAGACACCATGTGCTTAATTAAGAATGCAAATAACTATGTTGTCAACATGACAACTTAGTTAATTATGGAAACTCCAGTGTTGTAGACACCATGTGCTAAATTAGAGTTGCTTACTCTTGTGTTGTCAACAAGAAAACTCATAAGAGTACACAAACTCCTAGGTGTCAAACTAATAAATAATAAAATAATGCATTGACCTAAGTAAACTTAAGTAAAGTGTAGTAAGTAAATACTTATTTACACCAACAATTAGAAGATTTACAGTCACATGATAGGTGATAGACGAAGAATCTAAATTGACTATATCTAAATATAGAGATGCCAAGTCTTTGAAATTATTGTCAAAGAGAGAGATAATGTACCTTAATTACTAGGGGGAGATAGAGTACTTGAAAATAAGAATGAAGGCTATAGAAAAGCATGTACCTAGTAATAGGGAGCAATACTTTAAAGAGGGAGATATAAGAAAGGAGGAGTAGTAAAGCAACTTGACGAACCTCACATTACCCTACATAGAGGAAGGACATATACTACATTGATAGAAGGAGAAATTTCAAAGATTCTATTTGGTATTATTGCTAGTATTGGTGTGCCATCAATGCCAAAGAGGGAGATTGTTGATATGAGATTTTTTTGAAGTGTAGAATCTATAATAGAACAATCATTATTATGCCAATGATGTCAAACATGCTACCTATTGGTGAGACAATTTTTTTTGGTCTAAGAACTATCATTTAGTTGATTAATGAAGAGGATTTGAAAATAGGAGATAACAATAGCAGCTAGAAAAAGGTTGAGTTATTTGGTATGTAAAATAAGCACTAAGGTCAAGTAAGACATTGATACTATAGTGTATTATTTATCTACTTAAAGTATAAAATGAAAGATTACTCAAGTTAAGATTGGAAGAAGATCAAGTATGAAAAGTGTCTACATAATCTTGCTAAGAAGTCAGTGCAAGTGGAGAAAAAATCAATAGAAGCTGAGTGAAAAACAAGAGGTGTAAAGAAAAGATGAAAAATAGTGCAAGCCAAGTGATTGTTAGTAAATGCCAACTAAATTTTAGTTTGTTCCAAGCATCAGTAAACTTTAGTGTTTTCTGAGTGAACAAGTGTTAGCTGATTGACAAAATAGTATAATTGTTGAGTAATAACAAACAATGTTAAATCAAAGATTTGACAAATCTAAGACGACTATTTTATTTTCTTGAATTATGTGAAGTATGTGGAAGATAACTTTGATGAGCTGGTGGCATAGAATTCAAGTTAAAAAAATTTGAGGTGAGTTCAAGGAATATTGTACAAGAAGTTTCTAGAAGAACCATATGGAAAAGTGGGTAGATTCATTGTATCCTACCTAAGCCTAAGATGGTGATTGTGGTTAAGCAAAAAAGATCTAAATTCTCTATTTATAGAGATAGCTAGTTAGAGGCAAAGGTTGTCATGTGCGAAAACCTAAGGAACACAGAGAGTCTAGGGTATTGCTTCATTTAGTGGCCAAACAGAAGTGACTCCAATTAATGTGCAAAGCAAGAAGGATTAATAGTATGAATGATTGAAGGGTGAACAAACTATCAAAGATTAAGTGTGTGAAAGCCAAGAAGAATGGAGGACTGAAACAATGATCTATAATATGCAAGTGAGTTGTAATTTGTTATTAGATCAAGCCTTATTGTTACTTTCTAATCATTGTATTAGTCAAGGGTAAATCCTTTGGATTAAGGTTGACCTAACAGCCATTTGTAAATCCTTTAACTGGAAAAAATTATAATAGAATGGTCTCAAGTCCTCTAAAAAGACTCACTCCTAATAGGGTGATTGAAATACTTTAACTAGGTCATATTTAATAGTGTGTATTGTGACCTTTAATAGGGTTGGCCTTTCATACGGCATCACTTCAACAGAGTGAGAATTAGTAGCATGTTAGTGGTGGTTTTTCCCAAATTAGGTTTTCATGTAAAATCCTTGTGTCAAATTATATGAATGTTCTTAAGTTTTTTCATGTTTACATTTCTACAAAGTTTGTTTGACCTAGGACAATAACCTAAAAAGTTTAAGTATTTTATGATCTAATGGATGCATGCATGATAAGGTTTTATGGATATGGGTCTAATAAGCATTGAGATTTTTTATTTGTACATTTGGACCTTGGATAAATAATTCACTCCACCTCTCAGTTATTCTAAAGAATTCCAATAGACCATGATCCACATGGGTTTTAAAGTAATCAAAGGCTTATACCCCAAAGTCAAAGTTCAAAGATAATATAAGGCCACACAAAGCATAATGCCCCAAAATGAAATAACAATGCAAATGGAAAACTATAGGAAAAAGTAGAGTTAGGGGTTCAACCAAATATAAGTGTCGTCATACATTCCACTTAGGATCATTCACATGAGCCAAAGACCATTCTGCCTCACAGAATGTCTCCTTCCTCATTACTCTAAGAGAATATGTATAGATCAGTAGAGTTGGGATCATTCACATGAGTCAAGGACTGATGGCCTACATAGGATGACCCCTCTCTAAGTACTTGATTAATATGAATTCTTGAACCCTCATTACCCATTAATTTTATTAATGTTTCCACTTGATTGCAAAAATTCACATGTATAGATAACCTATAGAGGGTCATGGTCTCAATCACATAGGATCCTTTGGTGGCCACTTCTGAGCCACAAGACCTATAGTGAGCCACTCACTTAGGGAATCTACCCTATTCACAAATTCAAATTCAAAATCATAGAAGAGTTTAGGGAACAAAATTCCTAAGGTCACATACCCCTAGTTTAAACAAGACCCTAACTCATTACATAAACATTAAAATACATAAAAAAATGCACAAGATACCAAGAATTTAAACATATTTATTTACAATCATCAATTTTATACATTACATAACAATTTGACATGCCTCTAGTGTCTTAAATAATAATTGGCAGCATAAAAATCAAAGTATGAATTCAACTAGATAAAATCCCCCAAAAGCAAGAAAATATAGTTTAAAAACTTATAATGAAAAACATGTAGCATGTAAAATAAAGTATATATGACAACACATGGAAGATATCATTGTATGTGTGAAAACCTAACCTATCGGGAGCATGCATAAATAATAAAATGTTAGTTTTTCATATGCATATCAAATATTCAAAACAAATTGAAAATAACTAATGTTAGACTTGAGTTTTACAACTTAATACAATAGAAAAGAAAGAGTTCCCACACGACCTCAAAGTAGCTCAACAAGGGCACCCATAAGAGGCCTTGTTGGTGTGTTATAGATTGTGGGATGTGAGTGTGCTCTCCCAAACACAATTATGAATTCCAAATGATATGAAAATGCAATATGAGAATGAAGTATGTAAATCTAGACTAAAATGAGTGTAGAATACCTTAAAGAAATGTTTATGAGTATGAAATGGAAATACAATGAAGAAAACTAGAAATAGTAATCTATCATGAGATGGAATCATAAATGCAAGAAATCTAACATCTACCAAAGGGTTTGTAACAATGCATACAATCTCTAAAATCACTAGAAAGCTCTAACTCTAAACTAGCATGATAACAATGCAAATGAGGGAGATGAAAAATGCTTGAGACAAGGGCTCTATTTATCGGTTTGAGAGAGGCCTTGAGGAGATGCCATCTATATGGAATCCACATAGGTGACACAAGGGAGACACATGGACCAAGGGGACAAGCCATGCAAAGGTCAATAGAAGCCTTTTGTATGAAAGTGGTGGCTCAAGGTTTGCTCACACATGTGTGAGAAACCTTAGAGAAAGGAAAGCGGGACAAATGTATAAGAGGTGTAAGAGGTGTGAATAAAATAATGAAGTGGAATCTTTATTGGATCATGAGATTCTCACACGTGTGAGCAAAGACTTAGGAGCTAAAAGGTGTTTAAAAAGGTGTTTATGATTAGTTAAGTGGGTTTAAGTAGTGTGCATAGGCTTAGAAAGATGAGAGTGATGGGTGTAGACAAGGTTTTAGGATGAGATTAGGATTAAATTAAATAAGATTTAACTTAATCATAGGATTACAGAATTTAATAAAGTGGAGAGAATTAAATAAATTTGAATTTATTTAAAAGGGGATTTATGGAGCACTATGCATTAAATCAATTTAATACATTAGAGGGGACACATTTAAATTAAATTTAAATACATTAGGTAAGTGAATCTATTTAACTAAATAAATTTTATTAAATAAATAGAGAAACATTACAAATATAATTAATTAATAAATAAATAATTGTAGTGTCAAGGGAGATATTAAATCAATTAATATAATGTTTAGGACAATTTTGAGTGTCTATATTTTGCCCCTCTCTGATGTGATGTTAGGATCACATTATATCAAAGAAAAAAAAATATAAGTTGCCCCAGAAAGGATAGGAGTTCTAGGAGATGTCATAGTGATGATAAGCGAGGAGGGTACCCCCTCAAGAAAATGGAGTAAAAAATAATTTTTTGGCAATTTTTGCGAAAAGGACTCTAGAAGAAAAGAAATGGTAGGAAATAATATTTTGCATGACTTGGGGATAAGTAGGGGTTGACAAGGCCAAAGAATGAGCTCAAAAATAAACCTTAGAGGGCCTATATAAGCCTCCAAGGGGTTCAAAGAAGAGTCTACAACTTGGAGAGCACCATAACTTGAGAAAAGGATAGATCTGATCGATAGACTATAGCTTGGAGAGCACATTTGAGAGCACCAAAGGTCAGCTGACATGGGTCCACTCATAAGTTGACCATTCCTACTTGTTAAATTTTTTATTATGCATTTAATATTAACATATATTGCACATTAAATAGGGAAAAAATAGAGTCAGGGCAGAGATGACAGTTCTCTGGTTTGTCATATTCACAAATGATAAAGCAGGGGAAAATGTTGGGAGCTAGGGTCAAAGACAATGATCTCTATGGCATCATCTCTAAAGATGACATTTAGCAACTACTGACAGGAAAACCAACATCTGCATAGCCGCTAGAGATGTCAAATCAGCATCTCCATGCTTTGTCATCTGTATCAATCCACGTCTATGTGGATTGGCATCTTCACCAATTTGGATGAATCAAAAAAATTGGGCAATGGGGGATGACTGGGGGTGAACAAGGTATGATGCCCCAAGCTTATATAAGAAAAAAGAGAGTAGGAAATAAATGATATATTAACCATTGCATGTTTATGATACAAATGGTGATGGTGACATTTCAATTGTGGGAGTAGTACCTGACTATGATGGTACTAGGAGAGGCACTCACGAAGCTAGAGTGGGGTCACATGAGGCTATGTAGTTTGGAGCACATCTATGAGTGGCTCGATCTAAAGGCACACTCAATGCAACTTTTGAAACTAATAGAGCAATAGCATGACCTAAAGCTTCCATCTACCTATTGGAGAGGTGACAATGACTCTTCTCAATGTGTGGCAAATTCTCTGAGTGTTGATCCACAGGAGATATCCAAAGTATCTAGAGGGTATAGAGCCCTATCTACAAGAGTTCTTTGGGCATTGATGCTAGAGGCTAAATATCTAGAGATCATGGTTGACATAGAGGGAGGCATTAAAGAAGAGGTTTCCATGGCTTTCTCTCTATCTAGCCTCTCTTATATGGAGGATGGTGTTGGACCATGCTTGGCATGGGTTTTTGATCAGCTATACATGAGTGCTAAGCACTCCTTTATATGATGATGATGCAATATTCTACTACGGTCAGACTATCTTGGCCAAGTTATATCATGATCTACACATGTGCACCTATAGGAAATAGTAGACCATAGGTCTAGGATTGACATTACTAATTGTGTGGTTATGGGAGCACATAAGTGTGATGTGCCCTATTACGAGGTGAGATACTCGATAGCTTGGAGAACCTTATGCATGTCACTGTGGGCACTTTGAATTCCTTGTTATGCCATTTGGCCTCACTAATGCACCCACAACATTCCAATCTTGTATGAATAAGGTATTCAGCCAGCATCTTCAAAAATTTGTTTTGGTATTTTTTGATGATATCTTGATTTATAGTAAAACATGGGAAGAGCATCTAAAGAACATAGACACTATTTTGGGAATTTTGGAGCAGCAATCCTTCTATGCTAAGCTATCTAAATGTGAGTTTGGTTTGACAAAGATCCTATATTTGGGACATATTATAAGTTCTAAAGGAGTACAGGTTGATGAACAAAAAATCCAAGCAATTTTGGATTGGCCTCCACCCACTAATCTTACATAGTTTAGAGGTTTCTTCAGGTTGTGTAGCTACTATAGTAGATTTGCCAAGGGATTTTCTTAGCTTGCTGCCCCCTTGACTGATTTGACAAAGAAAGGAGCTTTTTTTTGGACAGAAGAGGCACAAAAAACATTTGATAAGCTTAAGGAGGTAATGAGTTCATGCCCTATGCTTGCAATTCCAGATTTCTCTTTACCTTTTTTTGTTGAATGTGATGCTTTTGGAGAAGGTATATTGGCTGTCCTAACTCAAAGGGGACATCCAATAGAATTTGAGAGTAGAAAATTAAATCAATCAGAGAAAGGTTACTCCATCTATGATAAGGAAATGTTGGCAATCATGCATGCACTTCATAAGTTTAGACAATATTTGGTATGTGGGAGATTCATTCTAAAGACAGACCATAATAGCCTCAGGTTCTTCTTGAACCAAAGGGATTTGAATGATCATCAACAAAATGGGTAAGCAAATTGAAAGCTTATGATTTTGATATTGAATACATGAAAGGAAAGAATAATGTGGTTGTTGATGCTCTCTCAAGAAAGCCCACTTTGTGTTCCTTAACATCTATCTCTGTTGATTGGAAAGTCTCCATAATTTTAGAGTATGCTAAAGATTCCTTTGCCACCAAGATTTTGGATAAGTTACTGGATGATAATAGTTACAAGGTTGTTGATGAACTGATTTATTACAAGAATAGGATCTTCTAGTGCGAGGATGAAAAACTAAGGAGAGGATATTTAGGGCCTTTCATGACACACCTTCAACTCATCATCAAGGATACTTCACGACATACAAGAAAATTTGAGAGCATTTTTCATGGAAGGGTTTGAAGGAGGATGTCCTTAAACACATTAAGGAATGTATGGTATGCCAACAAAGCAAGAGTGAGCAAAATTTTCCTACAGGGTTGTTGCAGCCACTTCCTATTCCTGAACAAAAATGGGAAAGTATTTCCATGGACTTCATCACTGGGTTGCCCAAGGTTCAAAGTAAGGATTGCATATATGTTGTGGTAGATAAACTAACTAAGTATGCACATTTCTTTCCTATCACATTTGATTTCAAGTTATCAAAAGTGGCCGAATTGTTCTTCAAGGAAATTTTTAGATTGCATGGCTTGCCTAGAAACATTGTCAGTAACTAGGACAATAGATTCCTCATCTCTTTTTGGAAGGAGCTCTTTCATTTCGAAAGAACTAAACTCACTCCTAGTACTAGCTATCACCCTCAAATAGATGGACAAACATAGATAGTTAATAAATGGATAGAGGGATATTTGAGGAACTATGTTTCAAATCAACAACATGCTTGGGTGAAATGGTTGCACCTAGGGGAGTATTGTTACAATACATCTCATCACATGTCTATTGGTATGCCTCCTTTTCATGCTCTTTATGGTTATGATGCCCTTTCCTTTGTTGATCTAGTACTTTTAGATAGCACAGTAACTGTAGCAAGTGATTTCATCAAGCAAAGCTAAGACATAATAAGGTCCCTCAAGGATAATCTAAAACATGCACAAAAGCAGTAGAAGTTGTATGTTGATAGGAAAAGGATAGGCAATTTGTTATTTGTTAGGTTGTAGCCATATAAGAAAAGCACCTTGAAGAGGAGTGGGGCAGAAAAGCTCAAGCCAAGGTTCTATGGGCCTTATAAGATCATCAAGAAGGTAGGAGAGGCAGCTTATGAATTGGAGCTCCCACCAAATAGCAAAATACATAATTTTTTCCATGTATCTTGCCTGAAGAAGGTTCTAGGATAGAAAACCATAGTATCTAATGAATTAGCACCTCTTGATGATAAAGGGAAACTAGTTTTGATACCAGAAGAGATTTTGGATATAAGAGAGAAACGATTGAGAAATAGGAGCATCATAGAGCATTTGGTCAAATGGAAAGGATTACCATTGGAGGATGCAACTTGGGAAGGAGAACATATTCTTAAGCATCCCAACCTTCATTTCTTGAGGACAAGCAATATTTGGGAGAGGAGGACTTGTCATGTCCCCTTTTCAAAAAAAATAAAAATAAAAATCTTTGCTAAGGTAGGCAGGCTCAAAAAGCTGAAGTTTTGGCAAAAGGGGATAATATTTGGAAACCAATGGACTAATAGATGAAAATTATTATTAAAATATATTTTATTAACCCCTCTTGATCATGAGTTAGGGTTATGCCCTCTTTTAAAGGGATTTGGAGGCATTTTGGGCTCATTCCAAAACTTGATTTTTGCTCATTGCTTTGTTGTTCTTAAGAGGCTGCCAAATGTGTGGAGAAGTAGACCCAAGGACAGGATTTTGTAGGTTTTCAAGAAGGCTAAGGATGGGAGTTTAAAGCTATTCCATGTGCAGGCTCATGTAGAGTTTGCCCTTGTGCTGAACAGTGCAAATTTGTGAGTTTTCAGGTGTGTTTTTTTGTAACAGTTTGGTGTTTTCGGTTGAGTATTTCATATCAGTTTGGGTTGCTGCTGTATTTTAGACATTTAGATATACTTATATGATATATTATTACTGTTTTTGTGGTGTTTTCGAGCTATTTTGTGTTATTTTTGAGAGCCCGATGAGCATTTTTTTTGTCCTCCGTTTGGGAGCTATTGTGTAAACTCTATATAGATATAGAAATTTCATTTTGTAGGCTGTTATGCTGGTGAATTTTTTGTAAAAATGTCCACTTTCAAATTTATTAATAATATTTGAAGCTGTGAAGTTTTTGACACTATTTCAGGTATACCCAATTTGGGTTTTATTGAGAAATTGGTGGATCTTTGAAATATTGGTTGTTTGATTTTAAAAATCTGATTAGAAGCTTTAAATATCATATAAAACTAGAAAGGGGATATTGCACAACATCAACCAGATTTTTAGGAGGCATTGGTTGGATAGAGTAGGCCTCCACAAGGAGGGGTTATAGGAGGGGTCAGGCCCTTACAACAAGCTACATGATTTAGACCCTTTATTTTTGACATAGTGATGCAAATGTAGTGAGTTTTTGAAGATGCATTATGCATGATGATACTACATGATTCTTTTTGTATATGGACTATACACTAACACGTATTATTTTTAATATATATGGCATGATGCGATGAGCCTATATATAGATGGATGATTGTCTCTTATGTATGTGATGTTTATGATGTTGTTATTGACATTGTGATGCAAGATGTGTGTGAAGTTATGTTTCCTATGATGCATATATGATGACTAATGTGTGGATGATGTATGTTCTATGGATATAAATGAGGTGTATGTATTTTTTTTATTTTACATGTATGGATTTACTATATGCTTTTTTCAATTTATCATAATGTATACATCACTAAATGCCATGGCTATAATCTATGTACTTAATGGATTAATGTAATGAATGATGGGATCAAATAATGATTGAAAATTCTAATGAAATTAATGTACTAATATGAAAAGGAATTACCCTAAATGAAAATGTCAGTTTCAAAAAAAGACACTAATTATGAATGCAAATTGAAATGATGCAAACTTAAAATGTAAATATGAAATATGAAAATGTAATATGAATGAACGTAATGAATGGGCATGTGTCAAACTTTTTACTTGGAGGAATCAAGTAACTTAGCATACGAGGGGGGGGGAATAAATCAAATATTTGTCTCAAGTAGGGTGTAATGAAAGCCTATACTATATGAATCCTAACTACATGATACTGAGGGATTCAATTATGTTTATATGGGAGAGCACACCATATGAAGGGTGCTCCCCTTAATACCATAAACTCATAACAAAAATAAAGAAATAATAGCAAATGTGAGAAAAAATATTCTTATTTGTGTTGCAAATGTAGAATTATAGAATTCATAAGTACAATTTACTAACTCACATGGGCTCCTTCATTATAGTAAATCTGCAAGACAAGCTGCGAACTATCACCCAGAGCTATCCTAGACCATGTTTGGGCCTTTCTTAAATAGGAAATTTTATGTCACCTAGGATGGTTCTAGATGCTCAAACTTAATACCTAGGGCTAACAGACCCTAACAATACATATAGAGTTTGTTAAGTATAGTTTTGACAAATTATTTTAGAAATTTTAGCAGCCCAACTTTGGAAGGCCATAACTCCTGAACTATTGCTTTGATTGGATATTATAACCACTTTTCATAAATTTCAGCTCCTGATCTATAGACTTTGAATGGTGCAAGTGCCCTTCCATCAAGTTTTCAGACCTCATCCAGGCAATCTAAGGCCTCCAATGGTGAGCTTGAAGATTTTTCTACAAATTTTTTCACTGAAAAATCTACAATAACTTCTCTGATACTTAAGCTAAAGCAATGAAATTTTTATGGTAAGCTTATAACTCTAAAATGAACCTTCATATAGAAAATGAGAACTTTCTAAGCTCATATAACAAACTTACTAAAAATAACAAGTTCCTATAAATAGTAACCACCCTATCTACTAGTCCTTATTAAAATAGAAAGGACTGAAAATAAAATATTTTTGGGTGATGCAAGATTACCCTTACACCTAGGATGCTCCTACATCAGACACTTGAGGTAATTTAAGAAGTGACTCCATCATATCTCAAGTGTGTAGAGGAAAACCAAGATGGTTAACCTCCTCCTTTTCTAGCCATGATGAATCCTTAACTAGCCTCCCTTTCCATTTGACAAAATATTCCTCATAAGTTTTGTTCCTAGTACTTTTTCCAACATGACTGTTTAGTATCTCCTCAATCTCCTTTAGAGCCGAACTAGCTCCTGGAATAATTCATTGCTCTTTTGCAACTTCATCTGCATCACCTCCTTCATAATACTCTATCAAATTTGAAATTTTAAATACTAATGAAATATTCAATTTATTACGCAACTCTACTTCATAAGAATTTCCAAAATCATGTCTTTTTGCTATCTTGCATGGTCCAAACTTCTTCATCTTCAACTTATTATATGTATCAACCAAAAAAAGCTCCTTCCTCAAATGAACCATGACTTAATCTCCAATCTAAAATTCCTTATACCTCCTTTTCACATCTACCTTAGCCTTATACTATGTATTCATCTCTATGATGTGCTTCCTTACCTCATCATGGATTTTCTTAAAATGTTCAAAAAAATCTTCTACTTTAGCAGTACTTATCTATCCTTTATCTAACTGCCTCAATTCAGAAGCATTTCTGGGACTACTCACATATACAATCTGAAATGATGATTTACCAATACTCCTATTGACAAAATTATTATATGAAAATTATGCCTATGGTAAAATCATATCCCATCCTTTTGGTTTATCTCCAACCAAGCATCTTAGCAAATTTTCCAAATTGTGATTCATAGCTTCTGTCTGTCCATCAATCTGTGGATATGTGATGAACTGAGCTAAAAATTTGTCTTCAACTTCTTCCATAATGTACACCAAAAGTATCCAAAAATTTTGATATCTTGATTTGAAACTATACTCTTTGGAAGACCATGTAGTCTCGCTACTTCTCTAAAAAACAACTTTGCCATATGAACAACATCATTGGTATTCTTGCAAGGAATAAAATGTGTTATCCTTCAAAAACTATCAATCACCACAAAAATAGAATCATGTTAGTGCTATGTCCTCAGTAATCCAAGAACAAAATCCATGTTGACATCCTCCCACAACTTCTTTGGTACAGGTAATGGTTGATACAAACTTGTATTCAGCTTTACTCCTTTTGCCATCTGACATACTTTACAACTCTAAATAAACCTCTTCACATCTTGCTACAACTATGGCCAGTAATAATTCTTAACAACTAAAGAAATGGTTTTGTCTCTACCAAAATGTTGAGAAAATGCTCCACTATGCTTCTCCTTGATGAGATTCTCTCTTATTGAACTTCTTGAAATGCACAATTGGCTTCCTTTGAACAACCTACTATCCTAGATCATAAAATCCAACCATTTTTTCCTATCAAGTGTAACAAGTTCTATACAAGCCTTCTACACTTCACCAAAATTAGGATCATATGCATATAAAGTACTGAGTTCCTTGAACACAATAACCTCTATCTGCATTTCTATCAACACAATTTGTCTTCTATTATGAGCATTTACAACTTTGTTAGGCTTCCCACTCCTATGTTTCAAAACAAATGTATAACTTTGCAAAAACTCAACCCACTTCAAATGCCTTTGGTTTAATTTTTCTTGACTATTTAAATATTGTAAAGCTTAATGATCAGTATACAAAACAAACTCCTTAGGAAGAAGATAGTATCTCCACTTCTTCAATTCTTGAACTATAGAATAAAATTCCTGATCGTAAACAAAATATTTTGTTTTTGCATCATTCAATTTCTCACTAAAATAAGAAATAAGTCTACCTTCTTGGCTCAAAATAGCTCCTAGTGTAGTACCACTAGCATCACAGTCTACTTGAAACACCTTGTTAAAATTAGGAAGTGTTAAAATAGGCTACTCGGTAACTTTCTATTTCAATAGATTAAAAATCTTATCTGCTCCTATAGTCCACTTAAATTCTTTCCTATCCCTTCTCATTTTTCAGTCAGGGTTCCATAGATACTACTAAAACCTCTTATGGACTTTCTATAAAAAATAGTCGACCCATGAAAAGATCTTACCTTAGTTGTACTCCTTGGAGTAGGCCATTCAAGGATAGCCTTCACTTTCTCTAAGTCCATTTTCAGACACCTTCTACCAAGACTACAAATCTCAACTACACTAACTCCTTTAAAAAGCTACACTTCTTCAAGTTTATGAACAACTTTTCTTCCCTCAACTTATCAAACACCTTGCAAATATGGATCAAGTGCTCCTCCAATGTTTTACTAAAGATCAAAATATCATCTAGGTAAACAATGAAAAACTTACCTAAAAATCCCTTCAATGCCTCATTCATGAGCCTCATGAAAGTGCTCAGTGCATTCATTAACTCAAAAGGCATGACTAACCACTCATGCAATCCTTCCCTTGTCTTGAAAGAAATCTTTCACTCATCACCTTCTCTGATAAGAATCTAATGGTACCAACTCTTCATATCTATCTTTTTGAAATACTTAGCCCCACTCAAACAATACATAATATCATCCATCCTTGGCAATGAAAATTTGTACTTGATTGTGATCTTGTTGATAGCATGATAATCTATGCACATCCTCCATTCTCCATTCTTCTTTGGTGCTAATACAGTTGGTACAACACATGGACTTAGACTCTCTCAAATCAACCCCTTCTATAACAACTCATGAACTTGTATGTTCAACTCTTCACTTTCTATTAGTGTTATTCTATTTGCTTCCTTTTTTGGAAAACTAGCTTCTAGAACCAAATCCCTTTGGCGACTGATCTTCCTCATTGGGGCCAATCCATCAGGTACATTATCTCATACAATATCAAAAAACTCTCCCAACATATTTGCAACTTTTTCAAGTACCTCCTCTATTTCTTCTTTACTATTATTTAGAATTATAGAAAAATACACATCCTTATGCTTTGTACCTTTGAGAAACACTTCTCCATTAAAAAAACATATTTTGGTAGCACTAATACCTTTTATTCTTTATCCTTCAATGGTTTCAACTTATGTTTCACTCCATCCTTGGTCAGAGTGTAGGTATTTGCTTGCCCATTATGTACAACATGCCTATCAAACTACCACAGTCTATCCAACAACATATGACATATGTCCATAGGTATGATATAGCATAGTATCTCATCCTTGCAGCTTCCAATCTTGAACTTCACAGAGCATTGCTCATTGAACATGACCTTGTGGTCATCTTGCACCCAAGCAATACAATATGGATATGGGTCTTTCTACCTCTTCAACTTCAACTTAGTAACCATCATTTTTGAGACCATATTGTTAGTACTTCCACCATCAATGATCACATCATAGTAGTTATCTTCACATTTTACACCTTGTGAGAAACAAGCTCCGTCTTTGATCAGGTTCACTCATGCCACTCAATAGGAATCTTATGTTAAGTAGGACTTCTCCTTTTTTAGTATCTTCAGAATGTGAGGATCTAACATCTTCATCAACATGTACAAATTTGACCTGACCTTCTATTTTTTACTCTGTCCTTCCTTAGCACTAGGTACATTCAAACGCTCTATGCCCTTCTTCTTTGTAGTGAAAATATTTCCCATAGAAGCCTCCTCTTCTAGATCCTTGCTCTCTACCTCTTCTCCTCTAATCTCTATTGCTCTTATCATGGAAATCATTGGAATTGTTTCCCCTCTATCATGACTAGTACTCCTAGCCTCATCCTTGTTCTTCTAATAATCATTATAACCTCCATAAGATCATCCACCAGATCTTCCATCGTGACCTCTTTTGCTATTCTTGTTGTCAAACTTCTTGCTCAATTCCTCCTCAACTTTTAGGGAAAATTGGCCTCCTCAATACTTTTCATTCAAACTAGAGTTAACTTGTCCTAAATGCTTGGCCTTAACCCATTAAGATAATGAGCAACTTTCTCCTTATCAACTTCTACATGGCCACTTCTGATGAGAACTTGGTAGAACTCTTCATTATACTCTTGAATAGATTTTCTCACTTGCTTCAACCCTTACATCTTCTTCAATAGATCGAGCTCATAATACATAGGAATAAAATGTCACTTTATTTTAGCTATCATCTTATCCCATTTGGTGATTTTTTCCTTTCCCTTTCTATTTTGCTCCAACTGAACCTCCTTCCACCAAATCTTCGCATGTCCCTTCAATTTTTCCTTCATAAACTTGACCCTATCAGGATCCTCAATATCTCCATACTCAAAGTACTCTATTTGATTGATCTAATCAATCGGCTCCATTGGGTTAAGATTTCCCAAAAATGTGGGAACTTCAAACTTAGGTCTTTTTCTAATATTGGAGTTGGCCCTAAAAAGTCTTCCTCTGGGTTTAGAACTGCCTCTACTTCAATATTTTCTTCTACTTCATCCTCATCCTAACTTTGATCTCTTACAAGAAGATTCATTCCTCTATGTATTTGTTCTTCCAATTCTTTCATTTTTCTTTGGAGGGCTCAAAAAACCTCAAGTGTAACATCTACAACTCTTCTACCATGCTCTCTTTGTGGAGTTATTTTTGTGCTTCTACTAAAACCCTAGTGCAAACTACTTCACAATCAATAATCTATCTATATGCTCAGCCTAAACCACAGTCTTGGTGTGAACTACCTCACAGTTAATGATCTATCCACACACTCAAGAACTCTAGCTCTGATACCACTTGATGAAGGCTACTCCCCTTGATACCATAAACTCATAATAGAAATAAAGAAATAATTAAAAATGTGAGAACAAAATATGGACTTCTTATTTGTGTCACAAATGCAAAATTAAAAAATTCAAAAGTACAATATACTAACCCATATGGGTGCCTTCATTATAGTAAATCTATAAGACAAGCTACAAACTACCACCCAAAGCTATCCTAGACAATGTTCAGGCCTTTCTTAAATAGGACATTTTATGCCACCCAGGAAGGTTCTAGATGCTCAAACTTAATACCTAATGCTGAAAAACCCTAACAATACATATAGAGTTGGCTAAATACAGTTTTGACAAATTATTTTAGAAATTTCAGTAGCTCTACTTTGGAAGGCCATAACTCTAGAACTGTTACTCTAATTGCCTATTGTAAACACTTCTCAGAAATGCTAGCTCCTAATCTACAAACTAAAAATGGCGCAAGTGCCTTTCTGTCGAATTTTTGGACCTCATCTAGGAATTTTAACGAAAAATCTGCAATAACTTCTCTGATACTTAAGCTAGAGTAATGAGATTTTTATGGTAAGCTTATAACTCTAAAATGAACCTTCCTATAAAAAATGAGAACTTTCCAGGCTCATATGAAAAACTTACTAAAAATGGTAAGTTCCCATGAATAGTAACCACCCTATCTACTAGTCCTGATTAAAATAGAAAAGACTAAAAAAAAATTATTTTTGGGTAATGCAAGATTACTCTTACACCCAATATGCTCCTACATCAACACCCTAGTTTGATTTTACAAAAGGATTTATGCACCATATGCTATAGAAGCATAGATGACAAGATTCCTTTGTGTGGACTAGACTCTCAACATAATAGATACTTTAGGACGATAGATGTAGTTTACATAGTCATGATGGAATAAATGTCATATATGCATTTGGAGAGTTCTAGGCACACCCAAAGTCTTTTGAGGGATCTTTGGTGAAAAGTGTGTTAACCTATTTCCCCTAGTGACTAATGCATAACCATAACTCAAAACTGACATACATGCACTAAAACATAAAAAATAGATCATACCATAAATGACATGTGTAGTCAATTGGAGCCATTTAAGTGATACCAAAATATGGAAGATTGAGGCATATCGTAAAAGGCTACTACTAACACACAAAATAAAATAAGCCAAAAGAGACTGCATGACCAAGTAGTCAATCAGTCCATAGTTCCTACCAAGAACATTAAGTCCCAAACGTGAAAGTTGTTGTGCCATGTGTAGGATGGATTCATCCTATGAAAATTTGTTTGTCTATTGTTGTTGCAAACGTCTATTGGAAAGCTTGTGAAATGAACAATTTTCTTAAATCATTGAGTCTCAATGGTGATCTTGTTTAGGTTATGTTTGAATCACTATTGTGGGAAAAAGCTCAGTGTAATGGGATTAGAACAAACACTCAATGGGAAAATGTCTCATGAACTAGAGGTCTTTTGAAAGATGGAAGTGAATGGATGCCTCATAGACAAGAGAGCTTTTATTGAATGCATGAAAAGTGCAAGTCAGCTAGGACTTCTACACAAAGGTGGGATGAAATGAGGGAAAATGTGGTGAACTAAGATGAGCCTTATAGGTAATGGACCGACAATTTTTCTTTATGAACATTTTCCCCTTTTTAGTCTTTTCTTCAGGAAAATTTTATAAATATTTTTGGAGTTTAGTAATTTATTGATTTTTTTTGGAGTTTTGTGGAACTATAAAAACATTGTACAAAAATCAAGAATAAAACCACTTGAGGTTTTGGATATTTACAAGCTCAAGGAGAAGATCTCCCTCTGAAGTGGCAATTTGATATGCCCCAAAACCATATTTGGTTGTAATGATAAATGGGTCAAGCTAATTAGTTTCAAATTTTCTTTTCTTTTTATGATTCTAGAGTTTCCTCATGTTTTGCTACAAAACTAAGTCAACCACCTCAAATTCCTGAGGTCTAACTTTTTGAGAAACTAGAGTTGAAGGTCATTTTGATATGTGCAGAGATGGTTTAGGAAATTGAGGCATCTTTCATCAAGGAGTTGAAGCTCTTGAAAGCAAGCAACTCAATATTCTTCTTCGATCATTAGATTCTTGAGAGAGATTCTAAGGGAAGGGAGCTCAATTTTGATAGGTAAAAGAAATTCAAAACCATAAACAAGGGAAAATGGAGTGGCTTCTATCGGGGTATGGATGGAGGTGCAGTAGGCCCAAAGGGAAAGCAAAATTTGGAGGTGCTAGTCACAACTAGCTACATCAATGGTTTTCTTTAGGATTTTCACAATGGTTTTATTGGTGGCTTCAACTTGGTCATTGCCTTGGGGGAAGTATTTGGTGGAAAAATGCTAGGTGATTCTAAATTTTCTACATAATGTGGCAATTTCCTAATTTTTGAAAGGAATTCCATTATTAGTAATGATGTCTTGAGGGATACTAAAATGACAAATAATGTAGTTCAAGATGAACTTTGAAACCTATTTTCCAGTGGTGTAGGTTAAAGGAATAGCCTCATCCCACTTTGTGAAGTACTCAGTGGTGGCAATAATATACTTGTGGCCATTTGTAGAATTTAGATATATTTGATTGATAAGATTGAATCCCCAATGGGAAAAGGGTTGTGGTGCGATGGTGGGTTGAATGTCTTGGGTGGGAGCATGTATCAAATCTCCATGTTGCTAACAAGGAACACATCTTTTCACAAAATGATAGGCATCCACTTCCATAGTAAGCCAATAGTAACCCATTCTAGGGAGATTTTTTGCTAATGTAAGGCCACTAAATTGGGCACCACAAATTCCTTGGTGAACCTCTTCTAATGTTCTTTGGGATTCATCTAAATTGAGACATCGAAGGAGGGTTCCATTGAAGTGTTTTCAAAAAGGTATATAACCTAGGATAGTATATCAGGTAGTGCGACGGATGAAGGTTTTTCTTTGGTTTGTGGAAAGGGCTATGGGGATCATTTTGTAATGAAGGTAGGAAAAAATTTTGGAGTAACATGGAGACTCAAGACTGACAATCTCACACACTAGCTTTGATTCAGGTTGCTCATAAGCACAAAGAAAAATATTCTCAACAAGAAACTCAAAATTAGGACTATACCCAAGCATGGTGATATGGAGGCACTATTTTCCATGACATCTACTGCTTTGTTATTAGTCCTTGATATCTACTAAAATACTATATTAGTGAAGTGTTTTTTAAGATCCTCAACTATCTGATAATATGGGAACAACTATTCATCCTTTGTTTGGTATTCATCTGTGACTTGCCTAATGACCAATTGATAGTCTCCAAAAACAAGTAGGCTACTAATATTCCATCTGATAGCTTGATAGAGCCCTATTACTAATCCTTCATACTCAACTATGTTGTTTGTGCAAGGAAATGAAATTTTATAAGACTTAGGAATAAGGTCTTCTTGTGGCGTAACAAAAAAGGTTCCTACCCCTAATCCCTTTTGTGTGAAGGAATCATCAAAATATAGTTTCCGTTGTGTACTAGGTGTAATAGTCATAATAATGTCATCTATAAAATCTTCTATAATAGGATGAACTCCTTGAAGAGGAGATTTGGAGAGTTGGTTTACAATTTCTTGTCCCTTAATGGCCTTGGATCTTTATAGACAATGTTGAATTCACTTAAAATCAAGACCCATTTTGTAGCTTGACTAGTGAGGGAAGCTTTTGATAGAAAATACTTGAGGGGATTTATCTTTGCAATGAGATGTGTAGTGTGATTAAGAATATAATGGTGTATTTTCTACGTGCAAAAGACTACTACCAAACAAGATCACTTAATAGCAATGTAGTTCAACTTATAGCCAACTAATGTTTGATAAAGATAGTATATGGCTTGCTCATTACCTTTGTCATCTAATTGAACCAAAAGAGCACACAAGGAAACGTAAGTGGTAGAAATGTATAGAATCAATGGTTATCTTACAATTGGAGGGACTATAACTAGTGGATTTTCCAAGTATACTTTAACTTGCTCAAATGATTTTTGGCATAGGCAGTCCCATTCAAACTTAGTGTCTTTTTGAGGAAAATGTTGGAGTGGATGAACCTTATCTCCTAACTAGGACACAAACTATCTGATGGACTATAAATACCCTTCAAAATTGTAGAGTTGTTTTAATGTATTAGGTGGAGGTAATTCCATGATGGATTTCACTTTGGAGGGATCTACCTCAATACCTCTTCTTGACACTATATATCCTAAAAAATTTCTTGATTGAACCCCAAAAATAAACTTCTTGGGATTAAGGAAAACTTTGTATTTCTCCAAACTTAGAAAGATGGTGGTAAGGACAGCAATGTGGGAATCATGTGTCTTAGATTTTTCTAGAATTTCATTAACATAGTCCTCCATTATGACATGTAGAAGATCATGAGAATTATGGTCATTGCCCAGTGATAGGTTGTGCCAAAAAATTTCAAGACAAAAGGCATGACTTGGTAACAAAATGTTCTCCATGGGATAGTAAAAGTTATTTTATTTTGATCTTCTTTTGTAATTTTGATCTGATTGTAACTGGAGAAACTATCCATTAAAGACAAAATTTCATGTTTGGTAGTTAAATCCACTATGATGTCTATGTTAGGAAGTGGAAAATCATCCTTAGGACATGCAAGATTCAAATCTCAAAAATCTAAACAAATTTGGATGCCCTGAGATGCTTTTCCTATAGGAATAATTTTGGAAACCCACTCAGGATAATCAATAGGTCAAATAAATTTTGCCTCTAGCATTTTTTCCAATTTTTCTTTGACCAAAAGTGCTACCTTAGGATGCATCTTACGCAACTTTTGGTTCACAATTTTAATCTTTGTATCTACTGCTAAGTGATGCACAACCAAATCTATGTCTAGGCTAGGCATGTCTTTGTATGTCCATGAAAAATTGATTTTACCTTTTTATAGGAACTCAATCATCCCTTTTTGTTCTTCTGGACTTAGGGTAGCAGCAATGTAGGTGATTTGTGGATTATCTACCATACCCAAATTAACTAGAATTGTATTCTCATTCAATATTGATGACTTTTCTGGTGGTAAAGATTTAAATTGAAAGTCGTTCTCTCCCTCATCTGGTGCCTCTTAAAGGTTTTCACCAGAAGATGTGCCCTTTATTTTGTCTTTTTCTTCATCCAAGAGAACTCCGAAAGAGTTTTCACTAGAGGATTTTTCTTCTATTTTTAAAATTTTTATTTTCTTTTTCATTTTTGTGACTAAGAGAGTTCACTTGGCTACCAAAGTAGGCTTCCTTATTGTATTGGATCTCATGTTCATAATCTTGGAGATTCTTAAGGCCAAAGAGTGCCATCACTATTTCATCAGAGTTACAAGTATCAAGAGCTGGTGGTGTGTCCTAAAGGTCTGAATCTATCATGTTAGGATTGATGAGGGGTAAGTCAGTAGATGAAAGGTCGGCTATGTTAATGGCATAGACATAATTACCTACATCATCTTCAATGTATTGAAAGGGGATTTCAAATAATTCCTCCTCCTTAGTCTCAAAATCAGGTTCAGTTGTACAATAGTTGTCAGCAAAGGACACCTTGGGTTTAATGGAGCCTAAACCACATCCTTTATGATAGCAATTAGCCTCAAAGGGTTGTTTAGTTCCATCTTCTTTAGATCCAAGACTAGTATCATGATATCCCATTTTTTCAATGATGGGAGGAGCCTTAACATACTTATCTTTAGGGAATTTTGTAGGATCATCTTTTCCATCAAAATATAGCCGATCTAAGATATTAGACTCCATATGTTCATCACTAAGTGAACCCCAATGTTCAAAGATTTTCTTATTCACACGCATAGTATCCTAGAAGGTGGTATTTGGGAAGGTTTTCCAAAGAATTGAGGGGAAAGTGATAGTTTTCCAGCACACAAGGCATTTTCAAACTTATACTCTCCTATTCTTTGGTCAGCGAAAGTAACCTTCTTCATTGTAGTGTTGACTTTGATATCTTCAACCTTCTCTTTTCCTTTATGGGAACTAGAATCAATATTGGATAACTCTAGTATTGTTGTGGAAGGTGAATTTTCAAATAATTTAAAACCTTATGAACCCAAAGGTAAGTCTAAGTGGTGGTACAATGTTCAGTCATAGGAATAAGGGTCATAAGATTAAAACCTACATGAGAATTAAACACTTGATTCAAAAAGATGTTGGGGCGGATGACCATAAGACTAATGTTTATCATAAGACTTATATTGAGTCCTTACCTAAGTATGAACAAGGAGAAATCTCTAAGAGGAATAATAGGGATGATAAGATCAATTATACTTATACATATAGTAATAATGTCATACACATGCTGGAACCAACTCATGAGATCATAAACATGGTTTTTTAAAGGTAAAATGGTTTACTATGATTAAGATATTAATAAATCACCCAAGATTATCCTTAGAGGTATTGATACCCCTTACATATGAAAATACTCTTATGACTTGGAAATTGAGAGATACAAATGAAATAACCTATGATTATCCTCAAGGGGTTTGATTCCCTAATGCATGCACAAGCTAAAACCCTAAATGGTGTGAATCAAAATCAACCAAAAATCATTATTATGGTCCTAAGTCTTCCAAAAAATCAACATCTAAATAGTTAAGGACCTCATCCTCTAAGAAAAAATCCACATCTATGAAGTTAAGCTTTAGTGTAGTGGATCAATTGCAATGTAGCCCAACTCATTTATATATTTGAGTTGTTGGAGATTTCTCCTATCCAAAGAGAAATCTTAGAGAAGACACTACTCATAGTGAATGTTCCTAAGGGAATTGGTAGTGATTAACTCTAGACCATGGTCAATCATCTTGCTCCACCTTGTTACCTTACCTTTTATGAGGAAGATGAAAAGTCACTTAACCATCCACATAATATTTCTTTACACATTTAATTTTAGATCCATAAGACCCATACCAATATGTATACATAAAATTTGTTGAAAAAATTGGGCTTTTCTAAGTGCACTATTGATCCTAGAAGAAAGATCAAAATAAAAGCATACAAGAAAGAGGAAAGGTCATCTAAGGGTCTTGTAGTACTCCTTATTTGAGTAAGTCAAGTTGAGAAGGATGTGGTTTTCTAAGTTCTAGACCTACCTATTTCTTACAAAAAATTTCTAGGAAGTCCTTGGATACATGACATGCAACCAATGTGCTTTATGTATCATCAATGTATCAAGTTTCCTTATAATGGTATTGAGGTTTCTATTCCAAGGGATAATACTATGTTTTTCAATGCTCCTACTATTGAAACTTTTGTACAACATAATAAAGTAGTCAAATAGACTAACAAAAAACTTGCTAATTGTGAAAAGAAAATGAAACTCTTGAAGATTGGGATGGGAGTATTGATTAGAATCTACTATGGAACTTCATATTTCCTTAGTACCCATGGAATATGAGAATGAAGAAAGAGTTGTTAGGGAATGGATTTATTGAGGAGAAGACATTGAAGGAACTGCACTCACTTCTAAAATTCCTCCTAAGAAATATGGAAAAAGATATGAGTTTCTTGCTAAGATATCTAGTCCTAGTCCTTTCTCTTTTTGAACCATTGAGTGCTAGTGAAGTAAAAAAGTCTAGAGATAAAAATTAATTGGGGTTCTCTACTACTGATAATGGGCCTATTTTTTATGAAGAACTTGATGAAACAAAATTCTTAAGAAAAATTGAAACCCATTATATTTTCTCTCAAGAGAATGACTAATTTACTCTATCTCCTCTTCTATGGGCTAGAAAGAAACCACATATTGATTTTCATGCTAAATATTCTTCTATATCTCACTAGAAATACTCATTCAGATGTCAAATATCCTAGGGTAGACATGCTAATATTTTTAGAATGATACATAGAATCGATAATAAAAATATAGGTGACAATTAGTGGGATTCTCTTTCAGCTGAATCTACAAAATTTGGAATTATGTTATTTACAACTATTCTAATGAACCCTAAGTAGATGATGAGTCGCCCACAAGACTTGAGGAGTCAAATTTTCATATTTCTCTTTTAGAAAGAGTTGACCATACTAGGAGTCCTATCAATGTAGGTGTCCTTGAAGGAGACCTTATAGGCTTTGAATTACTTCTCACTAGAGATGATTCTGATTATATTAATACTTCGGGATCTTCTTATTAGCATGAATGCTAATGGTATTCATGTGGGGGAGTGTCCTAAGCATTGGAGAGCATGTGGCAGTATTGACATATTGCATAAATGATTATGTTTATCATAGATGTCAACATAATAGTAATTCTTTGAAGGCTGACAAAGTAGTAGATAGAGATTTTAATCATATGGACAAGATTTTGATTTTCAGGTGATGTGTAGTTAAGGACATGTTCCACACTATGTCCTAATGACAAGGTTAAGTGCATGTAACATAAGTCAAAGGAATACAAAATATATGTGATTTACAAAAAGTGATATAGAAGTAGAGTATCTAATAAGTAGTTTCTGATGATCAAATTGTATCTTCTAACATAGATATAATTGTGATACAAAAAGTTATATAGTGACAAAGGATGGTCTGATGATGATGTTAGTAAGTGTGTAGATCTTAAAGTTGCATATATGAGAAGTTGTATAGACTGCAAAACTAAGAATGCTACATGATTTCTAAATAATTAATTATCTTATTATGGTCCTATTATAATTAATTGAGAAATCTTCAGGGCCATCTGAAGGAATTTTTTTGAGGACTTTGTATAAAGAAAATTATTTTCCTTGATTACAGAGTGTGTGATATGTGAAGTAATCAAGAAAGTGAAAACAAGAGCAGAGTATAGGGTAAATGTGAGTAAACAATCCAAGGGGTTATTAGATGCAATGTTTGTGATCTGGTATCGAGACCAAAAGGAGTAGAAGTCTGGTTGACATGACAAAGAAAGAGGAAGGAGAAGTATACTTTAATTCTTTTATTCTTCAAGGAATAATACAAACATCTTTTGGGTAATGGGTATATTGGTATTTCCCTTAAAGCTATTTGGACAATGGGTCCATCTACCTTCTACAACTCCTAATAGGGATTCAAAGTCTCCTAATAGGGACTAATATGTATTGAATGTTTTTATACACTCTTAATAGGGTCCATCTTCTAAAAATGAATATTTATATTAGTATATCATCTTGTGGTTACCATCCCCACTGGGGTTTTCCCTTTGATCAAGGGTTTCTCTAGTTAACATATATAGTGTTATTATGCATGAGTATCTTGTTGTGTTTTTTTATTATATTTCTCATATGGTTAAGACTCAATAAGGTTGATAATTGTGATAATATTTGGATAATTGATTCACCCCACCCCCAATCATATTGGTGGACTATATATTCTAACAATTGGTATTAGAGCATCAGGTCCTTGAAGGGAAAGCTTAACATCTTTGGGAGATCAATGGTGAGTTACTTTAGAAAAGATAGTCCTAAGTTTGATGAAGTTAACCATGATAGTTGGAAAGAGAAAATGAAGACTCATATGCTATGTATGGGTGTAGGATATTGGAGTTTGAAAAGGGAAAACAAAAAGATTGTGGAATAAGCCAAGCTTGAAGAATACAGCGAAGTAGAAAAAGATTTGTTCATGTACAATATGAGAGATAGAGAAGGCTTACTATTAGCTCTTCCTAAGAATGAATATAGTCAGGTAAAGTCACTAGATACATCTCATCAAATTTGGAAAGCTTTAGAATCTACTTTTGAAGGGGATACACATACAAAAAGGATAAGATTATAGAATTTGATATGATTATTTCAAGATACTAAAATGATGTAAGATGAATCTATAAGGAGCTATGTTGGTAGTGGTGCAGCTCAGTATTTTATAAATATTTTACACCTTTTATTTACTTTGATTATAAGTGGATCTTATTAACTTATTCTTCATGTCACAAATTACATATCATCTTCATAGCCTAGGGTGATTACATGGTGGTGATCAAATAAAAGAATTGCTTACCACCTTTCTTTGTGTTTGTAGGAAATCATAATTTACCATCTAAATCAAATGTGCTTATCCCAAAATGTATTCCTAGGGGTTACTCATCACATTGAAATCCCTATCAAAGGATCCTAATTTTGATTTTCTTGAAATTTAGTGAGATATGTGATTTTTTCATATATCACTATAGCTACAACAATGGAGCATCAAGTATCAATATATAATGTAGCAATAATAATAGGGTCATTTTCAAAGTTGGATGAGATATCACTATAACATATAGTAATCAAGTTCATTGCTATGTAGAGAGGACATATTGTTAATATAGTAATGAGTGATAAAGAGAAGTATATTGCTATGAATTTTAGTGATTATTTATAGCTAAAGAAGTGAGGCTTTAATTTTGGTGATTAGTGATAAAGTGGGTGATATTGCTATATGATATAGCGATAGATGCTTTTGGTGATCAAAGGAAAAGATTTTATGTTACAGTGATTAGCAATAAGATTGGTTTATCACTATGTGCTACAATGATAACACAATATGATAATAGCAGCGATTGCTATTTCCTATAGTGATAAATCAAAGTTGGTTGCGGATCATACTTGGGGAAATATGAACATAGTGATAAGAGATGGAAATTTGTGTATCGCTATGTACTATAGAGATCGGATAAAAACTTTCCACAAAGACTAAGCTTGTGACCGCTATACTTTATAGTGACAACACCTATCAAATATTGCAGGCATGGGATTTCAAATATAGTGATGAGCGATAGGGTTATCACTATTGCTATAGCAATAAGTGTGGGAAGTAATATAGAATCACTATTCAAGGGTTAAGACATAGTGTTCAAAGGTGTATGTTTATTTTTCACCAAAAGCCACAATGATCAAATATTTGAAAAATATTTTATGAATTGAGGAAGCAATGATTGGAAGTGACTACTGACAACTTTCATTGTATTACAATGATAAAAAACTTTATGGTTTTGATTTGTGTAGGGAAATAGATGCACGAGCACACAAGGAATTTTGTGGTAAAGAGGCAATCATTCCTTATTCTGAACTCAAATAATTTCATAAGAGCTATAAGGTTTTCTATTAGTGTACAAAGTTTGTACTGATTTGATTCAAAGAGAATTTTTAGAGAAGCATGGAGAGTTATAGTTTGACACCGAAGATTAAAGATGAGAAATACTAGAAGAAGAATAAATTTGAGAAGAAACAAAGAATGGAAGATGAAGTTCCTCCTAGTAAGCTAAATGAGAACTTGATTAAACAAATTGATTTTTCTTGGCCTAAATCTAGGAGTAAGTTTGCCTCTCCTAACAAATTGGAAGACAAAATATAGTGAGGTAGGAGATGTCTGGGTAAGGATGAGGGGTCATGAGCTATTTTTATACCATTATGTCAAAAGGAATCACAAAGAACCTATTTTTCATCCATGGGAGATGGCTGACTATGTTGAATGTATTCATGGATATTGAATTGCCAAAGGTTATCATCAGTAAGTATAATGTTGACGATAGGTGTATCTATGATAATATGGGGGAAAAATTTGTGGAGATTTCAATTGATTCCTTTAATGAGGTTTTCAAATTAATGGATGATCTCAAAAAGAAATTTTCATTTGCTAAATTGAAGAACACATACAAGAGGTTAGATATATCCTATATGCAATGGAAGCTAATGTTACACAAGATTGTTAGGGAACCATTGACTGTAGTAGATGGACCTCCATTTAATAGTAGTATGTTTGAGACAAACCTTGAATATGACATATCAATCATGTCAACAAGTAGGAGGAATGGGAGTTCCAGACCTAATAAAGATTGTGCCCATGGTGTCAGCATCTAATATTCAAATGTTGAAGCCTAAGCCCTATGATTACGTTGAGCATGTTGTCGATAATATTCATTCTTGTTTTGTTAATTTCAATGATGTATAATGCCCTACTTTTAGACATTATTCTTTACTCATGCATATGATTTTGTATAGTCAATTGATAAATTTATGGCATGAAAATTTGAAATTAAATATGCAAGAAAAAAATGGTGAGGAAAGGCCAGTTCAAATGTGGACTTAAATATGGGATTATAGGTACATTGCATCTTGCTACCTCATGTTTGAAGATTATTTTGTCTAGCCCCTGTATACTTTGTTTGGGCATCAAGATTTCCCTTCCATCAACATTGAGATCAAGAGGGTTTTAAGACCTAAGGACAATGGATTGGGGGAAAATATCAAACATAATTGGGGTGATTGGTAGTCATACAATTATTTTACATGTTTTAGAGTTTTTGGGTTTGAGGTCAAGCTATACAGATTGCCAGTCTCAGTACCTAATAGAATCGCCTACTCAGATATTGCAAAGCAAATGTCAGAGTCAAGCAAGAAATTTTTTTGAGGGAAACAAAGGAAGCAAAATTTTCTCCCTACCACTTTGTCTTTTGGAGATTTTATAATCTGTGCAAGCAAATCATATGATAAAATTGGAGAAAACTTCTAGAATGAATATCATAAGTACACTATGGACCCATAGACTCATTATGATCCTAAAGGTTATATCCAATCCTATATAAAGTCATAAAAATTGGGTGAATGTGTCCATCATAGTATTGAAGATGAAGAAAATTTCAAGAATATGGAGTGGTTAGAATTTTAGTAAAAGTTGCAGGAACAAAACAAAGAGCTATAAGAGAAAAGATAGAAACAATTGGAACAATTCAAAAATGACTTAGAGAATTCACCAAATTCCCCTATTCTAGCGACTTGGACATTAACTAGGCCAGAGATTCAAGTGTTGGAGCATGATATCTGGGTAATTGACATAGTAGACGTTGAAAAGGATGAAAGAATCCTTGAATCTAGCAAGTTTATTAGTGATGATGATTTTTTTTAAATCAAAACAATTTATTTCTATTCTATGCAATTATAGAGGCAAGATATTGAGGTAGAGTGTTAAAAACATGACTCCTAAAAATGAAAAGGAGTTGATGACCAACTTGAAAGAAGATATCAAAAATGAAATGGAGGACATGACTCCGATAAGAGGGAGATAATTGCTTAATGAAGTAGGAATCATGAATTTACCATGATGGGATTTGAGTGCATCCTATATCTTTGATAGCCTAATCAAATTTGGAAAGAAAGACATGAAAATTGATGTTCAAGGTGTGAAGGATGTGATCATTGGTTCCATATTTCTAGAAGATGAAAGGTCTATGTTGTTATGGGATCTCTATCCTCTATACAAGAGGCCACAAATTATTAATATTGATCAATCTTTTGGACACTTTATGACATTAAAAGTAGGGGTGACAAACCTTAATAAATCAATAAATATGCAAGTAGACATTCCCTTTTTAACTAGTCCCAAATAAAATAGGTGCATTTGAAAGAGATAATTGGAGAGAAATGTATGAGATCCTACTAAAAATAGGAAAGACACAGATCTAGCCTATGATTCAATTGTCTGATGATGCCTTGAAGAGTGAATTAAAGAGACTGTAGGAGGAAAATAAAAGGTTAAAGGATGTATCTTTGATTAGAAGGGAAATATCTGGCTCTAAATTAGAAATCATTTTAGTTTTTTGTTGACCAAGCTAGGGAAAGTTTGGGTTTTGTACAATGCATACAAGCCCTTGGCCCTAAAGCATAATGAGATATATAGAAAGCTTGTCAAAGAAAAGAATGATCTTGTAGAGAATGAAGATATATGAGAGGTAGATAAATTGATACACGATCATAATATATACACCTAGTAGTTTAGAGCTACTTTCAAATTATTTGAAGATTTGGTAATAGAGCATGGAGTTTTGTCCTAGCATGATGTAGATGGAAAGACACTCGATTGGGAAAAATGGATGGGGATTTTCCATGCGATGTAGGAAAAGGCCCTAGGAGAAATGAATAATGAAAATCTATAGATGACAAGGACCAGTGAGCAAATTGAATGGATGATCAAGATGGATATCAGGGCTCATGAGGTGATCATTGATGCAGACATGCACGAGGATGAAAAATATTAGGAGCACATAAGACAATGCAATGATTTTATTGAGGAATTGACATCAAATTCATCTCAATGAATCTATATCTCTTATAAAACTTGTTTTTCTTAATTGACAGTTGTTATTAGTGGGCTAGTTATGATAAATTTTGTAAACAAAGCGTCACACCTTTTCATTTTGTAACCAATTCAATATCTATAATTGTAAGGACTGAAATTGAATATGGACCATCATCATCATATATATTCATACATATATTTTATAGAGAAATTAAATCCTAATTTTTACTTTGGATTTGTTATCTCTATGCACTAGCAACACATGTATTTATGGTGAAAGATTTCAATTTAAATATAAGTGTTTCATGTGCTTGATTAATCTTTTGGTGATATCATTTATGTATCATTTATGTATCATACATTTTGTTTTAGTGTTTGTAAAATAGTAATATTGTATTGATTAGTCAATATGCATTACTGTCTTATTGGGCTCTTAAGGGGAGTTAACTTCAATAAGACTCAGTATTGTAATTTACTTAAGAATTCAACAATTCATACATAATTAAAGTGATAGAAATCTACCTTGAAGGGGTTTATTGCCTATCTTTAAGGCTTATGTTAAACATTTTTGAGTTATTGATAAAATTATGATAAAGACTCCATTGGTTAATGCACTAGTCTTTTATTATTGTTTTAAGTTTTCATGCTGATTGTAGAAAGGACACATATGCAAGTGACAAAGATCATCGATCTATCATATATTCACATATCATACCAAAAAATATTTATCAACTTCTTAATTAAATTCCTAAACACCCAATCCCCCCAAGTTATCTACTCTAAAAAGCCTCTAGGATGTGAGGTATAGGCCTACCAACCTTGGTTCTGTAAAGCTAGAATTTTAGAGGTTTGCATTCATTTGGAGTGGAACCTATCAATTGGAAATTTTCTATTAGGAGTTCCCATAATTGGATCATCATTCTATAGGAAACCTAATCTATTGATTTGGGTAGCAATAGGTGGGCTATTTGAGATTATTGCAGGAGTCAAGTCATATAGTGGATCCAAGGAAGAAGATGAGGTTGTATGAAAGATCTTGAAAACTTTCAAAGCACAATTCAAGCAACTAACACAGGTGATTGATCTTTTGATACCCTGTACTAATAATTTCACCAAGGATAATCTACTTGGAAGACTAGAATCAACAGAAGTTGGCTTGAGATACTTTGGAGATCTAACAAGAGTGGAGAAAACTTTTAGTGCCTTAAGTGTTTTTCCATGTCTATCTAGAAGTGCAAGCACTCATGGAGATTTTTCTAGTAGTAGTAGAACCAAATCTGATGAAGATATGAAGATTGAAGAAGGTATAGACCTTCTTTTAAGAAGAGAGCTAGATGATAAGAATATCTTTAAATGTTTGAATTGTAATGAATTTGGGCATTATGTATCTAAATTTACTAAAAGAGAGACAAAGTATAAATGAAATTTTAAGCCTATAAGACATAGAAATTGTTTATATAAAAATCAAGATGAGGAGTCTAGGGAGAGTTTAGAGTGAAAGTGATGATGAACTAGGATTTGTAGCCATAAAAGAAGATGAGCTTGATAAAAAAATTAGAGAAAAAAAGACTCTAGTTTCTCAAGTTGAAAAGTGTGATTTGATAATAGATAGTGGATGTTTGCATCACATGACTGGGGATATGAACAAGTTTGTTAAGTTCAGGAATCAGGATGGAGGTATTGTTAGAGTTGGTAACAATATAGCTTGTCACATTATAGGGATTGGATCTATTACTCTTGATGGAAAAAAAAAACACTAGTGATTTTTACATTGTTGATGGTTTAAAGCATAACTTTTTGAGTGTTGGATAGTTGATGGAAAAAGGTTATCAGTTACAATTCATAGAAAAGACTTGCATCATCAAATATAAAGATGGTAAACTATTTGGAAAAAGTAGAAGATCCATAGGTAATGTATTTTTGTTGAATCTCACTAAGATGATATTTTTGGTTGCAAAAGTGGATATGAGTTGGTTATATGGCATATAAGATTTTCTCATAGACACTTTGATAACATTGTGAAGGTTAGTAGCACATTTACAGTTAAATATTTTCCCAAGATAATGAGGCCTACTAATATTTTTTTCAAAGAATATATCATGGCTAAGTAGAAGAAGATATCATTTCCTAACATGAAGTTCACTACTATAGAGAAGTTGGAGATTTTTCACATAGATTTGAGTGGCACTACCAGGAAAAGAGGATTCTATGGAGAAAGGTATTTCATGAATTTTGTTGATGATTTCACTAGAATTATATGGGTAGCATTTCTTAAAGAGAAATATGAAGCATTCAAAATTTTTAAGATATTTAAGAATAGAGTTCAAAATGAATTTTGTGTTAAGATGAAATGTTTGAGATCAAATAGAGGAGGAGAGTTTACCTCTAGAGAGTTTAACATGTTTTGTGAGGAGAATGGAATTAGAGGATAATTATGTTCACCTAAGACCCCTAAGAAGAATGGAATAGCAAAAGGGAGAAATAGATTATTATTAGAAGCAACAAGAGCAATGATGTTTGAAAATGATGTATCCAAGAGATTTTTGAGAGAAGCAGACAATACAACAGTAAACACAATGAACATAGTACATATAAGAAAAGGTATGAATAAGACTTCTTATGAATTATGGTTTGGTCATACACCTTTACTAAAGTATTTCAAAATATTTGGAAGCAAGTGTTACATAAAAAGAGATAATGATGTTGGTAAGTTTGATCCAAGAAGTGATGAAGGTATCTTTCTTGGTTATCCATTGGAAAGAAAAGCTTATAGATGTTTTAATCATAGAACCAAGACAATAGTTGAATGTGCAAATGTAAAATTTGATTAAAAGTTTGGAATTAAGGAAAAGATGATGGATTACAATTCTGATGAAAAAGAAGAAAATACTAGAATTGTTAGAGAGAATGTAGAAGTTTTCTTTGAGACTAACAATAATCTACAGAATGATGTTGAAATTGTTGAACAAAGAGGAGAATAGAGATCTGAACCAATAGAATAGATAAGAGTTGAGTTAGTAACCCATACCTCTAATAGGAATCTAACAAAGAATCACCCTCCAAAGAAAATAATTGGAAACAAAGACAAAGGAGAGATCAAATTATGAAGAATGATACATGGGAATTGGTCCCTAGACCTAAAGACAAGAATGTTATAGGAACTAAATGGGCTTTCAAAAATAAGATGAATGAACAAGGTGAGGATGTAAGAAACAAAGGTATACTAGTATGCAAAGGATATTCACAACAAGAAGGAAGAGATTATGAAGTCAAAGTGTATTAAATGGATTTCAAATCAACCTTCTTGAATAGAGAACTTGAAGAAGAGGTATACATTGAGTAGCTTGAAGGTTTCCCTTTGGTATAAGAGGAAGATATGATATGCAAATTGAAGAAAGCTCTATATGGTCTAAAGAAAACACTTGGAACCTAGTATGCAAGGTTGGATAAGTATTTGGAAAATCTTGGATTTTGTAAAGGTACAAAAGATAGTAACTTATACTTGAAAGAAACTGAGAAAGGTTTGCTAATAATAGTGATATCTGTTGATGACATAATTTTTGGAGGCAATGATGAAGCAAGTGATAAGTTTGATGAAGAAATGAAAAATGAGTTTGAAATGAGTATGATAGGAGAGATGACGTTCTTTCTAGGTTTGTAGATTGTACAAAAAGTGTTGGAATTTTTATTTCATAGGCTATGTATTTGAAAGACTTGTTAAAAATATTTGGCTTAAAAAATTGTAAACTTGTTGGTACACCAATGATAACTAGTCATAAGTTATCTAGCTAAGATGAAACATCTACTATTGAGAAGAAGAAGTACAGATCCATAATTGGAGGTTTGAAATATCTAATTCATGCTAGACCAGATATAGGAAATGTAGTTGGGATTATAGCTAGATTTCAAGATGATCCTAAGGAGTATCATTATGAAAAAGTAAAGAGGATATTCAGATATTTGAAGGGAACATCTAATTATGGGATATGTTATGATAGATCAAGTGATTTTACTCTATGTGCTTATATTGATGTGGATTGGGCAAACAATATGGATGACAAAAAAAGTACCTATGGTGGAGCATTCTTTCTTGGAGGATGATTGGTTTCTTGGCTAAGAAAGAAACAAGATTGTATTTTAGAAAGTACATTTGAGGTTGAGTGTGTAGCAACAACAAATAATTGTAATTAGGTCATCTAGATGAAGTGGATGTTGAAGGATATTGGGATAGAATTTTGAGAACCTATTATCATATATTGTGATAACATAAGTATAGTAAGTATGTCTAAGCATCTTGTATTGCATTCTAAGACTAAGCATATATCTATTAATTATCATGTTTTGAGAGAGAAGGCAACAGAGAAAGATATCAAATTGGAGTATGTTAATACTAAAGATCAAATTGCAAATATATTTACAAATCTCTTTCCTAAAGATACACTTGAGTACTTGAGAGGTATGCTTAGGGTTATGCCCCTACCTATATCAAAGTAGATGATGTAGAGATTGTACCAGTCCAATGATATAGAGCACTATTGTTTGACTATACTAAATGTTGATGCTTCCTAAATGGGGGAGTATCAGTGATGAGATGAGTCACTAATCCTCTTGGTAATTGGTCTTGAACAATGTCTTTAGACACTCAAGCTGGTTGAAAACTTTGAGTAGAGGATTGACATAATGAGGCCTTGGACATTGATGTCAATGGGGGAGATGTGTGCATGAAAAACATACATCCTAAAAATGGGGGGAGAGAAGTGTGAAATATGAGGAGATAAATGTAACTAAATCCTCTAGATGAATGGGGGAGAGATAAATGAGCATATCTTTATTAAGGAGATTTAGAAAGATTCATCTAAGTAAGGAGGAGGAATATCTCTATGAAGGAGATATACAACATGAAGATTTATGATGTATGGGGGAGAAGTTGAAAATTAATTTTAAGGGATACAAAACATAGCATTGTTCTAGAGGATTTCATATTTTATTGATGAAGAGAATTTAAAAATATGATAACAACAACACAAGCAGTAGAGTATTGTTTAGTATTATTGGAACCTAGATATTTCTCATCTATTTTTTCATCAATGCCAAAGAGGAGATTGTTAGCATGAATGCTAATTTGGTATTCCTATGGGGTAGTATCCTAAGAATTGGAAAGCATGCATGACAGTATTGGCATGTTGCATTCATGACTATGTTTGTCATTGATATGAACATATTAGTAATTCTATGAAGACTAGGATAGTAGAAGATAGGGATTGTGATCGTATGGATAATATTTTGATGATTAGGTGATGCACAATTAAGGACATGTTCTACATTATATCTTGATGATGAGGTTAAGTGTGTGTAACATAATTTGAAGTAATACAAATGATATACATGATTTATAGAGAGTAGTGTAGAGAAAAAGTATCTAATAAGTAGTTTCTAATGACTAGATTGTACCTACTAATACAGATACAATTGTGACAAATGAAGGTATAAAGTGATAGAGGATAGTCAGATTATGATGTCAACAAGTGCATAGATCTTGAAGTCACACATGTGAGAAGTTGTATAGACTATGAGCTAACAGTGCTATGTGATTGTGAAATAATTAATTATCTTATTATGGTCCTATTATAATTAATTGGGAAACCCTCAAGACTAACTCAAGGAATTATTTTGAGTACTTGGTATAAAAGAAATTATTTTCCTTGATTGTAGAGTGTGTGAGATGTAATCAAGCAAGTGCAAACAAGAGAAAAGTATTTGGTAAAAATGAGTGAACAATCCAAGGGATTATTGGATGCAAAGTTCGTGATCTCATATCAAGATTAGAAGGAGTAGAATTTTGGTTGAAAAGATAGAGAAAGAGGAAGGAGAAGTATAGTTCAATTATATTATTTTGCAAGGAATAATAAAAATATCATTTGGATATTGGGTTCATTAGTCTTGTCCCTAAATCTATTTGGACAATGGGTCCATCTACCTTCTACAACTCCTAGTAGGGTTGGCACAACTAATAGGATTGGAATCTCCTAATAGAGATTCAAAGTCTCCTAATAGGAACTAATATGTAATGAATATTTTTTATATAATCTTAATAGGGTCCATCCTCTAATGAGGAATATTATATTAGTACATCATCTTGTGGGTTCCATCCCCACCATAGTTTTCCCTCTACTCAAGGGTTTCCCTAGTTAACATATCTAGCATTACTGTGCATGAGTATCTTGTTTTGGTTACTAACTATATTTCTCATATAGTTAAGATTCAATAAGGTTTATAATTGTGATAATAGTTGGATAAATTATTCACTCCCCCACCCTCTTAGTTATATTGGTGGACTATATATTCTAAAACTTCCACATCCCTTCCACTCATGTACCTTAACCTTATTGACAATTCTCAATGAAACCAACAACCTGAGTTATTGAGATTTCAAAATGACTATGAGGTATATTGCTAACTAAATGCCATCAAACTCATATTCTCTACATAAATCAACTATTTTAGTTATAAAATAAAAATGAAAATGAAAAAGAATTCATGCTCTAATCAAAAAAACAACTTTGTGGTAGTGCTAGAGCATAAAATAGTGAAAACAAAAGATGTATCCATTGGTGAAAACCTCTCCGAGGTTCCTATGGATGACACACTTAGTAATATACCTAGCTAATTTCAAGTTCAAGGTCATAAATTTTGATAAAACCAACTTAGCTAATCAACATTAGGATAGATGAAGTACCTCACAACATTCACATAGCTCAGTCTTTGTAAGAAGATGAAAATAAACAATTCATGTATTTTTTTATTGGAGAAGAAGATAAACTTTGCATGGAATTACTTATATGTGATGGGGATGGACACTAATATTATCATGCATCATCTATCCATAAATTATGCTATTAAACCTTTCAAACATAAACTAATAAAAATGCATCCACATGTGACTTTATTGGTCAAAGAGAAACTAGAAAAACTCCTTCAAGATGCATTCATAAGAGCTATTGATTATTCTAAATGTATTTCCAATATAGTAGCTATTTCTAAATATGAAAAACCCATTAGAGTCTACACTAATTTATGAGATATAAAAATAATAATTCCGTAAGGATAATTTTCCACTCCCTAACATTGACATGATAGTGGACATAAATATGGGATATGAGATGTACTCCTTAATGGATGGATTCTCATAATACAACCAAATTAAGATAGTTCCTAAAGATCAAGAGAAAACAACTTTCACAAGTCCATGGTGAATCTTCTTTTAGAATGTCATGTCATTTGGGCTATAAATGTTGAAGCTATAGACCAAAGGGCTATGAAAAACATCTTTTATGCTATGATACATAAAATATGGAAGATTATGTGGATGAAACCTTGGATAGATCTAAGAAAAGGAACATACATCTTGAAGACTTCTAGTCAATCCTAGATCACATGGAACCATTTAAAATTAGACTTAATCCTAAGAAGTTTGCATTTATGGTTACTGTTGACACAAAATTATGCAACCTTTCTCAAGGTATGACTCTCAAGCAACCTTATGTAACATGGAAATGACCTCCAAGTGTAGGACTTGCACTCTAAGGCTGAATCTCTAGAGAAGGTTGACTTCTTTACTATTAGGGTGCACCTAAACTACTTCTTGAGAGGAAAAGGGAGAAGGAGAACATAAATTAAAAATTTTGAAGGGGAAAGATGATGGACCAAGATAGAACTATCGTTACAACTCTTCCCACAACAACACAAAATATAAATGAAACACTCCAATACACAAATCTAGACTCTAGTCTACCTTCAAAGAACTCACATGCAGGTTTGGAATTGATTAAATGCTAAAAGGAATGATATTTTCACAATACAAAAATTATCAATAGATTAAACACAAAATATGACTCTAAGAAGTATAAAAGAAACATTCAAAACAAGGCAAAAGACATGCACAAATAATGAATGGAAATAAGAGGTAGGAAATAGACTAATTTCATAAATAGAAGGCAAAATTTGTAGAGCATAATACTGCTACAAAATATAGACATAGAAGAACCCAAAAAACATATTTACAATTACCTTTTAAAGAGTTCAGGCAATATAACTCTGGTATTTACATTGAGTTGAACCCCCAACTAGGTGGAGTTAAGTTGTAGAGGAGAGAAATAACTAAGAATCAAAAAGAAATATGATCATGAAGTACAATATAATGTTAGAAGGTAGGGCAAAAACAATGCATCTAGAGCTAAAAGGGATCAAATAACCAAAGATTTGATCATTACATTCATTAAAGAGGCATGGAGGGAATTGGCATCATGCAAAAAAGGCCCAAGAAGTCTCTCAACATTGAAGAACTAGCCTCAATGGCATGCCATAGCCAAATAAATTGTGGGGAGGGATAACACGACATGTTATCCACCTACAAAATGTAGGGTTAATGGTGAAGGGGGGAAGAATCTAATTTCCCCAAAAATGAATGTTGGTAATTGATGTAGATCATCCCTTTGAAATGGATGACTAAGATGTAGTGAGTATACTCCTCCCACTTAAGGAAATAGATAGCACAAAAGATGGGGACCCTCACCACATGGCAAAATTCTAGTTTTGGATCCTTGCAGAGATGATGGCGTATGAATAAACACTAGAATGGTAATGCATGGTAGTGTAACACAATTTTGGGCTTCAGAGTAACACTAAAATGGTGATGTGTGATGCAATTCTAGTCTTTAGAGTCTCACATAGACACTATGATATGAAGGAACTTCAAAATAGTGATGCATGGTAGCACCCACTTTCATGAGATGAGAAGACTATCTCCTAAAAACACATGGTCCATTGATGTTGTTGTTTGGCAAAATGGATAGCAATCTTTTAATTTTTTTGAAATATCCATTGTTGATCTATGCATGGGCATATTGGTTTGACTTAAGAACTAGAGATGGGATCCTCCACCACATAGCACAACTATAGATTTTGGAGCTTTGAGAAATATTTTTAGTATGAGGAAGTTCCACAATGGAGACATGTGGTAGCATCTCACACAATTCTAGGCTTTAGAGTGACATGAAGACATTGGTGTATGAAGAAATTCTAGAATGCTGATATGTGGTAGCATATCACACTTTTAGGAAGATGAGTGGATAGTTCATGAAAATACTAGAGTCATTCATCATTGCATCTTAAGTCAACCTGACAAAGAAAAAAATGAGCTAACTCAAAAAAGCGGAAACTGCAGCTCACTCAGTTAATGAAAAAACTAAGCCAACTCAACCAAAGAAAAAATAAAGCCAACACAAAATGTTAGCCACTAATTTTAGCTTGTTAACCCTTTGCAAAGAACCTAGCCCATTATAGGTTTCTTTGATTGGATATCTGTGATGGGCTAAATTAGGGGGAAAATGGCCAACACTTACCTCAAGAAAACTACTTAGATACATCATATCAACAAAGGGAATTGAGGTGTATCCTGATACAATTCAAGCTATTATGAAAATGCCACCTCCTAAAAAGATGATTCAAATGAGAAGTCGTCAAGGATGTCTACAATCTATTAGGAGGTTCATATTAGAACTTTATGATAGAGCACAATCATTCAATAATACCTTACATAAGGAGGATAAGTGTGTGGAATGAAGAATGTTAGAAAATATTAAATTAGATTATGCAATATTTGATGAAACCTCCTATCTTGATGCCTCCTATTCTTGGAGAATCTCCTATCCTCTACTTTTCACCCACAACAATATCCTTGGGGGCATTACTAGTTGTACCATTCTAAAATAGACACACTTCATTTTTAGACCTTTTATCCCTCCTTAGTGTGATTTTGGTGTCCTTTTTCCTTTTATCTTCCATTTCATTCTTATTTTTCATCTCTTTCTCTCTAACATGTTCTTCTAGGTTTCATTTTGATACTCTTTTGACCATATCTCCTATTCAATTCATCATCTCTCTGTGTTACCTACACCACCTTCTGGAATTTTCTATGGTATTCTAACCTATCCACTAGGACTAGGTCAAATTGGACTAGGTTGACCTATAGTAGGTTAACCTAAACTATTTCAAATTGGACTAGGTCGACCTAGGTCGACCTAGTCTCCAGTAATTTTAGAGTTTGCAGTCTGAAAGTTCTCAATTTTACCAATTGATTTATTTAATTCCCTAATTGGCCCAAATTGTTTTCTCACCCAAAAACTAGTATAAAAGGAGGATTGGGGGATTAATTTTTATATGTCATATTTTCAAGCTAAGGCATCCACAAGAAAGTATTTAAGGTGATCTTCTTCAAGCATCTTCAAGCATTAAAAACCAAGCATGTCCTTCTTAGATCAAGCTTCTTTCTTCAAGGTGGTATTGAAGTTTGGTTCTAAGGGGAAGATTTATCATTCCAATATATTCAAGGTATAATATTAATTCATGTCATGTCACATATATTTTCATACACAAGGTTTTGGCATCTTTGATTTCTTTATGGTTTCTTTGAGTCAAGGTTATTACACTTACATACTTGATCACATGTCAAAGTCAATTGCATCTATGGAGGTAATTATATCTTTTACATGATATTATTCAAATATACAACATGCAAGAATTTCATTTACATTTATATTTCTCAATTATAGTTAATTTATTAACCTAGGGCTTGAACAAGGAAATCCCTCATTAAACTAAACCCCAAAGCCCTTCTTTTCTGTGTTGATTTCTGGGGTGGCATTGAAAGGTATTACATAACTAGAACCTATTATTCACAATATTTATAGATTCATTAGTTGCAAATAGATGGACTATGTCAACTTGGTTATAGGACATCTTCCCAAGTTGACCTAGTCCATCAGTCTTGGAATCCCAGGATATTTCTAGGTTTCATTTCTTTTGTCATTTGTATTCTGATCTTCACATTCAAAAGTTCTAAAATAGTTTAGATCTATGATTTATTGAGATAAAAACATCTCCCTCTATACATTTTAGATAAGTACTTTATCTTTTGATTTTCCTCCTAGCATATATTTACTTTCATATCTTTCTTGAGCTATTTGTGCATATTATAGATCTATATTTATCATATCTCTTGCTTACTTTTCAAAAAAGTTAACTTTCCAACATACTTCCTTGATAAGTTTCAAGATTTTTTATTAGCATTCCTTCATCCTCTTTAGGTTTTATTCTAATCAAATTTATGCTTATTGAGAGTTATGCTTGGACTCCCCTCTTTCTCTTGTAATGAGTGGCTCAGGGAGAGGGAGTTGAACTTGCTTAACCTTGTTTGCATCAGTATCATTGGTGTTATTTCCCCCCTAAACATTTTGGTGAACCCGATGTGAACCCCCTCTCTTATTGGAACTAGATTGTGTTATTTCTATTTATCTTTCATTTTTAGTATATCTAGATCTAATTTATATGATATTTTTCATATTGGTGGTATTTAGATATCTTTTTTCATTGTCTTGATTTAGATTGCATTTCATTTCAATGGAGTTGTTATCTTTATTTTTAACCTTTATTAATGATCTTAAAGACATTACATGTTATGCATATAGTTATTAATTCATATGTTATTTTGATGAGGCTCAATTTTCCTCATGATCATGTTGGTCAACCATTAGTGATTCATGATGTCCCTAACCTTGATAGTGATACTATTTGGGATGAGCCCTTGGATAGGAATATTTAATACTCCCTTTCTCCTAAAAATTCCTCCTCTAATGTGTGTCTCAATCCATCCTTTGATGTGTTGGATACAATCATTCAATTGTATGTTTTCTTTGGTGTTACACAAATTTCAAGTATATACTAAGCAATTAGTGTATGTCAATCTCACTCAAGAGTCAAAGTAAGTTCTATTGTATGACAAATGTTTCAATGTTAACCATGTTTAGATTCAATGATAATCAAACTCACTTGGTTACCAAAGAAAAGTTTTCATAGAAAAAGTGTCAACCAAGCTCACTCAATTACCAAAGGAAGTCTAAAGTAAAGTCATTCTTGAATTAGTGTTAACCAAGTTAGGTCGGCTAATGAAATATTTTCCTGCATCAATATATTTAATCTAACAATTTTGTTGGTTAGTTCTAGCCAACTCATGAGATGAATTTTTTTTTAAAAATTATATTCAGGATGACTTCACAAGGTAAAACATATAAATATAAGGTCAATTTGAGGATTGAATTATAGAAGAACATGGGAGAAAAGATAAATCAAGGAAGCAAATTGGAAGGATATCAAAGTATCCAAGTTGATCGAGTTGCAAAGAACATTCTGATCAAGGAAGATCAAGTATTCAAGAAAGAAAAACTATCTAAAATTAGAAAATATAGCTGCATCAATAATTATTTCATATAATTTTTATTCTCTAATAATTGTAGTAGTGAATCAAATCTCCTAACAGAGTTAGCTTAACAGCTATTTTTTGAATCCTCTAACAAGGTGGCATTTCTAGATTGAAGTGTCTAAAGGCCTCTAACAAGGTCACTTCTAACAGGGTGAACTAAATCCTTTAACATGATCACACCTAACAGTGTTTTTTGCAACCTTTAATAGGTTTGGCACCTAACGTGGCTCACTTCATAAGAGTGAAAAATAGTAACTAGTTGCAATTAATGGTTTTCTCAAATTGGGTTTCCACATTAAATCTTAGTGTCTCTTGTGTTCATGTTATTTTCTTTATGATTTTGCAAATAAGTTAATTAAAGTTAAAAACACTAAACACCTTAAGAAGAAATTATTTTAGTGTTTTCCAAGTGACAATAATTTTTAGTGTTAACCTAGTGTTCCTGTGTTAAACGAGTTATAATAGCTTTTCACTTTTACTAGAGTTTGGCTTTGAGTTGTATTGACATCTTAAGGGGTCTTGGATTTGTATTTGTGGTAAATTATTCACCTCTCCCCTCTTAGTTACTCCTCTTATATTTCCAATAATTTTTATCAAATCCTTTGGTTCTTGTAGAGAAGGTTTCAAGGACTTAAGTTAAAGATCAAGACGTCTTACAAAATAGAGATTCCTAAACTGAACAAAGATAACTTCCAAGCATGGCAAGAACTTATGAAGCTCCATTTGAAAACTGTTAGTGACATAGGATTGAAATATTTGGACATCAAATATGTGGCACCAACTAGAACTTTGACTATGGAAAAATTTATAGAAAAATAGAACCATAACATAATGATGATTGGCATTGCTTCCACTCTCAACTATGTTAAATTTAATGAAGTCAAAGACTATGGTACTACTCATGAAATGTGGAAAAAGATGAAGAATATCTATGGAGGTTATGATAATGTGAGGAGACCTAACGAATAAATTCTTAGAGGTTAGTTTGATCAGATGAAGATGAAAGAAGATGAGAACATTGCACAGTAAAGTGAAAGAGTCAAAGCTAGTGTGAGTGCAATTACAGCCTTATGTGGGAAAATTGATGATGTAACAAAAGTAAGAAAGGTACTTATAACACTTCTTCCTATTTATGTAATTAGAGTTTCAACTATTTAAGAAATGAGATGTGATTCTAGAATAATGATATAACCTTAGATGCACTAGTGGGAAGGTTGACAACATTTGAGTTAGATAATTTTGATAATTATGTTCCTAACTCTAGTAACCTTGAGTCTTCATTTCAAGCCAAGATATCACTTAAGAAGAAAGCTAAAAATTCTAAAAGAAAGAAGTTTGATAGGGAAGATGAAGATGGTTCTAATGATGATCTTGAAGTCATTGAAGCATTACTTGCGATAATATTTCCCAAAGGCAAAGGAAAGTACAAAGGCAAGATTCCTTTGATCTACTTTTATTTTGAAGAAGTTGGTCACATTGTTGCAAGGTGTACAAACATAGAAGAAAAATAAGAAAAGAAGCATGACAAGAAAAAGGCAAGATGGATTTCAAAAGCTACAAAGACTACAAGTATAAAGGTAAGAAATCTTGTTACATGGCTAAAGATTTTGATAGTAGTGAAGAAGATGAAACAATTTACATTGTTGTTAAGGATGAATCAGATGATGAGAATGATAAGATAGCCCTTATCTCTCATGATAGTAATAATGATACATGGATTATTGATAGTGGTTGTTCTCACCACATGAAAGTGATAACTCTAAATTAGAGCACTTGGAACATATGATGGAGGGAGTGTCAAATTTGGAAATGATGAACCTTGTTATGTGAAGGGAAAATGTTATATTACACTAACCAATAATCTCAAATGTCACAATGCTTATTGGGTTGAAGGACTGAAGCATAATATTCATAGTGTGGAACAATTAAATAACATTGGATTCAAGGTAGAATTCATGAATAGGAAATCCATGCTATTGGATGGAAATGGAAATCTAGTTGGGACTAGCAATCAAACAAGAGGTAATCTATTCTACATAAATCGAATTAGAAATTAATGTTTCATAGCTCAAATAGAAGAAAGTTGGTTATGGTATAAAATTTTGTGTCATGTGAATTTTGATAACCTAGTCAACATAAGAAAGCATTTAAAGACATTCCAAGCCTAGAAAAACTTGATATGGGCATGTGCAAGAATTGTCAAATTAGAAAGTTGGGAAAGACAAATTTAAAAAGCAAGAACTATCTTTCTAAAGAAGTCTTGGAGCTACTTCATATAGACCTTCGTGGACCTATCAGGATACAAATCTACTCTAGAGGTAAGTACTTTATTTTTTTTGTTGATGATTATTCTAGGATGATGATAGTTATGTATTTAAAGCATAAATCAAAATCTTTTCAAAAGTTCAAATGGTATATGGCTAGAGTTGAGAAAGAAACAAGAAAGTATCTAAGGTTAGCTAGAGGAGGTGAATTCATCTCAAATGAATTTAATGAATTTTGCAATGAAAGAGGAATCAAAAGTTAGGTATCTACATGTAGTACACCTTAGCAAAATGGCATAGATGAGAGAATTAATAGATCAATCATGGATTGTGCAAGGATGTTGATGATAGAGAAGAAAGTTGCTATCAAATATTGGAAGGAAGAAATCAACACTATAGTTCATACCTTGAACTAAGTTTAGTTGAAGAAGGACTCATATCAAAAAAAATTTGAATTATGGTATGACTATAAACCTAATGTTTGTTATTTACAATTATTTAGAAAAAAATATTATATTTTGAAGGAGTCAAGAAAAGAAAATTTTGATGTGAAAAGTGATGAAGGCATATTCTTGGGATACTCAAATAAGAGAAAAGCATGCAAATGTTTGAATATATCTACTCACAAAGTTATACAAAGTGCACATGTAAAGATTGATGAATTTGTAGAGGAGTCTGAAGAACAAAGCAAAAAAGAACCTAAAAACTGCAAAAACTCTATTTACTATAAGTCTAATAGTTGACCTGAAGTTCAACAAAATGGTAGTCAACATTCTTCACCACCCAAGCCCTCAAAATCCCCAGTTCAACTCAAGTTGCAACTAGTACAACTTGAGTCATAGTATGAAGGGCTTGAGTCATACTCAAAAGGACCCGAGTTTCAACAAATGCAAATTGGGTCATCTAATGGACCTAAGTCATAAACAGTAGGACCCAAGCATAATTCAGAAGATCATGATGAACCTGTTGAATTCAAAAAGAAGGATCCCTAACTTTTTGGATATTTTAGAAGCCATCATGCACCCAAGAAAATCATTGGAGATCAATCAGAAGGTACAATGACAAGGAACAAATTAAAAGGTACATGTTTTCTTACTAAGTTTGAACCTCGAACTTGCAAAGAAGCATTAGAGAATGAAAGCTAGATTGAGTAAATGAATGAAGAGATTAATCAAATTGAAAGGAATAAAACTTGGAATCTTGTTCCTAGATCCAGGGACAAGAATGTAATTGGTACAAAATGGGTCTTCAAAAATAATTGAATAAGAATGGAGAAGTTTCAAGAAACAAGGCAAAGTTAGTTTGTAAGGGTTATGCTCAAGAAGAAGGTATTGCTTATGCAAAGGCTTTTTCTTCTATTTCTAGACTAGAAGGTGTTAGAACACTCCTTGCATATGCAACACAAAGGATTCAAAGTATATCAGATTGATGTAAAATCAACATTCTTGAATGGAATCTTAGAAGAGGAAGTCTACATTAAGCAACCAAAAGGTTTCATTGATCCTGAAAAAAAGGGACATGGTTTGCTTACTACAAAAAGCTTTGTATGGTCTCAAACAAACCCTCAGAGTTTGGTATGAAGGTTACATAATTATCTCATAAAGATTGTTTTTTAAAGAACTAACGATAATAATAACTTATACATAAAAGAAGGACTACATAAGAAGATTGTATTGGCAAATCTTTGTGGATGATACATTATTTACTAGAAATGATGATTTGTGAAAATATTTTTATGAGGAAATGAGTAAAGAATTTTAAATTTTAATGTTTAGAGAGATTAAATTCTTTATTGGTTTACAAATTCAATAGTTGAAGGATGGTATCTACATTACTCAATCAAAATACATCAAGGAGATACTAAAGAAATTTGGAATGGAGGATTCTAGAATAGTTGGAACACCTATGTCTACTGAACATAAGCTTTCCAAAAATAATGATTCCAAGGAGGTAGATCATACTACATACAAATCAATTATTGGAAGACTTTAGTATGTAGTTCACACAAGACCTAATATAGGATTAGCAGTTGGTATGGTGGCTAGAGTCTTTGCTAATACCAAAGAAAATCATATGATGGAAATCAAAAGAATCATGAGGTATCTAAAAGGCACTGAAGATTATGCCTTGTGGTATAAGAAAAGAGGAAACTTTGAATTGAAGGCATTTACTAATGCATATTGGGCAAGAAGTGTTGATGATAGGAAGAGCACTAGTGATGGAGAACTTTTTCTTGGAAAGAGGCTAGTATCTTGGACAAGCAAGAAGAAGAATTGTATCTTTCATTCTACAGTAGAAGCATAATATTTTGTTGTAGTAGTCAATTGTTCCAACATTATGTGGTTCAAACAACTATTGTTAGGTATGAAGGAGGAGATCAAGGACCCATTTGTTATCTTTGGTGATAACACCAATGCAATCAACATATCCAAGAATCCAGTGATGCATACCAAGACCAAACACATTGCAATAAAATATCATTTCTTGAGAGAATTGGTGCAAGACAAAGAGGTGATATTGGAATATGTAAATACAAAAGAACAAGTTGCAAACATATACACCAAGCCATTACCTAAGGATGCATTATTGTATCTAAGAGGTAAGCTAGGGGTCATTCCCCTATCTAAAGCTCACCAATTAGAATTTAGTGATGCATCAACCAAGCATGTTGAAGATTAGACAAGTTGATGCAGTATTGTAAGAATAGATTGCATATGAATCTATGCATTAGGTACATGGAAACTACATAGATTTTTGTCTTTGGCATAAGATGTCAAAGAGGCAAAATTTGCTATCAAATATCAAAGAAATTTTTGTGAATTTTTGAGATGTCAAAGAGGGAGATTTTGGCATATCAAAAATTTTGAGTTGATATAAAAGAGGGAGAGTTTTCTGTCAGAACGAGATGTTGTAGTCATTGCAATTAGAGATTGATGATAGAGGGAGCTCACATTAATAGAGGGAGTTCTCATGGATAAAAATTAGAATGAAAGTAAGTATATTATCCTTACTTATATTTTTCTTTTAAATTTCTATGTATCATGACATTTTGTGTTGCTATCAATTTCAAAGAGGGAGATTGTTGGATATAATCATTTAATTGCATGTTGTATTTGATGTTACACAAATTTCAAGTATATAATGAGAAATCAGTGTATGATGAGCTTACTTGGGAGTCAAATGAAGTTCTAGTTTATGAGAAGTGTTTCAATGTTAACCAAGTTTAGAGTTAGTGTTTATCAAGCTCACTCAATCACCTAAGGAAAATCTTCATGGAACTAGTATTAACCAAGCTCACTTGGTTACCAAAGAAAAGTTGACATGGAATGAGTGTTAATCAAGCTCACTCTATTACAAAATCCATTTCTAAGTTAGTGTTGACTGAGTTAGGTTGGCTAACAAAGGATTTTCCTAAATTAGCATATTTGATCTAAATATTTTTTAGTTAGTTCTAGCTGACTCATGGGATGAATTTCATTTGTTTGAAATTATAGTCAAGCCAACTTGACAAGGTAAAACATATAAATATAAGGTCAAGTTGAGGATTGAATTTTAGAAGAAGCATGGGATTGAAAAGATTTAAGGAAGTGAATTGGAAGCATATCAAAGTATTCAAGTTGACTGAGCTGCAAAGAACATTCTAATCAAGGAGGATCAAGTATTCAAGCTAGAATAGATATCTAAAATTAGAAAATATAGTTGCATCAGGAATCAGGTCATATCATTGTTACTCTCTAATAATTGTAGCAGTGAATCAAATCTCCTAACAAAGTTAGCTTAACAGTTATTTTTCATATCCTCTAGCAAGGTGGCATTTCTAGATTGAAGCGTCTAAAGACCTCTAACAACGCTACTCCTAATAGGGTGAACTAAATCCTTTAACAAGGTCACACCTAATAGTGTGTTTTACAACCTTTAATAGGGTTGGTTCCTAACAGGGCTCACTTTAGGAGAGTGAAAAATAATAATTAGTTGCAATTGGTGGTTTTCCCAAATTGGGTTTCCACATTAAATAGTGGTGTCTCTTGTGTTCATGTTATTTTCTTTATGATTCCCACAACTAAGTTAATTAAAATTAAAAACACTAAACATCTTAAGAAGAAATTATTTTAGTATTTTTCAAGTGGCACTAATCCTTAGTGTTAACCAAGTGTTCCTGTATTAACCGAGTTATAGTAGAATTTCAATTTCATATGAGTTTGGTTTTGAATTGTATTGACATCTTAAGGGATCTTGGAAATTTTTTTGTGGTAATTGATTCACCCCTCCCCTCTTAGTTAATCCTATTATATTTATAATAGGATATTCTTTTATTTAGGATGAACCCTTAGATATGGACATGGATCATTCCATTCCCAATGAGACACATTTGGATGATGACATGGACATTACTTATGATCAACCTCTTTCTTTGAATCTTATTGATTTTCCTTCTATACATGATTCCTTTATGAATTATGTTTCTCCATCTCCTAAGAGTTCCCTAGAAATAGAAGTACACACATTTGATGCTCCTTTTCACATAATGTCTTACTTCAATTTATGCCTTTTTGAAAAAGATAATTCTTATGAACTTATTCTCATCAATTGATTTTACACCAAATATTGGGAAACCCTATATTTCACACCAACATTTTCTGTTCTTGATTGTATGCATCCAACACTTTTATTTGATGAGTTTATTCATATTCAGTGTTTCTCTTTATGTTTATATCTAATTAAATATAAGAGACTTTCTTTATGTATGCTTCATCCTTTTTGAATTTTTTGCTTGTATTATATTACATATGATTTCCAATGTTAAATGGTATCTTTTTCCTAACCATTTTACTTGATGTATCCACATCCTTATTATGTTTCTTCTAGATATGAGACATTGTTAGCCTATCTTTTGGGGGACCTATGTCTTACTTTGCACGTGACAAAATAGTCAATTTCCTTGTTTCCTTACTTGGGTGGAAAGGCCCTACTTTCTCCTTCTATCTACATCATCAAGTACATTTTCTTCATTTGTTGACTTGTTTTCCTCTTATATGATGACATGTTTTCTTGTATTCATTTATTTGCATTACTTTTAGACTAACATCCCAAGTCAAATCTTATGCTGGTTTAAATTCTATGTCTAGTATAAATTGAAACCACCTAGGGAGGTATAATGTGATTCTTCTTCCCTTATTTTTCCCAATATCCTTTATGAGCTTGTAGTCTCTAATAATTTGATGTTTTCTTTGTCATGAATTTATTGGGTTCCATAGTGCAATCTTATTCTTGTGAGTACATCTTTATTAGTTCATATATTGGAATTTATTTTTCTTTTCTCTCAAGGGTCCATTATCCCTTTATTATCTCTTTTACGATAACTAGGTGGGCATAATATAGTATCATTTCATCTCTTTAGTTAATTTCTCTTTTGATTATATTATTTTATGGTAAATTCTTATCTTTGGCTATTAAAAGATTTATTACATGTAGGACCATGAGTCTACTGCCTAGAAAAATCTTTTTATATCTTGTATTCTAATTTTTGTCATTCAATAATCATCTATAGTTTACTTCATAAGTGATATATTTTCTAATATTTTATGTTATTTAGAGTCAGGTGTCCTAAATGTTTCTCTCTTTATCTCTCTATGGTATGATATTATTCTATAATATTTCATAGTGGATGTTGGATATTTTGAGCATAACTAACAGTTGTTTCCTACATATTTATATCTCATGAGATATTGTAGCATAATCTTACCATAAACTCTCCTTCTTGTCTCACACTTGGGGGACAAGGTTTTTGTACTTTATTTATTTCTCACTTTTTTCTTTCATTAGTACAATGGAATTTGTTTATTATATTTCATTCTTTTCCTATAAGGAATTATGTCTTGATCACAACTCTCTCTTACACAATAAGTGCATGTCCTTGATCATCACCTCTTTTTTTGTGCATAACTATGTTCATTATAAACATTTATCCCTTACTATGCGCTTTAAAGTTTGCCATCCTTCATCCATGAATCCCTATTTCCACCTATATAAAGGGACCTAAATAAGTTCATCATTTTTATTGTTGAAGTTGCATATTTTTCCATGACACTCCTCTTGAAGGTAGATGTCTCTTACATAAGATCTCTTCCTTTCAAGGGTCTCTTCTCATTCACAACACATCATTTATAATTTATCTATTTCCTTTTCTTATAAGAGTTCATGCTCTTTGCTCAATTTATGGCATGCATTATTGATAAAGGATATTTCCTTGGTGATAGAATTAGTTATCCTTTATTCTATTCCTTATGATTCATATAGCCACATAGAAATCCTAAAGAGGGGTCGAGTGGCATATATACACCATCTTTGTCAATAGTTTCCATCAAGAAAAAGCATAGATTTTGAGTATGGCTTGGAGTACTTCAGCCTTAAGCACTTGGTATGATTTCTAGGTCACCCTCAAATCTATGCATTATGGCTTCATGTATTTTTTACACACAAGAGAGAACACACTAAATCTCATACATATAGGTAACATGTGTACATTTGCTAAATCCTTTATGGGTATCAATGATACTTCTCTACCCAAGGGACACACATCTTTTTATTTTTTATTTTTTATAAAATTATCCTAGGGTAAGGCACACACATAATTACTCCATGGTGATACCATGAAATTGATCCATGGATGGACACATATACATGCATGCATAAGTTGTTGATGAGTGCATAGGATTGACTATCGAGTACACAAACCCACTAGACCATTTGATTTTTTTAAATTTTTTTAAACTTAGGATTGACTACTAGGCACACAAACTTGTTAGACCATTCAATGGTCCCTCATTTTTATTAATGATAAGGGAAACAAACCTTATTTGGAAAGATAATCACTCTCTTTTATCTTTCTTTTTATGTTTTCATGTTGGTGGTTTAGAGTCATAAGGAACATAGTCCTTTGTGATGCTCTTGCCTTTCCTATGTGGTCTTTTATGTTTTTTAATAGCCTTTTGAATATGACATTAGTGAAAAAGACATTTTCTTAGCTAAGGTCTCTTTCACTAGTTTATTTGGGTTTTAATACTAACCTTTTCTATCTTTTCACTTTGTTTTCCTTTTTTTTTGGCTTTCTTTTGCTTTGTTTCCATGCTCTTATGAATAGGAATGGATTTAGGATCCAAGGTTTGGGGACTTATGTCCTTAATCTTGGTGATGTTCTACCTTGATGTGACATTTTCTTTTTTCTCTTCCTTCCTTTACTAAATGAACAAATTGTTCATAATCCTGCTAAAGTGGGGGCTAAATGTACCATCTTAAAATTGATGCACTTCATTTTGACACTTTTTATCCCTCTTTGGTATTATTTTAATCTTTTTTTTCCCTTTTATCTTCCATTTCATGCTTCTTTGTCATGTATTAATCTCTAACATGGTCTTCTAGGTGTTATTTTTATACCCTTGTGACCATCTATCCTATTCAGTTCACTATCTCTCAATTTCACTTGTACCACTTTTTGGAGTTTTCTATGGTATTCTAACCTATCCACTAGGACTAGGTCAAATTTTCCTAGGTCAACCTAGAATATGTCAACTTGGAGTAGGTTGACCTAGCCTAATCATTTTGGAGTTCAGTGTCTGAAAGTTATTGAGTTTACCAATTGATTTATTTAATTCTCGAGTCAGCCTGAGTTGTTTTCCCACCCAAAAACTAGTATCAAAAGAGGCTTGGGGGATTCATTTTCATATCTCATATTTTCAAGATAAGGAATCCCCAAGAAAATATTGAAGGCATTCTTCTTCAAGCAACTTCAAGCACTCAAGTCCAAGCATCTCCTTCTTGCCTCAAGCTTCTTCCTTCAAGATGGTAGTGGAGTTTGGCTCTAAGGAGAAGATTTATCATTCCAATGTATTAAAGAATCTCTATTATTCATTCATGGAATGTCATATACATTTAATACATTAGGTTTTTAGTTCTTTGATTTCCTTATGGTTTCTTTGGGTCAAGGATGTTATAGTTACATACTTGATCACATATCAAAGTCAATTGTATATATGGAGGTAATTGTATCTTTCACTTGATATTACTCAAATCTTCTACATGTAAATATTTAGTTTACATTTACATTTCTCAATTATGGTTAATTCATTAACCTAGGTCTTGACCAAGGAAAGCCCTCATCAAACCCAACCCTAAAACTCCTCTTTTTGTTGTGTTGATTTACAAGGTGGCATTGGAAAGGATTACAGATCTAGAACCTATTGTTTGTGATATTTATAGAGTCACCAATTGCATATAGCTAAACTACATCAAATTGGCTATAGGATGTCTTCCCAATTCAACCTAGTCCTTCAGTCTCAACTTTAGGGGATATTTTTGAATTTTGTTCCTTTCATCATTTTATTCGAAGATCTATGATTGGAAGTTTTGAAACAATACAAATCTACAATTTATTCAATGAAAACACATCTTCTTCTATGCATTTCAAGATAAATTCTATATCTTTTGTTTTTCCTCTTAGCATAAATTTACTTTCAAATATCTATTGAGCTATTTGTGCATATTTTAGATTTGCATTTGTCATATCTCTTGCTTACATTGCATGAAAGAGGACTTGATAGTATACTTCCTTGATAATTTTTTGAATTTTTTATTGGTATCCCTTCATCCTCTTTGGGGTTTTTTCTAATCAAATTTAGGTTTTATTGAGAGTTATTCTTGAATCCCCTCTTTCTTTTTTATTGGATGGCTTAGGGGGAGAGAGTCGAACTTGTTTAATCTTGTTTGCATTGTTACCATTGGTACCTTTCCCCCCTAAATGCTAAAATAAAAAGATGAAGCTAGAAAAGAAATGGCTATCTACTACATCATCTAAAGGATGATATCTTATGAGGTTAGTTACAAAAACATAGAAATTTTTTTTCTTGTGGTAGTGTTTGTATACCAAAATCTTAGACATATATTCAAGTACATACTACACAACTAGTGGCTAAAATTGATCATTAAAATATCTGTTAATCAAATCTATATTTGTTGGTTGATTAGATAAATGAATTATTATTCTCTCCAAATTTTTTATTGAGTATCTAAATCATAAAGCTATAAAAGGACAAGCTATCCTTAATTATTTGGTGAATTACCTCTATAAGATAATGCATCTATTTAGATTGACCTCCCTAATTCATCTATCATGTATATGACTTAATGTACTTGGAAAATGTTCTTTGATGGATCCTATACACAAAATGGCTCAGGTGATGAATTTCTATTCATCACACCTTAAGGATACACCATTCCCAAGGCATAGAAGTTACTATTCCCTTGTTCAAACAATTGCATTAAATATGAGGCTTTCATAAATGGAATCAAATTGGATATTGAACAGAGGATTAATGAGCTTCATGTCTTTGGAGATTTAGAACTTATCATCAACCAAATGAAAAAGGAGTATCAAACTAAGCATGCTAAAATGATGCACTACAAGAAAATGGTTGATGATATTGTTAATCTTATATTGGTTTTGACATATGAGTGATAATATACTTAAGTCATTTACTTAGTTCAAATCAAACAAGTAATACACGTTAAGCATAAGTTGTCACATAGTATATGTCAAACAAGTAACTAGTAAGTGTTGAGTCACTCAAGTGCCAAGTAAATAGTAAATTCAAAATCATTCAAATGAAAAGTGATCAATGGTTGTCAAGTCATTTAGAGGTTGAGTTACAACATTGAAGTTGCAGTTGATGTCAAGCATCAGAGACTTCAAGTGTCGAGTAATACAATTTTGACATAGTTGTTTGTAATGACACTAAATAGTATGTAAACCATTTTGGAGTTGATTTAAGGATTATTTTTGAAATCTTAGATGATAAGGATGAATCTTTATTGAGAATCCCTATGTAGTACATGCAGCCAATTAGAATAAGGGAAGAATTAAGAGGCAATATGGGTGAATCACAATCATTGATTCATACCTAACCCTAAGTCAACTAGGTCTTCTCAAGGAGGAAAAACCCCAAAACATTTATGAATGTAGAAGGAGAAAAGAGAGAATTTTGCATGTACAAATAGAGCATTCATGGTGACTAAGGAGTTGCGAATTGAAATACTTTGTAGAATTAGTTAGAGGAGAACAGAGGAAAGGAATTAGAAGACAACAGAGATACATCTTATCAACGAGGATCAACTACACATCAGGAAAGAGGTTATCTATTATATATTAGCAAAGTACTAATTAAAGGATCATTGTTGAGACATTCTAATAGATGAATCAAATAAATCTCTTAACAAAATAGCTTTAACAGGTAGTTGTAAATCTTTTAATAGGGTGCTTACATTATTGTAAGTTAATGTCCTTTTACCAAGAACACTTCTACTAGGGTGTTGAAATCCTTTAAAAGGGTAAGATCTAACAATCTGTGTAGGCCTTTAACATGGTAGACCTTTCACAAGGTAGATCATGTTTCATGATCAAACATTGTAACCTTCATTAGATACACTTTATTACTATAGTAGTAGAGATATGTGGGTATCATGCCCACCCTAGTTTTACCTTCTCCTTGGAGGGTTTCTAGGTAACCAAATATCTTGTGTCATACATGTGTTGAATGTTTATTTACTTTCAAGTTATGGATGTATATGCTTAATTTGGTATTTTAGTTTACATGCACAAATTATGAGATGGATGTGTGGTGAATGATTTTAAGGTTGAAGTTTTAAGTGTTGATTTACCCCCTCCCTTAGAGTTTACTTTTCCCATTTTATTTCCAAAAATTGGCATCAAAGCCTTGTTCTCTAGAAAGTAAAGCTTTGCAGGTTTGAGGAAAGATCTTAGAGATGGAAGTCTACAAGTTGGGAAAGACTATTGAGAGCCAGAAGATTGAAATACAACTTTCCCTACATCAACTGAATGAAGCAAGAGATGAGTTAAAATGATCATTGAAAAGAAGGAAAGAGATGGTTATTGAAGAGAATGACACACATTACCAAGAGATTGACACTACTAAATTATTTGTAGATGGAAACACAAGTGAATTTGATCCAAAAGTTGTAGATGTAATGGAAGAGAATGGAGCCCTAACTAAAGAGGTCAGAAATCTCAAGATACAACAAGAAGTCTAATTAGTATTGCTATGTGAGGTGACTAAGTAGAAAAATAAAGTTGAAGAAGACAAAGTCATGATTGAAGATGACAAAAGGATACTGACCAATAGAATGGAAGAGAAGACATCAGAGGTTAATAAGATTTCTCACTTGTAATTAGAAATATTGAATCAAATGATGATTGAAAATCATGAATTGAATGGAAAAGATATTAAGATCACAACATTAAAGTTGCAAAATGACCAATTTAGAAATGATCTGAAAAGAGAAAAAGAATTTGCTGAAAGTTTCAACAAACCTAGCGAAGCCATCAATTATTTTGAGCAATTGATGAGGTCTCCTAGATCCAACAATGATACTACTGGATTGGATAATACTAGTACTAAAGAAGGAGAATCATCTAAAAGTGATGAACAAAGGAATGCCAATGGTAAGAACTCAAAACCCACTTGTCATAATTGTGGTAAGATAGGTCGTATTGCCAATGTTTGTAGGAGCAAGACTACAAATCAGAATCCTAAGGAAAAGTTCATGGGTCACTACCACAAATGCCACAAATAAGGACATTAGGCACATGAATGCAAAACCAAGACCATAAGCACAAAAAAATTTGAAGGATACTACTATAACTATTAGAATTATGTACATAGAGCATATGAATGCAAATCCAAACCCAAATGGTCGTCAAATAGGAAAAAAAAGGTAAAGCACAATGGAAACTCTTATAATTGGGATTATAATACTAGGTATACTTGTTACTATTATCAAGAGTATGGACATGTTGCTGAAAATTGAATTAGAACACAATTCAGAAGTGGCTACAAAAGATGGTTGAGTCAAACTACATGTTTTAGTTGCTTAAAAACTAGTCACATAAGCAAGAATTGTCCAACAAGGTCAAGAGCACCAAGCAGTGATTTCTACAAAGGAAAAGGAAAAGTAGGTGTTGAGAATGTTAGAGATGAAATGAAAAAGACATGGAAGAGAAAGGAAGACTGTAGCACATCAAGTCTAGATGGAATCATTTCAGCCCATGGATCAGGTGATCACACCACCACCAATTAAGCAATCAAGAGGTATGTGTGGTACTAATATTTAAAAGATATATTGAACATTAGTTCCAAGGGTTTAGTTCTAAAAATATTATATTTGCATGAAGAAATATGCAAAGTGTTTTTTAGAATCTAGAAGAAATATTTATGTTTGTTAGTTTTTATGTTACTGTCGAGCATGAAAAGTTTCACATAAGCTACCAAGTGAAATCTAGTTAATTCCAATCTATCATAAGTGATAGTGTTGATCTAGCTCATAGTGATATTTGAGTGTGAAGGAAATTGCATGGAAGCCAAGTAAGTGAGAATAACTATTGGAGCCAGCTTATAATTGTGTAGACACTGGGTATTTATTGCAAATTTTTAAGGGTTATATGATCGATATTCAACTCATTTGTAATCATTAAACTCATTTGTAATCATTAGAGTTTGGAGAGAGCACAAAGAGCTAAAGGAAAATTGAAGAGATTGTTCCAAGTGTTTGGAGAGTGAATTCAACCACTATTTGACACCACTCATCAGATTTGTGAAGGCATTTATTGTGTGCCAAGCTATGTTGTTTGAATTTGTGCAAACCCTAGGTATTAAATATGGTGTCTAGTTCTTCTACTGCTAAATTCGAAGAGAGAATGGAAGTTTTAAATGTTTAATTAATCAGTAGTGAGATTAGACAACCAAATTTCAATGCAATTCCTGACATTTCTTATAAACAAGACACATTTAGTGCATTATCCATGATACCACCACAAGTCTTAACAATTCAAGATGTGAGATGTTGTTACACATGTAAGGTGGGTAGCATAGGTGATATGGACATCAAAGTCCTATATGGAAAAATATGTAAAAATAGAATACAGAAGGAGCAATACAATATTGTAGAAAGAAAAGGGTTAACTTGTGCCCTAGATTTCCCCAATATTTTTAAGATAGAGTGGATAAAGATTTTTTTGAGAAGATATCATGATAATTTTGTATAGTTAGAAAATGGACCTATCAAGATTACTAAGAAGATTACATAGAGGATAATAGGGTATAGTGATGCAAAAAAGGTTATTGAGAAAAACATAGGGGTAGTGTGGAACAAGAGAGGAATGACAATTGATACCATCACAGATCCCCTAATTTATTTTGTAGTAAGGATTATTTCACACAAATTATTTCAATCAAGTAGGTTAAATAGTGTACCTTGTATTTTTGTTGATGTAGGATACAAGATAGTAAAGAAGGGTCATTCTTATGACCTTGTCGAGCTATAGTTGCAACAATTATCAGAAAACTTGGGAGCCATAAGGAAAACCAAGAATGCACAATGCAAGTTTGCATCAATAATTGTATGTATATTTTTCTATGTGTAGAACATATTTCCTTCCTTTGGTAAAGTTGGATGGAAGACAAATAGGTGAAATAATTAAGCAAATGGGAGAGAATTTTGAGTCTATTATGATTAGTTACTTTTAGGACTTTAAGAAGTCAATGAAACAAAGACATAGGATTCTAGTGTCACTAGTTGAGAAATTTTTTAATGATGTTTTCTTTCTACTTGATATTAATTTCACATATGTATAGACTGCAATTCCAAGGGTAATATTTTTAAGACCTCTAGATATGAGATTAATGTGGATGAGGCACTTATAGAAATTACAACTTTGTTTGCAGAAGAAGTAGATAATAAGGCTACTACCTTTGGTAATTATGATGTTGCAAAATCAAAGATAACTATGAACTTGAAGACAACAATAGTATTAAGAAAGAAGAACAAAATAGTTAAGAAGCTTAAAGAAAATTTAATGAAGTAGCAGAGGAAGATGATGATGATGAAGAAGAAGAAGTTGTTCCTGCTCAAGAACCACTAGCCCTAACCCAAGATCAAGGTGCAGAGGAAGTCAAGCTTGAAGAAGGTGTCAAGGGAGAAGAAGCCAAAGAAGAACCTAAAGCCACAGAGAAGAAGAAGAGGGAAGTTAAAGCTCTAGTAGTCAACAAACCAAAGAAGGTTATAAAACCTAAGCTTGTAGTTTAGGTACCAAAACTAGCACAAGAGATACTACTAAGAAAGCTCAAGAAGTGGCAAAGCCAAAAGAAAAGAAGGCTAGGAGAGTTATACAAGATGATGAATCTAAGAAGAGACAAAGGAGAAAGTACATTTCTCTAGCCAAATTAGATGAGGAGAGGATAGAACCTGATGATAATAGCCAATTCAAAGTGGTAAGTCCCATTCCTTCTTCTTATTTGGATAATCTATGTGAAAATATAAAGACTAATGTAAGTAGATTTTCACATATTGAATTTGATAATCTTGGAAAGCTATAAATGGAAAAGATAGAAAATTCATTATATGCCTTGATGGCAAAATTTTAGATGACTCCAATTGAGATTGCCAACTCCCTACCCAAGAACTTATATGATAGAGTTAAGAAAAGATGGAAATATAGTCTCACAATAGAGAGAAATATAAGAGAAACTACACTTGCAAGAGTGATGCTAGATTTAGATAAATATGAGATGACAAAGGGAATTAAGACGTACATAGGAAGATTTTCTCCAAAGTATGGAGCATTCAATATTTTGTAGAATAAAATTGAAAGTGTTGTTCAACAGAGTGCCCAAACATGGAAGGTAATTTATGGGCTGATAATACGCAAGGCAATTAAGCTGAGACCTATTGAGGTAGGACATGAAAAAGGTGAAAAAGAAGTAACTAAGGTTAGTAAAGTTGATATTGGGAAATATGCACATTTGGAAGGCACTAAGACAAATGTAGATACATAGGCAACAACTGAAGATGAGTAGCAAATAGAATAGAGAATACTAGAGATACATATGTTGAGTGTTAGTCCACAACATGTGATAAAAGAAGACATTTAAATTATATAGATCAAGGATGTTTCTAACAATTTTCCTAAGAACATCAATCCCCTAATAGAGGATGACACGAAGAAGATATTTCTAGACACCACCACCAAGGCACAACTACAATTGGTGAGTGTAGATGAACTTAAGAAGGTAGAGAAGACATCTGTAGAGGTGAAAGTACAAAACATATTAAAAACCCCTCAATTTATAGTAGTGCAAACTACATTACCCATTGTAGTGTATCAAAGAAAAGAGACATCCATGAAAAACATCAACAAATTAGTGCACACTATGTTTGTACCAAAAGTTTCTATAGAAGCATAGGTTGGAACACAAGTTCAAGGTGTAATTGAAATTAAAAGGTAAGAAGAGGAGAGGAGTGAAGAGTTAGACTTGACTACAAAACTTGAGGAGAAAATAGAAATACAAACATTGGTTACTTTTCCAGAAACTACTACTCCTCCAAGTCAAGCACTTCACACGTCGAGTGTAGAAGCTACACAACTATAGTCATTAAGGCCTAGTCCTAGTACATCCAAGGTAGAAAAAGTTATATTATTTGGTGATGTTAACTTGGATGAAGTGATTGTTTTACCAAAGTTTGACCTTGTAAAAATCATTATTGAACAAATGAGATTACTATAGGATGCACTTGAAAGGAAAAGGTATCAAGAACTACTTAGAATGGAACATAGGAAAAAGAAAGCATTGCAAGACATCAATGATATATTTTTTGATGCATTCAACCTGCCAAAACCAAAAGAAGACAAGCCTATCATGGAGCAGTTGGTAAAAATTGTAGAACATATCAATGATGCAGAACTCATAGTGCATTTGGGAGTCATTTTTTACCAAAATTTTTGACAACAAGCCAATTTGTCTTGTCAAATTCTTTCTTTTTTTAAATGATCCTGATAACATCAAAATTTTGATGCAAGTTAAGTTGGGAGTCAAAATATTGACTTCGTCACAAATATAAACTAGAAAAAGAAGAAAGTGAAGCTTACATTTATTTATGCAGCAAAGTACGTGCACGTAGGAGGGAGGCTTGAGGAAGAGTTTTATAGTGGCTTTTAAAGGTAAGGTTTTTCTGAACAAACTGATAGCTTGCTAGCTAAGACAAGTAGTTGCATTTTGTTTTAAAAAACCCTTCTTTTTGCCACAATTGGAGTTTATAAACTATTAGATCAGGAAGATATTACATATGTTTCATTTCCTAATCCACTGTGTTAGCCATATTTATCATGCAGTGGTAATTTTTGTGCTATGAGCATTTTATCAGTGTCATTTTGTTAAAATTTTGGAGGGACAAGATTCTTGACCACCAATTGTCTCGTCCAAGCCATAGAAAATGTTTGGTGTCAGGAAATGATCCAAAGTTTTGTGGACTATTTTCTAAGCTCCCATCATGTCCTCATCATCACCTGCCTACTCATTCAACATTGGTGCTCTATGGCATCCAATCACTACTTCCATATTTAAGTTGATCACTCTAGGTGTTTGTGATTTCCTTTGGGCTTGTATGACCAAAGCACAAAGGATTTTCATGCCACTGAGAAGATTTCCTAGGGCTATTAAGGACCTTCTTCACAAGAACCCTTACACTCTCTCTTCACCGCTAGCCCCCTATGGATGGTAGAGATTGATGATGAATAGTTCCTTTGTGTTCAACATTATGAATTTTCTTTTCCTCATTTTTAGCACTGTCATCAATTTTAGCGAGTTAATTTTATTTTTTCCTAACAAGTATGGGATGCTTTACCCCCTATCATTTGTAGGGAAGGATGCCTCACCTTTTAGGGTTTTATTATGTTTAGTTTCTTGGGGAAAAGTAAGCATTTCCAGGATTTGAAGGTGAAATAATTTATAGCTTGTTATAATGTGATAATTAAACTAAAACATAGTTCTTGCACATAAAATTATGTTAAAAGTGGTGATTGATGATGGAAGAGAAAGAAGGTCTTCAATATGATTGTAGCCATGAAAGCTATGTTGTCTAGTTTTGCTTTTTGGCTATAGATCTTGGTTTTAAAATTTTGTTTGTGTAGAATTAGAAAATACCCTAATGCACAGTGGCCTACAAATCTCCACTAACATATTTGATAAGAAGCTACTTTAGGTTCCATTAATTCATTTTCAAGAGAACAACAAACTAGAACTTCAAAAACTTGATAGATTCATCATCCAAAAATATATGGATATTCAGTAGCCAACAAATATCAACCAACCATTTTCTCCTATTTACAATTTTAATATATCCTTAAGAGATTGAAAATAGTTTTAAGATACAATTATCTATTATCTTTGGAAAAAAAAATTAAATTGCAATAGATTTGGGAATGCAAGTGATATTCCCCTCACAAAGACCCCAAGGATAAGGTAGGTCAGTTGTATTGGCATAAAGTACTTTTTGCACCTCCTCTCTATTTAGATAAGTCACTATCTTATCTCTAATGCAAAGATAAATTTCATTTATTTTTTGCAAAGTCTGATGAGAAATAGTAGCCAACCAAATGTAAGAGTTGATGAAATGGAACTCCACAACTCACCAAGATCACCTACATGCAAATAACCTATCGAAGGGAAACCAAGAAGGAAGAGGTGGATCTTGGAAAAACCCTAAATGGACATGAGAGAGAACATATTGCAAAATAATGAGAATGTATTTACAATGAAAATGGAATGAGAAAATAAAATGAGAGAGCTTGAATATAAAAGCCTTATGGAAGCTTGTAGAACAAGCTGGAAAGTGGTAGAAGATAAGGTTGACAACTAAGCATCCTCAAAAAGGTGGAACATGCTAGAAGGGAACAAACTCCCATGTTGTCAACAACTCATCACTACAACTATTAAATGCTAAATATTAAATAAATGCATTAACCTAAGTAAGCTTAAGTAAATAGAATAAATAATTAATTATTAATTATTTACTCTAACATCAAATTGAGGTGAAAAAAATAGTGTCAACCAAAATATATTTTTAAATGCCTAATTAGGTTAGGTGCAGTTAGATTATTTATGTCATCATATGTATCTCTTATTATCTACTCTGAGAAAAATTGTATTTGGGCTTTGATAAAAAATTTACTCCTATTGAATAAATAAGATGCAGTGCAAGGTTCCTTTTGAGTTTAAAGGATGAAAAACAAGGTGGTGCTAAGAGTTTACCATGGTATGAATCTTCCTCTTATCTCTTGATGGCATTGCCTGATTTGAAATGTTAGATAAGCATTCACCTAATGTGACATAATGCATATCCACTACATCTCATATATCAGTTGTTATAATGTTGTTCATGTCATTACAAGCTTGTGACCATTTATCTTGGTAGTATTTATTCAAATATCTTGAGTTGTTATACACAGTTTGATCCATTAAGTATGAGCTATCTAATATTAAACCATGTGACCACAAGTATTCTCCATTGTTTACAATTATCTCCAAATCTACAAGGGGATTCCCTATCTACAAACATCAATTTTAGAGTCCACAATATTAGTTTTATAAAAACTTGCATGCATATAGATATCATTGGAACAAACTAGATGAATGATTCTATAGCTTCATAGATTCCCAAGAACACTACTAACCTTCCTTTTAAGTGCCAAATGGATTATCTCAGCTCATGATTGATGGGTTCTTACAATGCAACACTAATGGCAGATGGTTCATTTATGCAATTCAAGTTCACAGGTGATGCATTCTTGTGAATGACTAGTTATATGAATTATCTAATCTCAAAGAAAGATATCTAATTATAATGTATTACACAAATTAGACCTAATTAGTAAGGCCGTGTAGTTTAGAATGCTTGGATATATACAATGAAAGAAGATAGGTGCATCCTTGCAAAGATCTTTCCTAGTAAGTAAATGTCTACATCTTTTATCTCAAGAAATTTCTCCACCAACCAACAAGGAAATTCAAATTATCTTAAGCTATAACATGATACGTGTCATTGATTTGTTTTAAGCATATTTTTATAATTAGTACTATCATACTGCTACTAGGTATGTACTCAAAACATGTAGTATAATAGCAAGGGGTACATCGCCCATGCCAGATTGTGTATCATTAGAATTATTGCCTACAATAGTATTAGAATATGAGAAACCCAATCCAATAGGACTCTCTACATACAACATGTTTCATTCTGCACACACAAAAAATTAGAAACCCAATCCAATAGGACTCTCTACATACAACATGTTTCATTCTGCACACACAAAAAATTATATATCAGCTTCAAGATTCTTGCAAGGAGAATAGAAAATAAAGGCAAAGCATTTTCAATGTCACTTCCAAAGGCCAAACATAAATTTAGCTATGCATTGAACCACAAGATGTTCTTTTGCATCTTCATTATATCTGAAAGTTTGATTGAACCTATTAGACTATAGAGGTTGGTTCTAATTTGGATGTTTCCTTGGTTGTATTTGTAACATCAAGCATAAATCATTGCAACCAACCATTTTTTTGAAGAAAAACATTACAATATTCTATACATAACCTTGATTATTATAAGCCATGGAACATACCTGTACATTGGAACCATGAACTTTTAATTTACAATTCAAGCATAAACATCAGAATCATGATTTCTAAAATGAAAATTCTATGGAAATGCTTGAAAGACAACTTTGAAAAATAAAAATTCAATAGAAAAAATCAATGAAATTTCTTCAAAAGCTTATTAAGGAGCAAGTAGCCTATAAATATTGTTGTTGTATTTCTTTGATACCTATGATAGATTTACTCTTACACATATGATAAGGTTTGGACAAGCTTTTGAATAATGTCTAAACCAAACTTGTTTTCATCAAGTAGTAAATGGTAATGTGTACGTCTACATGTCCCCTACAATCATATCATCAAATGAGAGATTCTTGCATCTTAAGAAACAAAACAATTTTTTTTATACAGGCATCAACAAGAGTAAGGATTTTCCCACCAAAAGGATTGATATTTCATTCCAAATCTGTATAGTATTATTCCAACCCCAAACTAGGTTGAAGTTAATCAATTTATACATCACAACTCTTAACCTTACAACTTCATCCTTCCATGTTCAATCAAAATAATGATCTAACTGTTACACTTACAAATTGCAAGAAAATTTGCAAAAAGTTGCATAACAACTTTTATTGCATTTTTTGCAATTTTCACAACTTTTACACCAACATCAAATAAAAGACTCCACATGCCCTCAAAACTATACCACAATATGAAAAAATATTATAAAACAAAAAAATGGAGATTTTTGGTCAACCCACAATGTTTTGATTAATTGTTGACAAACCTTTGACTTGCCTATAACCTTATTACAATATGTAAACAACTTTCCTAAATGCATGTTTGAGATGTCTAAACTATCCTATGTCAACTTGGATTCTTATTTATCACCTTCTATAATACCCTACATGGTGTTTGAACACCTTACTTAGGACCTAGGGCCCCTATACCAAGATCTAGGATTTCATTGTTGTGCCCTTTTAATCGATGTATATGTATGTATGTATGTATGTATGTATGTATGTATGTATGTATGTATGAATGTATGTATGTAAACAATAAAAGTCACTTAATAGGTAGCATGGCCACAAGATTTTAAACATAACTATATAAGAAATGAGTTAGGATGTATACAATTCAATTGGTGTAGTTACTGATTAGCTAGGTTGATTGCAAACTCTTGTAGAATTGTCATTAGATTAGGTACAATAAAATGAACAATCAGTTGTTCCCAGCTAGCATTAACTTGACTGGTCTATTTAGACCCATTGATTATTGTCACAAGCTTTAAAACATAACTATATAAGGAGTGAGTTAATACATGTAGGTTAACCTTACATTAACTATAAACTACAACACAAAGGTTGCACTACGATATTACAATATTGTAATTATATAAAACTACATGCTTCACCCTAGTGGGTGTATAATGGTGAAGAGTTGTATTAGGTGAGAAAAGTTCACCAGTGGTTATAGGAATATAGCTACATCAAAACAATTAGAAACCATAACTACATATTTGTTAGAGTGAGTAGTTCAAGGGTCTCGATCCCATGTATAGGGGTATGTAGGAAGCCTAGGAGGTGGAGTGTGCCTCCAGTGTGCAAAAACCTTGGACATAGTTAGGTAGCCTTGGACATAATTGGGTACCATGGATCATCACAATGTGGTATGCACTTTCTTTGGCCTTACCTCATGAATGTAATAGTTTAAAATCTTTCTACCAAGTTGAATGAAGTCTAGAATCAATGCTAATGCTATATTGTTCAAAATCAATATCAATATTTATATTGTATAATTTATTTGACTTGTTTAGAATCCATCTGTACTGAAGAGATAGTAATATTTAATTATTATTGATTATACACAACATACTACTAATTCTTGTACCTTTATATTTGCTATAATTTTATAGCCCAAATATTTGCTTCTAAAGAAAGTCTACACCTAACAATATAGATCCAAAACAAAATTAGGTGACAATTGCTAGATTGTGGTCTCAATTCAAAATAAATGGTGATGGAAAATGTTATTTCCCTTGCAAAAAATGCAAGGGCTTAAAGAATCAAAGAATTCTAATCACAACAGCTGAGAGACATTGTAGGCAACACAATCACATTGAAGGGGGAAATGATCATCGTCCTTTGGTGAATATGAATTTTGAACTGGTGGAACATGGAGGTGTGAATATCAAAGAAGAAGGTAATTCTCCCATGGAAGAAGATGATCATGAGGTAGAGAACACAATTGAAGATTTTGGTATTGGTGTAGCTGATAATGTGCCAGAGAACAGGATTGAAGAAGATGTTACTAGCACAACTGATGAAGATGATGAAGATGATGATAGTCATGTATCTAATGATGATGATGAAGAGAACCTTGATATACCTATAATTGAAAAGGCATACAAGCCCTTGTACCAAGGCTCCCAAACAAAATTTCTCTCCTTTGTATTATTGCTAGTAAACTTCAAGGTTATGAATGGTATATCCAATGTAGCAATCTCATGTATGCTAAGGTATACTATCATTTTTGTCATCTTCTATGTTTTTGATAAGGTAAATAGGTTTTAAGGGGTCCTGAAACCCATAAGTTTAACAACAAGAAAGGCTGAAAATAAGTGAAAAAATGCCCAGCCAAAACATAAGCCTTACGGCTGAAAATAAGCCCAAAGGCCCAGCCCGAAACAACTGCCCACTAAAAAGGCCAGAGAACCAACCAGAAAAATAGAGACCAGACAAAAAGCCAAAGCCAGGAGAAACAAAAACCAAAGGACAGAGACCCAACCTAGCAGACTACTTCTCCATCTCGATCATGGTCTGGGCAGCTTCGGCGCACTCTTGTTGCTCTTCTGCCTTATGATCCTGGGCGTTCGTCAAATCCTGCTCCATAGTGTTGTCCTTGGCTTTATCCACATCCAGCCTATCTTTGTCTCTGTTCTGTTTATCATCTTCCTCCATCTGGTTCCTGTCTTTGAGATTTTCCAAGAGGGAGAGGATGTTTTCATTGATCAAAGCGAGGAGGGAGATCATTTGACTTGCCAGGTTGTGATTGTAGTTCTCAATATTTTTTACTCTCCTCTCCATCAAAGTCTCCCAGCTGTTCCGGTCGCCTTGGCTTTCTGCACCTGTCTTGCTCTTGATTTTTTCCATTTGGGAAACCCTATCTCTGACATCCTCAAGCTCATGGAAAAGCCATTTAATTGATCTGAAGTTGTTGATCATGCTATTGCGGGCATTGTTCAACAGATTCATGCCCATTTCTCTTGCATTATCAGAAATAGCCACAATAGCCGGGTCAATTAGCTCATTGAGTCTAGGCTTCTCGAGGTCGTCCACCAGGAGTTGGGGGTTGATCGCCTCTCTGTAGATTCCCATAGTGGCCGTTCTCACATTGAAGTTCTTCCAAGCCTTCATTCTATTATTAACTGGCACTTTCCCCTCAATCTGTCCAGAGTTGTCATTTTCCTCCAAAGGAGGCTGAGGATGTATAGGGGAGAGGGGAATGGGCAAAGAATCCTTTCCCTGACTACTGGAGCGCTCCATGCTCTCTCCCTCCCTCTTCTGTCTTTTTCTCAGTTTCTCCTCATCCAGCTCCTCCTTCAAAACCTTGTCAGAATCATCAGTATCCATTTCCTCCTCCACCTCAGCAGAGCCAGTTTTAGCTGGGGTATGACCTCTAGGGCTCTTTCTGCTGGGTAATTTGATAGAGGGGTAATCCTTCTTATGGCTTTTAGTCTTCTTACCTAAATGCTCAAAAACCTCATTAGAGCTGATGCTCTCGACATCGTCAGAATCTGAGGAAAAATTAGAGCTACTCTTGTCAACATCCACCCCCTGGATAGGGTTTTTGCTAATGGTTTGAGCGTGGAAATGCTCATGAATTAGAAGCAGAAGACCCTCATGCAGTGTCGGGTTGACGGTAGCTTTCTTTTTAAAACTAGAAATGGCCTTGTTCATCGAGTTAAAAAGATAATACGGGAAGGAGATCTTACTACCATGGCGAAAATGATTCAGAATCACAAAATGGTGATTCCTAACCCTATCAAACCTGGGGTCTAGGGTTATATATTCAATGACAGCGTAGAGAACATACCTCCAGAGCTTCTTTATAGTATCCGTTACAAAAAATGTCTCTTTCTTGCCCAACTTGTTCAGCTCTTCAGTGTTTTTCACAAAATCCTTGATTGCATTAGAAGACATCTTCTTGTCTCTGAAGAATTTATGCCCCTCCATCGGAATCCCCGTGACTTCAGCAACCACATCCTCATTAATTTGAAAGTAGACCCCGTTCACCTTAACCTTACCATTATTCCACGAATTCACCATGCTGTTAGTGATCTCAGGATCCGAGCCATGAAGTTTCTCGAAGAAATTAGTAACCCCACCCTTTTCCAGCTCTCTCCAAACTTTGGCCTTGTTCTTCCACTTCTGAACTTCCCCCAACGGCTCCTTTCTGCTCCTCTCACCCGTCATGTTTACCTGATCAACTTCCACAATTCTCATGAACTCTAAACTGTGCAAGTTATTTGCATTCGAAAAAATGGTGATGTTTCTTTTATGATACCCGTGAATATACCCCTTTCTGAAAATAATGGTATCGTCCTTTCGAACGTGTCGAAATGTCAGAGGAAACCCCTTTTGCTGGTGAAAATCATGATGCCAATAATGGCACTTACCATTCATTAAGCAATCTTTATTATCCATAATTGCATTGGATTTGAGCCGTCCTTCCCAAGATTTTATCTTGGTCGATGAGCAACTTTGCCTCCATCGGAAAATCTTTTCCGGCATGCCAGGTCAGATTATTGGTGGCGTTAACCCTTTATTAGCAAACCAATCAGTGACTGGGTTTGCCTCTCTGTAAACATGAGTGACGTGGACCTTATCGAACTTTGTGAGAGTGGCGCAAGTCTTAGCAATTATGTTCGCAATCGTCCATGAGGGAGGGGAAATACCATTAATGGTATTAATAATGTTTTTGGAGTCCCCCTCAAGCCAGAGTTTAGTAATCCTGGCTTCAAAAGCCAACTTGACCACCTTACTCGCAGCTCTTGCTTCAGCCAGATGAATAGTCTGGATTCCCAGCGGGGAAGCAAAGGCAGTTATTCCCTCCCCATAGCTATTTCTTATGATTCCACCGCAACCTGAAGGGCCTGGGTTACCCTTAGAAGCCCCATCAAAGTTGGCTTTTGACCAACCATCAGGGAGGAGAAGCCAGCTAGCATCCTGCCTTTTGAGGTTCCTGTCTTTTTCTTTAGCTATCTTTCTGTCCCCTTCTTCTTCTTCTTCCTCCTTCAGCACTTGGAGATTTTCCTTTATATTCTTCGAGACCTTCCTGCCAAGGATTATAGCTGGCTCCTCTCTGTCTCTAAATATTCTATTATTCCTTTCCTTCCAAATTCCCCAGCAAAAATGGGGTAAAATCCAGTCCGAGTGATCCTGCCGACCAGCAATCTTACAAAGACCTTTCCACTGATGGAAAAAATCCATGAGATTATCCGGTTTGCACCAGAGGGTTTCATTATCATGTGTGATGACATTCCACACCTCCCTGGCATAGTCACATAAGATGAAAATGTGATTTCTGGTCTCAGCTTGATTCTTACACAAGGGACATCTACTGGGCATAACATGTCCTCGCTTCATGAGATTGTCATGAGTAAGGATTTTGTTCTGAAGAGCCAGCCAGTAAAAAATGTTGATCTTTGGAGTGAGACCCAGAATCCAAGCCTCCGCCCAAGGGGCCTTCTCTTTTAAGCTCCAAAGGGAATTATAGCCTGAGGCAACAGAGTATCTTCCATTGGGATTATCCCTCCAGACCAGCTCATCCCCCAAATTGATAGGAATCATGGAATTGAGCATAAGCATTATAGGAGTCAAGTCCTCAGAGATGAGGGATAGGTCACTCCATTCCTGGCCATTCCAATAATCACAAACTTTGGACCCAATTTGATCAATACAAGCTTGCATCCATCTCTCAAAAATAGGGTTATTGATAAGTGGATCTTGGGAAAGCCATCTATCCGACCAGAACTGGATGTCCTTCCCATTTCCCAATTTCCATGATATCCTGGCCTTAGCCAGGTCCCTGGCTTTCATGATCCCATTCCAAACGTTCGATCCTTTTGGGATATCTTCATTAAAAAGGGTGAAAAGAAGAGTGGGTCTTCTAAGGTACTTGTTTACCAGGGTGTCCCTCCATTCACCGGTGCTACAGAAGATCCGCCATATTTGTTTATCTAGGAGAGCCTTATTGAGGTGAGTGATCTTTCTAATGCCCAGACCTTCGTACCTCTTAGGGAGGCAAACCTTCTCCCAAGAAACAAGAGGGTATCTTTTCTTCCCTTCATTACCATTCCAAAGGAAGTCTCTCTGAATTTTCTCCATTGTTTCAGCTATTTTCCCCAGAATTCCAAAGAGGCTCAGGGCGTAGATTGGCAGATTTTGAAGAGAAGATTTGACTAAGAGGCATTTCCCCACTTGACTAAGAGAGACCCCTTCCCAACCAGCCATCTTCCTATTGAATCTATCCAAAATACCATTCCAAAAAGACTCCGGGGGTGAGGATCCCAAAGGAAGACCAAGATAGGTAGAGGGGAAAGAGCCTACCCCACAACCCAGAATCCTGGCAATTTTTCTTTGTCTAAACTCAGAGGTGTTGATGAAAAAGAGCGAGCTTTTGTTCTAATTAATCAGCTGACCCGTCCCACTGGAGTAAGTATCAAGAATCTTCTTTAGGGCTCTGGCCTCTTTGACAGAAGCTTCCCCCCCCAAGATAGTATTGTCAACAAATTGCTGATGAGTGAAGGGAACGCAATTAGAGGAGGGAAGGATCCCTTTGATACAAGCCTCACGCTTTCTACAGTCTATAATCCTTCCTAAGCATTCAGCTAAAATGATGAACAAAATGGGCGAAAGGGGGTCTCCTTGTCTGAGGCCTCTGGAAGGTTTGAAAAAATTAGAAGGGACTCCATTAACCAGAACAGCCAAGGAGGAGGTGGACACCAATTGAGAGATAATTTTGCAAACTTTACTGTCAAAGCCAAAAGTCGAGAGGACCTTCCCAAGGAGAGACCAGTCCACCCTGTCATAAGCTTTAGAAAGATCCAGTTTGAGAAACATACCTTCCCGTTTGGATGCCTCAAGAGAGTGGATGACTTCATGCACCATCTGGACAGAATCCAAAATTTGTCTCCCTGGAACAAAACCCGATTGATGCTGCGAGATTATCATGGGCAAGATCTTGAGCATTCTTAAAGTGATAACTTTAGAGATGATCTTGTAGAGTGAGTTGCACAGACTAATAGGTCTAAAGTTGTCCAACGAGTCCGCCCCAGGGGATTTAGGAATGAGAACCACAAAAGTTGAGTTTAGCTCCTTGAGAATAGATTTGGCTCCAAAGAATTCCTGGACAGCCTGAACAACCTCTCCCATGATCACCGGCCAGAACCTTTGGAAGAAAAAAGTGGGAAAACCGTCCGGACTTGGAGCCTTGTCAGCAGGCAAAGAAAAGAGAGCCTCTCTAACTTTCGAAGCATTAGGAATAGCACAGAGCTGTTTATTATGGATAGGTTGAATGAGCTGAGGGATATAGTGTAACAAATCCTCCTGGTCCAAAATGGAAAGCATTGGGTCCTCAGAGAGAAGGCTAGAGAAAAAGGAAACAACTTCTTCCGAGATGGCAGATTCTTCAGTTAACAGCTCCTGCCCCTTTCTGATACCATAGATCCTGTTACTAGCACGGTGCTTGAGGGTGGTTAGGTGAAAAAACTTAGTGTTCCGATCTCCTTCCTTTAGCCAGGTGATCCTCGATCTTTGCCTCCAAAATTTTTCTTCCTTATTAATAATGTTATGAATTTCAGACAGGGTCTTGAGCTCCGAAACCCTGTTGGTCTCAGTGTAACCTTCCTTCTGAATGCAATCTTGGATAATAGTTAGATTATCAAATAATTCTTTATTTTCATGGAAGATGTGACCAAAATCAGACTTGTTCCAAATTTTAATCATCCTCTTCACATTGCTAAGTTTTCTGGTGACTCTGAACATGGCTAAACCCTCCACCTCTATCCCCCACCATTTCTTGATATTATCCAGGAGGTCAGGGTGAGAGGTCCACATTTTCTCAAACCTGAAAGGATGGTATCTCCTGTGTACTAGAGGGGAAACTAAAAGAGAAATGGAAGAGTGATCTGAACCAATTCTGGGAAGCAGAGATAGTCTGCAGCTGAAGGATTGAAGCCAGTCCAAAGATATAAGAGCTCTATCCAGCCTAACCTAAATGCAATCATGGCCTTTTCTCTTGTTTGACCAGGTAAAGGATCCGCCCTTAAGCTCTACGTCCATAAGGGCCAGATTATTTATGAAGTTAGAAAGATCCTATTTACTTTCCCAATCTGGGGGCATACCTCCCTTTTTCTCTTTATCTTCTAGCGGTGTGTTAAAGTCTCCCATGATTATACCTTTCTTAATGTCACAATCTTGCACCATATTACCAACTTTGGTCCAGAAGTTTTTTCTATCTCTCTTATTATTGGGGGCATAAATATTCACTAAAAACCAGGAATCATTGGTGTGCAAATGTTGAACTCTGCAGAAAAGAATGTTATCTTCATCATACTCAGCTACTATATTGAAATACTTATCATTGAAAAGTAACAGCAGTCCTCTAGATGCTCCTTCAGAGTTAGAGGCTATGCCCTTCATGCTATTGTTGAACTTAATATTTTCCATCCTTTCCTTCTTCATTTTAGTTTCCTGGATTAGAAACACATCAGGTGTTTGGTTCCTTATCATATTTCTAATAACTTCTTGCTTGTGGATTCCATTGAGTCCACGAATATTCCAAGATAAGATCTTCATGATTTAACTACTGAACATGCTTCCTGGATGGTGCGCTGCGTACCATCCTTAATGTTTCTTCTGGCTTCCTCTTTCCTGATTTCATTCTTGTTTTTCCTTCCCACTAGGTTAGATTTGTGGCCGAGATCAGCCTTGGCCATGCTTCTAGTAGAAGGGGGAGATACCAGAGAAGGGTCCCTGCTATTCTTCTTCTTTCTACTCCTGACTTCTGTCCAGGGATTCTCTTCTCCCTCTAGTCCTTTGTCCAGCCAAGCATCAATTCTCACCAAATCTTCCATTGTCGATGCAGACAGCCTCTCTATGATTCTGTTTACTATTGAAGGGGGGGGACAACACACCGGGTTAGGGTCCTGGGACATGGGTTCCCCCTCCTTTAGTTCTTCCATGGAGTTCGGGACAAAGGATAGTTTCAAGTCATCCTCCTGAGAATCCAGAGGGGGAAGAGTCATATTTTCACGTGTCTCCTCAAGTTTCTTCTCAGATTCCTTCGCATTGGGGACAGGTGTTGAATCATCTTTCACTCCTTTCTCTTCTCCCCCTCCTACGTTTCCAGTTGCCCGAGGAGGCCCTGATTCCTCTTGGGGCACATTAGGAGCAGTATTTGTTTTTCCTTCTGCCTCTCCATTTGCTTTGACTTGTGATGCTTTTTTTCTCCATTCTTTTTTGGGATCTAGAGAATCTTTTATCCCCCCTTGTGGACGAGCCTTTCCCACCGTACTCTTCCCTTTGAAAAGTGGGCATGATCCAGCCTTGTGGCCAGCCTTCTTACAATGGAAACAAGCAAAAGGCACACTTTCATAGTCAATCTTTTGAGATTTGTTTCCCAAACGAGATTGTAGTTCTAAAACTTGAGGCATGTCCTAGCTTTCGATGACTCCTACACAGATTCTTGCATAGTTCAATCTTTTCTTAGTTGCTGTGATAGGGTCAATGGAGAGGAGCTCTCCTAAGGTCCTGGCTATGCCATCAAAGACATCCTCATGCCAATATTCCAAAGGAAGTTCCGGAAGTCTTAACCAAACTAGAACCTGAGATTGGAAATCATTGTTCAAATCCAAGTTGGATGTCCATTTTTGCAATATTAGGTTGGATCTGCCCAAAGACCAATTCCCAGCACATAGTATACGAGAAAAATCTTCCGAGCAAGAGAACTCGAAAGACATGAAGCCTTTGGCCATAGCAGTCACTTCTACATGCCCTTTAAGCTCCCATTTTCTCCTGGTAAATGTCCTCACTACATCAATATTAGGTCTTGGCCCTACAAATTTTCCTACCAGAGTGTTCGCCATGCTTAGGATATTGTGGTCAATAATTTCCCTAGGGATTTCCAAAGAAAAAATACCTTTCTCCTTATCAGATTTGTCAATGACTTTTGGGAAAGACGATTTACCTGATGGTTTTATCCCGAATAGATTTGACCAGCGTCCCCATGCCCCAGACGGCCCACTGCCCACATGGGGGGGAGGGGGAATCTTCTCACCTAGATGGGACAACATAACCCGTGGGTCCCCATCCTTTGAGGCATCCTCATCTTTCCCCTCCATTTCCTGCCCTGTGCTTGCTGCATGCCCTCCTGCAGACGTGCTCTCTTGTCTCCCGCCTTTCTCCAGATTCGAAACAACGTGATTTGAATTGCAGTTCCTGCCCGCTCCATCCCTCTCTCTCACTGTGTACCATTAATATTAATGTTTTTTCATAGGTCGATAGGTGAGTGTTTCTTACCACCATCAAACATTCTACCTCACTCTTACCAAGAATTATTGACCATTATGAAAGATATTGGAATGGAGTATCAAATCATACATGCATGTCCCAATGATCATATTATATATCATAAACAACATGAATTTGCAACATAATATCCTAAGGATTCCATGGTTGAGGTATATATGGTCTACTCAACCATGGCTTACATTAGTGAATATCTTCCCAAGTTTGCATCAAAGATCCATGTAGATTGCATTTGGGATTCCAACTCCATTAACAGATTTGATGGGGAGCTCTTGATGGTGAAAGGTAGATTGAGGAAAGTGAGAGGTAATTATAAGATGTTGTTTAAGTTAACTAAATCTTATTCATCATCAATATAATTTGTTTCTAACTCATCTATTTATTTTATATAGTGGTTCGTGAGTGGGATGCACTTCATTTTTATATTGCAAACAAGCTTAATTGGATGATGCTATGGATTGAATGATATCAACAAAATGGTCACTCATTAACATGGGAAGGTGTTGCTTCATTGGTTAAAGAAGCTCATCATAATAGAGATCCCAATTTTACACCAATGGTAATTGATCTAGCAAATGATTTAAGAGGTGGAAAGGTACATATAAGTTAATCTATCATGACCAATTTGATTAATATCAACTTAGGGATGCATGCATAATTTTGAAATGTTTGAAAAATAATAGGTCAAGAATCAAAAAGTGATGTACTACAATGGTCATAAATTTTGCATAAAAAGGGTGGATGTGACTAAGAGAACATCTTGCAATTTTGGGATAACTAAAATGTTTGAGGTCATCAATATTTCATCTAGAAATGAAATGCATCTTTAACGATCTAAAAATATATACTATGGTGTTTTGGATTATATAATTGAGTACGATTGTAATTCCTTTAAACAAGTTCTATTCGGTGTCAAATGGTACAAGCTATGACTGAATAAAAATGATCCTAATAGAATTATTATTGAACATGATAATGGATTTACAATGATTAATACAAGGTCATTTGAGTTAGTTGGAAATGAGCCCTATGTTCTTCCAAGCCAATGTGAGCAAGTGTTTTACATTGGCATTCCACGTAAACTGGTTGGTCATTTGTAGTTAGACATGATCCAAGAGGAAGACCAGTAAAGTATAATGTGATTGAAGATGAAGATCATGAAGGAGTGGATGATGATGACGATGGCGAAGATGAAGGAGGAGATGATGATGATGATGATGGTGAAGATGAAGAAGGAGATGATGATGATGGTGTTGGTGAAGATTTTCATGATGATGATGATGGCGTTGATGGTGGTGGTGGTGGTGGTGGTGGTGGTGAAGATGATGGTGGTGGTGGTGGTGGTGGTGATGATGATGATGACAATGATGATGATGGTCATAGTGATGATCATGATGTTAACGATGGGAATTTTGATGATTTGGATGATGATGGCACTAATAATGATGTTCATGATGATGAGATGGATGAAGAAGATGATCAATGACATGATGAATGAAAATGTATTAGGTTTTGATTAATTATTATATGTTTTTTTATAGAGGTAACCAATTGAAAAATATACAATGTTATGTTTTTTGCGATGTATGCATATTGTTCATGTTACATTGTATGCATAATTTGTAGCATAAGTATCATGTAATTTGTAACTAAATTAAGAAATATGATTTACATATGTAGGAAACTATGCACTTTTAATGAGGATCTTACAAAGTGGCATGGATTGGAAGGTATAAGTTTATTACATGCTTGCTTTCTCTTTACCTTTGACATAATCTTTAGGAAAAAATTATCAACAGCAACCTCATTTTGTATCCTAATATTTCATTCCTTCAACTATATCTCTCATTTGATGGGCTCCAGGTACCACCAAATAGACATCTATCAGATTTGCCTTCCTCAAGTGAGGTAAATGTGAGAATAGAAGAGGACAATGAGGCATGTAGTAGGTCTACGAAAGAGAGACAAACTAGAGGGAAAAAGATTAGAAGAAAATTCAATAAATGCATGTAATTTTTCCTTGCTCAAGGGGCATCATGTTCTTATGATGATGAGACAAAGGGTGGCATGAATGTTCCCTTGAGGTACAAACATCTTGACAAAGAATGGGTACCCAAGGAATTACCTCTAATTAACATTGATTTTTCTGTTAACAAGAGGATATATCACATAGCTCCATCATCATAACATGGTTTGGGCCTACTTTCCATGGATGGAATATAGGTCAGTTATAACAAGGTTGTTGAATTAATGGAGTATGTAGGACCTTGTTACAATTACAAAAAATAGATGCAGATAGTTAAATATTAAAAAGTATATGTAGGTATGCACTGTCAACAAATTATCTACAATCGAAAGAAAATGATCAAAGTAAAAGACTTTTTGTGTGCATTGATGGAAGGCCAAAAGCAATAGGGAACATTGTAGGTTTTATTAATAGTACTCATCCTAGGTCAACTAATAAGTGATCCAATTGCATTTTTGAGGTGCATGAGGGAAATCATGTTTTTGTATGTGTGATAAAATAAATAAGTTTAGGGGAAGAGTTGCTAATAGATTGCAATTTGAATCACATAGATACAAATAAAGTTACTATCATGAGACTTGTAAGTACTATATATGTAAAATTTAAACTTATTACTTTCAAATAGAACTCTAATATACAATATACCATTTTAATAATAAGTTTCTTTGCTAAGTGGGCTATTCTTTTGATTATGGTGATGTTTTTATATATATTCTTTGTCATAGGGCAACATGGTCAAGTCATTAGATGACAAAGGTAGGGATGTTTCTCCCACCCCTTCTCCAGTGTAGGTAAACCTTTTGTATAAAAATTAATGCAATTTTAATTTTACAAAATATCATATTATTATGTTACTTTTGTGATGGTTTTGGACTTGTTGATTGTTTTATTGATATTTTTTGTCACAATTTGATTCATAGAGAAAGGGAAAGGAAAAAATTGCACAAGAGCAATTACTTACTGATACGACAACCACTATATTATTCGATGATGACATACAATATACCAGTGACCCCATTAGCCTGATTAAAAAAACCTTGAAGAATGTCAATCTACAAATTCTTGGGCTTGTCATGGATCCACATCCAATAGAAGAAAAAGAGACCACAAAAATTGAATTGTGTCATAGACCACACTATCTGGAAGTAAATAACAATGAGTCTTTTTCTAGGACAATAGTTCAATAAAGCTTTATATTTTATACTAATGTATGGATCATGAGCCACAATATGTATGTTTTGTTATAGGATTTTTTGAGACCACACTGAGTTCTTCCACCTGATGAGGGTACCAGTGTATGTCCTATAGGTATGTGATTTCAATTCTCAATCATCTAATATAGTTTGAAATCCATATCCTCTTAACCAATTTCATGTCCATGAGCTTGTGATGATATGATTATGATATTTTTTTTGTACATAATAGTCGGTTGGAAACTTTCTATCATTGCCTTTGATATGATTTCGTTGTCATTGTCATAAAATATGCCTCTAAAACTTTCTATATACGTCTCTTATATCTGTGTTGCTCCTCATTGATAATGCCCTTGATGTAATGTCTCCTTTTATTAAAATTTTAGAAATAGGTAGAAATAACTTACAAAACTCAATTGCAAGAGACTTCTTTCCTTTCAGTCTCACATAACACTTAAAACTAATAATGATTGATGTAATAAAAATAGTCTATGGTACCACTTTTGAATGATTTTTCTTATGTTATACAATTGGTATCATATATGAGAACAATGCCACTATTATCTCTTATACAACAATTAGGTATATATAAGATGATTTTGGTTTATATATTTGCACTTAGTCCAATACAACAGTGTTAAGATTATCTTTGTTATTTCTGATATGATTGATAACAATTATGCAAGGACGATATTTAATTTGAACTATGCAACTAATGAGATTGGTAGTTGTTCTGATTGCTAATTGCAACTATTGAGATTTCAACTATGTAACTAATGAGATTGGTAGCTGTAACTAATGAGATTGGTAGAAACTAATGATTCTATTTTTGTGTCTAATTTTGATCCTTAAAAATATACAATTATCATTCAAATATTTCTTATTATGATATAATGATCTATTGCTCCTGATATATTGTGTGCTATAGGACTGGTTTCACTTGTAGTGGAATAATTTTTACCCTCTACTTGATAGTATTTATTTGGAATGACTTAGGGTGAAGAGTTTCTCCTGATAGTGATGCCATTTTTATTTATGATCAATTATTGAATACTATATGATTATTTTTTAGGTACTGATGATTTCCATACACCTACTTCCATGAGGTTAACCAACACTCTGAGATTGCCAACTACAGGTTCAGCAACAAGGAGCATTCAAACATCCACACTTATTGCAACTATAGATGGTAAATCTTTATTTTTCTACATTTTGTTGTGTTAAATATGATGTCAGAATTACAATACAAAAGGTAAACTCTAAGAGGGAGGGAGGGGGGTGAATTAGTGCTTCAAACTTTTACCCATAAAAGCATTCACCATACATCCATATCATCATTCAACAAGTAAACTAAAATACCATATAAAGCATATGCATCTAAAGTATGTAAACAAGTAAGAATTCACACATGTATGAAATGGAATATGATTAACTAGAAACCCTCCAATGAGAAGGTAAAACTGGGATGGGGATGACACCCACAAATCTTCACTATTATAGTAATAAAGGGTATCCAATGAAGGTTACAATGTTGGATCATGAAACATGACCTACCTTGTGAAAGGTATGCCTTGTTAAAGGCTTACAAAGACTATTAGGTCTTACACTTTTTGGAGTTCTTTTTGGTAAAGAACATATCAAGTAGACATAAACCTAATACCAAGAAACAAAGGCCAAGGACAAGCCTAAGGATGAGCTAAATCCTATGTTCAGCAAGGCTAAATCTTAGCTCTAGGCCAATTAACAGAGTCAATAGGACTCACTTCACTTTAGGTTCTGCTAAACCAAGGTGGAAAAACCTAAGGGATTTATCTTTTTAACTTGATTTTCTTCTATGCAAGGCTGTCCCTTATAGAAAAAATGGTCAATAATCTTCTATGATTTGTTGACAAGTTTCTTGATTATAGTAGCTAATTATAACCCAAAAATAATAGCAAATAACCCATGACTGACACTTTTATCTCTTCAATACATCAAAAGGGAAATTCATTTCTTGTTGTGATTTTTATGTAAAAAGGTGAATCAGCAATGTACTCTTGAACTTTAGAATGGACCAGTGCTTTATCTAGTGGGATATAGAGTCAAAGATTAGTAGTTTGAGACCTTATTGATAAAATTTTGAATGAAAATGTCAACATTAAAATTTAGTTTCATTCTAATTCTCATCCTTTCCATAAACACTAAACCTTATCAATTATAGAAAGCATTTACCTAATTCTTTGAATTAGCAGCAATCAATAAAAAACATACAACCTTTTGGATTGCATTAAATTGAAAAGAAACTTGTTAATTCAGTCCCAAAGCTATAGATATATGAAAAAAGAGACAAAACTTCAAAGATAATGATATTTAAGGATAAATCCTTCCATTTAAGTCTTAACACTGCAAATAAAACTCATAGTATGACACACAGAATAAACCATTGGTCCCAAAATATTCCTTTTGTATTCAAATATGCATACATATGAACTCATTTAGATCATTACAAAACAAAATTAGATGGACTATAAAATAATACATGTAACATATGAAAGTTCTATAGACAACCGACCCCTACTTCTCATCTTGGGAATCCATAAATAAGATTGCAACAAGCTATAGATGAGAGGAAGACACATGTCAAAATTTTAATGGAAACAAAAACTTTTGGAAGATGTTAATAATAAATACATAGATCATTCTTCCAAAAATATTGATAAAAAAGATAAGTAGTTGAGGAAGCAAAAAAATTAATGTTGAATCTTTGACCTTTTCTTCTCCATGTACTTTATCTACCTCGTATGTAAAATATCTTAGCTACCTTCTACCAGTGGAGCCTTTATTTCACCCATTTCTTCCTAGACATAAATTTCTCTTTTGGTGGGCTAGTCAGTATTCTTTACCTCTTGTAGATCTTGAGTGGCCTTGATCCACCTAGCATCCATGATTGCCTTCAATAAACTTATTCAATTTTATCTCTACCTTGAAAAGAGAATCAATCAAAGCATGGAAAGGGGAATCAGAAGTATCTTCAAAAATTGTTGTTGTAGTCTCCCAGGTCAAAATGTCATCAAAAGAAGTTGACCACTCCTGCCAGTCTCTTACTACATTAGTAGCATCAAGTATTGATGGTATACAAGGTTCCACACCATCAGACAAAATTTTCATTTTCCTTGTATAACTTACAATTTACCAGTAAAGAAGCCACTTAATTATTTTACCATTCCCAAGCTCTCCTTAACAATGAAAATCTTATCAGGAAAGTTTGGCTTTTTAGCCATCAATACAATTAATCTATATAAAAATTGGATATAGGACCCCTATAGGCTGAAAGTGGGTGTTAGCCATGAGAGTGCCTCATTGCAAAACTACTTAGCACTTTGTAAAGTAACAAATAAATTGTGAGCCTATTGTGGTATGTTCCTTAAAACATCAACCCTATGGCTCATCATATTTTTAAGGATCTCTGTCCTTACATGTCCTCCCTGCTGAGTTGATTGAGTATCAATACTCATTCTCCTTGGCTATGATAATTCATCTTCCTCTATACTCTCTATTTGAATCAAGGCCTCATTAGTGTCCTTGACTAGCATTGATGTCCCTTGTCCCTCTTCTCTCTAAGCTAGAGCTATCCTTTTTTCTGATTGTGCTAGTTGCTCCTTGAGAGATGCAATTTCATCCTCAAGCCCTTGGATCTTTGCCTCGAGCTCAACAATCTTCTCCTTATATACATGTCTTCTTCTAAGCTCATTCTCATTGAGCTACCTAACATCAATATAGTCATGGATGGACTAGGCCAACCTGGTTTCCATTTCCTCCACCTTGGCTTCATTCATGAATGAGAAATTCTTTAATGCCTTGGATATCTCTGTGACAGATGTGCCCTGTAGAGTCCATATGATCATGTTTTCCTATTCTATGCTCTGCACATCCATCAATTTGGGCTTATTGGAAGCAGGGGCCATACTCCAAACTGCTAGGGACTTGGTATCAATGTTGAAACTAGTCCCTCTCTTCAATCCATCCACACCAATTGCCTCATAAGAGATGGCATTTTCCTACCTCCTTATCTAATCAAGCATAAATGCTTGTTCCAAATCCCAACTAGGCACCTGTAACATACCACTCCTCTACACTAAATCTCTAGCCTCCTCTAAAGTTGTTACTTCACTTTTAGGATCATAAGCCTCTAGCTTCTCAATCAATTTCATTCGTTACTCATCAAATTCATCATGTTTCATTTAAGGACAAGCTTACATTATTTAATTTTATATTAAAAAAATTTGAATTCATTGGACTTAATGAATCTATCATCCTCTAAGAATTAATGAGCTTAGATGATCTTGTCATCTAATCTAACTGTAGCTAATTCCAGGTCTATCAAGGTATTCTCCGTTGCATCAGCCCTGGTCTATAAGTAGTTTTGCCTCATGTTAGCAAAATATTGACTGCTTCCTGGTAAAATTTGCAAGGTCCTTTACCTAACCTATGGAGGGATTTGAACAATCTGTTGCCTCTTGTTTCCTTTTGCCACCCAGGATACCTGAGGTGCATCCTCCTCCTCTACCTGAAGGGTCGCATCAAGTTCAAGACTACCAAGACATACCCTATCTTCCTCCCTCATTGGACCTTCTAGCAACTTGGTCATAATATCTGCATGGTCCATGACCATCTTTCTAATTCTTTGGGGGTAAGGGATATCTAGGTAGAAACCTACAAACTAAGGATCAATTCTTTTCAACTCACTTTCTACCCTCAGAACATCATCAAGCATTGCAAGCTTATCAGCTACCTCGCCTTCTACTACTATTTTAGGGATGATGTCTTCATGGGGTAGTTCCTTGGAATTTGGCAATACATAATTTCTCATTTCCTTTAATGTTTTCCTCATCCAACCCTCAGAATCATACATTATATAAGGGCTTGTGCACAAATTATAATAATGCAGAAAAGAATGAACTGAATCTAGGGCTTCCTTACCAATGGTGAAATCACCAATCTTAAAAAATCTACACAAAAAGGTTCCACTATGCACCTTAGGCCCTAGATATTCTCTATTCACCATAAAAAAAAACTACCAAATAAACTCCATTATTCCTAGCCTAGGAGGAATGAATTTTGGTAAAATGTGGGGTGGCTAGGGACAACCATAAACTCTCATTAGAGAAAAAGTGGGAAACAAGAAAATATCCCCTCAATTAAGATCTGATATCTTCCTCTCAGGTAATAGGGTTGGTCTTAAAAGACCTTTCAAAATCTCAGGGGGCCTAAAGTACCTTGGGTCTAACATCTTCATTATAATAGCACTAAAATTATTGAAAAATGACACAGAACTAGAAAAATGATAAGTGTTATCCCATACCCGTGTCCATATTTGTTATCCCATACCCAGTTCTACTATGCACCTTAGGCCCTAGATATTCTCTATTCACCATAAACAACTACCAAATAAACTCCATTTTTCCTAGCCTAGGAGGAATGAGTTTTGGTAAAATGTGGGGTGGCTAGGGACAACCATAAACTCTCATTAGAGAAAAAGTGGGAAACAAGAAAATATCCCCTCAATTAAGATCTCATATCTTCCCCTCAGGTAACAGGGTTGGTCTTAAAAGACCTTTCAAAATCTTAGGGACCTTAAAGTACCTTGGGTCTAACATCTTCATTATAACAGCACTAAAATTATTGAAAAATGACAGAGAATTAGAAAAATGATAAGTGTTATCCCATACTCGGTTCCACTATGCACCTTAGGCCCTAGATATTCTTTATTCACCATAAACAACTACCAAATAAACTCCATTATTCCTAGCCTAGGAGGAATGAATTTTGGTAAAATGTGGGGTGGCTAGGGACAACCATAAACTCTCATTAGAGAAAAAGTGGGAAACAAGAAGATATCCCCTCAATTGAGATCTCATATCTTCCCCTTAGGTAACAGGGTTGGTCTTAAAAGACCTTTCAAAATCTTAGGGGCCCTAAAGTACCTTGGGTCTAACATCTTCATTATAATAGCACTAAAATTATTGGAAAATGACATAGAATTAGAAAAATGATAAGTGTTATCCCATACCCGTGTCCATATTTGTACTAGTAGATCTCCATTCAAATCAAAAGTTTGATCAATGAAATCAGAATTGATGTATCACACATTCTAATAGAGGATCAGATGCATCAATAGTGAGTAGTAGGGGAAAGTTAATTCTCTCATATCTGCAGTCCGAGCTCTAGCAATGTTGTCCTTCATTATATCCAAAATATAACTAACATAGTCATATTCACAGGCATGGTAATAATCTTGCACATGCTTGGAAATTATGGATTCTACTCCCCAAACCTCATCAAACCTATCCTTTCCTACCATCTTGTGGATTCCATATATAGTTTTGACAAAATAACTTTTAAATTTGTCTAATAGTATCTTTTTCTATATTTTCTTTGGGTAGTCACCTACCTTCTTCAAATCACCAAGGAGATGTTGTAGTAGTGAGGCTCCTATGAAGGCATTGGGGTTTGTTTCAAATCTCCTCTGTAAATCCTTTAAATCTATAGGCTGACCCATTGCACCAGTTAATCCAAAAGCTTCAATGAAAGACTCTTGATCTAAAGTACATAGAATTGTTAAATCTTTCCTGTGAAAAGACTTGGTGGCTAGGTTATAAAATTGAAATAGGGCCTTCATCAAATCCACATCCATGAAAACCTCTAGGAAGATCAATTTGGCAAGGTTCTTTTTCCATGGATTACATATAGGAATTTTCTTCTCCCTATTACAATAAAAGAAATAGAAGAGCTCAGAACTTGTAACATCAGGACAATTGGCATCTCTGTATCTAGCATATGGATCAAAGAAGGCATGATCATCAACAAAATTTTCATTAGTAGAACTTGGGAACAATTTTATCCACTCTTTTGGAAATTGGCTAGGCTTCTTTTGTCTAGTTTTTGCTCCCTTAGAAGTGGAGGCCTCAGAAACTGCCATGTTCAAGGCCTAAATTTCTTCCACTTCCTTGTTAGACATTTTGAAAGTATGCAATTGAATTATCCAAACTAGATACTATCCTATCTCTTATAAGCTCTAGAAATAATAACTCAAAAATCTTACAAAGACAAAGGAAAAGCTCAAATTCTCAATCTCTATAAAATGGTGAATTGTGATTATGAGAAAAGAAGATCTTATAAGTTGATATGTGTAGACTAACATCTATGTTGCATTCATTTCAACATGCTTGAAATATGATATCAATCTTTTCTATCAACTTCATGGAGCATCACCATTAATTTATCACTATACACTTTTTGTACTGCATTCAAATCTTATTGGTCAAAAAGCCCATTGTCCATTTCTTCTCATTATGTTTTTGTAAAAATTAGATCCTACGATATTACAACAAGGTAGCTAAAAATACCTTTTGTAACATCATAATACTATATCAATGGCTTTCTGATATTACAAGCACCCTTTGAATTTCATGTCAGCCAATCAAACACAATGGAAAAACCCTTTATGATCCTATGACACCCTTTGTTGTCGCAGCATTGGCATCAGATCCATCTCATTCTACGATCTTTGGACAATTGATTTGGAAACATCACAGATCACCTTCATTTACCCTACTATCATACGATCATGGTCAAGCCCATCTCTTTGTAACATCATAAGGGATCCCCTTTTCTTTTATGATGTTAAGGCAACCTTGAAACCTTTATCTCGTAACATTGGTGGCTTATCACTTTTCTTGTGTGATCTTATGATTGAGCCCTAATTGTAACATTAGAGAGCCTCTTTCACAACCTTGAGATATTATGATGAAGGATTTATTGTAAGATTAGAGACCATAATTTTCCACTCAATAAGAATTATAAAATCTTTTTTGGTCCCACTAACTCTAACAAAAAACACGTCTAGCACTCATACACTAGCTTTGTCTAATGAAGAAATGGACACCTATCTAACAACTCATCACCTATTTTCCTTTATCATCCTTACAATCATACGATGAAAAAGTATTGTGCCATTGCAATGCTATCTTTAGTCTTTTTGGAATCCCACAAAAAACCCTTTGTCATAGCATCTTAGCCTTCAAACAAAACTTTTCCTGACCATATGAAAACATTGTGGGATCGTAGACATCCATCTTTCACTTCACGATCTGATGTTGAACACCTTAGCATAGGATTGTAACCCCCCTTTAACTACTCACAATAGTACGATAAACTTTTCATCATGAGATCAAAACCCTTCAAATTCTACCCTGGCAATCCTATAATAGCACATGAATCGTAACATTGTAGAAGACAATTTTCCAACACTTAAAATGTTATACAATCATATGATAGAAAGGATATTGTAGGATTAGGGGAACTCAAAAATCTGTCCACGATAACACGACACAACCTTAATCATGAGATTGGAAAAGGTAAATACCAATTCTTATGATACTCTACCTAACCCTCCATCATAACATCGTGATTAACAATGTACTTGAGAAAATAAAAACCTACTCATTTGTATAGCCTAGGGTTAGGGAAGTAAAAAATGATGGAGATCATGCAAATTCACTAGGGTTAACCTGTTAATGGGAATAATATAATCATAACCATATCAATATAATTCAAAATTTTTACCACAAAATTTAGCAGTTTATCATTAGTGAAAAGGGGGCTAACAACCCTAATAAAGGATTTCAACACCCTGTTAGAAGTGTGCCTAATTAGAGGACTTCTGCTCACAATTAAGTAAGTGCCTTCTTAGAGGATTTCAATATAGCCTACTAGGACTCCTCTGTTATAAGATTTGATTGATTCACCTATTAGAATGTCTCAGCAATGATCCTGTGATTAGCACTTTGTTGCTTGATGTTAGATCACCTCTATATTGATGTGTACTTGATCCTTCTTGATTAGTTATCTCTCTATTATTCACTATTTCCTTCCTCTATTCTCCTTTTACTGATTCTGTAATATAATTCAGATCATAATATCTTGGTCACCGTGAATGTCCTATTTGTGCATGCAAACTCTCCTTCTCTCTCTCTAATCATTCATCAAAAGTTTAGGGTTTGTCCTCCTTAAGAAAACTTAGGTGACATAGGGTTAGGTATGAATCATTAGTTATGATTCTCCCATATTGCTACTTAAACCTTCCCTTTATCTAATTGGATGCATGCAATACATAGGGATTCCCACTTAAGATTTGTCCTTATAAATAAAAGATCATAAATTAATCATTAATTCAGCTCAAAATCAATTTACATAGTAGTTTTTTCTAATATAAACAACTATATCAAAATTGTGTTACTCAGCATCTAAAATCCCTAGTCCTCGGCACTAACTATGACTTCAATGTTGTCACTCGGTAACTGAATTGCTTGGCATGGACTAGTTTCTCGGCAACTGAATCATTTAGTACATACTATCTTCTTGAAACTTGAATGACTCAGTACATGAGTTACTTGACACTTATTGTTTACTCAGAATTCTCTAACTTATATGTTGTGCTTGACATGTGTTACATTTTTGACATGAAGTAAATGACTTAAGTGTATAGACACTCACTTGTTAAAACCAATCTAAGATTAACAAGCTCCCCCTTTGACATGAGTGTCAAAAATAATTGGTCATGCATTAATGATCTTATCCTTACAAGCATAACATAGATATTTATTCTTCTTCTATACTAAATTTCAAAATTTTGCAATACATGACTTATACCTCAAAATTTCATAACTCCCCCTGAGTTGTTTAATTTGTTTTGTACTATACTATGTATCAAAATATTTCTCCTATTGAGTAGATTTGCAGCAACTGATACTCTTTCTCTGTTCCTATCTAAACTGATGTTTGCATTTTGTTGTTCTCATACTCCCTCTTTTTTCTTACTCCCTCTTTGTTCTTACTCCCCCTTGAGTATAGATATTTGTTGTGCTCGGCTTCCTTGCTCCCCCATTTCTCTTACTCCCCCTTTTTGACATTGATGTCAATGGGTTTATACACTAATAGTGCATTTTTCCAAAAAGGATTTATGGACCTCAAGTATAATTTTAAGAGTGGCATCCCAATTATCACAAGCTACCACCAAAGACTTAATTTGGATGGTCAGCTCTACATCAAGGTGGACTAAGTCATCTAATGTAGAAATATTGGGGTCTTTCTTCGTAAGTGTTCCTACATAGCCTAGTTCCTTGTGTAAAATCTCCATGTGAGGAGTCAATGTTGATAGGATGTTTATTAGTTTGTCCCTAATGTTGGCTTCATCTACTTGTAATGGTACTAACTAACTCTGGGATTGCAATACATATTTGAAATGTTTCTCACTTTGAGCTGGAGACTTGGGAAAAGTAGCACTAGATGTATGCATATGGGTCTCCAAACTCAGGATTTGATTCCTTACTTCTTATGTGAAGAGTGTAGGATTACACAATTTGGTCTACAAAGAGAAAATGTTCTCTAGTACCTTCTTCACACTTGCCATCTTGGTTTCTATCTCAACCTCTATCAATGAAATATCACTAGATATATTCTCATTTACCTTGTTTTGAAATTTCTTTTTAGACCATTCTAATAGTTTGGCATTAGTATCCAAGTCTATGTCACTAACTCTCTCCACTATATTGGTCAATTATTCAATGATGAGCTTTATTTCATTTAGAATAGGTAGACCGAGTGCATCTAAGAAAATCTATTTGATATCAATCAAAGCTTTTTTCTACCTATGCTCCCTTTTGAGTAGTTCTTGATTTTTCTTCTTTGCTAGGGCCTCTTGTAATATACCCATCTACTCAATTGTGATTGCTACCAAATCAAATTTAGGCAATACAATCTCTTCATCTAAGCTAATATCTTCATAATTAATTACCTCTTTTACCTTAGATGAGGTAGGACTTGACACTAAAAATTGTAATGGAGTTTCCTCTATGATTGGCCTCTGAAGAGCTTGACTAGAATGAGTACCACATTTTGGTATTGTTACCAGTGCTTGAATAGCTACTAGCTCCTTTGGCTTAGGTGTCAAACTAGTCTCTTCAATCTTGTTCTTTCTTGCCTATGTAGTTCCAATTGTACCTTGATCTTGTGTTGGAGGTGCAAGTGCATCTACCTAACCTATTTGGACTTGAGTCCCATCACTTGCTATTAATTTTGTCTTGTCTTCTCCAACTATCTCATCCTTATCTTTTTTAGTTTCTTGGACATTCACCAAGGCTAGAATGTCTTGCATATGTGTACTGATAGTGAAATTTTTAGTCTCCTTCCTTTGATATACCACTAAAAGTTGTGAAGGTTGTACACTTGTGACTTGAGGAGTGATTAAAGATGTTTCTTGTATTTTTACTTCCTCCCCTATAGTTATTGTTTCTTCCTTCTAAATTTCATCTACACTCACCAGTATAGGGTTTTCACATAATTTGGCCTGGAGAGTGGACTGGGAAAGTATCCTTTTCAACCCATCCTTTATAAGGGGATTTATGTTATAAGCAATAGTATTAGAAACATCCTTTACTTTGACAGTTTTAGTGTTTAGACTTGTTACTTGTGGAGGGTTAGCACTCAACATTTTTGTATCTTGTACACTTTGCTCTGTTTGCTACTCTTCCTCAGCTAGTGTCTAGTTATCAATATCCATATTAGTGCCCCCCTCAACTATGCCTTGTTCATTATTATTTTCTTCATCCTCTCTTACCTCAATAGGTGTCTAGTCAACTTCTCTTGATGTTGTAGTCCATATATTAACTTCTACATTTTTTTGGACTTCTATAAAACATCCTCTAAGTTGTTTTGTAATATATTGAATGCCCTATATTTTGGCACAAATCTCACAACATACTTCTTAATGGCTTTCAACATTTCAGCCTTACTAAGTTCTAGCATAACTTGAGCAAGGATGTTCCCTAATTTGTCTTTTAGTGTTTAAACAATAATGCCATTTTTTCTCAGCTCTATTGGAGTTGGCAAGTTCTAGAGGATTCTTTTTCAACATAGCCATCATGGCATATATTGCCTCTTCAACATGGTTCTCAATCTTTCCAAGATTATCAAACTCGATGTAAGATAAACCTAATAAATTAGCATTGTTTCTAACATTCTCAAATAAATTATGTAAATCTGAAGAGGGACTATTACTCACCACTTGAAATTGGTTGTTGTCAATTTATTTAGTCTTCTCTTCATTAGACTGAGCTTGTGTTGCATACTTCCTTCTTGGTCTCTTCTATGTTTCAACTTTCTTCTCCTTAGGCTTGGCTACTTCTTTAGCCTTCTATGTAGTGACTCATGTACTAGCCCTTGTGGTAGGTATTGTAGGTTTGGGCTTATTAGGTTTTGCAACCTTCTTTGGTTTTCTCATTGCTTGAGCCTTTTTCTTTCTTTTCTTCTTATCAATAGTCATAGGTGCTTTACTAACATCTTCTTCCTTGGCACCTTCTATAGTTTCTACTTCCTCGTCTTGTTGGTCTTCTCCCTAACCTTGTGTCAATGCCAGTGGTGTGTGAGCTTGTGTTTCCTGTTCTTCACCATCATCTTCCTCTTCTTCTTCCTTAACTCCTTCACCAAATTTTTCTTTCAATTTCTTTACTAGTTTTTTCTTCTTCTTGATTACTGAAGAAGTCTTCAATTCCATAGTGACCTTTGATTTGGCAAAGTCATAATTTCCAAATGTTGTTACTTCTTTGTCCACTTCTTCTATAATTAATGGTGTGATTTTTGCAGAGGCCTCATCAACATTTATTTCATTTCCCAATGGATTTAGCCATCTTACCTTGGGAATTGATGCTTGTATGTAAGTGAAATCAGTATCAACTAAGAAGTAAACATCATTCAAATGTTTCTCCACTAGTGAGACTAGTATCCTTAATCTCTTCTTCATTGATTGTTTAAAATATTCAAAATAATTGGTCATCATTGACTCAAAGTTATCACCTAATTGCTGAATAACTTCTCCTATTTGAAAAGAAATTGATCTATTCACCTTCCATGAAACCTTACCAAATGAAAGAAATGTATTCTACACATAAAAGAAAATACATACCAGAATAGATCTAAATTTATATTTTGCACTCTTGGTTTTCATTATGGCTCCCAAATTCTCAATCAATTATTGCAACTACAACTCAACAATTTTGTAGCCCATGTCCAATCCAATGCAAGGTACACTATTTAATTTGCTAGATTGATAAAACATTTGTGCTATGACCCTTAATGCAAAATCTATCAGAGGATCTATGATAGTATCAATCGTCATACCTCTTTTATTCCACACAAACCTTGTTCTCTATTCAATTATTTCCTTTGATTCACTTATCATTGTCTTTGGTCAGTCTAGGGTTTAATACCCTATTAGTTTGTGAAAAATCTTTTTAGTGATTTTTACTAGCCCATTTTCTAGCCATATAGAGTTATTATGAATTCTACTTAAATAAATTTTAATCCATTCTGTGTTGAATACATTGGGGAAACCTAGGGCACAAGTTAGCCCTTTCTTCTCAACAACTTTAAACTCTTCCTTCAACGCTCCATTTTCACATAGTTTTTCATGTGTTTCCCTAATCTCCATATCACCTATGCTTCCAACAATGCATGTGTAACAATTCCTAATATCCTAAATCATTAAAACCCTTGGTGGTATCATGGATAACACACTGGAGGGATCTTATTTATAAGCTATATCTAGCATAGCCCTAAAAGAAGGTTGTTTGATTTTATTTCTAATCAATTGAACATTTAAAACCTTTTTCCCCTCTACACCTTTAGCTACTAATGAACCAGACATCATTACATGAAACTAGGGTTTGCAAAATTTGAAACTGCATAGCTCGGCACATGATAAATGCCTTTTGAATCATGTTAGAAAGATGTCAAACAACCATTTAAATCTCCTGCAAATGCTCAAACCAAATTCTTTAGATTGCCTTTACCTCTTTGTGTTCTTCTTTGAATTTGAATGATGTCAAATGAATAATAAATTGATCAAATAGCCCTTAAAATACTACATTTAATGCTATGTGTTTACACAGCTATAAGCTCAACATTAATTGAATTTTTGGCTCACTCAAAATCCATGTGTCTTTTTGTATGCTCGGAAACCACTACGAGCTTAGCATTAACTAACAAATTTCTTTATCTCAACATCAACTAATATTTCATTCAGCAACCATATGAAACTTTTCATGCTCAACAATGACATGAAAACTAAAAAAATCTTAAAGATTTATTCTTGATTCCTAGAAACACTTTGCATCTTTATTCATGCATATGAAATCTTTTCAAAACTAAATCCTTGGAACTGATTTATGGTATATCCTTTTAAATATTAGTCTCCTCATACCTCTTGATTTCTTAATATGATGAGGTGTGATCACCCGACCCATTGGGTGAAGTGATCCCATCTACACTTGATGTGTTGCAATCTTCCTTTCTCTTCCATGTCTTGTTCATCTCATCTCTAACATTCTCAACATATGCCTTTCCTTTTCCTTTATTAAACTCACAACTTGGTGCATTTGACCTTGTTGGACAATATCTGCTTATGTGACCAGTCTTCAAACAACTAAAACATGTAGTTTGACTCAAGCACCTTTTGTAATCACTTCTTAAATGTGTTCAAATATAGTTCTCAAGAACATGTCCATACTTTTGATAGTAGTGAAAACTATACCTTGTATTACAATCCCAATTATAAGAGTTCTCATTGTTCTTTACCTTTGTCTGGTTGTTTTATGACTAGTTGGATTTGGATCCACACTCAAAGGCTCTATATCAATACTTTTGAAAGTTATAATAGTATCCTTCAAATCTTTGAGTGTGCATGGTCTTGGTTCTACATTCATGTATCTAATGACCTTGTTTGTTGCACTTATAGCATTGACCCATGTTCTTCTACTTAACATTCTGACTTACAGCCTTGCTCCTACAAACATTAGCATTATGTCCTATCTTTCCATAATTATGAAAAGTAGATTTGGAGTTCTTACCTTTGTTACTTCTTTCTTTAGCACTTTTGGATGATTCTCCTTCTTTAGTAGTAGTGTATCCCAGTCCATATGTATCATTGTTAGATCTAGGGAATCTCATCAATTGTTCAAATTACTTGATGACTTCACTAGGTTTATTGAAATTTTCAGCAAACTCCTTTTCCTTTTCAGATCATTTCTCAACCATTCATTCTACAACTTAAATGTTGTGATCTCAATGTCTTTACTATTTATTTCATGGTTAGCAATCATGACTTGATTCATTGTTTTCAATTACATGTGAGTAATCCTCATTACCTCTAACAACTCTTCAAGTCTACTAGTCAAAACCTTTTTTTCATCTTCAATCATGACTTTGTCTTCCATAGCTTTCTTTTTCTATTCAGTGACCTCGCATAGTAATATGGCTTGCGATTCTTTCTCTATCTTAATATTTATGATCTCTTCAGCTAGGGTTCTGATCTTTTTCCACTAGATCTACAATTGTTGTATCAAATTCATTGGAGTCTCCATTTGCAAATAGCTTAGTAGTGTCCATCTCTTGGTATTGCATGTCATTCTCCTCAATAGAAATTTCCTTCCTTCTTCTCAATGATTTCTTTAGATCTTCTCTTGCTTCATTCAACTGATGTAGAATGAGTTGTATTTCAGTCTCCTAGTTCTCAATAATATTTCCCAACTTGAACACTTCCATTTCCAAGATCTTTCATCAAAATTGCAAAGTCTCACTTTCAAAGGACAAATATCTCATACCAATTTTTAGAATTGCAATAGGAAAGGTAAACTCTAGGGGGGGAGGGGGGGTGAATTAGTGCTTCAAACTTTTACCCATAAAAACATTCACCATACATCCATCAAATCATGTAACAAATAAATTGGAATACCATATAAAGCATATACATCTAAATCATGTAAAAAAGTAAGAATTCACACATGTATGACACAAGATATGATTACCCAAAAACCCTCCAATGAGAAGGTAAAACTGGGGTGGGGATGACATCCACAAATATTCACTACCATAGTAATAAAGTGTACCCAATGAAGGTTACAATGTTTGATCATGAAACATGATCCACCCTCTGAAAGGTCTATAAAGAATTACAAAGATCATTAGGTCTTACTCTATTAAAGGATTTCAACACCCTGTTAGAAGTGTGGCTGATTAGAGGACTTCAAATCACAATTAAGTAAGCACGTTGTTAAAGGATTTCAATACATCCTATTATGACTACTCTATTAAGAGATTTGATTGATTCACCTATTAGAATGTCTTCGCAATGATCCTACAATTAGCACTTTTTTGCTTGATGTAAGATCACCTCTATATTGATGTGTACTTGATCCTTCTTGATCAAATGTCTTTTGGTTGTTTACAGTTTCCTTCCTCTATTCTCCTTTTATTGATTTCATAATGTAATTCAAATCATAATACCTTGGTCACAATGAATGTCTAGTTTGCACATGCAAACTCTCCTTCTCTCTCTCTGATCATTCATCAAAATTTAATATTTTTCCTCCTTAATAAGACTTAGGTGACATAGGGTTAGGTATGAATCAATAGCTATGATTCACCCATATTGCCATTTAAACCTTCCCTTTATCGAATTGGATGCATGTAGTACATAGGGATTCCCACTTAAGATTCATCTTTATAAACAAAAGATTGTAAATTAATCCTTAAGCTAGCTCAAAATTGATTTACATAGTAGTTTGTGACAATACAAACAACTATGTCAAAACTGTGTTATTTGGCATCTGAAGTCCCTAGTGTTCAACACTAACTATGACTTCAATGTTGTCACTCAGCAACTGAATGACTTGCCATGCACTACTTTCTCGGCAACTTAATCACTCAGCACATGCTATCTACTCAACACTTGAATGACTTGGGACTCATTGTTACTCAGTATGCTCTAACTTACACGTTGTGCTCGACATATGTTATTTAGCATGAACTAAGTAAATTACTTAAGTGTATAGACACTCACTTGTCAAAACTAATATGAGATTAACATATGATAATATTTGTACTATCTTGTTCATTTGAGTATATTTTGACATTGATTAACTTTATTATGTGATAGGTACACCTGATACCAGTACTGTTGATAATTTACTAGTCCTTCCTAGAGCAACTCATGTTACTTGTACTAGATCGTTGGAGGCATTATTACTGATGGTCGAGAAAGATATTATTCCCTTAAAATTGCCTAAGCTTCTAGGTACTTTAAAATTCTAATTATTTAGAGTGTAATTGTAGTTTACTTATTCGTAACTCATTTTTGACTAATGATGTGGTGATGATTTTGTAGGAAACAATTTTTTTTATGAAACTTTTTATGATTTAATATTGAAGATATTTGGGCCCACATTATATAAAAGGTACGTAGCTTGATATAATTGATTGCTACATTTTTTCATTCATCATTGAACTAATTTTTTTATCTAACAATTTTTATTTTTTTAAATGGATGACCAAGCCCTTGAATTAAAAGATCATCTCATAAAAACTATGGAGGCGTTCTTTGGTCAAAATATTTTGAATAGAGCCCAACTTCTAAAAAAGATTGCAAACATCTAAAGATCATGAGAGACCAGTACAGAAGGGCTCTAAAGCTCAACCCAAAGTATGAGCATCCTCCTATGGTGTCATAGCTAGAGTGGAATGAAATCATTGAAGAAAAAAAAGAGAAGAGACTAAGGGATAAATGAATCAACCCACCACCTAGAAAAAATAGGTTTGTGTCTCATAAACTTTAGTCATGTTTTTTCTCAAGAATGTTGATTCACTACTTTTGCTTGCAAGGATAGTTAACATGTTGATTTTTGGCCAACTCTTCAAAAGGAATGACGATTATGATTCAAAACCATAAGATAACAATAAATAAAACCAAGAAATAATTAACACCTTCCCTAATCCCCATACAGTGAGAATCATATAATCAATGTATTCTTCATTTTGAATTTGGACAATATTTACTATCTAACAGTGAGTAGTGAGGCCTTTTTCCATTACATGTTATTTATAAGAAGGTTAGTGCATTGTCCTAAAAGAATTTTCATGATGAAGATAAGAAAATAAAATGGGAGGAGATCAAATAAAACTTTAGTGTGATGTATTTTCTACTACAACTACAAATTGTTTTGAAGGTATTGCATTGTCATGTTTTGTCTTTCTCTGTTCAACATACTATCAGCTTATCATAATGTGAAGTGTGGGAGCCATTAACATATTTGTTTTAGGAAAAACCTAGAATTTCCTTCATCAATGTTCAGGAATTAGCTAAAAACATCTATCTAATCCATACACATCAAACTTTACACTAACTCACCGCACATGCATTGTGGTTGGAAAACTCAGAAAATGGAAACACCAAATGTCCCACTGTGGATTCCCTTTTATCAACATAGGCTTAACTTTCTCCTACAAGAAACATTCAAAAATCCTAAATTTATGTATTTTATTTATGCAAAGAGTGGTGCTTCTCATCAACTCTAGATTTTATCTATACATTTTCTCACATCCACCCACCATGCCTACTTAGATTTGTAAAATGCAAATGGGTTTTTGGAGGCTATCTTGGGCTTCAAATTTCAAACCAAGACTACTCAGCCTTAAGTAAATTCAATAGACCGCACCTCATCTCCAATCAAGTAAAATTTAAATTCCTTGCACAAAGCACACAAAAGACAGTAGAATCAATCCATAAATAACTAGTTTTTTACTATCGATATAACTTCATATAACTTATTATTCTATTTCATGATCTCTTATTTTTACATGAGAAGTTTAGTAGGAAGATGCTTTAATGGCACAAATCATTATCTATAATCCCTCTTTAGTGACTAGTCTTAATAAAATCGCGAGATCTCTTTCAAATTTTGTCAAAAAATAATTACACCACAACTTCATCTGACATTAGTAAAACAAAAACCTCCTAACTCTATGATCACAATCTCTATGTAAACAATGGTAAAATTCATGTATTAATGATGTCTTCATTGGCAATCAATGTTTTCAATTGGATTACCAATGCTCATGATGTTGTGAAGCACAAGCAAGGTCACCTTTGTGTCTCATTGCACATCACACTTTGACAGGACATCACCTCCCACAATTTTCATATCAAATATATTTAATTCATTTGTGGATTTATATAATCTAACATATTTCAAAGTTTACATATACAGGTTATAGGACACATCAAAGGCAACACAAGCTGAGAAAGAGAAGGTTGGTCAACACCATCTTAGCTCTAGCGGATATATGAAAATTCACTCACGCCTTGTAAGTAGTAGCAAATGAAATTTCATAAATAAATATATATATATATAATATTTCAAAATAAGAAATACATTAATTATTTATGATATTATGCAAAAAATTTAGGGCATTGAATATAATCTAGTGCCCACAGAAGAAGACAAAGAAATTGGCTTCAAGCAAGGCTACAAAGTAGTGGTTGCCCACCATCGCATAGATTCTAGTGGCCAAATAGGTGTAGAAGATTCTAGTGTAGTGGTTGACACACAAATAAATAGGCCAAATGAATAACAATAGTAATTGAGAACTTCATGACAAATAATCTATTTGATGTTAATTTTTGAACATTGATAACAATGTGTGCATGACATTTCACTGCAGCCTACTACTCTCGGTACAAATCTTACTCATGATGATGAAGGCATAGATCCTACACATGACAAAGACCTCAATGTGCATCATAATGATTTAGGTACATATTTATATTCTATTGAGAACTAATCATGTAATTATTAATAAAATTTAACATCTTAAATTGCAATTCGTGTAATCTTTATGTAATATATTTTGAGTATGCAGAGTGTGATGTTAGTGTTGAACATGTTGAGGTTGGGCTGAACAAAATGTGACAATAGATGATGTGGCACTATCAGGTAAAGAAAAATCCCTGTTATGTTCTTTATATTAATTAAATACTTATAACATTAAAAAAAAAAAAATTAGAATTAAGTCCATTTATTTCTTATTGCAAGGGCGCATCAGCCTTATCCTCAATGAAAGAAGAGGAAGCCTCATGTTTTAAGATCAGAACCACAAGAGCCATAGGATGCCAAAGATAGCTAGGATGTGCCTATTAGTCTTTATCTTAAGAAAAAAGAAAAAAGAAAACAAGAAATAACCTTGTTGATGATGAATGTGTTGATGGATATTTATGAATGTTTGTTATTAATGGATTTTTGTGAATTTTTCTTAATTATAATGAATGTTGATGGATTTTTATGAATGCTAATGAATTTTTATGAATTTTGATGAATTTTATGTCATGTTATTGAATATTGTTATGTGATTATAATGATTGACATGTTCACAAATTATTGATAAATGTTTATATGTATGTTTTGTGATGATAATGATTTAATGATATACTTCTAAAATGAATGAATAAAATATTTACTTAGTTGTTAATGGAGAATTTAGAGTGATTATAGCAGGGGAGAGGCCAAATAAGCTTCCACCTTCATGTGGTTGGCCTTGTTAAGTAGAGAATATAAAAGGATTCTCAAAACCAAGTGAAGACCAAACTAAACCTATTAAAAGAATTTTAGTTACAACTTATTTTTGTATCATGTCATTATTGACTCTCGCATGCATTATTGTCATTAATATAGACCATGGAGATGCTTGAACTTTGAAGTCTCCAACATGGTACTTACTTTTAGTGGGTGAACATAGCAGGTTCCAAGTGAATGCCTTAAAATGGCCTTAACATAAGTACTATGAATTACAACTTGTTTCTTTCTTTATAAGTTCTATGTAGATTATGATTTATTGTTGATTACCAATTGCTTCTCCAATAGAAATGGACAACATGTTGCTTTATCTATAAGTTGTATGTAGACATGGAGCTACTCTCAAAGAGATTGTGTATCACACTTGTCCACCAAGGAGGAGAAAGTATTTGATTGTCAATATTAAGGTATATTAATCTTCTAAGTGTATGCAAGAAAACCTGCCTATTGGAAGCAAGTGTAAATAAGCAAATGTTAGCCAATATGCATATATCAAAATTTTCAACAATAAAATGAAGACTAACTAACACTTGTTTGAGTTTTACTACTCAAAGAAACCAATAGACCAAGTCCTCAAGCAACCTTAAATAGCTCAACAAAGGCAACCATGAGAGGCCTTGTTGGTGTGTTTAGATTGGAGGGATGTTGATGTGCTCTCCCAAAACACAACTATGGTGAATCTCTTGATAGAAAAATACAAGTATGATAATGATCCTATGCTAAATGAATGAAGAACACCTCAAACAATGGCTATGGAAGTAGCCATGCTTGAGAGCATTCAAGGATATGGAGGTGGAAAAGCAAGAAAGAAACTAATCTAATATGAAGTGAAATGAGAATGGAAATGTAAGAAACAAGCTAATCTAACAATGCAAATACCATGAAAACTATCAACTACCAAAGCCTAGTATGCAACATGAAAAATCACTAACAAGCTCAAATGACAAAATAGCATGATAACAATGCATGTGAGGGAGATGAAAATTATTAAGACAAGGGCTTTATTTATAGGCTTGAGAGAGGCCTTGGTGAGGTGGAATCTATGTGGCATCCACATAGGTGCCACATGGGAAATATTTAAGGAGGTCATGCAAGTGGTCAACATTCAAAGTTTACTCACACATGTGTGAGAAAATTTGAAGAAAGGAGTGGGGGACAAAGATGTAAGAGGTGTGAAAGGTATGAGGGGTGTGGAAAGTGTGAGTGTTCCTCACACATGTGTGAGCACACACTTAGGATTAAAAGGAGAGTTTAGCAAGGTGTTTAAGGTAATTAAGTGGGATTAAATAGTGGGTAGGCTTAGAAGGATGAAAGTGATGGTTGTAGACTAGGTTTTAGGCTAGGTTTAAGATCAAATTAAATAGGATTTAATTTAATCACCGGTTTAGAGAAATTAATGGAGATGGAAGAATTAAATAAATAAGATTTATTTTATAAGAGGATTTATGGAGGATCATGTATTAAATAAATTTAACACATTAGGGATGAAAGTATTTAAATTAAATTTAAATATATAAGGAAAGCGAACTTATTTAATTAAATAAATTTAATTAAATAAGTAGAAGAATATGATCAATATAATTAATTAATAATTAATTAATTATAATGTCAAGTGTGATATTAAATAAATTAATACAGTGTTTGGGATGATTTTAAGTGTTTACATTTTGTCGCTCTTTGATATGATGTCAGGACGACATTATATCAAAGAAAATAAAATATAGGTTGCCCCAAAAAGGATAGGAGTCCTAGGGATCATGTCAAAGAAATAATAGAGGAGGAGGGTGCCCCCTCGTGAAAATTGTGCAAAAAATAAATTTTGTGCAATTTTTGCAAAAAGGTCTTTGGAAGAAAAGGAATGAGAAGAAAATGGGTTAAATGAAGACATTACATGACTTGCAGGTAAAAATAGGGAACTAACACAGCTCGGAAGGGACACAAGCTCAAAAAGGGGTCCTTGGAGGGCCTATATAAGCCTCCAAGGGGCTAAAGCAAGGGTCATTTGCACACCTAGAGAGCATAGAATTAGAGTGAGCAAAGCAAAAGATGGGTCCCCTATCGAGCGATTACAACTTGGTAAGCACATTTGGGAGCACCAGAGACTTGCAGAGATGGGCCCACTGATGAGTTGACTAACCAAGCTTGACAATTTTTCACTGTGGTAGCTTAGGTTTCATTTATTATTCCTTTAAAAGGGTACAAAAGTAGTCAACCTATCATCTGTGTAGATAATAAAATGATGATCATGACGTCTACGGAGATGACAAGATCTATCTTGTTGTCTGTGCAGATGATAAAAGGGGGAAATGAGGTCTAGAGAGATGATAGGATACATTCTATCATCTATGTAGATGACAAAGGGGGGAAAGGGCCAATGGAGATGACAATCGATAGGTTTTCATCTCTAAAGATGACAAACTAAAAGCTACCAGCAAGAAAATTGACATCTGCACAGTCGCTAGAGATACCAAAATAGCATCTCCATAGACTATCATCTATGTTGATCAACATTTGCACCAATCTGCATCTACACAAATTGGCATCTATGTTGAATAGCATCTTTAGCAATTGGGAAGAATTGGTGAAGGGTAGGAAAGGATGCCCCGAACAAAGGGCAGTCATAAGATAGGGGAAACTAACCATCTGCACGTCTATGTTGTAGGAGGAGATGATGGTGTTTTAGTTGAGGGAGCACTATTCTCTAACCATGGTGCTAGAGGAGCAATTGATGGAGGTGAAGCTATACCCTGATCTACACATGTGTGCATATAGGACACAGAGGACTATGGGGTTGGGACTGACACTACTAATGGTATGGTCCTGGAAGCATATCGACATCACACAACTAATCACCAAATGAGAGAAATAGTAGCTTGGGGAGCCATTTGCATGCAGGTATAGGCCACCCATTTAGTACACATCCACAAAGCTAGTGGGATTTTGGTATTGGTGCCTGGATGAGATTATTATGTTCTAGTAGACCCCATATGATGGTATAGAGTGATGGGGTAGTGTATTGGTAGCTAGTAGAGAGGATGACTCAGAGGACCAGAGGTATCTCCCATTTACACAGATAGACTGCTGGGTCATTGGATGCTCAATGCACATGATCATGAGATATATGCCCTTTAGGGTGTGGAGGCAGTTTGGCAAGGTGCAAGATGCAGTACCTGACAAGTTTTTATACCTTGTGGCATCAAAAGAGTATTTTAAGTTATGGGGTCATGGGACCAACCTAAAATTAGCAAGGATTTCCTAGTGATCCATGCAACTAGTGCTCTGGGTTCATAGGTAGGATCAGGGGGATGCAAGTATGACTCCAACATATGCACAATGGTGAGCAGCACACCAACCCATCAGATTGATAAGGCCTAGGGCACCACTACCTACAGAGAAAGTGTAGGGAGAGGACGACGGTGCAGGAGATGGGGGTAGGTAATGATGATGTCATTGCCAACACAAGGAACACAGGAGGGGCCATGGGGGCACAAAGCCTAGGCAAGGAGGGCACCAACACAATGGCCACCACAAGGGCCACAAGTATAGATGTCGTCAAGGCCAAAGGTACAGGTGCCACTAGGGCTGCAAGTATAGGGGCCACCAATGCCAAAGGATGTAGACATGGTGAGAGCATAGTAGGATAGTCTCCATACAGAGGTTGCCTGACTCCAAAGTTTGGTATAGGTTGAGCAGGCATGTGCTGACAGTGTACAATAGGCATTGGCGACACTATAGGAAAAGGTGCACGCATAGAGGGCCAGAGCAGCTAGCACATAGGAAGCCTTGGCAACCTTGTAGGCATGGGTGGATGGCAGAGTTTGCCAATTTTTACATGGGGGGGGATGTGGAGGATTGTACAAAGATAAAGGCCCTCTAGTGGGAGGTAGCAATACTACGGGTTGAGAGGGACACCCATCAAGCATAGTTAGACGAGCACTGCCAGCAACGAGACATAGCTAGGTAGGTAGTGTAGCCTAGGGTAGTGATGGTGGTCATGCAAGAGGCAATGGCAGCTCACCAAGCAAAGACATGGGTAGTCTGAGAGGTGGCCTATTACAGGTTGTTATATCATGATGCCATGTTGGCCAACCAGCAGCAGCCCAATTTTTAGGTAGCCTCAAGCTCATGGACTACAGGAGGTAGGGATAGACCAAAGTAGTCCATGGGATAGTGCCAACCTCCATGAGGTAAGGGTATATGGGGGTCGGGCCCTCATAGCTTAGCTTCCAAATTTTGTACAGTGAGCAATTTTGACAGAGATTCAGATGCAGTGAGTTTTTGATGATGCATTTGTAAATGATGATTCTATATGATTCTTTTGTATATGGACTATACAGACATGTATTCTTTTGATATATATGACATGATTTGATGAGCCTATGTGTACATATATGATTATGATTATGCATATGATATCTATGATGTGGATACTGACATTGGTGATGCAGGATGTGTGTGATGTGATATTGCATATGATTTATGTATATGCTACCTAACATGTGTATGATGTAGGTTTTTTGATGACTATGAGATGTATGCCTTATGTTATTTTTACATGAATAGATGCAATATATGTATTATGAGATGATTTTATTATGTATATGCCCCTGGATATGATGTATGCATGTAATGAATTAATGCGATGAACTAATGATGCAATCTAATAAGGAATAAAAATGCCTAATGCAAGATTCCAATGAATGTAGCCTAAAATGTCAGTAACTAATAAATGCAAAATGAAATGGTCAAACCTAAAATTTAAATAAGAAAATGAACCTAATGAATGGACATGTGTCAAAACTCCTCACTTGTAAGAACCAGGTAGTGTATCATAGGAGGGAGGAAATAAACAAGACCCTTGTCTCAAGCATGGCTCAATGAAACCCTAGACTACATGAACCCTAACTACATGATACTAAGAGATTTAGTTGTGTTTATATGAAAGAGCACACCTTAGTTTGATTTTGGAAATGAGTTTATGCATTATATTCTATAGAAGCATAAATGACACAACTCTTTTGCATAGACTAGAGACTTTAAAACAATAGGTGTAGTTTGCTTAGTTATGATGGAACAAATGTCATATACACCCTAGAGAGGTCTAGGTACACCCAAATTATTTTTAGGGATCTTGGGTGGAAAGTGTACTAACCCGTTACCCCCATTGTGCAATGCATAAACACAACCTAAAACCAACACATATGTAGTAAAGCCTCAAAAATAGATCATACCACAAACAACATGTTTAGTCAATGAGAGCGATTTAGGTACGACCAAAATATGGAAGATCAAGGTGCACCATAAAAAGGCTTTCATTAAAACACAAAATGAAATCAACCAAAAAGAGACTTCATGACCAAGTAGTCATTTAGTCCACAGTTCCTGCCAAGAACCTTAAGGTCTAAAAGTGAATGTCATAATGTCACATATAGGAAGGATTCATCCTATGCAAGTTTGTTTTTTTTTATGTTAGTTATCGCAATTTGTTTGTTGGCAAGGGTTGTGAAAGGAACAAATTTCCTGAATCATTAAGTCTTAAAGGTGATTTTGTTCAAGTCCTGTTGTGGTTATTATTGTAGAAAAAGCTCAATTTGATGGGATTTGAACAAGCACTCAATGAGAAAATGCCTCATGGACTAGAGGTCTTTTAGAAAAATGAGAGTGAAATGAAGCCTCATAGACAAGAGGTCTTATTATTGGATGCATGAAAAGCGTAAGTTAGATAAGATTTTGCACAAATAGGAAAATGAAATGGTGGAATGGGGTGAAGTGAAATGAGCCTTATAGATAATGAACCAAAATGCTTTTTTCAGGAACTTTTTCTTCTTTTTAGTCTTTTTTCAGGAACATTTTATGAATTTTTTTGGATTTTTCTATTTTTTTTTTTTTGTACTTTTTTGGGACTATAATAATATTGTACAAGAACTACAAAACTCAAGCATAGAATCGCTTGAGCTGGTGGATATTTACAGGCTTAGGGAGCGGAGTGGCAATCTGATATGTCCCAGAACCATATTTGGTTGTAATGATAAATGGACCAAGCCAGTTGGCTTCAAATTTTCCTTTCTTTTTATGGTTCTAGAGATTCTTCATTTTATGCTACAAAACTAAGTCACCCACCTCAAATTCTTGTGGCTTGACTTTTTTGTGATACTAAAGCTGAATGCAATTTTGATACATGCAAAGGTGGTTTAGGGCATTGAGGCATCTCTCATCAAGGAGTTGCAGCTCTTACAAATGAGTAACTCGGTATTCTTCTTCAGACATCAAATTCTTGAGAGAGATTCTATGGAAAGGGAGCTCAATTTCGATGGGTAAGACAGCTTTAGAACCATAAACAAGGGGAAATGGAGTGGCCCCTATGGGGGTAAAAATGGAGGTACAGTAGGCCCAAAGGGTAGGAGAAATTTGTGGGTGTCAGTCATGGCCAACCACATCAATAGCTTTCTTTAGGATTTTCAAAATGGTTTTATTGGTAGCTTTAGCTTGGCCACTGCCTTAGGGGTAGTATTTGGTGGAAAAATGTTGGGTGATTCCAAATTTCTTACACAATGTGGAAACTTCTTGATTTTTGAAACATGTTCCATTATTAGTCATGATGTCTTGAGGTAAACTAAAATGACAAATAATTTAGTTCAAGATGAACTTTGAAATCTATTTTCCAGTGATGTAGGTTAATGGGATAGTCTCAACCCACTTTGTGAAGTACTCAGTGGTAGCACTAATGTACTTGTGGCCATTTGTAAAATTTAGGCATACTTGACCAACAAGATCAAATCCCCAACTAAAAAAGGACCATTGGGTAGTGGTGGTTTGAATGTCTTGGGTAGGGGTGTGTATCAAATCGCCATGCTATTGACAAGGAACACATCTCTTCACTAAATGATAGGCATCTGCTACCATAGTAGGCCAATAGTAACCCATTCTAAGAAGCTTTTTGGCCAATGTAAGGCCACTAGAATAGGCACCACAAATCCCTTGGTTGACCTCTTCTAACACCATTCTAGCTTTGTCTAAACTAAGACATTAGAGGAGGGTTCCATCAAAGTGTTTTCAGAAAAGTGTATCACCTAGGATAGTATATTGGGCAATGCAACAGATGAAGGTTTTACTTTGATTCAGAGTGAGGGTTATGGGAAAGTTTTTGTGATGTAGATAGGCAAAAATTTTGGCATACCATGGAGACTCGGGACTAACAATCTCATACACCAACTCTAAATCATTTTCTCATAAGTAGGAATAGAAATATTCTCAACAAGAAACTCACACTTAGGACTATACTCAGGCATGGCAATCATGGAGGCAATGCTAGCCATAGCATCTACTCCTTTGTTATTAGCCCTTGGTATCTACTAAAAGACTATCTTTGAGAAGTGTTGTTTAAGATCTTTAACTATTCTACAATATGGTAACAACTTTCCATCTTTTGTGAGGTATTCATTTGTAACTTGTTTAATGACCAATTGCGAATCTCCAAAGATAAGAAGGTTTTTGATATTCCATGTGATAGCCTGATGCAACTTAATAACTAATCCTTCATACTCAGCTATATTTTTTGTGCAATGGAATGATATCTTACAAGACTTAGGAATGAGATCTCCTTGTGGTGTAATAAACAAAATTCCTACCCCCGATCCCTTTTATGTGAAGGAACCGTCAAAAAATAACTTCCAGTGCATACTAGGGGTAACAATCATAATTGTTTCATTTGGAAAGTTTGCTACTATGGGATGGTCTCCTAAAAGACGAGCTTCATCCAATTGATCTATAATTACTTGTCCCTTAATGGCCTTGCATTCCTTATAAATGATGTCGAACGCACTCAAAATCAAGACCCATTTTGCAGCCCAACCAATGAGGGAGGCTTTTGATAGCAAATATTTGAGTGGATCTATTTTGGCAATTAGGTGTGTAGTATGATTAAGCATATAATGGCATAGCTTCTATATACAAAAGACTACAACCAAACAAGCTCTCTCAATAGCAGTGTAATTTAACTCATAGCCAACTAATATTCGACTGAGATAGTATATAGCTTGCTCATTACCATTGTCACCTAGTTGTGCCAAAAAGGCACCTAAGGCAACTAAAGTGGCTGAAATATATAGGATCAATGGTCATCTTGCAATTGGAAGCACTAGAATTGGAGGATTAGCCAAGTATGCCTTAATTTGTGCAAATTCTTTCTGACATAGGCAATCCCATTGAAACTTAGTGTACTTGCGAAGCAAATGTTGAAGTGGATGGACCTTATCTACTAAGTGAGCCACAAATTGTCTGATGGATTGTAACTTTCCCTGAAAATTGTGGAGTTGTTTCAATGTGGTAGGTGGAGACATTTCCATGATGGCTTTTACTTTGGTGGGATCTACCTCAATACCTCTTCTTGACACAATGTAGCCTAAAAACTTGCCTGATTTGACCCCAAAAACATATTTCTTAGGATTTGGGCGCACTTTATATTTCTCCAACCTTTCAAAAATGGTGGTGAGTACATCAATGTGCAAATGTGTCTTTGGTTTTCTAAAGATGTCATCAGCATAGTCTTCCATTATGACATGTAGAAGATCATGGAATATTCTAGTCATTGTGCATTGAAATGTGGCACTGGCATTCTTCAAAGCAAAAGGCATGGCTTGATAACAAAAGGTTCCCCATGGGGTGGTGAATTTTGTTTTATGTTGATCTTCTTCTACAATTTTGATTTGGTTATAACCAGAGAAACCGTCCATCAAAGACAACGTCTCATGTCCAACCATCAAATCCACTATGATGCCTATGTTAGGAAGTGGAAAATAATCCTTAGGACATGCGAGATTTAAATCTCAAAAATCTAAACAAATGTAGATGCCCCCAGATGCTTTTGAACAATGTTGGAGACCCACTCAGGATAATCAATAGGGTGGATAAACTTTACCTCTAACATTTTTTGCAATCCTGCTTTGACTAAAAGTGATACCTTAGGATGCATTTTGTGCAACTTTTGCTTCACTAGTTTAATCTTGGGATCTACTGTCAAGTTATGTACAACTAAATCTATGTCTAAACCAGGCATGTCTTTGTATGCCCATGCAAAATTGATTTTACCCTTTTTCAAGAATTCAGTCATTGTCTTTTGTTCTTTAGGACTTAAGGTAGCTATAATGTAGGTGATTTACTGATTATCCTCTGTACCCAAATTGATTGGAATTGTGTCTTCATTCAAAATAGATGACTTTTATAGTGGTAAAGATCTAAATGGAAAGTCAATCTCTCCCTCTTCTAGCACCTCTAGGAGGTTTTCACCAAAAGATGTGTCCTTTATTTTATCTTTTTCTTCATCCAAGAGTGCCCTAAAAGAGTTTTCACTAGAGGATTTTTCTTTTTTTTTTCTTTTTCACTTTTGTGACTAAGAGAGTTGACTTGGCTACCAAAGTAGGCTCCCTCATTCTAGTAGATCTCACGTTTGTAATCTTGGAGATTCTTAAGGCCAAAGATTGTTAACACTACTTTGTCAAAGTTACAAATATCAAGAGCTAGTGGTGTGTCCTGAAGATCCCAGTCTATCATGTCAGGGTTGGTGAGAGGTAGGTCAGTGGATGAAAGGTCAGCTATGGTAATGAAAAAAATATGGTTATCTAAGTCATCCTCAATGTATTGGAAGGGTACTTCAAAGAATTCCTCATCTTCAGTCTTAGAATCAAGGTCAACCATACAATAGTTGTCATCAAAGGATACCTTAGGTTTAATGGAGCCCAAACCACATCCTTGAGGATAGCTATTAGCCTCAAGGGGTTGTCTGATTCCATCTTCTCTAGGTCCAAGGCCGATGCCATGATATCCCATGTTTTTGATAATGGGAGGGACCTTAACATACTTATTCTTGGGGAACTCCACAAGTTCATCTTTTCTATCAAAATATAGCCAATCTAGAATATTATATTCCATATGTTCATCACTAAGTCAACCCCAATGTTCAAATGTTGTCTTGTTAACATGCATAGTATCCTTGTTGGCAGGAGGTGGTAATTGTGAAGGCTTTCCAAAGGAATGGGGGGAGAGTGGTATAGGGTACAATTTAGTGGCTAATATTCATAAATTGGCTAATTTTAGAATTTTTTGGCTAGTAATTTGGCTAATAATTTAAGATTTGATACAACCTAAATCGCCATAGTTTTATAAAATTCAGTTATAGAATATTTAAAATCGCTCAATAATTTATTTTATTAAAAAAATTAAACTCAAATATTCGCCACAATATTCATGAGATGAATAGATTTGAGCTACCTAAATATAATATATTATTGGAGAAATTAAATTGAACTAATCAATAATTATCATAATTATTAATTCCTTTAGGGATATATCACAAATATTTATTTTTCACCATTGATTTAAAGTATATGTAACGATTCTCATAATATTCCACGGAGTAAAAAAATGTTTAATTTCTATTTGTAATATTCCATGGTGATTAATGAACTTCCTATTATTATAGAGATTCATCAATATTTTATACCAAAAAAATTATGATTCAAAAATAATCGCCAATATTGATCATATTTAGAATAAAAAATTGAGAGATTTGCCAATAGAAATAATTTTGTTTTGTCAAGATAATGAAAGATTTGCCAATATTTTATTTCTTTATTTGGAGACAGCTTTCTTAAATTTTACGTTGGAGTGGTAGTTGTCCAACAACTTATACTCTCTCATTCCTAAATCAGTAAAAGTAACCTTCTTCCCTGTAGTATCAACCTTAGTATCTTCAACCTTTTCTTTTCCTTTGCGGGAATTGGAATCATTATTGGATAATTTTGGCACTGTTGTGGAAGGTGATTCTATTATTGTGAGAGGCTTAGGTATAACCTTAGCAAACTCACTGATTGGACAAAAATTGGTTGGTGCACCGTCCAATATTTTACAAAAGCCAAAAGGTGTGGGATCACCTGAAATTGTGGCCTCTCTTCCTTCATGAGAAAATTTCAAGCATCGATGGTAGGTAGATGGTACCACTTTTAGTGTATGTATCCAAGGTTGACCAAGAAAAATGTTATATGGAAAATCCAAGTATAGGACATGGCATTAAGTATTTATGATGGTTGGTCCAACCTTTAGTCGTAACATGATGACTCCTTTTGATTCTCTTTCTCTTTCATCATATGCTTTGATTGTTATCCTTTTATTGACATCTAGGAGGTCTTCTAGAAGTCCCAAGAAACGAATCATCTTTAGTGTACATAGGTTCAAACTGGATCCATTATCTATAAGGACTCTTTTGATCTTATGTCAATACATAAGGACTTCAATGTGGAGTGAAAAATTATGGTAGGTATCAGGACCTTGGAAATTTTTGTCTATGAAGAAAAGGTATTGTTGTGTGGCAAGGTTTCTAATCATGGCAGTGAATTGGGAGGCATTAATGTTTTTAGGAACACGAGACTCTAAAAGAGCCTTCTCCAAAATTTCTTTGTGGATGGGTGATGTGCTTAGGAGCTCTAGAATGGATATTTGTGCAGGAGTCTTACCTAACTAGGACAACACATCATAGCAAGAAGCAAGCCTTTGTGAGGTGGATGGTGCAACAAGTGCATGTGGAACTGATGGATTAGTGGGGTTGGGAGTGGCAGCTTGCAAAGTAAGTCTTCATCATCAAGTGGTTGCATCACAATCTACTGCTTGTAGGACAAGGGTATTCACATGAATGTCTATCTTTTCAATGTGGCCACACATGGAGTCAGAGCAACATATATCGTTGGTTTCTATTTTACCACACAAGGAGTCAAACCCTGATATGTGGTTGGTAGAATAGTCATAGGGTAATGCAGTTGATGTGGAAGCTTGATTTGCATTATTCATATTATTATTTCCATTATTTTTATTTCATTGTTGTGATCAGGAAATGGCTTTTGAAATATCTTTAGCTTAGCATTTTGAAAAAAATTGTGTTTGATTGCAAGATTGCTGATTGTTTTGATTCTGATTGTTGTGGTTTGAATTGTTGTTGTTTCGGTTACGATAGTAGTTGTTGTTTCCTCCTTAAAGGTTTTGTACATTTTAATGTTAGTAACACCATCGTGTGTGACACCTTTGTTAATGGACCAAAATTTGGGTTTGTTATTGTTGTTTGTGTCATTTTTTGAGGATGATGAGCTATAATGTTTGATGACACCTTTGTCTACAAGCCCATTTTCAATGCTTTTGCCTCTCTTGACTATGTAGTGAAGTCTTCTGGGCTAGCCATCTTCATGTGAAAAGACATATCTAGTATCAAATTTTTGATAAATATATCCATAAGGTGAGAATCCTCAATTTTGTAGGGCATGCGGTTAGCAAGATGTCTCCATCGTTGTAGATAATTGGCAAATGTTTCACCATTTCGTTGTTTTGTGTTGCACAAATCACTTAATGAGGCATGATGTTCAATGTTGTAAGATAATTGTGCTACAAATTTTCCTATTAAATCATTGAAAGAGGTAATGGAACCCTTGGGTAAGTTCATGAGCCACTCTAGTGCGGGGCCTCCAAGACTTCATGTGAAGAGCCTCTTAAGATAATCTTCATTATAGGCTACTTCTTGACACAAAACCAAGAATTCCTCGAAATGTGTGATAGGACATGTTTCTCCCAAGTATTTCTCAAATTTAGGAATCTCAAAATTTGGTGGGAATGGTATCATGCTAATAGATCTATCAAATGGAAACGAACAAACTTCCTCAAAAGAGAAATCTTTCACCCCTTTGTTGGTCATGGAATGTACCAAGTTTCAAAGTTCACGTAACTGCTGGGCCAAATCTTGGTTTCGTTGCACTTGTGACCATTGAGAATTTGTAAATCCACCTCCAAAGCTATAAGGAGTTCCAAACATATTGTAAGGGGGTGGAAGTACTTGACTTTGGCCAATGTATTGATATGCAGTCATTGGAATTAGCATAGATGTTTTTACCATACTTATTGGAATTTGAAAATAAGCAAAATACATTGGTTAAGTTGGAATTGCCATCTATTGAGTAGATATTTTCCCAATGTTTAAGCATCCTATAGTTGGACTTGTTAAGGTGGATTGTAGAATACTAGCAGGCATAGTAGTGTTGGGTATGGCACTAATGATTTGTTGGATATGTTCCACACATAACTGAAATATTAGTTGTGTGGTGCCATTTGATGTGGATGTAGCACTAGTAGTTATTGTGGGTCCTTGGCTAGATGCTTGGGTTGTGTTTGGAAATATGGGAGCACCACCCTTCGTAATCTATCTAAACAAGGTGTTCTCATCAAAGCTTGTAGGGACATTAACACCATCTTTAACCAAGTTTAGGAAGATCTTAGTTTTGTTTTCCCTAATAGATTTTTCCATCAATTTGACATTGTCTGAATCTGCAAGGAATGTTCAAACATCATTAGGGATATTGTTGTTTTTAATAGGGTTTTCCTCTTGGTATACTTCTTTGTCATTACTTTCCAAAGTTGTGTTGCAAAAAGGATCTTCTGGTTCTTGTGTGAATTTAAGCTAGACATACCAAAGTTTGAACTAGAGGGAAATGCTCCCCCAATGATGTTGCATATGGAGGAAAAGGATTCTCCATCTCTTTTTTCCTTAATGATTCCAATAAGCGAGATATGGGATTAAATGTGAATCTGTCAAATCATGTATGTACCATACAATAGTGACCAAACCAATGGGTGGAAGATTATGGAAGAAAGAGAGGAATGTGTGGGAGAACTACTGAACCTTATGCAATGAAAGGGGCCAATAACCTAGATGTAAACAAAAGACCTTGATTTAGCAAACAAAGTGTGATAATAGACTAAAGTATCTTTCTCCTACCAAAGATTGTCAAGTGATCTTTAGGAAAAATAGGACACCAAATTGACTATCCACTATTTGGAGATGGACTTGTGATCTCAAATGAGTGATAGGTGTTTTCTTGTGGATAAAAGGTCTAATGTTATAATCTTGGAAGGTGTTCTTATGCCAAAGTTTTTAGCTTCAAATGGTCAAGCTCTCTAGAGGAAGTTTGCAAATGGAAGACTAGAAATTCGGAAAAATAGGGTTGATGTGGAAAATGAAGGTGTGGTGGTCACTTATACGGTTAACTCAATCCTCACTTACTAGGAACAAAAGCCTTGGGTTTACTCCAGGGAAGGTAGACCAATTTCAAAGTTTAGCATTGTACTCAATTCTATCATAATGGTCTTCTTTAGCTTCTTCTTTTTGGATGTCTTTGATAGTGTATCAGAATTGTTTATCACTATGTGCTAGGTTTTTTTTTTCCTTATAGACAAATGGTTTGGAAAATTTCACCTTCTTATGTTTGACTTTGTTGGTCATGGCAGGAACCAAAAAAAACCTAATTTCAAGCACAAACTGTGACTAGACTCAACCAATTTCAAATGCTAGACCAATATAGAACTTTTTTTAAAATGACCATGAGTCAAGAGGACCCACTTACCACTATTTCACTCACTAAAGTTTAGCTCACAATTTCACTCATTTTTGCACTTGTTTGATGTTTGGTGGTTTTGAATGTTTAAAAAATCAAGCACACAGAACATGCCAACAATCCTAATAAAGCTGCAACTAGGATGTACAAGGATTATCTAAGGGGTGTCCTCAATAAACACAAGGTACGTGAAGCCCAAATTTGTAGATGAAAAAAATAATGCCACATAGCCAGGAGGAGATGGTAACCCAAATCTCCACCTTCACTTCCCAAAGGTATAAAGTTCTTTGGGGCTTAGCCAAGAGTGACAAGATTTTACTTCTAAGAGAGGTGTCTTTCGATTCACCTCCCAATTATTATACTCTACCAAAATACTAGAGTTGAGGTCATCCCAAGGGGTGATGAAATCCCCAAGCAGGCCTCCTAAAAAAAAGAAAATAAGACCACTTATTTCTTGTGCACTCAAGATCACCCGAAGCCATGAGAGGAGAGAATATGTAAGTGGCCTTGGGGTTTAAAAGACACTTGTTCTTTCTTAATGAAGCTTTAAGTTTTGTAATCTACTCTTGATGACACACATGTTTAAGCATACATTGTTCTTTCCAACTTGAAATTGTCCTCAACATAAATGAAAAGCACAAATTCATCAACAAAAAGTAAATTGCTCGTAAACATAACCAAATTACTAAAAATGAAACAAATTCCCTTAAGTCATTCAAGATTGTGTGAGTTCATTTTAAGCACCAAATCCAAATGTTGGCTATCCTAAGCATACATGTCAATTTCTTTAAGGCATTCAAGAGTGTATGAATTCATTTTAAGCACCACGTCCAAATGTTTTCTATCCTACACATGCATTCCAATGAAAAGATGTCAATTTCTTTAAGGCATTCAAGAGTGTATGAGTTCATTTTAAGCACCAAGTCCAAAAGTTTGCTATCCTAGACATGCATTCCAATGAAAGATGTCAATTTTCTTAAGGCATTCAAGAGTGTGTTTGCTACCTAAACCTTCATTCCAATGAAATGTGAATAAATTTCCCTTAAGCCATTCAAGATTGGATGTAATTTTTTCCCTTAAAGAATTCAAGAGTGTGTTTGGATTTTACTTGTTAATTTGTAACATACATTCAAGGACAAATGGTTATTCATACAAGTTCATTAACCCTTTAATCCTAAAGTGATAAAAATCACTACAAATTTTCTATGTGATAAAAATCACTACAAATTTTCTATGTGATAAAAATCACTATAAGTTTATTTTTAAGCCTTCCAAGGTCTGTTTCTTGCAATGTAAATTTGTTAGAAATCCTTGCAAATAATTAGTCAGCAAATAATGTGTTCAAAATTCAACAAATCTGCCAAAAAATTGGAGATGACAAACTACACGCACAGACGATGAAATTGTGCAAATGACAAAACACGCAAACAAAAAAGTACAAGTTGTACAATTCACAAACACATGGAAACTTTGTTAGGTGCACATGAAAATTTAAGATTGGAGACACTAAAACTTATAGATGCAAAAAGCTACCTAGCACACAACACAGATGACAGAAATACAAATCATAGATGACAGTTTGTAAACGCAAATGATAGTTTGAGTTTTTAGCAAGTTTAGGTGTACCCACAATGCAGATGACAATCTATGCTGCACAGACAACAATTTGGTTTTTTAGCAAATCAAATCTACCCACCATGCAGATGATAGTTTAGGTTACACAGATGATAGAACTAGACTTCAATATAGAATAGGTGGGTTTAATGTAGTGGGGTGGAGATGCCAATCTACATAGGCACTAGCCTACACAAGCACTAGTCTGTAGAGACAATAGAATGTAGATGACACTACATGTTGCACAGATGATAATACGCAAATTTTGGCAACAAGCTACGATTTCTTGATAGATTTTTGAAAGGAAAACAAGGATGTGGGTCCCACCAAGCATGCCAAAATGTATGCAAGAAAAATTGCCTATTGGAAGCAAGAGTAAACAAGTAAACATTAGCCAATATGTATATATCAAAATTTTCAACAATAAAATGAAGACTAACCAACACTTGCTTGAGTTTTGCAACTCAAAGCAACCAATAGACCAAGTCCTCGAGCAACCTCAAACAACTCAAAAAAGGCACCCATGAGAGGCCTTTTTGGTGTGTTTAGATTGGAGGGATGTTGATGTGCTCTCCCAAAACACAACTATGGTGAATCTTTTGATAGAAAAATGCAAGTATGATAATGATCCAATGCTACATGAATGAAGAACACCTCAAACAATGGCTATGGAAGTAGCCATGCTTGAGAGCATTAAAGGATATGGAGGTGGAAATTCAAGAAAGAAACTAATCTAATATGCAAGTGAAATGAGAATGGAAATGTAAGAAACAAGCTAATCTAACAATGCAAATGCCATGAAAACTATCAACTACCAAAGGTTAGTATGTAACATGAAAAATCACTAACAAGCTCAAATGACAAAATAGCACGATAACAATGCATGTGAGGGAGATGAAAATGCTTGAGACAAGGGCTTTATTTATAAACTTGAGAGAGGCCATGGTGAGGTGGCATCTATGTGGCATCCACATGGGAAATATGTAAGCAAGTCATGCAAGTGGTCAACATTCAACGTTTGCTCACACATGTGTGAGCAAATTTGAAAAAATGAGTGAGGCACAAAGATGTAAGAGGTGTGGAAGGCATGAGGGGTGTGGAAAGTGTGAGTGTTCCTCACACATGTGTGAGCACACACATAGGATTTAAAAGGGGGTTTAGCAAGGTGTTTAAGGTAATTAAGTGGGATTAAGTAGTGGGTAGGCTTAGAAGGATGAAAGTGATGGTTGTAGACTAGGTTTTACGCAAAGTTTAAGATTAAATTAAATAGGATTTAATTTAATCACCAGTTTAGATAAATTAATGGAGATGGAGGAATTAAATAAATAAGATTTATTTAACAAGAGAATTTATGAAGGATTGTGTATTAAATAAATTTAACACATTAAGGATAGCAGTATTTAAATTAAATTTAAACACATAAGGAAAGTGAATTTATTTAATTAAATAAATTTAATTAAATAAGTAGACGAATATGATCAATATAATTAATTAATAATTAATTAATTATAATGTCAAGGGCAATATTAAATTAATTAATATAGTGTTTGGGATGATTTTAAGCATCTACACTAAGTTTACTAAAAATTCAGTCACGCCTTGTAATTATAATGTTACTTCATAGATATCAAGTGGTGAGTTCATAATAATACTTGAATCTGTTTATATGTTTTGTGTGCTAGACTTAAAGTTATCAACATCAATGGTCTTGGGTAATTTTTAGTTAAATGTATAGTAAATGTTTATGAAGTTTTGATGCTTATTTTTTCTTTTGAATGGCATTTAAGAAATATGCTACATTTGTAATGCTCTATAGCAATATGTTGTGGGTAAATCTTATTAATATTATCTAAGATTGAGTTTGTCAGATCTTTCTAGCTAGATTAGCCCATTATGAATGCATCATATTAGATTTTTCAGCATTTCCAACATACGAGTTTCTATTTGGTCATTTGTTCCATATCTCAATACACATGATCTATTAAGGCCAGCAAGAGAGTTTTCAACATTTCTAGTCGGTACAACAACTAGTTGATTTTGATATTGTTGTGATTAGTAATCATACTATAGGAAAGTAAATGAAGTTCCTCATGTTGAGATTATGGTCAAGTTTGTTTATTAGTGACACACACTTAGTCAAATGGTTAGTAGCTACCAAGCTTATCTTATAGTTTATAATGTTAACCAAATTCTACACTTGCTACCAATTTCCAAAATTAGTATTTAGTTCACATCAAGTAGTATCTACCGAGTTGATCAGTAATAGTGCAAACCAAGCTTCATAGTATTAACTGAGTTGCATAGTGTCAACTGTGGTCTCTAGTGTCTTTTGACTTCACAATATCAATGATGTGAATCCAGTGTTGATCAAGCTAGGAAGTATCAACCAGCTGACTCATTTTATATCAAGCTTATAGTGTTAGTGTTGACTAAGCCATGCAGTGTCAACTAAGTGATTCAATTTATATGTTGAGTTTTGCATTATTCACTGAATCGCCAATGTTAAGTGAGTTTAGACTACTTGGAAGTGATTAGTGTGAATCAAGCTTCTATTTTTACCAAGAGCATGAAGATGTCAAGCGTTGAAAATGGTTGTCAAGTTTCAGAACCTCACCAAGTTTATCTTTAGAGCTTGAGTGCTAACAGTTGAGTCAAATTTGTGTATTTTGGTGAAATTTGTATTATAGTTGACTTTGATGAATTATAGTTTGGATTGATATATATGTAATGTATTGTATCACATTCAAAGAGATGAATAATGTAAATAGAAAGAAATCATATAAGTAGGAGTGTGAATTAAGAAGGCTAAAAATAGTATAAGGAGTAGCAAAGATTTATCTATCAAAGCAAAGTGATCATTACACTTCAAAGGAATCTCAACCAACAAATAAAATTTGTAGATCAGAGATCAAACACTAGTTCATCCTAATAGGTGTATCAATTAATTCCTTTCACAAGGTAGACTTAACAGTCTTTTTTCAAATCTCTTTATTGAGTGCATACTTCATTGTATGTTTTGTAAATCCTTTAACAATGTGGACCTAGTAGTCCTTATTGCTCCTAACAGGGTAGATCATCACAAGTGATCAATTGTAAGCCTTAACTGACCAACTTTACACTATAGTACTAAAGCTTGTGGGTATTATCCTGAAATGTCCCCTTTCTAATTTTATATGATATCTAAAGCCTCTAATTATATTTTTAAAATCAAACAACCAATATTTCAAAGATCCACCAATTTCTCAATAAAACCCGAATCAGGTATGCCCGAAATAGTGCCGAAAACTTCACAGCTTCACATATTATTAATAAATCTGAAAGTGGATATTTTTACAAAAATTTAACCAGAATAATGGCCTACAAAATTAAATTTCTATATCTTTATAGATTTTACACAACAACTCCCAAATGGAGGACAAAAATAATGCTCATTGGGCTCCCGAAAATAACACAAAATATCCCAAAAACACCACAAAAACACTAATAATCTATCATAAAAGCATAACCATGACCTAATACATATATTCAGCTCTATTTTTAACATATAAATGTCTGAAATACAGAAACAAATGAAACTGATTTGAAATACTCAACTGGAAACACCAAACTCTTACAAAAAACACACTCGAAAACCCACAAATTTGCACTATTCAAGACAAGGGCAAACTTTGCATGAGCTTGCACATGGAATGGTTTTAAACTCTCATCCTTAACCTTCCTAAAACCTACAAACTCCTATCCTTGGGTCTCCTTCTCCACAAGTTTGATAGCCTCTCAAGAACAACAAAGCAATGAGCAAAAATCAAGTTCTGGAATGAGCCCAAAATGCCTCCAAATCCCTTTAAAAGAGGGCATAACCCAAACTCATGACCAAGAGGGGTTAATAAAATATATTTTAATAATAATTTTCATTTATTAATCCATTTTTTTTCAAATATTAACCCCTTTTGCTGAAACTTCACCTTTTTGAGCCTGCCTACCTTAGCAAAGATTATTATTTTTAATTATTTGAAAAGGGGATATGACAAGTCCTCCCCTCCCAAATATTGCTTTTCCTCAAGCAATGAAGGTTGGAATGCTCAAGAATATGTGCTCCTTCCCAAGTTGCATCCTCCAATGGTAATCCTTTTCATTTGACCAAATGCTCTTATTTCTTAATCTTTTCTCTGTTGTATCCAAAATCTCTTCTAGTATCAAAACTAATTTCTCTTCATCATCAAGAGGTGGTAATTCTATAGATACTATGGTTTTCTGGCCTAGAACCTTTTTCAAGCAAGATACATGGAAAACATTATGTATTTTTTTGTTTGGTGGGAGCTCCAATTCATAAGCTACCTCTCCTACCTTCTTTATGATCTTATAAGGCCCATAGAACCTTGGCTTGAGCTTCTCTGCCCCACTCCTCTTCAAGGTGCTTTGCTTATATGGATGCAACCTGAAAAATACCAAATCACCCACCTCAAAAAATCTTTTAGTCCTTTTCCTATCAGCATACAACTTCTATTGGTTCTGAACATGTTGTAGATTATCCTTGAGGGACCTTATTATGTCTTGGCTTTGCTTGACGAAATCACTTGATGTGGGTACTCTGCTATCTAAAAGTACTAGATCAACAAAGGAAAAGGAATCATACCCATAAAGAGCACAAAAATCAAGCATACCAATAGACATGTGATGAGATGTATTGTAACAATACTCCCCTAGGTGCAACTATTTTACCCAAGCATGTTGTTGATTTGAAACATAGTTCCTCAAATATCCCTCTATCCATTTATTAACTATCTCTATTTGTCCATCTGTTTAAGGGTGATAGCTAGTATTGGGAGTGAGTTCAGTTCCTGCCAAATGAAAGAGCTCCTTCCAAAAAGAGCTAAAGAATCTACTAGCCCAGTCACTGACAATGTTTCTAAGAAAGCCATGTAATCTAAAAAAAAAATTGAAGAACAATTCAGCCACGTGTGATGCCTTGAAATCAGATGTAATAGGAAATAATTGTGCATACTTAGTTAGTCTATCTACCACCACATATATGCAATCGTTACCTTGAACCTTGGGCAACCCAGTGATGAAGTCCATGGAAATACTTTCCCATTTTTGTTCAGGAATAGGAAGTGGCTGCAACAACCCTATAAGAAAATTTTTCTCACTCTTGCTTTGTTGGCATACCATAGATTCCTTAATGTGTTTAAGGACATCCTCCTTCATACCCTTCCATGAAAATCACTCTCAAATTTTCCTGTATGTCTTGAAGTATCCTTGATGACCAGCCAAAGGTGTGTCATGAAAGGCCCTCAATATCCTCTCCTTAGTTTTTGATCCTAGCACTAAGAAGATCCTGTTCTTGTAATAAATCAATTCATCAAAAACCTTGTACCTGTTATCATCCACTAACTTATCCAAAATTTTGGTGGCAAAGGAATCTTTAGCATACTCTAAAATTATGGAGACTTTCCAATCAGCAGAGATAGATGTTAAGGAACACAAAGTGGGCTTTCTTGAGAGAGCATCAACAACCACATTATTCTTTCCTTTCATGTATTCAATATCAAAATCATAAGCTTGCAATTTTATTACCCATTTTTGTTGACGATCATTCAAATACCTTTGGTTCAAGAAGAACTTGAGGCTATTATGGTATGTCTTTACAATGAATCTCCCACATACCAAATATTGTCTAAACTTATGAAGTGCATGCATGATTGCCAACATTTCCTTATCATAGATGGAGTAACCTTTCTTTGATTGATTTAATTTTATACTCTCAAATTCTATTGGATGTCCCCTTTGAGTTAGGACAGCCCCTATACCTTCTCCAGAAGCATCACATTCAACAACAAAAGGTAAAGAGAAATCTAGAATTGTAAGCACAGGGCATGAACTCATTACCTCTTTAAGCTTATCAAATGTTTTTTGTGCCTCTTCTGTCCAAACAAAAGCTCCTTTATTTTTCAAATCAGTGAAGGGAGCAGAAAGCTAAGAAAATCCCTTGGCAAATCTCCTATAGTAGCTACACAACCCAAAGAAACCTCTCAACTATGTAAGATTAGTGGGTGGAGGCAAATCCAAAATTGCCTGGATTTTTTGTTGATCAACCTATACTCCTTTAGAACTTATAATATGTCCCAAATATAGGAGCTCTATCAAACTAAACTCACATTTAGATAGGTTAGCATAGAAGGATTGTTGCTCCAAGATTCTCAAAATAGTGTCTATGTGCTTTAGATGCTCTTCCCATGTTTTACTGTAAATCAAGATATCATCAAAAAATACCAAAACAAATTTTTGAAGATGCTGGTTGAATACCTTATTCATACAAGATTGGAATGTTGCAGGTACATTAGTGAGGCCAAATGGCATAATAAGAAATTAAAAGTTCCCACAGTGACATCTGAAAGAGGTCTTTTCCACATCTTCACCCCTCATTCAGATTTGATGGTACCCTCATCTTAAGTCAATTTTTGAGAAGTATACAACACCATGTAACTCATCAATGAGTTCATATATGTGTGGTATGGGATACCTATTTTTTATGGTCTTCTTGTTTAGAGCCCTGTAGTCTATACACATTCTCATTGTACCATCCTTTTTCTTGACAAGTACCACAAATGATGCAAATGGACTAGAGCTAGGCCTTATGAATCCCATGTCCAGGAGTTCCTTAATAGTTTTTTCAATTTCTTCCTTATAACATCTTGGATGGTAGTATGGGGTTGTTATAACTAGTTTGGTACCCTGTTCTAACTCTATAACATGCTCAAAACCTCTATTTGGTGGTAATCCTAGAGGCAAGTCATTGAAAACTATACTATGCTTATCAAGAATATTTTGAATTTTAAAATGAAAATTTTCTTGATTCTTTGGAGAGCTTGTTGGATGGATTATGACTCTCACTACCCATGCTACTTGTCCTCTTTGAAAAGTCTTCTCCATCCTCTTTGTAGAGACCACCTTAGGTGCTCCATTCGATAAGCCTCTCAATAAGACTTCTTTCCCATTAGAATGAAATTTAAACTCAATAGGTTGATGGTTCATGTAATAGCCTCCAATAGAGTGCAACCATTGAACACCCAATATAAGATCTGTCTCCCCAATGCCAACAACATAGAATTCATCACATAACTCATAATTTCCTAAGGTCATCTTGAGTTGTTTCACAACCTGCGTGCAAGGCATAGTGAATCCATCAACTACAATAACATTGAATCCCTCAAAATCTTCTTCTTTATGCCCTCTTTTCATGAAAAATCCCTCATCAATAAAATTGTGAGTTGCCCCACTATCAAAAAGAATTGTCAACCTTTTCCCTGCTAGTACCCCTCGAATTCGAAAGGATTTGTATCTTGGAACTCCTGATAATGCTACTAAAGTGCCACCCTTGCTGATCTCTTTTCCTTTCTCTTCTTCTTCCTCCTCCTTAGTGTCATGAAATTCCTCATGCTCATATGAATCAAATTCTGAAGCAACTTCAATATAGTTCACTTGACCTTTCCCCAAACATCTGTGTCCTGGAACCCATGGTTCTCTACAAGTGAAACAAAGCTTTTTCCTTCATAATTCACTCCTAATCTCTTCATCTACCTTCTTTTTTGCCACATTTATCACATCTTTTGGTGGTAGTGTTGGAAAAGTATTTTTCTAAAAATTCCCCTTATGTTTCCAAAGATTTGGGGGTTTTTGATTAGTGACTGGTTTCATAGGCATGCAAGTTTCAACTTCCAAGCTTCTTTTGATAGCTTCCTATAAGGTTGAGGGTGAGAAAGCCTTAACCAAACCCTTAATAGAATCTTCCAAACCATTAAGAGAAAGATAAAAAATCCTATTTTCACTCATATTAGGTACCATAACAACCACTTTTTGAAACTCTTCTATATACTCATTAACTAATTTGGTTTGCTTCAACTTTGACAATTCTTTAAAATACTCTTCATCATCCTTGAGGTCAAATCTATCTATCACTCTTTGACTGAAATCATCAAATGTAGTTACTTGATCATGACCTTGAGTAGTCATTCCATGATACCACCTATCATAGGGTGGATCTTCCAAGTGTAGACTTGCAAATTGAGCAGCATCACTCTCCTTCATGGGGTTAAGTGTGAAGAAGGTCTGTAATTTTTGTAGCCATGCTCTAGCTGAAATTTTATTTGTTCCATCAAAAGTAGGTGCTATAAACTTGCTTATTTTATTTTTGAGCTCTCTTCCACTTATGTCGTGATCCCTCCTATACTCTTTCTTGGGCATCAAAGTATTCATCATATCCACATATTCTCTAAAAGGAACTGAACTATGAAAGTCATCATATAAGCCACTATAAGTAGCTCTTAATGCAATCAAGTTACTTGTAACCTCTTCCACTGGATTAAGGGCTGGATTTGGTACTGGTAGCTCATCTACAGGTAGGAAAATAGTTTTTGTTGATTTAGAGGGTGTGGGTTTCAGATTTCTTAGCTCCTCTGAAGTGCTCCCTTTCTCATTAGTAGATGTAACTCCTTGCAATTTTTCTATCAATATTCGCAAAGCTTCTCTATTTTCTGCCAAACTATCCAGTGTTTGCTTCTAAGTATTTTGGATGTCTTGGAAGAATTTTTTTGCCATCTCATCTGGGTCAGCCATACTTTTTCCTTCCTTGGATTTTGTACTTTTACTTTTAATAGGAGCTTTGATCAAAAAAAATTTATTCTTTTCTCACTGCGAATATCTCTTTTCTCTTTCACTTAGTTGCATGCAAACTTCTACAAACCCTTAGGCTGGCAAGATCATAGCTCTGATACCACTAAAATTTCCCCTTTCTAATTTTATATGATATTTAAAGCCTCTAATCAGATTTTTAAAATCAAACAACCAATATTTCAAAGATCCATCAATTTCTCAATAAAACCCAAATCGGGTATGCCTGAAATAGTGCCAAAAACTTCACAGCTTCACATATTATTAATAAATCTGAAAGTGGACATTTTTGAAAAAATTTCACCAGAATAATGGCCTACAAAATTAAATTTCTAGATATGTATAGAGTTTATACAACAGCTTCCAAACAAAGGACAAAAACAATGCTCATTGGGCTCCCAAAAATAACACAAAATAGCCCAAAAAAACTACAAAAACACTAATAATCTATCACAAAAGTATAACCATGACCCAATAAATATATTCAACTCTATTTTAACATCTTAATGTCTAAAATATAGCAGCAACCCAAATTGATATGAAATACTCAACTGGAAACACCACTCTTACAAAAAAAACACACCCGAAAACTCACAAATTTGCACTGTTCAGCACAAGGAAAAACTTTTCATGAGCTTGCACATGGAATGGATTTAAAATTCAATCCTTAGCCTTCCTAAAAACCTACAAAATCCCATCCTTGGATCTCCTCCATAGGTTTGGCAGCCTCTGAAGAACAACAAAGCAATGAGCAAAAATCAAGTTCTGGAATGAGCCCAAAATGCCTCCAAATCCATTTAAAAGAGGGCATAACCCTAACTCATGACCAAGAGGGGTTAATAAAACATATTTTAATAATAATTTTTATTTATTATTCCATTGGTTTCCAAATATTAGCCCCTTTTTCCGAAGCTTCATCTTTTTGAGCCTACCTGCCTTAGCAAAGATTATCATTTTTAATTATTTGAAAAGGGGACATGACATATCCCCACCCTAGTTTTACTTTCTATTTGGAATGTTTTTGGGTAACCATATATTGTGTTAATATGTTATAAATGTTTTATTACTTTCAGTTTTTTATGCATGCAATTAAGATCAGATTATATATGAAAGATTAATTGGTGAAATAAGAATAATTTTTATTGGTCCCTGATTTACCCCTTCCCCTCTTAGTAACCTAGCCTATCCTATATTTCTAATAATTGGTATTGGAGTAGTGTGGTTCGTAGAGAAGAAGTTTAACATCTTGGGCAAAGATCATAGGCAATGGAGGTATATAGGGTAGATAAGGCTATTGACAATGAAAAGCTAGATTTGAAATTGGCTATTGGGAAACTAAGGAAAGCAATGAGTAAATCTCTCAATCCTTGAAAAGAAGAAAGGATATTATAGTACAAATGAATGACAATCTCTACACTAAAGAAAGAGTTGAAGATATCTATCCAAAAAGAAACTCAGGTGAAGCTAATGAGGCAATCAAATACCTATTGGAAAAGAATTGCAATCTTCAAGAAGAAATTAGAAAGCTGAAAAGAGAATTATAAATTCATTCAATAAGATTATGTGATGTCATGGAAGAAATAGACAAAGCCAAAGAAAAGATAGAAGGAAAGAACAATGAAATTCAGCACCTACCCCTTCAATAGGTAGACTTCATTGATCAACTTACTAATAAAAATTAAGAAATCATGAATCTAAGATCGGAGAATGGAAGTTTGCAAAATGATCTAAATGCTGAAAAGTGAACCAATGAGAGGATGATGAAATCTCAAGTAGGCATGAATCAATTGAATGAGAAAAGTTAATATAGATAGAAAGGCAAAGCAGGAATAGGATATAAAGAAGAAGGTGAATCATCCAAACAAGAAGCTCAAAATAATCAAAGGCCTACTTGTAATCACTGTGGTAAGTTAGGTCATACATCAAAAAAAATTTGGAGTAATGGTAAAGCAAAATTCAATGAAAAGTGTTACAATTGCAATAAACATGGTCATAGATCAAGTGAATGTAAAGAGAAACCTAAATTTGAAGGTAAATGTCACAAGTGCAAGAAGCATGGACACAAATCTTTTGAATGCAAAACCAAGATATTGAACCTAGCATAATAGATTGTGAAAGCTATATTTTGGTTGGGACTACAACACGTGGCGTAGATGCCACTATTATGGAGAATTTGGGCACATTAGAGAAAATTGTGTGAAACATCACATAAGGACAAGAGACACCACTAGAGGATGTTTTATTTGTAAAAAACTTGGACATCTTGCCAAGAACTATATGAACATTGGAAGGATTGAAGATGAAAAGAAAGCCAAAGCTGACAATATCAAAAAGTGGATGAGGCAACAATGGATTCTAAAATCTTATAAGAATGCAAGTCTGAGCCATGAAGCACATGTCACTCAAGAATTGGGTAACTCAAGCATTTCAACTTGATCTCCTATAGGAATGACTGGAACTAAGACTCTAAAGGAGACATCTTACATTATTTTTAGCTAGCTAGAAGGAAAGATCCATATCAGCTTGACAAGATGCAAAAGGATCACTGAGTGACTAAGGAAAATCAAGAATTTACTGAGCTAGGTTGGGTTGTAAGACCCTACCAAGCAAGTTCAGGATACACTAAAATATTGTATGGACACTAAGCTATGAATGACCCTACTAAGCATTAACATTGAACTTAGTGTAAGATAGTTTTTCATTGAATGAGTGATCCTACCAAGAATTTATGGTGACTAAAAAGTGAAAATATGTTAAAATGAAGGAAATCGAATTCATTTATCACCATTAATTTTTGAAGAGCTATTTGCAAGAGCCATTTCTATGCTTCCAAGTGATCTATGTGTTTGTTGTTGAAGATTTTTGTGTTTTCATAAACCCTACTAAGCATTGCATATTCTAATAGAAAAACTAGGAAAGGGTCTAAGATGTTGGTTTGTGGAATTGAATGGAAGGCACCAAACTTCAAGCTAAGTTCGGAAATTATAGAAACACTTGATCCAACTGGAGCTCAACCATAGATTCCACCAAAGGTATTACTTGTTAATGATATTCATTCACATTTTCCTTGTTCAATACAAGATATTGGAACCCTAGAGATGGATGAGACTCTAAAAAAGTTATGTGTTAATGATGTATTGAAACTCGAGCATCAACATTTGGAGACCAAGGGTTCAACACACATTCTACATATGCCCAGAGACTTTTAGATAAAATGGATAATTTTTATTCTTATCCATGTACAAAATGAGAAGCTATGGTTGGAGAAGCCTATTCAAATAACAAAGAAAATGATTCATGAATCACAAGGCTCCCAATTTTGAACAAAGAAAAGTCTACCAAAACCCTAAGTTGGGTAGAACTAGAAAGCAAAACTCTTGCCAAGTGGGATGAAAGAGGTATGAAGATCAGTAATGTGACTAACATGGAGCTGAAATTTGGAATTCATGATAGCTCATAAGATCTATAGCTTCGGTCATCTCAATAGTGTGTCATGTGAGGCAACTGACCTAGCTCTCAAGGTAGTGAAGAACAACATGTCCTTTGACCTTGCCAAGCTAATGCTGAATCAATTCAACAAGAACACCAACAGCATCAAGACTTCAAAGTACAAGCCATGTAAGTTTGGTACACTCTTTACTTGTTTATTCTTCTTTGTGCAAAATTTTTTCCCTTCACAAGGTACAATCATATGGAGAAAAGATGTACTAGTACTATATCAGATTAATGAATGTACAGCAAAGATGGGTGAGAACTTTTTCAATATCATGGACAATTACTTTGATTCATTCAAGGAAAAGATGAATAGAAGATATATAATTCCAAAGAAACTTGTGGAAGATTACAAGGATGATGTTTTTTTTATGGTAGATTGTGACAAAGTGTACATTCAAGCAGTCAAACCTAGGGTAGTGTGGGTTAAGCCTCTAAGCTATGAGGTTAAAATTGATGACACTAGGGATATCATTGAGGCACTATTGATTGTACATGTGGATCCCAAGCCCACATATTTTGGCACTTATGATGAAGCCAAAGCTAGAGTAGAACTTGAAATCAAGCTTCCTCAAGCAGTCAGTAAAGGAAAGAAGAGGATAGAAAAATTGAGGCAAGCAAGTTCTACTCTCCTATTGACAAAAGGAAAAGGAGATGATGTGGAAGAAGAGGATGCAAAAGATGAAGTAGAAGAAATGAAATGTAAAGAAGAAGATCCAATCAGGAAGAAGGGTAAGGTTATCATGACTAGACCCACCAAGCCATCTACTACGATATTCACAAGAAGGCCATATAGATTAAGAAAGAAATTGAAATGAGGTGAGGAAGATGCAGAGGAAATTATTTTCAAAAGACCTCCACCTATATTCCAAGAAAAATTAAAGGAAATTGAAGGAGGAGCTGGAATGGAAAACTTCAAATCTCTCAGATATGAGACCATGAATGCAGATGAGAAGAAGCAAGTTGAAGACATGATGATGTCAAAACTAGGTAAATAAAAATATTCACCTAATCAACTTGTACAACAAATTAGCAATGAGCTTATGTAAGCAATCAAGCCAAGATGGGAAAATACTAAGAAAATTGCAAAAGATATATTTGAATAGACTTTGAGGTAGCTCACGTCGAGTCTTAGTGACAAAGAGGTGAAAGGATCCTTGAATAAAAATGATGAAAAGCTCTCTCTAAAATTTAACACATGCATGATATTGGTAAATCACATTGAACATGTGGTGAAGACAGCTACAACTACATAGAAGAATTTCTACAAACTTCATCAATAGGGTGATTTTTTTGTTTGTGTTAGTGACATAGATGATGAAGATGACAAGAAGGAAAATGAAAGAAATGATGATAAAGATATAGAAACATATGATGCAAATTTAGATGATGAGGAGTAAGAATAGGAAGTTATCGAGGAGAATCTCCCTGAGATTTAGAGTATTGAGAAAACTGACCCAGAGAAGATTGCAACAACAATAATGGCCTCATTTCCTCACTCTCTGAGCAAAGATTTAATGCCATCATTCGTAGAGAAATCTTCTACTAAGTTGGTTGTGGAAACCACTACAACACCATGCACTCAACCAATCTCTGCACCTATTCAGTTAAGTACAATATTGACTAAAGTGATCAACACTTAATCTACCGAGTAGCTAGTGCTTCCTCCATTATCAGATTTGGCTACACAACAACAAGTTATTTCTACTATCAGTGCAATATCTACTTTTTTTTATAGCTCTTCTATTTATACTATTATTATAATTCCAAGTATGCAAATAGTAAGTACAAATACAATTGAGAGCAAGCCTTAGTTGAGTACTAAAGTTTCAAGCAAAGATAAAGGTAAAGAAGAAGACATTGATCTTGATGAGGATATAGTTATCTCAAATTAGGATATCTCTACACTAAATCTTGATCAAATGAACATCATAGGTAAATTATTGCAAAAGAAAGCTTAGAGAAGAGAAAAGTAGAGAAAATCAAGTACTTGAAGATGTGAAGAACATACTTATAGATGCACTAAGTACTGAGGTTGAGAGTACACAACCTATTTTGGTTTAATTAGTAGAAGTTATCCAAAAATTAAATGAAGATCTAAATGGACAAGAAAATTTGTTACAAAGAGTAGAGAGGAAAATTGAGAACAAAGTATTGGAGCAAGTTGCACAAAAAATTGCAATAAATCAAGTAGAATTGTCTGCTATTTTTAGCTCATTGAAAACTTCTACAAATAATGTAACTTCATTATTCAACAAGTTATGTGATACATCTATCTTCACTAAAAAAATCAAGGATAAATTATCTAAGATGGATGAATACTTGAAGGCAAGTTCACACCAATTGTCACTTAACTTGAGCTACAGTTTTTCTCACTACTCAAAGATTAGATTTCTAACTAATTTGCAAGCAAAATTTTAAGGAAAGAATCCAGGATCAAGGCCACACTTGTAGACACCTAAGTCATGATTCTCTAAAACATGGATGCATTTCAGAAACACATTGCACATGTCAAAACTCTCATCCATGATAATAACTTCTCCATAGCTAATCACATGATGGAGTTATCTACAAAAGTATAGATTGCACTTCATGCAAGCAAGGTGTCATGAGAAAATTTGGACAAGACTATGGAATTGATTTTGAAGGTACATTCTAACTTCTTTTCATATTTTGGCATTACCATGAGGGGGAGAAGATGTAATATATAAAGAAATAAAGGGGAAAAAATAAGATATGAGATATATGTATATATTGAGAAAATATAATATTTGATATATGTATGGGGGAGAAACATAATATTATTCAAATACACGTATAGATAATTAGATAACATCTTTTACAAGAGCAATTTTGAAAAATCTCAAAAATAGAGTATGTTATCAAGTTGAAGACACAAGATGGAGACAAAAGAATTTTTTGGAATTGAAATTTTGAGAATTTAGTTTTTAATTGATAAGTTTTTTTGTCACTAATTCGAAAGGGGGAGATTGTTGACATTATGGTCAAGTTTGTTTATTAGTGACTCGCACTTATTCAAATGGTTAGTAGCTACTTAGCTTATATTGCAGTTTATAGTATTAACTAAGTTCTATAGTTGCTACTGAGTTCCAAAATTAGTATTTAGTTCATAGTGAGTAGTATCTACCGAGTTGATAAGTAATAGTGCAAACCAAGCTTCATAGTATTAACTGAGTTGCACAGTTTCAACTGTGGTCTCTAGCATCTACCGAGTTTTTGTTATCAATGATGTGAATCCAGTGTTGACTGAGCTAGGAAGTGTCACCCAAGTGATTCTATTTATATCGAGCTTGCAATATTATTGACCAAGCCATGCAATATCAACCAAGTGATTCAGTTTATAGGTTGAGTTTTGCAATATTCACCAAGTCACCAATGTTGATCACGTTTAGACTACTTGGAAGTGATTAGTATGAACTGAGCTTCTATGTCTACCAAGAGAATGATGATGTCAAATGTTGATAATGGTTGTCAAGTATCAGAACCTCACTGAGTTTGTCTTCAGAACCCAAGTGCCAATAGTTGAGATGACTTTGTGTATTTTGGTGAAACTTTTATTCTAGCCTACTTTGATGAATTGTAGTTTGGATTTATATATATGTAACGTATTGTATCACATCCAAAGAGGAGAAGAATGTCAATAAAAATCAATCATATGAGCAAGAGAGTGAATTAAGAAGGCTACAAATAGTATAAGGAGTAGCAAAGATTTATCTATCATAGCAAGGTGATCATTGCACTTCAAAGAATTCTCAAACAGCAAATTAGAGTTGCAGATCAGAGATCAGTCACAGGTTCATCCTAACAAGTATAATTAGTTAAATCCTTTCACAAGGTAGACTTAATAGTCTTTTTTAAATCTCTTTACCGAGTGCATACTTCATTAAATGTTTTATAAATCCTTTAACAAGGTGGACCTAGTAGTCCTCATTGCTCCTAATAGGGAAGATCATCAAAAGTGATCAATTGTAAGCCTTAACTGACCAACTTTATACAGCAGTGCTAAAGCTTGTGGGTATCATCCCCACCCCAGTTTTACTTTCTATTTGGAGGGTTTGTGGGTCACCATATCTCATGTCAATATGTTATGAATGTTTTATTACTTTTAATTTTTCATGCATGCAATTAAGATCAGAATATATATGAAAGATTAATTGGTGAAATAATAATAAGTTTTATTGGTTCCTGATTCATCCCTCCCCTCTTAGTAACCTAGCTTATCCCATATTTCCAACACCTAATTTAGGGATATGAAATGGTGATACAAATGAAGGTAGAGTATGCTAGTGAATGCCATTGGAATAGATTGATGATGACAAAGCCATTGAAGCATTGGAGACTTAAGTATCAAGTAGTTGCATTCAAGACATTGAAGGATTGTAAATCAATAATCATATTATAGCAGAGACTATTCATTCAAGTTTAGGTTATTTGATATTTGACTATTCATTCAAGTTTAGTTGACCATGCTATGATTTGGAGTTGATTTGTTGATAGTGCTTACTTTTTCCTATCAAATTTTTGTAGAGATTCAAAATGATTTTTTGGTGAATTTCATCTTCTACAATACCACCCAATGTTATATTTGATCATCTAAAGTATGCCAAAGGCCAATATAGCAGCCACCTGTTCCTCATTCAAAATCTAGTTTTTACTGTGGATCATTTATAAGTATAAGCTTTTGTTTGTTGGCATCTAGTATAAAGGTGGCTAGACTTTAATGTCATTGTATATTGTATTCACATAGGAAGTCTAAATGTCTTGTTATGAATTATTTTTTTGATTTCACCAGCCTTAAATAAAACAAGTATATTTCAAATTGTCACAATGGTTAGAAGTTAATTGCACATCTTACTTATTGATTAATAAAAAAAGGCATATTGCAATATTTGTTCAGGTAGTTGCACCAAACAAGACATAATGTTAGAAAAGAGACAAAATATAATTTTAATGTAAATTTAACATAAAAGTTGTTCCAATGCTTCCTCTATGGCTTGTGAGTATTGACATTTTCTAGAAACTTATTTGTACCATATATCCATATTATGTCTAAAATATTTTAAGATCAAATTAATCTATATAATCATATCACAAAGATATTATTGTTATTCTTTAGTCTAATATTTATATTACTAAGAAAAGGATTACATCAAAAGAAGGAACATACTCTCCAATACTAAACCACTTCAAAAAAAAACCCATCCTACTATGTCCTTAATGAAACAAATAACCTATCCCATTGCCAATAAAGATAATCCTTTATGACACTTCTAATGGGAACAGATTCGTATTTGAAGAACAAAATGCCTCAAACTTGCTCATGTCAAACTCCTCCACCACACATTTCTAAAAAACCTTCCAAGATTTTTTCATCAACTTTTTCTTGCCTACCTCTTCCATACAATACAAAGTCAGAATCCCTCCACTCGATAATCTTGTATCAATCAGATCCATTGCAATAGATACCTCCATTATAAATATCTTCTGCCAACATTTTACGAATCATACCATTAATAGGCACAAGGTGAAAAACACTTGGAAAATAGCACTAAAAATCTCAAAAAATAGTTTCCTATCATGCACATGCCTAGTTGACCAATAATCCACCCCCAGCAAATCAATAATGGTAACTTTCTCTTGATCATTAGCCTACTTCAAAAGTATTGCAATTTTCTCCTTTAGAGCCTCTGCCAAGTCTACAACTTGCATACATTTGCATCTTATCCCTAAAAATGCCATCAAATTAGTATAAAATAAAGAGTGCAATTCCGTAAAAAAGGAAACAATAAATGCAAAAGAATGAGTGCAATTCATTTAAAAAGGAAACAAATTGACTATCACTAGCTCTTAAGTCAAGATTCAACAAGGTATTCAGTCAAACTTGCTACTAGTATGCTAAAATCTTCTAGGAAAGTAGTGGACCAAAACTACAAAAGGACTAAGTTCACAAGAAACACTCCTTTCAACATATGATGCAACTTCTTCTACATTAACCTATACCCTTTCTCATGAAGGCCTGCATATCTTCTGCAATAATCTCCCACAAGGACATTGACAAGAGACCTACACAATCAAACATTTTCAACTCTATGATTTACCAATCTGTTAGCTATTTTATTCCCTTCTTAATCTCATGTCTGCAAAAGCATGGGATAGGGAAAGTAGAATGTAGAAAAAAATTATAACCTTAGTCTCAAATCTTCCATTGATTAATTGAACAACTTCTTTAAGCTCATATTTCAATTAAACCATATAACCAATGGACATCATACAAAAAATAATTTTGATAGTTCAATAGTTATGATTTTAGTATCAATTATTTTATAGCATTCTTCTTGCTGCTACATTATTATTATTTTTAAAAACTCTAACTACCATTGTTATTTTGATTTTTACTATTGTCGTATAAGAAACTCATTGAAACATCTCTACAGGTCATCGATAGTTTGATGAGTACTATCATCGAGAGTATGACAAATCCTTCATAACATATCTCCATGTCATTGATATTTCATCTCCTCCTATCGTCAATGATGTGGACTACTTATTGAACCATCTCTCATAAGCATCAATAGTTTGACATTGCAAACTAGTTTTCTAGCACCACCATGGGATAATGATAGCAATAATTTTTGATGGGTTTCTGTTGATATATTGACACTCATCTTGGTCATCAAACTCTCTCATGGACATTGATAGTTTGACATTCTGAACCAATTGTTTAACGCTGCCATGGGACAATGATGACAATAATTTTTGATGATTTTTCTATTGATATATCAATACTCAACTTGGTCGTTGAACGTTCGACATCAGTTTAGTGACGATAGTTTTTGACATTTTTCAATCATAATTTTAATGGAAAAGCATCAAAAAATAGGTCCAAATTAACTAGTTCCTCAATTCCAATGTAAAATTACTTGAATGGTCTAAAAGAATGTAAAAATATCAAGTTTTATTGCACTTAATCAAGTTGAATTAGCAACCAATATTGAAAGTGTAAAGAAAGTCTTAGAGAATATTTTCTCACTTTACACCAAGTTGTGTGATACAACTTTGTTCACACAAAAAGTGTAGTGTCATATTACAAATTTAGAGGGAGATGTGAAGCTAATAGGTACTGCTCTACCAAATTCTCTAGCTCATAGTCAGAAACACTTTGGGAATTTGATGAATTCCCAAAGTTGGTAGCTCTGCATGCTCAAGATACAAATATTCAAGCTACACTGATCAACATCTAAACCATGCTAGCCCCTCACATGGATATACTTTACAAGGAGCTAGCCTTTATAGAGAAAATAATGCAAAAAGATTCCCATCTTTCTACACTTGAAGGTTTAGTTCATCTTTTTGTTGAGTTAGTCATCCAACTCAAATCATTGGAGGTAGCTTGTGCTAATTAGGATGCAACTCTAAAGATAATACCTAAGGTCTGTAAAACTTTCTTGGATGAACACACTATTCATGTACAACCCCTAACATGAGTGTCAAAAGGGGGGAAATAAAAATAAATGAAAGGAGAGAATAAAGAAAGGGGGAGAATGCATGAAAGGAGAGATAAGTTTTGTGGGAGATCAAACAAAGACAAAGTTAGCATATGCAAAATCTACTCAACAAGAATATTCAGTTTCAGTTCAGAATACAATAATCAACTTAGGGGGAGTTATTGAATTTTAAGGTATGACTAATGAGTCATAAGTTTTTGCAAAATTTTAAAGTTTTGAAATTTTGTATGGATATTATCTAAGTTATGCTTGAAGAGCTAAGGTTATTCATGCATGACCAGGTATTTTGTCACTCATGTCAAAGGGGGAGATTGTTAATCTCATATTGGTTTTGACATATGAGTGACAACATACTTAAGTCATTTACTTAGTTCATTCCAAACAAGTAATACATGTCAAGCATAAGTTGTCAAATAGTATATGCTGAGCAAGTAACTAATAAGTGTAGAGTCACTCAAGTGTTGAGTAGATAGTAAGTGTTGAGCCATTTAGATGTTGAGTGATCAATGGATGCTAAGTCATTTAGAGGTCAAGTTACAACATTAAAGTTGCAGTTGATGTCAAGCATCGAGGACTTCAAGTGCCGAGTAATACAATTTTGACATAGTTGTTTGTAATGGCACAAACTACTATGTAAACCATTTTGGAGTCAACTTAAGAATTATTTTTAAAATCTTAGATGATAAGGACAAATCTTTCTTGAGAATCCCTATGTAGGACATGTAACCAATCAAAAAAAGGGAAGGATTAAGCAGCAATATGGGTGAATAAAAATCATTGATTCATACCTAACCCTAAGTCACCTAGGTCTTCTTAAGAATGACAAACCCTAAACTTTTTATGAATGTAGAAGGAGAAAGAGAAAAGTTTGCATGCACAAACAAAGCATTCATGGTGACTAAGGAGTTGTGAATTGAGATACATTACATAATCAATTAAGGAGAATAGAGGAAAGGAATTAGAAGACAATAGAGATACATTTGATTAATGAGGATCAAGTACACATCAAGAAAGATGTGGTTTTTCATCTAGTAGCAGAGTTGTAACCGCAGGATAATTGTTGAGACATTCTAACAAGTGAATCAATTAAATATCTTAATAGAGTAATCTTAACATGCTATTGTAAATCCTTTAACAGGGTGCTTACTTCATTGTAAGTTAAATTCCTTTTACTACATTTGACACTTAGCACAAGTAGCAATTATCAGAGTCAAAATTGCATAGTAAAATAGGACTTAGAATTGATTAAATAGACCATAATTGGTTTAGCATGGCAATGTGAAAATGTTGGGGTTTTACAACTTCATTGTAAGTTAAAGTCCTTTTACCAAGCACACTTCTAACAAGGTGTTGAAATCCTTTAATAGGGTAAGATCTAACAATCTTGTAAGCCTTTAACAAGGTAGACCTTTCTTTCATAGGGTATATCAAGTTTCATTATCAAACATTGTAACCTTCATTGGATACACTTTATTACTGTAGTAGTGGAGATTTGTGGGTGTCATCCCTACCCCAGTTTTACCTTCTCCTTAGAGGGTTTTTGGTTAACCAAATATCTTGTGCCATACATGTGTTGAATGTGTATTTTCTTTCAAGTTATAGATGTATATGCTTAATTTGGTATTTTAGTTTACATGCATAGATTGTGAGATGGATGTGTGGTGAACGATTTTAAGGTTGAAGTTTTAAGTGTTGATTCCCCTCCAATGCCTCTTAGATTTTACTTTTCCCATTGTATTTCCAATAGATCTTTGCCTTTGTGACCTTTCAAAAAATTCATAGAGCTGAGAATAAAGCTACTAATGTTATCACTAGACTCTCTTCCATCCAACAATTGTTGGAACATGAATCTATCTATGATTTCCAAATGGAAGAGCTATGGTTTCCTACAAATGATTCCCTTATAACCATGTCATTTTTACCATTATTGGTCACAATTCCTCACACTATGCTAAAATCTATTCTTTCCTACAAGACCAAGTTATCCCTAATAACTTAACCTATAACAAAAAATATCAAACTATCCATAAAGCTTCTCATTATATTATTATCTTTGGTGACTTATTTCGGAGGGGCCTAGATGACATGCTTCCTAGATGTCTAAAAAGAGATGAATTTGAATATGCATTAGCTGAAGTCCATTCACATTCACCATACATAATATAAAATGACATTCAAAGAAACCAAAGTTGAAAAAGAACCCAACGATGATGATGAAGAAGAGATTGAAGCTGGCTTTACAAGAAGATTGAAGAAAGGTGCCGACAAGTATAAAGGTATGTTATGTCTAAAATGTTTTAGATGTGTTAAAGTTGGTGACTTGGCTAATAGATGTCCTAAGAGAGGTCCTAGATAGAAGTTTAAAAGATTTAATAAAAAATCTTATTATGTGATTAAAGGTGTTAGTATTCATAACGATGAATTAGAAGGTGAAGATTTTTTTAGGTTGAATAAGATGAGGAAGAGATCAAGAAATATAACATTGATATATTTGAAATTTGTGTGAAGATTAGTGATATTAAAATTTCTTTATATGTTAGAAAGAACAATAATCAATTTTTAACGATTGAAAATGGTTATTCTCATCATATGACAAGATATTTTTAAAAAATCACTTGATGTGTATGATTGTAGTCCTGTTATATTTTATGATAGCAAAGAAACATATATTAATGGGAAATGATTAATCTCTTTTTATGGTAAGACTTACATGACAATGTCTATTATGTGAAGTGTTTATATCATGATATTGAGTGTTGGATAGATGTGTGAGAATGGATATGATGTTGTTTTCAAGAATAAAGGTTGAAAAATTAGGAGCATTGATTGTGGTTGATAATATAAAACTACTAGAAGTTTGTATAAGTTGGAAGAAGCTACATAAGGATTCTTAATATCCCAAGTTGATGATAGTTAGCTTTGGAATCAAAGAATGTGTTTCATAAATCTTGATAATTTGGTAATGATAAGTATGACTGAAGGTGCTAGAGACTTAAAAAAGATAAGCAAGCTAGTAAGCAATATGAAAAGGATGTTAAGAAGGAAAGAAGACAAGAGAAATGTTCAAAGATAAAGATTACTCATCTAATGGTGTATTGGATGTGCTAGATCTTGTGCACAATGATATTTGTGGTCCTACAAGAATAAGAGGTTTGTAGATGAAAGGTACTTTTTTCTATTTATTGATGACCATTCTAGATTTATAGTGATTTTAATTCTAAGAAAAAAATCTAATGAATTTTATATGGTCAATATAAGATTGTAGTTGAGAATGAATGTGGAAGGGAAATAAAATGGTTAAGATTTGATAGAGATGACAAATTTATTTCTAATGAATTTGAAAGATACTATGAGAAACATGGAATAAAGAGACAAATTTCTATAGTTATAACCCCATTGTAGAATGATGTTGTGGATAGGATGAAAAAAATAATTTAGGAGGTGGTAAAGATTATGATAAAAGAAGAAATCTTGTAGAATTTTACTGGAAGGAAGTGGTATACACTCATGTATACACATTAAATAGATTTTTGTACCAAAAGAGATACTGTAAGACTTCATATGAGATTTGGCATGGAAGAAAACCCACTATGAAATATTTCAAAATCTTTGGAAGTAAGTTTTATATTCAAAGAGATGAAGATAATTTGGAAATTTCTGATAATAGAATGTTTAATCTACTAGAATCAAAGTGTATTGGTGTTATAATAAATAGATAAATAAAGTTGTGGAAATTAAAAAAGTGTTAATGAATATTTTCCAAGGAAACCAGAGAAGAATATTGATAATGGATCTGATACCATGGAGAAGAAAGAAAATGATAAGACAGAGGAGGAAGAAGAACCAATACAGACACCTTCTTGTTATAGTAAAACTCCAAGCTATATAAAGAGATGTCATTTATAAAAATAATATTATCGATGATAAGATCATATGTATTGTTACCATAAGTATAGAAGTGAAAGATTGAGGTTTATATTGTCTACTTTCAAAATTCAAACCTAAATCTATGATGGATGATTGTAATGACCAGAGTTGGATCAAGGAAATAAAATAAGTGATAAATAAGATTGAGAAGAATTAGACATGGGAGCTTGTTCCCATACCGATGGGAAATAATGAGATTGGAACTAAATGATTTTTCAAGAACAAGTTGAATGAGAATGTTTAAGTTGTAACAAATAAGGCTAGATTTATTTGAAAAGGTTATTCTTATATTATAGGATTTGACTTTGATGAGACTTATAATGTATTTGTCTCTTGGATGGAGGCCATTATAATTATCTAGTATTTCTAGCTTTCAAAAAATTAGAGCTTTATCAAATGGATATAGAGTTGACATTTTTGAAAGGTGAGATGAATAAAGAAGTCTATAGTAAGAAACTAAAAATGATTCAGATCAAAGAAAAATCTAGATATGTTTTGATTAAATAAGACAATGTATGGATTGAAATAGGAACCTAGAGCCTAGTATGGTAAATTGGATAAAAAATTATTATTCTAGGATTTTAGAAAGGTTCAATAGACAAAAATTTGTACTTCAAAGTAGATACTAAAAGAATTCTTATTGTTATGGTCTATGTAGATGATATTATCTTTGGTGGTAAAGATTATTTCTGCAAGAAGTTTGTTGAGGATATGCAGAAGGAATTTGAGATGTATATGATCAATAATTTAAATTTCTTCCTTGGATTTCAAGTGAATAAAAAGAACAGAGGTAATCTTGTATTTGAATCCAAGTATGTGAATGAATTGTTGAAGAAGTATGTCTTAGAGAACTCAAATCCAATAAGAAACCATATTTTATCGACTATAAGTTGATTAAGGATGATGGATCCCTCGAAGTAGATGTGAGTATGTATAGATTGATGATTAGATTTTTTTTTGTATTTGACCACATCCAGACTAGATATCATGTATCTAGTTGTTTGACGAATAGATTTTAACAAGAAACTAAGGAATCTCATGTTATGGCAATGAAGAGGATCTTCAAATACTTGAAAGTGGCTAAAGATCATGGGTTATGGTATCTAAAAAACATTAGATTTTAGTTTTAAAACATATACATATTCGAAAAAACAACGGGGAGACTTCTTTGTTGGCTCTCAGTTAGTTTCTTGGTAGAGCAAGAAGTAGGATTCTATACTACTTTTAACTATTAAATCAAAATATATTGTAACATCCTTATGTTGTACATGGGTATCAGAGATCAAGGAACCTTTGAAGAATATAGGAATTATTTTCCTTGAACTACTTACTATACTATGTGGTAATACCAATGTTATATGTATGTCAAGGAGCTTGATAGATTATTGTAGAATAAAATATATTGATATCTATAGACACCCAAAAATTGGCAAGGACCTAAATCATGCAATTATGATCAATCAGTGCAAATTAAAGAGAAAATTAGAAGAAATACAACAAACTTTCAAATCAAAAATCACATCAGGTCATTAATCACCTATCAAATCGACAAGACCTAAATTAACTTTAAAAGAGGAGAAAAACAATTCAAGTTCATAAAATGAAATTCAAAAAAAGGAGGAAAAAGACAAAGTGTTAAAAATAAATAAGACATTTATTAAATCAATAAAATCATTTATCCTCACAAGATTGAAAATCTCCCTTTTTCATTTTAAAAGAATTAGAAATATCCTCAATTATCCTCAAAATCAAGTCTATTGGACTCTTCCTCCTAGTCTCTTATGAGATATTTTCAGTTTCACTCTCACCCCTAGTCAAAGGTGAAAATCTTAATTCTTACCCCAACCCCTTCCAAATCTTATAAATAGGAGGGAAATCTAAGAGGCAAGGAACCCAAGTTTTTGTGCATCTACACTATAGGCACATTTGAACTCATCATTTCAGCATTTTCATTGTAGCAAGTTCATAGCATTTTAGCATCATTTTGTGTCATTTAGCATCATTTATTGCATAGTAGTTCATGGCATGATCATTTCAAGAGCATTTCTAGGAGTTGTATTTCACATATAATCTGCATTTTAGTCATAGATATTGCATGTTTTCATTGTAGATCTACATTCTAAGCATACTCCCATTCTAGAACTGTCACTAAGATGCTAGTTTGAGAGCTATTTTAGTAGTTGTAGTTAGGGAAACATGAGATGCTCGTAGATTTTACATTCTGATGATGATATCTTGGATCTAGTATAGTTTGTCATTAGTCTATTTGCATTCTACATTAAAGTTTCATGAATATGTGTTCACACTATGTACAAAATGGCACCCATCATGGGGCTAAACTAAAAGCCTCTCTATTTTCAAGTTTTTCAGTCTAATCTTTCATTTCTAGTATAGATCTGTGTTTCTTGCTATTCTCTTGTGTAGATCTGATCAAATACAGGTTCTACAGTGTTTGGGAGAACTCATATTAGCAAGAGCAGCATTCAAAAGTCTTCCTCGAGCATAGAAGGGCCAAATCTGAATCTTTTGACACTTTTGCACTCTATTTCAATGCTTCTAAAAGATATTTTGATGCTTATGAACTCTATCTTAATGCATTTAATCTTTGTATAGCACATATACATTGTTTTGTAATGCATTTCCATAGTTTCGTAATGCCTTTGCATCTTCTTATAGCACTTTTGAAGAGTTTTGTAATGCATTTAATCACTTCTACAACACATATGAAACATCTTACATCGCATTTGATTTTCTTATAGCACATTTCCATGATTAAATAGTGCTTATAAGGTTTTTTCTAACACATATGAGCATTTTTGTAGTGCATCTAGTAAAAATTACAGTTTCCTAAATCTAACTTCTAGATCCAAATATCGTTTGCTTACAAGTCCCTTTCGAGTTAATGAAAAGCTTCCAGATTGTAGACAATGTGTGGTAGGAATGAAGACCCTCCTAAAAGTTCCTAGCCTCTACTAGCTCTAAATCAGGTAGTTAGACCTCGGCTCTCGTTGAGTAAAAGTGTGGCATTTCTAAGTTTTCAAACATAGCTTAATAGAAGTGTTCAATCTCACTGATCTGATAAAGAAGTAGGCCTATGCTCTCGACTCCTTCGAGTTGATCAGAATGCCTGACCTTTTGTAAAGATTGGTCATGATTGAATGAAGAAAGAACCCACACATAGTCTAATTAGGAGCCCCTCTTTCTTCAGTAGTATAAGGGTTGGTAATTAAACCTTTGTGTCTATTGTGTTTGGGAAGCCAAAATAGTAGGGATATGCTCTCACTCTTCTCGATTGATCAAATTCTCAAACCTATTTGTAATTTCCATTTCTCATTTTTCACTAGGTAGGATTATCTAGTCATAGAAGGGCTACCTCTCAAGTTGCCTTAGTAGGGCCAGTGAGAGGGATTTCCCCCCAATCTTGCATATCCAATTGAATGCAAGCCACCTATGTTTAGAACATAGCCTTCCTCTAGTAGTCCCACAAGGGATTGTGCCAAACCTCCCTGGTATTGGTGGGAAGCTCTCTGTCACAGGAGAGGTAAATCCAAACACAGTTGGAACACAAAAACCCACTACTCACTGGCTTTAGATAACTTTGATAAGAAGCCATTTTTTTCTATTTTCTAGGTGTGTGTGATTTTTCATTTTATTTTGGTCTTACTACTATTGTGCTTGGAAGTGTTTTAAAATTTAATAATGAACACCAGCGAGAATCATAAACCTTTCAGAAAGAAAAAACCTCAAACTGGTATCGAGAAACCAAGTCCAAGATGAAGACATTAATGAATGCCCCTAAAAGTAGCATCTATACTACATAAAATAGCACTTTTGAACATTCTTGCAATGTTTCTGATCTGTGTTATAACACATATTTCTATTAAACTGTGCATATGAGCCTTAAAAAAACTCATCTGCTCAGCAGAATGACACATCTAAATGATTAAATAGCACATATAACTTTTATAATAGCGCATATGAGAAATAAAACAGTGCATTTGATCACTAAAATAGTGCATCTAACCATTCCTATAACACATCTGAGAAAAAACATAAAATAGAGGCTATCTGTGTGCATAATAATTATGAACAAATGATCAATTTGAATACCCTTTTCCTTGCTAGTATTTTACAAAGTTTGAGAAATTTTGTATCTAACCAAAAACATCCTTCCAAAACAAGCAAAGCTGCAAACATCATTATCAACCCAATAGTTATCATTGCTTCATTTCACACATCAACTCAAAAATGTTTGAAAACACACATCCATCCCTTACCTGACTTCATGAAAGTGAAACTCATCCTATCAACATTCATAAACACCTTGTCCAATCTAGCTTGTTTCCACAGACAAATCACAACCAATGTGAACCCTTGCCTTTTCAAAAAATGCCTAAGAACTAAAGGAATCTAGCTCATGTTTCATGCCACCACATAAAAATGGTATAGCTACAAGACCAAAGTGATTTCCTATACAAATGAGTGCTAGAATAGCCAATAGAACCATCAAACATACAAAACCTCTAAATCTCCTTGAGCCTACTACAACAATAGATTGCTGACAAAATGTAGCTATTCACAAGTCACTCTTCTTCAATTGAAACTCAAAATCTGTGGCCACAGTGGGATCATCTAACGTATGGGATGATAGAAGTATCAAAACTAAGATTGAATATTTCCAACAAAATCTTGAGCTTGTTGACATCATGGAAAAGATACTTGAAAAGCATAAAGAACATTACATAATAGCATTAGCACAACAAGGTGTGAAATTACCATCTAATTTTGATGTGACCAACTTGAAATGAGACAAAGAAGAGTCACCCCTAGATGTTGTCACACAAAATTTATAAGACCTACAAATGGAAATGGAGAGAATGAAGAGAGGAAAAACACAACCTATGAAATTTAGCCTCAAGAAGGTGTGCCCTCTCTCCTTTGATTAGAACATTACTTTCATGCCTTTCCCCCAAAATGTACAAATACCAAAATATGATAAATATTTTGGCACCTCAGATCTACAAGATAACCTCAAATAATTCTATACCTTAAGTATGGAATTTTTCCATGACACGATGTACTTGATGCAATTGTTTCCTAGAGCCTTAGAGGACAAGCTATGGAGTGGTTCTCCAAGCTACCCTCCAATATGAAAACCTTTGACCAACTAGCTTCCTTGTTCATCTCCCAATATTCTTACAATATCAAAAGGGAAGTTACAATGATCAACCTATGCAACATGAAACAACTCCTTAGCAAGTCATTCAAAACTTTCTTACAACAATGGAGACACACTTTCACTAAGTACCATAGAGACATACCCGATAAAGAGAAGACTAACATCTTCATTAATAGCATCTCCAAACCAATGAATTACTGGCTCCTACTCCAAGGGCCTAAGGATTTCAAAACTACCTTAGAAAATGTTGCTAAGGTAGAAGAGGCCTTACTAAATAATCACATCATTAAACTATCAAAAGATGGCAAGGGCTTTCCAAATAACTCCACACAGACTCATAATTTCTCTTATTGAGCCACTGATAAACAAAAGTCATTGTGGCAAGACAACAACAACAACACTGTTAATGATGGGATGGTTGAAGCCAACCATGTGAAACCTCAAAACCAATCCCATCTAAACCAATCATATCCTATTGTCAACAACGCTAACCTGAATGCACCCCAACAAGACAATGCTTGCCTATTTTATCAACGCAATGCAGAAACCCCCTCAATGACCAATTAACAAGTTGCTTACAATCAAGCTCCTCCTCCCCATAGATACCAATCTTCTAATATACCCAAGGTGTATATTCCTATCGGAGTGCCTTATGAGAGTGCCTTGCAAACCCTCTTGGCAGATGAACTCATTGTACTTCCTGAGGCTAAACCCTATGAACCCCAAGTCAAAGTGAAATGGTGTAATGACAAGCACATCTGTGCCTACCATCGAAACAAGGGGCATTTAACAGACAATTGTTTTTCCCATAAGGGGGCAATAAAAAAATTGATCAATGATGGAGTCATTGAAGTAAAAAACCTTAGCAATAATGAAGATCATACAGACTTCAAGAACCCCTTTCATGAGTCATGAAAAGGGTGAATCCTCAAAAGCTAATCAGAATGCACCCCCTTCAAACTAAGGTCAATTATGCACATCATTACAATAATACTATTGGCATGATCTCCATATTTGATGACACTGTAAATGTCATCATAATTAAAGGCAAAAATAAAAAGCAATCCTCAAATGTCATTACCTGAGGCCAAGCCTCTAAAATTATCCTACCTAGACCTGTGATAAATCCTGATTGTGCAACCACAAGTTCCTCCTTGCCCAAGTACAACTCGGTCAACAAATTACTCAAGACTCTAGCCCATGTCTCCATTTTTGAATTATTGCAAATCTCCCTAGAGCATAAGGAAATACTTACCAAAGCCTTAGTACTAAACAACCTAAATGTGAGTAGATTTCAGAACATGGTCAGCAATCTAGTTGCCCCTCATTGTGTATCTTTTTCATCCCAAGATGACATGTCTGTCATCAAGCCCCAAAACTCTCCTTTGCATATTGAATTCTTCATGCATAGAAACAAAGTTAAGTGAGCATTGGTCAATGGTGGAGCAGGCCTTAATATTTGCACACTAAATTTAGTAAAAGCCCTAGGGTATACATAGGATGTTGTTGACCTAATAAAGAAAATTAGCATCAAAGCTTACAATGATGAGGAAAGATCCTCCAAAGGCATGGTTATTTTGCCAATTAGAGTAGGACCAATTGTGAAAGAGACTATTTGTCAGGTCTTAGATCTACAATTAACTTATAACATCCTATTGGGAAGACCATGGATTCATGACATGTAGGTCGTTCCCTCCACTTATCACTAGTGTCTTAAATTTCCTTATATGGGTCAAGAAGTGACCATACCTAGAGACCAGCATTTTGCACAGTATTGTAATTCCCTAGTTCCTCACAATAGGGAAGAAACTAATACACCAATAGATGAAATCAGCTAGTACACAACTACAAACACTTCATGTTCTATTGATCGAAATGACAACCACTCATCAATGTCTACTAAGGGTAAAGAGAAAGTGGGTTGTTTAGGTCCTTCTATTCCTTCACCATCATCATCTAAAGACCCTAAATGGTCACACTACAAAGAAATGGATAGATTGATGAAAGAATTTGATAGAAAGTGTAAATTGCATTGCAAAGGGGTGGGTGAGTACTCGATTTCCTTATTTGATCCCCTACTTTCTCCAAAATCTCATGGAAAACTGTCATCCACCAAGCCTTGTCATGTACATTTTATTAAAGCAAGCAGCACACCTCCAAACTTAGTGGCAAAAATTAGTCAACAAAACATTGATATCTCTCCCCACCTATATGGAAAAGGTTTTGACCTAATGAAAAAGATGGGATACATGGGACATGGTCCTTTAGGAAAAGGGATAGGCATCATTGAACCTCTAATGGCACAATTCAAGTCCAACAAGTCTAAAATGAGGGTAGGATGTGATGGACAAGATAGGACACAAGCCTCTTCTGATGCTTGTCCTAAGCATAGTGATTCCTCCTCTTCCACCTTGGTGTGGGTACCTAAACAAAAGGATGGTTATAGCCAGAAAACAACTGACATCATAAATGAAAGCCTATCCCTCTCAGGTTCATATCCCATGAAAGAATCATCTATAAACACCTCTAATAATGAAGAAAATGACAATTCTACTAAATGGGAATTTGAGTCATTATCCAAGCAGTCTCTTCACAATAAAGAATTTGATGTAGTTCACATACCCACATCTAGTAGTCTAGCTATACAAGGAACAACTCATAGTCCAAGACCCACTTCTCCAAGAATCAGGATACAACAAAGCAGCTTAGAAGATGATGAACATGTTGAAGGATTTCAATTTCAAACTCTATTCCTTGACTTCTTTCTAGTAGAGGTTGAGGATGACTTCTATGAGCCTCTTGAAAGCTCTACTTTTTCTAACACTCTAGAAGAAGCTCATGTCATAGATCTAATAGATATAGCATATGAATCATCCAATGAAATCATGTCTTTAAACCTTGTTAAACCTATTCCATATTATGAATCATTACCCCTAGTCCATCTCGAACTCATTAACTGGGATACAATTGAGCCTCACCACATCCCTCATTTTGACATTGACCATGAAATCTTCATCTACCTTAATGTGGTTGAACCATCTTGTCAACAAAGAACAGAAGAAAGGCATATAGTCGAGTCTGGTATAAATTACCTCAATCACATTAGAATAGGTCAAGCATTCCACAACCTCAATGATCACTACCAAGTTGTGGTTGACCTCGAGAAAAAAATGGAAACAAACAAAAGTGATGCATCCAAAGGTGAAAACCCAACTATGGCACCCACAGATGAGGTGAGTTGATACTTTACCCAAACACTCCAAGGAAAGATCTTCTATTCTGATTGAACCAATAGAACCAGTCAATATCGACACAAAGTAAGAACCAAGGGTCATTTATCTAGCACAGTCCTTAAGTATAGAGGAAAGATAGGCATTCATCCACTTCTTTGAAGAAAGACAGATAAACTTTGCATGGTCTTATGCAAACATGTCTAGCTTAGACCCGAATTTAATCCTCCATCATCTCAATATTTTTTTGGATGCCAAGCTAGTAAAACAAAAGCTTAGAAAGATGCATCCCCATATAGCTCTATTGGTCAAGGCAGAGTTAGAAAAGTTAATCAATATCAATTTCATCTAACCCTTGGCATGTGCATCATGGATATCCAACATTGTCCCCATATCAAAGAAGAATGGTAGCATACGCATCTGCATCAATTTCTAAGATCTAAACAAAGCATGTCCCAAAGATGATTTCCACCTCCCCAACATCGACACCATTATCAATCTAATAGCAGGTCATTCCATGTTTTCACTCATGGATGGGTTTTCAAGGTATAATCAAATCAAGATAGCACCAAAAGATCAAGAGAAAATAGCTTTTACTTGTGCATGGGGCACCTTTTGCTGGAATGTGATGCCCTTTGGGTTAAAGAATGTTGGGGCTACCTATCAATAGGCCATGACCACTATCTTTCACAATATGATGCATATCTTCATGGAAGATTATGTGGATGGCATTCTTGTCAAATTCCATAGTCGAGAAGAACATCTCCCCACACTAGCCAAAATATTCACCTGCCTAGAAATGTTCAAAGTCGGGATCAATCCCAAGAAATGTGATTTTGGCATCAACTTAGGCAAGCTCCTGGGATACATTGTCTCAGCCAAAGGGATAGAAGTTGACCCCGAAAAGGTACAAGCCATAATCACTATGCAACCTTCAAAGAACCTGAGTCAGTTATGCTCTCTTCAAGGCAGGCATCAATCAGTTCATTTCTTAGTTGGCAGAAAAGTGTATACCTTTCACACACATGCTATACAAAGATATAAATTTTAAGTGGGATGACCAATGTTAGAAGGCTTTTGACTTGCTCAAGACCTACTTGATGAATCCACTTGTACTAGTACCTCTCATACTACACAAACCTTTGCTATTGTATATTTCTATAATGGATAAATCAATCAGAGCCCTCCTAGCACAAGAAAATGAGCAAGGAAAGGAATAGGCCATCTATTATGTCAATCATACCTTGTTCAATTATGAGCTCAATTGCTCTTTTACTGAAAAAGCTTGCCTAGCCATAGTTTTTGCTTCCTAAAAGCTATATCACTACCTTCTAACACACAATGTCAAGCTCATATCCAAAATTGACCCCCTCAAATATCTTCTCAGCAAAATAGTGCTAATGAGCAAATTGGCCAAATGGGTAATGATCTTAAGTGAGTTCGACATTGAGTATATAGATAGGAAGGAAATAAAAGGGTAGGCCATTGCCGATCAATTGGCAGATGCACCTATAGAGAGTTCAAATCCTATCCTAGCAGATTTCCCAGACATGCACATTCTTTAGACAAAGCTAGTAACATGGAAATTCTATTTTGATGGTTCCTACACACACCATGGCTCAGGCACTGGTATCTTGTTCATCATGCCACTAGGTGTTACCATCCCTAAGTCTTACAAACTAATTTTCCCCTACACCAACAACATGGTTGAATATGAAGCTTTGGTCTTGGGTCTCAAGCTAGCTTTGGAATGGAAACTGATAGCACTAGAGGTTTATGGAGACTCCCAATTGATCATCAATCAAGTTACTAACACTTATCAAACCAAAGAGGAAAAATTATTGCCTTATAAACATATAGTCGATACACTTATGGCATGTTTTGTTCACATTACTTTTGAACAAATTCCTAGAGAGAAGAATAGAGCAGCAAATGCTATGGCCACCTTGGCCTCCTTACTTTAGCTCTCGAAGTAGCACAAGTGGTACGAGTTCCTAGTAGAAGAGGTGGTTCAACCCAAGTTTATTCAACCCGATTCCCTTATCATTTTCCACTTAGATGCTCCTGATTCCCTTTGGTATAGCCCCATCATCACTTACCTCCATGATAACACCATTCCATCTAACCTCTCACATAACCAAAAATTAAATTTCATTTGACAAACGTCCCATTACACCTTGGTCACCGATATGCTATATAGGAAAGGTCTTGATAGTACTTTATTTAGATGTCTTGAAAAGGGTGAGTCTAGAATCACTCTACAGGAAGTCCATGCAGGGATTTGCTGGTCACACTCTAGTGGGTTCACACTAGCAAAGAATATTCTTAGGATGGGCTATTTTTGGCCAACCATGGAAAAGGATTCTATTGACTATGTCAAAACCTGCAAAAAATGTCAAATCCATGGTAACCTTGTTCATGCACCATCCCAAGAGCTCAACCCTTTGGCCACACCATGGTCTTTATCAGTGGGGTTTTAATTTGATTGGAGCCATCCATCCACCCTCCTCTGGTGGGCATAAATGGATTATCACTACCATAGAATACTTAACCAAGTGGGTCAAAGTAGTGCCACTTGCCGGCTCTATGAGAAAATAGATCTCTTCTTTTATTCTCAACCATATCATTTGTTGGTTTGGCATACCTCATGCTATTCTCATAAATAATGCCAGGTACTTTAAAAATTAAATAATTGATAGATTATGTGAAAAAAATCACATTATACACCACTCCTCATCAATTTATTATCCCCAAGGCAATGGCCAAGCCAAGGCCACCAACAAAACCATTATCAACATCCTCAAAAGAACCATCAATGATATTGGTAGGGATTGGCATTTACAATTGAACCCCACCCTTTGGGCCTATAGGATGAGTGTTAGGATGCGTACAGGAATGACACCCTTCTCCTTGGTTTACGGTTGTAAAGCTATTCTCCCTTTAGAGGTTGAGATCCCATCCTTGAGAGTTAGTCTTTGAGATGTCCCACCAAATGAGGATTACAAAGTGGCCCATCTAGAACAGCTAGAGTTGTTAGAAGAACATCAATGTAAAGCACATGAACATCTCAAAGTGTATTAGAATAGATTATCAAGACATTACAACAAAAAGGTCAAACCCCATGTTTTTCAAATTGGTGACCTCACGCTCCAAGAAAACCCTAAGAACCAAGTAGCAAGGGAAAAGAAAGGAAAATGGGAGGCCAATTGGATTGGTTCTTACCTTATCACAAAATCATTTGGGACTGGTACTTACAGGCTTTTAGATTGTAATGGTACAGAACTAGCAGAACCCATTAACAACATCCATCTCAAACAGTTTTATGTCAAAAAGCTTTGGAAAACACATCCAAAATACCAAAAAAAATTTAAAAATATCAAAAAAAAAAAAATGGTGAGAATGCCACCTTTGGTTTGACAAGGGGCGAGAGATAGCACTTTTGGACTTCCCTAAACAACATAAGTCCTTCAATGCTGAAAAATAGTCAAGACAACCTTCAAGCGACCTCCTCTAAACATTTTTTTCTTGTTTCAAGCAATGCCGAGTTAATTTCACACATACCCAATTAAGAAACACTTGTGAGTTATAGCTCCAGGGTCTTTTGGCATCAAATGTGGTTCACAGTAGTAGAAACAACCAGTATGATAGTAGTAGTAGAGCAAGGCAAATAGAATCCATAATAGCAATAACAATAACAACAACAAGAGAAAATCAAAGCCCCTTTTCCTTGATTGAATGTACACCCATAGCTCTTTATGTTCATGCAATAGCCCCTGTTCATACCATGAAGCAAAGACTGAACTAGAACTAGAAGTGGGAGTAGTAGGAATCGAGAAACATTTGTGGATCACAATTTCGTGGTTCTTTGGCATTGAAATGTAGTTCATAGTAGCACAAATAGATAGTATGACAACAACAAAGGGGAGCACAAAAAATTCAGCAAAACAAGGAGTCTGATTATGTATTGAGATACCATAAACATGAATTACAGGAAAATCAATTCACATCTCCGCTATCCCCCTTGGCCAATGATCTCTAATGTTTATTTTAGCCCTTAGTTGACCCATTTGATGTCATAAACTCCCTTCATTACCTCTTTAGGTACCTCACATGGCCCTGGTTATTCCCGTATTCCAACAAATCTCACTCACATCCTCCGTTTCACCCCCATAGACCCAAAAATAATCCAAAATTACCAAAAAAAATTCAAAAATTGCCTAAAATTTCAAAAATTACCAAAAAATATCAAAAAAATTCAAAAATTGCCTAAAATTATCAAAAAAAAATTTTTAATTGCCAAAAATTATCAAATAAATTCAAAAATTGCCTAAAACTATCAAAATAATTCAAAAATTGTCTAAAAATATCAAAAACATTAAAAAATCATCTAAAAATATTTTTAAAATATCATAAATTGCCCAAAGCATTCAAAAGGGGGTCGTAATCACCAAACATAACCGCGATAGCTCAGAATAATTAACAATACCCCAAGATTCTTGTCAATTCCTACCTCATTCTAGCTCAATTAGGCTATATAATAGGACATAAAATATTTGAAACTAACATGCCTCGCTGATATTAAGAAGTAGCATAGTAATGTCCTAAAACATTTCTTGGGACTTTGGAAAATCTGGCACAACACAGATAGTACAAGAGGTGCCCCCATTTCCTTCCTCTTATCAAGAGCAACAATTCCCCATGGATCATTAGTCTTATTTAGGTTGCAATGGCCACAATTTGTCTAGCCCCTTCAACAAATATATCAATGCTATTTGAAAGCCTAGATATCTGTTGGACTCTTTCATCCTCAATGCTATTCGAAAGCCCAGATATCTGTCGGACTCCCCCCTCTAGCACCTTTTTAGGCCCAAAGTGCCTTTTTAGGCCACTCAATGCCTTTTTCGAGGCCCAAGCATCCTTTTCGAACCCCTCCAATGCTTTTTTAGGCCCAAAGCACCTTTTTAGGCCCCTCTAGTGCCTTTTCCAGCCCAAAGCACCTTTTTAAGCCCTTCAAGCACCTTTTTCAAGGCCCAAGCATCCTTTTTAGACCTTTCCAGCACCTTTTTAGGCCCCTCAAACACCTTTTCTCAAGGCCCATTTTGCCTTTTTCAAGCCCTGATGTCCTTTGGGCCCCCAACACGCCTTTTTTCGGGTTAAAGTGTCTTTTTAAGGCCCTATTTCACCTTCTTGAGACCCAAGTGTCCTCTTTTGGGCCCCACACACCTTTTTATCAGCCTTAAGAATGTTCATCTTATCACACACCTAGAGAAACGTCCCCACATTGGCTTTATTATTATTTATAATGGTTCTTAATATACACACAGACATTCTCACCTACCAGTCACAATCATCCTCACTCTACAGATTGTATTGTTCCCACTTTTACAAGAGTCAAACCGTTCCAATATTTATCACAAAAACAAAACAAAAATTCAAATATCCATCAAACATCCCAAAAACATTTAAATATTCGACAAAAACACAAAAACATCCATATATATTCTACCAAATCCCAAAAACACACATGACAATGCATTACGATCAACATCAGTTGTCCCTTTAATTGCCACAAGAACAAGTACAAACTTTTTATTCTCTTACGATAGAAATGACAACATTACATTCAAACAATGTCTAATAGATTATTTATTCTAGCCTACCTAGGGGAGGTGGCACAATAGGGTGTCCACTCAATGGTGTCCCTTCTAGCCTAGCTCCAGATGAAGAGGCCCCTAGTGTCAACACCCTACAGGTCCACACCACATCCATGGGAATCAAAAACCTCCCACTACGTAATTGTGTGTTCAATAGATGTGTAAATTCCCTATCTATAAATTGCATCTCTCATTGGTCCTCATTTGGGAATGCCTGATAATAACATCCCATCCAACAAGCAACTTTCTGGTGTACCTTTTTTGTCTAGTGCATTTCCATGAACACATTCTCCATCAACTTCCTTACCCCCTATGTAGTGATCACTCATTGGTCCACATCCCACTCTTGTTGCATCTAATCAATCATCATTCACCAACACTCCATGTTTGCTTTTGCCTCACCCAAACATTGTTGTAATCGCCTCACCTTCCCCTCACTTAATGCTAACCACTCCTACAACTTCAATGCCAAGGAGTTCACCTTCGTAATCGCTTCCCTAAACAACTCAGACTATGACTACAATAACACCAGCTCATTATGAGTGCTCTCTAAACCCACCTATGCCATCTTCAGTGATTCTCACAATAGCTGAGCTCGTGACCGTTTAGCCTACATTCTTGCATCACTTCCCTATGCTCGTGCCTGTTCCACATGCAGCTCTATCTCTAGTGATTGCACCCATGCACGCTCTACATCCACCACCACTTGTAATTGCCTTGCCTCCATTTGCAACCCATCCTCCCATGCCTTCTCCATCAATCCCAACAAAAATGTGACCTCCTATTCTGCATTGTCCACTCGAACTCTCTCTACAACTAACAATCTCTATAATCCTCCCACATCCTATGATAATTGATCTTCATCTCCCACCTCTAGTTGTGGATCCCCCACATTTACACTGCTCATTCCCCCTTTTGTTGACTCTCATCCCAGCATCCTGAGGTTAATCCACTGACATGTCCCACTCATTACTTCACCTCCACTAACACCTCCCACATCCTTCGAAGTTTCTCTCACAGACTTTTCAAGAGATTTTATTTCCCCCACCTCCTCCTCTGCTCTCGACATACTCTTTGTCTTCTCAAGTGGACTATTCTCCACTTGCATCACTGGCTTGTCATCTAATATCACCTACATTTCCTATTGTGCTACAATCCTCGATAACATCATTAAAGCCAACAAGGGCATTTCTTCTGCCTCCATCCCCACCTCTTCGAGTTGTGCTAGCCCTTGTCCCAGCTAACTTGCCTAATCTAGACTTGAAATTAACATTTGGAGCTTCGACTAATCCACCCACTCTTCGAAGGTTCTTCAAATGCACTTTGCTCTTCAACATTGCCTCATCTACCTTCCCTAGCTAGCATCACCCTCCTATTGCGATTGATCTAGTGAGCCCAACATACTTTCACTTGCATGATTCTTATAACTTCTCAATACATCCAATAATCATATTCTACTCCTCACTTCACCTTGATTCATTCCCATACTATTCACCTCCTTATAGCTATCACTCACCCGAGACTTGTTCTGTACTAGTCTTCTATGTATCCACTCTCTGCATCCCACCGCACTGCTACTCGGTACACTTGACCCTTGGCTCTAGAACATTCAGCCACCCAATTTTTTGTCGATGCACATTGACCATCAGATTCTACTACTAAATCACCATTGACACATCCCATGCCTTCTAATCCACCTGGTACAATAGTTGTTCCCTGGTAGAACTGAACAAACTCAACACTATTACACACAATTGGAAGCATGCCTGGTTTGCAAATAATGGTTTTCTATGCTATCATGGGCTTTTAGTACCTTGATGATGTGTTTGACTAGAGGTACCGGGATAAAGTCATGATATTTTTATTGGTTTTTCATTGTTTAACTCTAGTGATCCTTTGGTTTTTCACATTATTGGTGTCCACTTATAAGTGCCTCCTCTTGAATGGAACGCCATGTGTACCTCGACCAATTTTGTGTGCTACCTTAGGCAAGGTCTTTTATCTAACATGTGATTGTTTGCGTGCTTATTTTTATTGTCCTGTAGCTATAGCTTCTATTTCTCAATGGTTGTCATATTTTCTTGTACATTATTCCTCTTTGGTAGCACTTCTCAGTGTGAAATAGTACTCATATCACTATAGCTGAGCTAGTGATGGTTGTACTTAGTCACTTTTTATCACACGCTCTATGATGACAATTAGTTTGCATCTCTTTAAAAAAAAGTGATAGTTAGTTGCATTCATATAGTTTGAATTTTCATCTTGGGTTCCTTGAAAACACATGGTTGGCACATAAATTAGGTTGCAATTCACCAACATTAATCAACAACTACACGGCTGGTTATCAACAAGTGGACAACAACATCAACATCAACCTCAAAGCGAGCTTCTGAGCACTCAACTATCATGGACTTTGACTCTTCATCCCATCCACACCAGCATTACACTTCATGAATTCACCTTTCCACTCCACTCATTGCATTATGTGGCTTTCAAATCTCAGACACTTCTAGTCACTACCAAATTTCACCACCTCATTGGTTGCCTTGTGTCACTTTTGAATCTCAAACAAACTCATTTAACCACATTCCATTTCATCTTATTCATTGCATCATCTTTTCTCATCCTCCATCTCCTTCATTTCGCCATTTCATCCATTCATTTCATGGCTTTTGAATCTCAAAAGTTGACACTCCACCTCATAGCCTTTGAATCTCAAACAATTTCATTTCCTTCCATTTTTCACCTTCACTCACCCCTCATTTGTCACATCCCATTTTATCACATTTCCATTTATCCTTTCATCCCATCCACACACTTAGACGTTTCATTCCAATTCATTATTTCATATCATCCTACCACATAACACTTTGGTCATTAAACATTTGATGCATGACGCATCTACATTTCATCCTACTTAATTGCTTATTCTATTTTCATTATTCCATATCATCCTATCGCATATCATTTGGTTCCTTTGATATTTCATTCCCTTTCACTGTCCATTTCATTGCATTACGTCACATATCATGTCAGTTCATTTTCATTTCATTACCTATTTTAATCCATTACCTATTACATTTCATTTCATTTCAATACCCCTTTCGTTTCATTTCATTACCTACCATGGCCTCACATATCATTTCATTTCATTACCTATTTTCATCCATTACGTATTACATTTAATTTCATTTCATCACTTATCATATATCATTTCGTTCATTAGACATTTCATTTCATTACCTATTACATTACATTTCATTACCTATTTCATTCCATCTCATGTCATTACCTATCATGTCTCATTTCGTTCATTAGCCATTTCATATCCCACATATTATTTTCATCATAATTCATTTATTTTATACATTACATCACTTTTTTTTGTTATTATTACATTATCACCCCATTCATTTCATTACAATTCATTTCTCATTTCATTCCATTACATTACATTACAAATCATTTTCTCACATCACATTACCTCATGTTATATTTCATTATATCACATTTTATTATTTCATTTCATCTAATTTCATTACATCACATTCTATTTTACCACATTTCATTTCCTATCATTATATTCATAGTACCACATCACATTTTCATCACATCATCAATGACATACCATCTATTCTAACTCATGATCTATCTACATTCATCATTCACATATATATACACATCTGCATCCACTACCACCATAATCATCAAATCAGATCATCACATGCATACATAAGTCCATGATATAATGAGTACACACATCTAAAACATTAATAAGCTTGGATATCTCATAAAGCAACATGATAATCAGAGGATCTGTCAAAAGACTAAAATCACATGAATATTAGATGAAATGCATTGACACGAACATCACATGATCATATAACATGAAAGTACATAAATCAAGGATCAACTAAGTACATCAACATAAATGTCCAATAAACATCTTGAAGTGAATAATCATACATCATGAGGAGTGAGACCACAATACATAATGCACACTCATCCATGTGGAGGTGCCTAATATGATGGTCCCTACTCACTGGGGGCACTAGTATCCTCTTGGTGCACCTGCCATGTCACATCTATCAATGGTAAAACCTGTCCAATCACAATAGTCTGACTTGACGATGCCCCATTTGTCTTTAATGGCAGTGGTGGTGGTGGCATCCCTGGTGTCATCACAGCTATGAATGCTTGGAAGGTAATCAACACCTCACCCATCCAAGCCTCTATGGCACTCATATGCACCTCCAAATCAATCGATCCCCCTGACCTCCCTGATGGCGATTGTGCCTCTGATGATACTAGTTATTGTACTTGTGGTTCTACCTCCAGTACCACCTTTTGTTTTCCTTTATGGTTGTGCACCTGGTGGATCTTTCATAGGACCTTGCACTCATGGCCTCTATCACCGGACAAACTGCACATCCTCTAGCAACCTAGCCCTCACCTGCTCTGCTGCATCCCACTGACCAACCATCTCTCCTCTCACCCGTGCACCACCCCAGCCATAGATACCTCTGACTCTCCCTACACCCACTGGTCCCTACACTGGGCCTCATGCCACTCCCCTTTGTGGTAATACCATGGCCACCCGACCATGCCTCCCTCGTGCTCTGCCCACTCTAACCCTAGCTCATCATCTCCCTTTACCTCTCCCTGGACCACCCTCATCATGATCATACTCTCCCCCACTCAACGACTCATCAATCCCCAGAATCGGCTTGGTTGGATATGTGTATCTCAAGAAGGGATGATCCTAAAACCACCATGCATAATCCCCCTCCATCCCTACATCTGCCACCCCATCTCATAAGGCCCACGACTATGGTGTGTCTATCATCTATAAAAAGGCCTCTAGACAAGCCTCATACTCTAGAGTTGGCCCCCACACTACTCTCTGACTATACCTAGGCATAATGTATAGTCCCCTGTGGCATGCCCTGCCACTGACCAAACTACCTCGCCACCCTCCTAAAACAAAACCACTCTATCACAGCAGCAACATGACCAAGTAGATACTTTGGACCAATAAAGTACATCATCTCATCATCATCCTCCACCCATGGCTTTGTGAACCTGTATGGTCTCCACACCACCTCATCAATCTCATCTAAAACCTGCCACCAATACTTTGTCTTGCCCAAATGGGGCTGCATGATCAAACTGGAATAAGTATACATATATGGCATACCCTATGGCCATTGTAGCACACACACTGGCTGAGTAATGGGCAGATGCTCCCATGTCCATAGTTGTAACAAAATGACCCCTGCTAATAGCAACGAGGCTCCAGAATACACAACCTAATGTAAATTATGGTATAGGTGAGCCAAAATGCACCTGCCCCATGCAAATCTACATGGCCTATCAATCATATGCTGTATCAATTGGCCCCATCCAACTAGACATCCTCACCCTTGGTGGTCTGGCAACAAAAACCCCCTATTAATCCTGCCAACACTGTAGGCAATGCATCATACTGTAACATCTGAAACCAAGGCATGTTGTCATCACCAATACTGTCATCCCTGAACAAGTCTTGAAATGTAGCGCCATCAGTAGTCTAATCATAATATACCAAATCTCCTATAGTTGAGATCTAAAAAATCATATATACATCCTTGGGAGTCATTGTCATCTCCCCCATCAACAAATGAAATGTGTTGTAGTCCAAGTGCCATTGCTTGGCCACAGCTGTCAATAATCCCCTATTCACTTGGAACTAGGGCATCTATAATAAATATGTAAAACCATATATATCTATCACCTACTTATCTACGTTGGACAATCGACCCATTGCCTCTAACAACCATGGATAGAGTCCTTGTACCATGAGCTTTTGTCCATGCACCTGTTATTCATCAAACCAAAATAATGCATTAGTTTTTCGTCACAAAGTGATCATCAGAAATCAATCTCATATTTCTATTTTGGACCTATTGCTCGTCTTTCTCTATCTTGAGTCAGACTTGCTTGTCTCCCCTACTCTGTATCCTGATTTGGGGCATCACCTATCTATTATCATATCGATCCTACAAAATCACTTCATGAATAACTGACTACTATTGTTTACTCATTATGCCCATCCCTAGCTGACAAACCGAGAATCTAGTCTTTGGCATTATCCTGCACTCAACAGAGGACCTCCACCTAGTTTTTGCCCTTTGATAATCTTTTGTGCCATTTCCTAAGCCATATGCACTAACAAATTAGTTAAATGCATTACAACATGAAAATGTGCTACTATACCATTCAAAAGTGTTATTTTATGTCTCATACACACTATACAATCTATATGTGCTACTACCATAGTCATATGCATTGTTTCATCAATTGTAAGTGCTATTTTATACAAATGCACTCAAACATTTTCTATATGAGCTATCATACCTATCGTATGCATTGTTTCATTAAACACACTACAACATTTTCTATATGTGTTATAATAGCTATTGTATGTGCTATTTCATTCAAAAGTGCTACAACAATAGCTATATGCGTTATTGCCCCTACTGTATGTGTTATTTTATTCAAATGCACTATCAAATCTCCTATATGTGGTACAAAACTACTATATGCACCAATCCACCATAATACTAGGGTTTTATATGTGTTGAAATGCCCCATGCATGTGCTATAACACTACTCGATTGTGCTAAAATAATTCATATGTGCTAAAAAACCCTTCAAATGTGCTAAACTATTGAAATTGCCACATTTACCCTACAAATTCGTACAAAACTCCAAAAACATAGGTAAAAAAGCTAAATCTCAAACATAAAGGATCTCAATGACTTACCGGGGCACTGTAGTCTATTGGATGCTCATACTGACGACCCCTCTCAAATCTATGCTCTCATAACAGAACCACCATCCTCATTGACTCAAAGCTCCAAATCACCAAATGTAAAAGGGGGGTGTAAAAATGGCAAGGGTAAAAGGCCTTTTTGACCTATTTAGCCCCCCTAAGGGACATTTATATCACCTTTTCACCCTATTTACCCCCTATTGACACATTTTTGCTCCCTAAAACGAATTGGGTATTGTATCAATCCAATCTAATTATCTTTTTTCTGCCAAACACCCAACATGTCAGAAATAAAATTGGAACCTACTCAGCTTTTGCACTTCCATATTTTCTTCCAATTTCATTTCCAAGGGGGCAGTATATCTGTATCAAATCTAGGCATCCAAGCTGGGGCATCAAAAAAAATTTGAAACATCAAAAACGTTCTACCCCAACCAAGCAAAAATATTACAACATCAAATCAATGACTATCAAATCATCAAATCAATGACAATCAAATCATGAAATCAATGAAAATCAAATCATCAAATCAACGACAATCAAATCATCACATCAATGACAATCAAAATATCATTGAACAGACATCCATTCATCACAAGCTGACCTAAAATCAGAAAATCATGAAAGTCTTTGAACTAATATGATTCAGATATTAGCTCAAAGAGGGGCATTTGTAGACACCCAAAAATTGGCAAAGACCTAAATCACGCAATTCTGATCAATCAATGCAAATTAAAGAGAAAATCAAAAGAAATACAAAAAACTTTCAAATCAAAAATCACATCAGGTCATTAATCACCTATCAAATCGACAAGACCTAAATCAACTTTAAAAGAGGAGAAAAACAATTCAAATTCATAAAATGAAATTCAAAAAAAGGAGGAAAAAGACAAAAGTGTTGAAAATAAATAAGACATTTATTAAATCAATAAAATCATTTATCCTCACAAGATTGAAAATCTCCCTTTTTCATTTTAAAAGAATTAGAAATATCCTCAATTATTCTCAAAATCAAGTCTATTGGACTCTTCCTCCTGCTCTCTTATGAGATATTTTCAATTTCACTTTCATCCCTAGTCAAAGGTGAAAATCTTGATTCTTACCCCAACCCCTCTGAAATCCTATAAATAGGAGGCAAATCTAAGAGGCAAGGAACCCAAGTTTTTATGCATCTACACTATAGGCACATTTGAACTCATCATTTTAGCATTTTCATTGTAGCAAGCTCATAGCATTTTAGCATCATTTTGTGTCATTTAGCATCATTTATTGCATGTTAGTTCATGGCATGATCATTTCAAGAGCATTTCTAGGAGTTGTATTTCACATATAATCTGCATTTTAGTTATAGATCTCGCATGTTTTCATTATAGATCTACATTCTAAGCATACTTCCATTCTAGAACTATCACTAAGATGCTAGTCTGAGAGCTATTTTAGCAGTTGTAGTAAGGGAAACATGAGACACTCGTAGAGATTACATTCTGATAATGATATCTTAGGTCTAGTATAGTTCATCGTCAGTCTATTTGCATTCTACATTAAAGTTTCATGAATATGTGTTCACACCGTGTTAATAATATGTGGTAATACTAAATCAAAATATATTGTAACATCCTTATGTTGTACATGGGTATCAGAGATCAAGGAATCTTTGAAGAATATAGGAATTATTTTCCTTGAACTAGTTCCTATACTATGTGGTAATACCAATGTTATATGTATGTCAAGGAGCTTGATAGATTATTGTAGAATAAAATATATTGATATCAGTATCACTTGATTGGAAAGAAGATTGAGACTAGAGAAGTTAAGTTGGAGTATGTACCAACAAAGGAGCAAATGATAGACATATTAAAAAAAAACTTTTTTTGGGGATACTTTTGAGTGTCTTAGAGGCAAGCTAGGCATTTCCCTCATTCTGGTGCTCATTAGTATGCACTAGTGTGTGCATTGGTCTAGTGAGTTTGTACTTCTATATCATTTTGGATCATGCTACTGTGCTTTCTCCTAGGGGGAGAAATATATTTTCGTTAGGTGGAGTAGCTATCTTTTTCTTGGTCTTTTTTTCATTGTTGTCAAAGGGGAGAGTTTTGGAGAGATTTGGTATTGATTTTGTTACTCTTCTTTCTATGATTTTTTATTGAGTTTTTGTCCATTAGTGACAAAGAGGGAGACTATTATACTATAAAAGGGGATATTGTGATAATGTGAGGTTGATTGTTGTCATTGATGTCGATATCTTTCTCTCAACCTTTGGTTTGCTAGTGGATGTGTACCAAGATATTAGTATATCACTTGGTTTCATATTGATTATCTTTCATCGATACCCAGTGTATTGGGCGATGTGTGTTATCATTGGTTGAGCATTAATTTTTTTACCATTTCATATCTTGGTGATGGTATGCATCATTCTAGTAGATTGTATTTTTGGGTCGATCCTTTGTGATGCATGTGGTTAGTCAATTTCAATTCCAACAAATTTTTCTTAGCATGTTCATTATATCCATTCGTACCAAATGTTTTTTTAGCATTTTGTTGTGTTTGAGGATCATTATATTGCTAGAGGAGATGTGACCTATCTCAAATATGTTTTAGGCAACAAATTTGTGGTGTGCATCTATTATAAATAGAGTATAATTTCAAGAGGGGTGTATGAAAGTTCTTGAATTCAAGTTCATGTTTATGATTCATGTGATCCTGTTCCATATATGCTCGGTATATGTGATACAACTATCAACTTACTCAAGTAGTTGATTTAAGGAGGTTTAGACAACAACATACTATAATTGTAGAAACTTGGAAATCATATTTTGTGGTGGTTCTTAATTCATCTAGCATATATTGGCTATAATCATGTTTGGAACTAAGCCTTATACTATTGGTAGTGAGCCGTATTCTATCAGTAATGAGTCTTCTTTTTTTGGGGCATGGTCATCTTGACAGTAAAACCTACCAACAATACTCTTTCATATTGTAATGAGCATATTAGGTAGTGATCCTTTTTGTACAAAATCACCTTAATCAATCTCACAATAATTAGTGTTTTCATTTCAAAAGAATTAGGTTCTCCTTGGGATTTCCTAATTTGGGTTTTCCATGTAAATCTTTGTGTCAATTGTGTTGGTGTTTTTGTGCTTTCATGCTTATCTTTACATTGACAATTTAATATGATGTAACCAATATATCTTAAGTGGGGATTGTAAATTAACCAACAAATCAAAAGTTTTTATAAGTGTAGGAATAAATGATTCACCCCCTTTATTATAATTCGACACATTCATCAAAATTAAGTGTAATCTAGATTCTTTAGATACTTTTAGAGTTAACAAATGTTAAAGGATTGATTAAGATTAATGTTTAAATAAGGAGTATTAATAAATATATGCTAAAATGGAAATAGTAAGATTAGGTTTGTATAGCTAAAGTTCAAATTTAATCTAATAGCATGTTACAAAAAAATGACAATAAAATAAGTTTTAATAGTAAATTTTATATTAAAAAGTTAAGATGACAAAATCTTAAACAAATGGAGAACTAGATAAACACCCCACCTTGTTTTGTTTCTTTTCATAGGGTGAACATTCTTTGCAAGTACTAAAGATCCTTATGGTCTAGATAAGATTACAAAGTTTTAGAACAAAATTACATATGTGTATGACAAAATAACAAATATGTCCTATACACCTAGATTCTCAAAAATCATGTACCTACATTTTCTAATCCCCCACTACTCCTTTGTTTCCCTTACTTTGCCAAAAGGTAAACATTCTTGGTAAGTACCAAAGACATTTCACATATTTATAAGAAAAAAAATTGTAAATATATCTTTACCTAGGTTCCCATAGTCCATTTATTAATCAAATCTTAACAAATTCAAATTTCAAGATATTTAACTTATTCTTCAAATTTTAATTTCAACACATATTTGTTTATAATATAATTAGACATTAATTAATTATTTGTAAGTATATTCAAAATATCTTTTAAATGCTATCTAGAGGCTATGTTTATTATGTTTACAAATATATGACATCCTTGATACAAATGTTAATTCATCTATAACTTCCATTCTTAAAATGACTTATTATGTGATTGTTATAATTATTATAATTATAATCTTTAATGCAATTGCATCATATGTTTATCTCAAGCAAAAATTAGTTGTTTTATTTTGGGGTGACAACAAAGCCTATAATAAAATAGAAAATAACGCTTCCCTACAAGTTTTCCACAATTCATGAATCATAATGTATGCTTTTTGGAATAAAATTGGGTGACATTTAAGACCACATTCAATGGTCTATCATTAAAAAGTAGAAAATATGAAGAGATAGATTGCAAATGAAGCTCTAAAAATGATATGTAGAGAATTAGTCAAATTAGGAAGAGGTTAATTATAAGTAAAAGAGGAAAAATAAAATATAGAGGAATTAACAAGAAAATAAAGATGTTAAAGTAAGAATTAACTAAATGTTGTTGGGGAAGAGAGGGTGAGGAACGACAAGTATAACAAGAAGAAACAAGAAGAAAACTAATAACATTTAGTGAAACCAATTATCTAAGAATCAACTCACAAATAAGATAAATGAAGAAATATAAAGATAATTAAAATAACACAAATTAACAACAAAGAAGTCAATAATAGACAACCACATTTTATTAAATTAGTAATAAAATAAGCGACTGACAAATTAGCTAAATGAGGATACATATATAGAAAAGAACATAACCAAAAGACGAAAAAGTTAAAACTAATAAACTAACAAATTAGCTAAATAAAGATACATATATAAATAAGAACACAATGAAAAGACAAAGAAATTAAAAATAATTAATGAACATAAATTTATTTTATCTATTTAAAAAAAAAACATATTGATTAATTAAAAAAATTGTGTTTCTTTTAAATTTATTTATTTATTTATTTTTCTAATTTTACTTCAAATTTCTATGGTGAAAGTTAATTGTTTAAATTTAAGCACAAAATAGCAAATGTTAAAAAAACTAAAAAAACCTGTCCTTATAAAAAAATGGCAAATTAGATAATCAATATCAAATAAATAAATAAAAACAATCATATTTTATGTTTTAAAAAACGAGACAGCCAGGTTCGAATCTCATGAGTACCAACCAGAATATTGAGAACAGCTCTTAATAAGAAGGATGAAAACGAAAGGGCATGGGTGCCAACCGAGACAGACGTGGATAACACACGTCAGATACGTACAGACATACGGTGGGACAAATACCTTAAAGGACAATTTACCCCACAGAATCTGATTCGGGTGAAAGAATAACGACAGTAAAACAGAATTACGTCAATGGGAGCACGCGTAAGAATTTTTTACCCCAAAATTTTAAACTCTCCGTGGGTCCCAGAGTAACTCCCACCAGCTCATCTGTATCGAAAATATTTTTGTCGGTATCAAAATTTGACGGCAGGACGACCGTCAACATGGGGCCCAGTTATACGGCAGCTTACGCGGGAAGTAAAAGCAGAGGAAGGCAGAGGGTCGTGGAAGAAGAAGAGGGGGTATTATATATCCAGAATAGCCTTGAGCTGATCAGGCACAATACATAATTTGCATTCGTACGCTTGATAATTTGCAGCTTTAAACGATTTAAGGCAGTTTTAGTTTGCATTTAGCTGAAAAATGTTGTTTTCACCGGGTTTTCTGAATACCCATTTGAAATCTATGCTGAAAATTGTGATTTTCTGCTGTTTCTGCAACTGGGCAAGGGCTGTGACCTTGCAATCAGATGTGGAGGCTCTGATTGAGCTTAAAAATGCCGTGGAGGCCGACTCAATCGGGCAAGCATCATGTTTAGGATCATGGAACTTTTCCGTTGATCCCTGTGATTTGAGGTCTACAAACCAGTTTGTGTGTGGGATTAGGTGTGATGTAAAAACGGGGGGTAAGAGCAGAGTCACAAGCTTCGCATTGGACGGTGTGGGATACAGGGGGTTTCTGAGCCCTTATATCGGGAATCTCACTGAGCTCACTGAGCTTGTCTTGGCCGGAAATGGCTTCCATGGAAGCATCCCGCAGAGCATCTCAGGGCTTGTCAGGCTTTTTAGGCTTGATTTATCCGGCAACATGTTCTCTGGCCCACTGCCTGATTCACTGGGAGGGCTCGTGAATTTGCAGGTTTTGTCACTGGGAAGGAATCGTCTCAGTGGGGCTTTTCCTCCTTCATTGAACAATCTGAAATCATTGCAGAGGCTGGATTTGTCGTACAATGCGCTCAGCGGCAGGATTCCTCCTTTGGGCGGACTGAAAGGGCTTTATAATTTGGATTTGAGCTTTAATGGATTTGGGGGTTTTATTCCGTCAGAGCTCCCTTTGTCCTTGTCTCAGATGACTCTGAGGTCAAATTTCTTGACGGGGACATTGCCGAAAAGTTTGAGTGGCCTCAGAGGATTGGGGGTTTTGGATCTAAGCGGTAATAGGCTCAGTGGTTCCATTGATGGGTTGTTGTTTTCACACCCTGAAATGCAGCAACTCAATCTGTCAAATAACAGTTTTACTGCCATTAGTGTACCTAATATGTCTGGTGTTGAGAGCTTGCTTGTAGCTGTGGATATCGGATTCAATAGAATTAGTGGGCTTTTGCCTTCCAATTTCTCAACTCTTCAGTCCCTTTCTGCTCTTTCGCTGAGGTACAATGGGTTCCAGGGTCGAATCCCAGCAGAGTACGGTGTTAAGGCCGCTGATGGCGTGAAGCCTCTGGTTAGGTTGTTTTTGGATGGCAATTATCTCAACGGTGGGGTTCCTGCTCAGTTTTTTAAAATCCCTGCTGAGAAAATCAGTGGGAGCTTTGCTGATAATTGTCTTAAGAGCTGCCCATCTAGTGTCGTCCTGTGCCAGGGGAGCCAAAAGCCTAGTAATGTCTGCAGGAGAGCTTATGGGAGGAGAGCTCATGTCCCATGAGCTTGTTTCAGAATGAAGATTATTGTATAAATCTAAGCTTGGCCTCTCTCCAATGGAGACTCTTAATGGAGTTACTCACAGAAAGGTCCGATTAAGTCAATTAGATTTTCACAATTCATGTCAATGTATATTTTTTCCTTTCTAAGATCTATTGAATAGTTTTCCACGCCACCGGATCCATGATCCATTCTTCAGAAGAGCGAAGGAACATTAAATTGAATTTCATATCATCTATCAAAATTTAAAATATATATACGTTTGAATTGTTGCAGGATTCTAGTAAGAATTGAAATTGTGTTCTGGTTCTCATTCAATAACAGTGATTTTGCAGTGAGATGTTCCAAATTATAGCCAGGCCTCTTGGAAGCTTGTAGAATCTGATTTCCATCTTGGGATTTAGGGTTTTTAAGAAATACGTCAAAACTTTGGCTTTTTCTTTTCTTATTGAACCTACAAAAACTAGCACATTTGATTTCATTTCACATGAACATTGTCATTTAATTGATTCTAAAGTTAAACAAAGCATTCTAGATTCTTAATAAGAAAATTGACAAGGTTACAATCTGTGTTGAGGGTATATGTACTGTAAAAATGGTTACAATCTAATAATTGAATCAAAATAATTATTATAAATCATAGACTGTAATCTAAACTGTTGATGTCAAAGAATTTTATATGGTTGAATTCATAAATAGCATTTATTGTTCATATGAATTGAAAATTTAATGTCTCATATCTAATCATAAGAAAGAATCATAATTTAAAACATTTTCTTTAATTTTCTCTTATATCATAGATCAAAGAATGTAATCTGAAATATTGATCTCACACAATTGAATCTAAAAAGAACATTTATTCTGATAATTTAAAATATTTCTTTTAATTTTCACCTATATCATAGATCAAAGAGTGTAATCTAAAATATTGATCTCACACAATTAAATCGAAAAAGAACATTTATTGTCATAATTTATATATAAATATAAGCACATATGAAGAATATCATTGACTTCAATTACTGTGAAGTGTGAACAGGTTTACTGCATTTTCCAAGGTAGAATGGGTACTTGAGAACCTTAGAAGCGGGGTCAAATATTTGTTTATCTCATTCATTCTAGAAAAGACTAGACATAAAATATAATTTTTAACATTTAAAAAATAGTAAACCACAGCTATACATTCAAATGGTTAAGAATATGATATTGAGGAGAGGGCAGTGGTTTGGATGTTTTCTGACTCATTGATTGTACAGCCCCCATACATTACCTAATTGGTCTTAGTCAATATTTTGTTTAGAAAATATCCAGCTGGGTGGTTGAATCTGTTGGATTTATTGTATGTAATGAGAATTGGAATGTTCCTGGCATAAAATAGCCTTGTTGTTTGTTTGACTTTGTGTTTTTATGTTTAATATAATCTGTGGACCCTCTGTACCCAACATCTTTATATAGTCCTAAACCATTGTAATCTTTTAGCTTTGATTTAAAAAACAAACCTCCTTAGTCTTGAAGAAAAAGCCAAGGTACACATATCACATGGCTCTCGCATAGGGATTTGTATAGTGGAAAACAGGATTTATCATCTAAGAAGGATTGGTTGGATTTATTTTTATTATTATTAATAGATTAAGTAGTTGATGGGATTAACATTACATTTAATAGATGCCATGGGTTGCTCAATTAAAAGTTTTAAAATAAACTCAGTTGTTATTCCACTGACCGTTTAAACCAAGAAAATTTCAAATTCAGATTGGAAATCTGTAACTTGTTGGGATGGAGTTAGCGGCTAATTTGAACTTTTTTGTCTGAAGTTTTTAATAATTAGGAGAAGAGTATAGTAGCATTTTAAATTCTTAAATCAATAATTTAGAGTATATAATTATAACTGTTTTTGAATTAAAAGCAGCCAAAACTAAAGGTATGGTCCAAAACAGTCACACTGGTGAACTACCAGTAGATTACCAACTATCAAAACTACCCCCTACCACTTTGAAAACAAAAATATAGTTCGGAAACTTAACTAAAAGAGTATCTTCAGGCATAACATACATATTGCCTATATTAGAACTAAAAGAGCTATGGAAATATAAAAACAAAGGCATAAAAGATTTAAACCCAGCCATGTTCCACAACTAGCAGAGCAACATGAAAAACAAAAAAAATCAGAAGGAGAGAGCCGTTAAGACTTCTTAGCCTCCTTCCTCCCTAGGAGGATATTAACCCAATCTTCTGCAAGGAATTCAAACAATATTTTGGAGTCCTCCTTTGGCTGATCACCTCCCAGATCTTTAAGCTGATGAAGTGTGGTAGCAGCTGCATGTGTCACTTTGACGGTAAACTTTTTCAAAAGGCACATTCTTTCTTTTAGTGCATGAATTCTTTCTCACACCTCATTGCCAGCCGTCTTCTTGATTTCCACGTTGACCTTCTGCTTGTCACAAGGATAGTCATCCACTTGCACCATAGTATCATCTTGCACAATCCGAGGGTTAGTGTTGTCCTTGGAGGAATCCCTAACAGGGGAGGAAATCGTAATCGAGGAGGGCACTCTCTCTACAGTGAACTAGTCCTAAGTTAAATCCACACATCCTAACCCAATGGTGGCCGAAACATGTGTCATCTCCTCCTTCTCCTTAATCTATTCTCTCAAGCTAGATCGAGAGGAATCTGAACCCTTCTCTTCCTCCTCCTCCATTCTCTCCTCACCAAAATTTGACACCTTCTCCTTCATCCTATGTTTAGGACAACCCATATCTCGTGAATCCGACTCATCCTCTTGAGAGACCCCAGCTTTCAACTTCCTTTTGGCATTAGACTTTGCAATCCTCCCTGACCTCCTTCTACCCCCTCTCCCCTTGTCCTCTGACTCCTCTTCCTTCTCTCCTCTTGTCCTCCTACTCCTCTGGTTCCTTCTCTTTCCCTTTATCCAAGGGGAGTGGGCTTCAACTTCACAGGGACTTGCTAGGCGAAGGCTGCAGGGTGGGGGCTCTGGGGCCCGTGATCCTAAGGGGGACTAGTTGGGGCCGCGGGGGTTGGGATGGGTAGGAATATCAATCTCAACTATCCTTGGGGGTACTAAAGCAAGGTGAAATTGATACAACTGAAACATCAATCCTTGGTGCAAAATGGTAAAATTAACACCCTTTCTAATTTTAACCGTATCCACTAAATCATGCAATAGAAAGAAAGAATGGAAATAAAGTCACGGCGGCGAAAATGGTTTAGGAGAGGAAAGTGGTAGTAATAATAGACACCATACCTCCTTTCTAGAGTTAGGTACTTCATCAAAATCAAGCAGACCTCATTCCACGGCTCAAGGAGCTGCACCCTAGTCACCTTTTGCCATTTCCTTCCCTTCATAGCAAGGCCGGTCGATGACTTCCTCAAAGATATAATTATAACTGTTACTTTTAACTTTTAATAGTAAAAACAAATACTGTGAAATTGACTACATCTACATAATTTTCTTTATTTATAATATTTTAATGTCAATACTAATAATTAAATTGTACAAATGATTTAATTGACATTTTAAAGTATGCCTAAACCATATAGTAATGAAACAACTACCAAATGGTTTTCAAACTTGTCATACGTTCAACTTTTAAATGTTATTTCAGAAATGGTCTCTGCTCTGTGGACGTCTACAATTATGCCGTTGTATTCTACTGGAATCTGTCTTTCTAATTCAATTCGATACGATCTAGAAAGAATCATACTAATATTTATATAGCGAATCTGTTGTTTAATTAATCCCTCATATGCTTAGACAACTACTAGTCATATTTTATTGGAGCATATTGGGGGAAAAAATTATAATCATTATTGGTGATATTCTTTACTTTTACTTTATGGGGTTTCTTTATTGAATTAAGTTTTATAATGTTGAAACAATAAAATATGAAAGTTGATTTACCTAATGGGAAACATGTTGAAAACAATTCATATTTTATTTTGATTCTTAGAAATTATTTTTTTTGGTAAAATGTATAATATGTTCAGTTGATCTAAAACAACGCCGATGCATATTTAATTTGGCAGCAGTACTGATATAATGTGATTGTTATAAAGGCAAATTAAAAATAATATAGTTGCATTACTTTCGAAGTTAATTTTAATAAAAATATTTTACAAATTCTTATGATCCCTATTTTTATATATTAAAATTAATAGATATATATTTTTCTTATATTGTTAATTATTTTAATCATAATTTCTCATGTTTTTTTTCTAATTCTTCTTTTCAATAATATGATATCCACACAAAAAGAGTCCAATTTTTTTTTTTTCATTCTATAGTGTTGATTTGCAATTCTTAGATACAAATAATATTATTAAGAATTAGATCAATGAATAGAATAAAATTATAACAAGGAATCAATAAAATGTATTGGTAAAACAACTTTAATATTTTGAACCTTACTAATGTTAATGTTCATAGATTTGACCAAACGTTTGATGGACATTTTTGATATATTGATAATTGATATGATTGATCTAGTCTTCAATATGTAACAAGAAATCAAAAGTGGTTAGGTGTACAACTCTAGTGATAATTATTTTAAGCTTCTTAAATAAAACTCCTTGGTTCGATTTAATGACTTTTAGGTGTGCTTGAATAAGACAAACCAGTTTCACTAGATCAACATTAGTACAAAGTGTCTTATAAAACATGGATGAATCTCACCATATAAGCTTGAGATTATAGTAAAGTGCTAGAAAGTCAACCTCTTTAAAACAAAATTAAGAAACAATTCAACAACATAAACTCTCTTTTTTCAATTTTATTTACTAGAGATTAATATAGTTATAATAGTTGATTTTTTTACATACACATGTCCTTTCCTTTATATTTGAAGTCTAATTCCATTAAATTGTCCTTTATCTCACAAGAAGTCTACAAAGTACGATATTCTTGAATGAAACTTGACTGGTGACCTTACCTTCTCTTGTCTTTGGCTTATAACTATTATTATAACTTTTAGATAGTAAAGACAAATGTTATGACTATGTCTACACAATTTTCTTTATTTTAGAATACTAAGGCAAAAATGTCTCAATATTAATACCAAAAAAATGTACAATTTATTTATTTATTTTCTTCAAAAAATTAAACAATTACTAACCTATTAAATATTATTTAACAATATTTTAAGTAACAAAATTCGATAAACAATGAACAAGGACAACACTAAGAATTTTTTAAGTGTTATTTTGGAATTGGTATTTTGTCTATGGATGTCTACAATTATGTTGTTGTATCATGCTCATGGTATTTGTTTTTCTAATTCACTTTAATTCCATTAGAAAAATATCATGAAAAGAAATCACATAGTGAGTTGATTTTTTTTTTCATCCCCCATATTGATTTTGATAATAAAAGCAACAAGAGGGTGTTGTCCCATGGACCAGATAGAGCTAGCACATTAACCACAACTAGCACAATCACAACATATAATAACAACCCTATTCTTACCTCTATCAAAAACATAGTATGAACCATAGTGCAGAGTATTTAAACTAGCAGCATACAATTCTTTAAATTGGAAATTAACATAATCACTTTGCCATAGGGTGGATATTAAAAGTCATTTTTAAAAAGTTTCTAAAGCCTAGTAGGAAAAAAATAGCAAGGTTTAGCATTTCCTCCCAACTGCTTGGATAGTATCATAGCAGTCCATTCTTCCTTAAGGAACTCAAATAGCTTCGTGTAGTCATCATTACTCTTAGCCTCAGTCCCAGTAATCCTCTCCTACATCATGCAGAGGGTGATAGAGCACACATGCATGACCTTAATGTCAAACTTGTTGGCATCCCCGATGTGTCTATTAAACTTGTCCACCTCTTTCTTCAGCTCTTGAATAACACCCTCGAGCATTGCCAACTAGGTTTTTATGTTTCCTAGCATCCCACCCACCTTAGGGGTGGAAGTGCCCATCTTTGGAATCTAGTCAAAAGAAACCTACAGAGGAGTGGGGATGGGAGTGGAGTTAGAGGTTGGATTTTGCATAGGGTTAGCAGAGGGGGGTGTAATGGGCTTTATCTTAGGGTGATTTTAATTATAAAGTTATCAGACTTCATGTACTCATTCTTCTTGAGGGCCTGCTTGCATATTTCCTTGGCAATTCTATTGGGCTTGTGGGCACCAAGGGTCTTAATGTGGTTACCAGAATCAACCATGTAGACCTTTCTTGTTTTCTATGGAAGACATTGTGTGTTCAGTATTGTGCAACCCTCATCACCTAGTTGCCCTACTAAAATTAAATTCCTACTCAGCCTTGGAACATGTCTTACCTCTTGTAGTAGCTAATGATTCCCATTTTGTAACTTAATCTTAATTTTCCCATTTCCAAAAATCTAACAAGGTTCATTATCTCTGAAATAAACTAGCCCAAAATCCCCTTGGAAATAATCAAGAAAATAACCTCTATGGAGAACTTAGCATGAAATGAAGCCTTTGAATATAGAACCCATTAATCATCAACATAAATCAATGAAAGAAGGATAGCATCTTCTTCAAATTTATTACTGACCACATTTGCCTCTTGTTTCCTTTTTCTTTGTCTCCTTCACTATTCTTTTGAGTCCAACAATCTTTCTTCTTATGACCCATTTCTCCATAGTACCAACAATCTCTTGGTCCTTTGGATTGAGACCTCTTTCCCTTTGATTTTCCTCTTGATTTTCCACAATTTTTAGATTATTTTCCTCTCTCATTTATTCTGCCTTTTCTTTGTGTGTTCAAGACAATTCTTGATGTAGATGCACCTGATATTTTCCTATGAATTTCCTCATTTAGCATGACACCAACCACATCATCAAATTTTAGAGTACTAGAAGTATAAACAAAATTACTCACAACTACCGATCCATTCCATCTTTCAAACAACAAACACAAAATTAGGAGATCCCTGTTTCATCAAAATTGACAGTCACAGAAGACTATTAATTGGTCACTATGTTAAACTCATTTAAATGGTCAACAACAAATCCACCTTCTACCATCTTCATATTAAATAAATGCTTCATGAGAAATACATTGTTTGAAGTGGAAGGCTTTTCATACAACTTTGCTAGGGTTTACATCAATTCTTCTATCATCTTCACTTACATAATATTAAATGCCACCGATTGTGCTAGGTATAAATAAATGCTTCCAAGTTCCTTTCTACCTAAAATCTCCCAATCCTCATTTGTCATATTTGCATCTTTCTTAGCCTTTCCTCTTAATGGCCACCATAGATCCTTCTAATAAAGATAGTCCTCCATTTACATTTTTTATAATTGAAACTTTTTCCCATTGAACTTCACAACCTTCAACTTACCCTCATCTGTTATTTCCTCCACTCAACCATGAGACCTTCTCACAGAGGATAACTAAAACAACCTCACTTTGATACTTATTAGGTTTAAAGAGACAAATAAAATTACATGCAAATATAACTAATATCAAAAAATAATAAAACACATAAAAAAGAGCACAAGACACAAATATTTAACATGGTTCACCCAATCCCTAGGCTACATCCACCAAACAACAAGCCAATATTCTTATTATTCATTTATTACAACCTAGTTATAATATGTGATCTCTTGTAACTCAATGCGACCGTAAGAAGCTACTATCTCATCATACATCATGAAATCCCTAACCCTAAGCCAATTTATACAAGCTTTTTGCTACTTACAAAATTAAGGCTACAATAAGTTTTCCAATAGAAAAGTATAACTCACAGTGCCTTTTATAAGGGGTCATTAACACTAGGACTCCACAAGGGGTGTTGCCTCTTGATCCCACCTAGGGCATTTCCCCAGGACCTTGCAAGGGGCATTTCCCCTTGACCCCTAGAGGGAAACCAAACCAAATGAAGTGCAGAAAAAATTAACCTCCAAACCATCTTAGGCTCCAAATAACAATGATAAAGGCCCTTCCTATATGTGCACAGATAGAATCATAAGCATTGGTAGAGGGTGAATGGTAGAAGAGGGTTGCCTACACTCTTCTAGCACAATTGAACATAATATGGCCACAACACATCAATTTGGATGTGAGTAGGCTAATTCACGAAAAAAAAAAAGGTTAATTGATGATTTCAGGGGAACAATTTTGGAACTGGCACTTTTATCTTTGGGTATTAGAATCAAATCTATTTTGTGTTGGAGGGAAGAGGAGTAAAAAAAATAGGAGACTATGTTGTGGATGGGAAGAATGTATATTTAGAATCCACAAAATGTAATGTTTTCAATTATGGACTAATAGGCAATTTTGTGCCCAAGTTTTTCATAAGAGAATTTTTTTTTATTCTAATATGATGTGGAGAGGACTGATCAGAAGTGTGTTGGAAAAAAGTATGTCAATATTGAGATCATTGCAAGGTCTTATTCTTATCTAAAATTTAGAAAAGGGAGCAAGGAATACTGCAATGCATGGCAGTGTCAATTGGTCTTCATGGGGGAGATTGATGGGATGTGAAGCCCATTAGTCACACTAACTATTAAGCTTCTTATGGCTCTTTGGTTAAAGGCTTATATGAATGTATAAATACATAAATGCTATCATGTAATCTACAATATTGGATATTTAATCAATAATAATTTCTTTTTTCTTGAGTGTGGACATAGTCACAAGTTGTGGCGAACCACAATAAATTTGTGCACTTGTCTTTTGTTTTCTTTGAAATGTATTTTTCTCATTTTAGTGTTTACAGAAGTGATAAATTCTACATGCCTATAAGATGTTCAAAATATTTTATGGTATAATGAAGAACTTAGCAAGTTTACATAAATGAAAATTTACACAAAGATAATTGAGCTTATTGATATATATGAGCTTATTGGATTCTGCTACATCTCAATATAGAAGCAAAAAGTATTTTGTAGACTATTATACAAGGTCATTGACTTCACATAGAGCTATAAGATGCTATATATTTTAGGTTCAACATGGGAATTGGGTTGCATTTTAGAGGCTATTGACTTCATTAGCTGCATATTTGATGTAATGGTAATGTGTAGGCATTGTTGAGGAGGTCATTTAGCCATGTTCAATGGTGAGAAGGGTCCTTAAGTGTATCCCTATACAATAGTTAGAAACAAAAAGTAATTCAACTAATTTGAGAATCATATTAAGGGTTGTAGTAGTCTAGATAAGCTTAGAATTTTACTATGGATTGTAGTTAGAAAAAGAAATTTACATTGTTTTATGTATATTTTATAATAAATTAAATTGTATCATTTTTATAATATGATAAATAGTTAATAGTCATAGAATGAATTCTCTTTAAATAAATATAAATGTATATCAATTAAGTAGTAGAGTCTGTTCCTCTACTATTTATGAATAAAATTTAATTAAGAGAATAATTTACTGTAGTGAACAAATTACTATAAGATTAAGAAAATGTGTATTTACATCCTCATATGACAAGTTTTAAAATATAGTAGGGAATTTAAGATTTAAGAATTTTTTTTATAGTGGTAGTGACATGTTGTAGAATATGACTAAGATAGTTGTCTAACAAACTTTTATTTTTTGATTATGTAAGAATGAGGCCTTGACATAAAGCAACAAAAAATAGTATAATTAAAATATATAGTCTAAGATCTTGATACAGTCAACTTCATGAGCATGATGAAAACCTGACCTTTTCACTAAATATACCTTTCATTTAACTTTTGAGTATAAATCAATTGTGAACAATCTTATTTGAATAAAAATATCAAAAGAAGAAATTGTCAACTTATTTATATTATTGGTAATATTTTTAAAAATAATTATTTTATGTTAATCCTTACAATATTTGAATTATCTTCTTATTTTTTATTTTTTATGACCAATAATTAAACTCGAGGGAGAGTGAGAGAGGAATGCCCAAAGAATGAGACTAAGTAAGATATAAAGATGTAGATAGAGATAAGAAGTGATATTATTTATATGTATGTATGTATACACACACACACACACACATCTCTATATATATGTATTGTGTGTGTATGTGTGTGTGTGTGTGTGTGTGTGTGTGTGTGTGTGTGTGTGTGTGTGTGTGTGTGTGTGAGAGAGAGAGAGAGAGAGAGAGAGAGAGAGAGATGATCTCAAAAGGTCAGGTTGTCCATTTAGTGTAGCAAATGATAAGTAAAGAGATACATAGACAGAGGGAGAGATGATGGGGTGAGAGATAGAGTAGCCTAGACTAGACTAGAGGGAAATCAAGGAAATGGGATATAATTAGAGAGTTGAAACGTAAAGAGAGTGATAAGATAAGATATAGATAGGTAGAGAGAAATGGATGTTTATGCATGTGAGTACAAACTATATAAATGTATGGATAGGGAGAGTGTCTGAGTTGGTGAGAGACATGGATATAGAAATATAGAGAGATAGAAACCCACAAATATACGAAAATATCATCATTTGATATATATCTTACTATCTGCGTAACCATTGCACCCCTCAAGGGTACAGTGCTAGTTATAAATTTTAACAAAAGTTTTGAACTAAATAGTAAAAGTTCCCATAGTCAAGACCCAACATCTACTTTAAAAACAAATAGTATATTTTGATACAATTACAAATATCCTCTATCTAATAAATATTAAATTAATAGAAAATCCATCTTATATCAAAATTAGTGAATAAATTATCAATAGAAACCTATAGCATTGCCTAACACTTTAGCCCTTTTTTTCACATTTTAATATATTTAGTTAAATCTTTTCCTTACACAAACTGAAAATACAGTTTTTTTTAACTCTCCCTTTTTCATAAGTACAATATGCATTATTATACATAGTATTAAAAAAAGCTAATTTATAAAAAATCTTATTTACATTTATACTTTCAATAATTGAGAAAACTGAAAAACAAATGCGGGCGACAACTCTATAATCTTGAGTAACTAAAACGCCAATGCTAGTTTCCCTCGGCACAATACTATTAGTTTATATTATATTATACTAAATTTCACACTATTCTTACGAACTTTTGTTAGGGTTGGTCTACCATAAAAAGCCTTTAACTCGAATTACACAAAGCTTCTCATATGGAAACAAGGACAGGCTTCAACTTTTAAAGTCTGCAATGGCTTTATATTTGTTGTTTTATTAATGTGGACCCTTTCCCTATAGACCAAAGAATAATAATGAGGGGCGTTACTATGGTGGTACCTATTTTAGATAAGGGGGGTAAAAGCTTTTTGAATGGAGTACACATCACACGAGCCCACACTAAATGTGTGGCTTTTATAAGGGAAAGATAGGTATCAACAAATTCATGATTTTGGTTGCATGTTCCTAAGGTGTAGTAGTTAGTTATATGTAGTTGTTGTATCATATCAAACCAATTAGAACAAATGGCTAATTCAAATTTCAACTTCTCTTTATGAGTGGGAACCCATGCATTTATAGATGTAATATTTCACTACTTTTTATCTAAGAATGCCACTTTTAACATAGGTTATGATTACAAGTACATAACAAGTAAGATAGACAAAAAAAAAATATATAAATATATAATTATATGAAAATAAAATAAAAACTTTTAAAATGTATGAGAAAGATTATAATTTATATTGTTTCAAGTGTATTTATGGAGTTCATTTAATAGGCAAATTTTCTACTTTTGTACAACCAATTGGAATACGATTTTTTATTTATTTATTACATAATTTATTGAACTTTTATATTAATATTATGGTGAAATATTTGTTGTTATATCTTTTATACAAATTCAAATAATTACATTAATAGTTTGAAGAATTTTTTCTAGTAGCCACATTTATTTTTACCTCCCCTTAAAAAAAGAATCTAAATAGGGTTGAAGTTATGACAATTGTCACGTCTTGATCTTTTGTGTAGAGATTTTTTGTGATTGACTTACTTTTAAACTTCTTTTGACATGTTTCATTTAGTTGCAACCCTTAGTTCATATGAACATATATGTTTCTTTGACTTCTAGATAATGTGTTATGCATTTTTACTTCTATTATTATGAACATATACTTATTATATCATGAGTTACGTTTCTTCGACTTATGATTGTATGATCATGTGGATTAAGTGTTTATTTAATTCATCCCATGTTTACTTATCATGAGTATTTCTTCATGTCCTCAAATTTGAAATTGTTGTGGCTTCACAACACATGCCCCATTTTGGAATTCAAAATGGGGTCCTCGTCTTTGCTTTTAGGGCAAGACATCCCATTCTCTAGAATAGGGCACCTAGTTGCGAGCCTCGGTGAATAAGGTCTCCCCCTAGGTCTAGGTTGGTCTAGGATGTCCGGTCAATCAATCCCAAAAAAAGCCAAAAGAGCTAGAAAGTCAAATTTCCCAAGTAAGGTAGAATGTGCATACATACACACATAACACACATGCACACAAATCAAGGGTGCATATTGTGCGCCCATAGCGCCTAAACTCTAAAAATGCACACTTGCACATCTTTGGAGGTGTGCTATGTCCACATCCAAGGGCCCTTGTTGATAAATGTAACCCTCACCCTGCTTATTGGCACTTGACACTAAGAAGACCCCTAGAGCCGCACATTTGCACCTTTAGACCCTCGCACCTCTGCATCCCCACTCCCCCAGCCTCAATAGTGTAGGAGCACCCTGACCATCTCCATTGAATTTTGAGTAATAGTTAGTATGTTTTTGAGTAATGATAGGTTAGTGTAATAGTTATTTCAATTCATTAATTAGGTGTTCAATCAAGGTCATGTAGACCAAGGTCTAGGATTAGTCAAAGTTGGTCAAAGGCCCTGAGGGTATTAAATGCCATGCAAGGTCACAAATGAATTAAACATGTAAATTGTAAGCCTTTTGGACCTATATATGGTGTTAAATATGTTGGAAATATTCAAGACTATGCTAGGTTACTAAGAGGGGAGGGGTGAATCAGTAACCTTAAAAACTTTTAACAAATTTAGACCTTAATTGCAATAACCCAATAATCATTTAATTCATTAACTTAGATCTAACGACATGCATGAGAAACTAAAAACATAAACATTCATGACACATGAACACAATGATTTGGTGACCCAAAAACCTTCCAAATAGAAAGTAAAATTGGGGTGGGGATAATACCCACAAAACTTCAATACTGCAGCATAAAGTTGGCTTGTTAAGGCTTAAAATGATCACTTCTAATGCTCTACCCTGTTAGGAGCAATTAGGACTGCTAGGTCCACCTTGTTAGAGGATTTACAAACATACAATGAAGTATGCACTTAGTAAAGAGATTTGATAAAAAAAACTATTAAGTCTGCCTTATTAGAGGATTTTGGAGCTGATTCCCCTATTAGGATGAAACAATAGATCTCTGACTTATAACTGATTTGTTGATAGAGATTCTTTGAAGTACTGATCACCTCTATGTGATAGATATAACTTTGCTGCTCTTGATATGGCCTTACAATACACTTTGTTATGCTACTGATTCACATTCACATGTTTGCATTTCATTCACATTATCTCAGATCATCACATTACACACTTCTTCTTTGGATATGATATAATACATTACATATATCAATCCAATTTATAAAATTACAAAGTCGACCAATATACAAGTTAACACCAATATTATAGAGTTGGCTCAAATGAAGACACTTGGGTTCTGAAGACTGAGTTGGTGAAGTTTTGATACATGGCATCCACTGTTATTACTCGGCATCATCATGCATTTGGTAGAAGTGGAAGCTTGGTCCATACTAAATATATCAGAGTAGTCTCAAACTCGGTCTACACTAGCAACTCGGTAAATACTATGCAACTTGGTAGAAACTAAATTCCATGTTTACCATACCTGAACTCGGTAAACACTAATCATCTCATTACTTTAACACTAACTTTGTTTCACATGAATTGATGGCTCGATAGAAACTACGAAGCTTGGTAACCACTGAACTGCTCAGTAGGAACTATAGGACTTCACACTACTTGAATTTACTTGGTAACCACTAGAATGCTTGGTAGGAACTATAAAGCTTGGTGGCTACTAAATTACATAGCAAACACTATAGATTGTTCAATGAGCTCAGTAACCATACAAAATCTGAATAAGTGTTGTCACTAATTAAAAACTTGAATTAATGTCAACAATCTCCCCCTTTGGCATTAGTGACAAAAACACTTATTAGCCAAAACTTATACACATGATTATGATGTGATATTGGCTCGATATTGGAGTACTATTTTTTTTGAGATTTTTCAAAAATTTTCTTTGTAAGTATGTACTTTCCTTTCCTTTGCATGATTCTCCCTCATACAATATACATACTACATGTTTCTCCTCATACATACAAACTCACATAGAATATATTTTATTTCTCCCCCCTTTTGACAATAATGCCAAAGATTTACTCAAAACTTATTTACACAGATACACCAATGTAAGAAAGAAACTCAAAATGTACCTTAAGTATGAGAGCTAAAATCTTATCCCAATTTTCTTGCAAAACTTTGCACGTTTGTAGAGCAACTTGTACTTTTGTAGATAGCTCGATCATGTGATCTACAATTGAGAAATTATTGTCATGGATCAATGTTTTGGAATAAGCAATGTGCTTCTACAGTATATCCATGATGGAAAGGATCATATTTTGGATATCTATCAGTGAAGACTAGATCCTTGCTTCCTCTCTCAACAATTTCGCTTGCATATCTGACAAGAATTTGATTTTCATATGATGTGCATAGCTTAAACTAGGGTCAAGTTGCAACTGTTGTGCACTAGCCTTCAGATCTTCATCAATCTTATTCAATTTTCTCTTTATTTCCTTAGTATGCTCGGTGATATCACATAACTTTGCAAAAAGTGATGTAACATTTGTGCAAGAAATTTCAAGATTGGTCAAAATTGAGAAAAGCTCCACTTGCTGAATAGCAATTTGTTGAGCAATGTGCTCAAGTAATTTGTCATCAAATTTCATATCTACCTTCTCAATCAATTTCTCTTGACCACTAGAGTCTTCATTAAATTTCTGGACTGCTTCTTCTAGTTGAAATAAAATGTGTTGAGAAGTATCAACTTCAACACCTATTACCTCAGTCAAAATATCCTTAGCACTCTCTATGATTTTATATTCTCTATCTCTTTCTTCTCTTAATTTATTCTACTTGGCTTTCTTTTGGAGGAGCTGACTACCTAATTGCATTTGATCTATAGTGGCATTATCAAAATCCCACTTTGGAATTTCAATTTCCTCATCTAAATCAATATCTTCCTCTATCTCCTTTCCACTCAAAATTCTTGTACAAGGTTGAGCCTTGAGTTCAACTACCTTAGTACAAAATGCCTTACAATCTAGAATGGAAACAATAGTAGAGATAGTAGGACTAGCAATAAAAATTGATATAGCACTAACAGATGGAATAGTAATTTGAATGCTTACTGAATCCAAAATTAATATACTTATAGAAGTATCCAAAGCTATAGAACTCGAAACTATACTTACTGTTGAAGAACACAAAATTGTAGAACATGTTGAACATATTGCTGAAGAACCTAACTCAGGAACTGAAGAGGAGGGAAGCTAAAGCTCGGTAGATGAAGTGGTAGACACTTCCATTAGTGATATGCTGAGCTGAGAGGGAGCGAAGAGTGATTGGACATCTGATGTTTCTGCTATGGTCACAATCAAACTCGTTGAAGCTATCTCCGAATTTGATGTAGTTGTTGATTTTCTTGGAGAATGAGGAAGTGTGGCAATGACTTCTGTAGCTATCTTCACAAGATCAGTCTCCTCATTATCTTCTTTGACTTCCTTAATGGCTTCTTCCTCTTTATCTTCTTCAACTCCTTTGTTGTCAAACTAAATTGTTTCAAAATTTGTTTCTTCTTCCTCATCATCACTGTCATCATCCTTGACTTCTACTAGAGAATCACTCAATTTCTACAAGTGATAGATATTCTTCCACAAGCCTGTAGCATTCTTGACTACATGTTCTATATCCTTTGACAAACTTAAACAAGTATTGAATCTAAGAGTCATCTTATCTTCATATTTCTTCATAGACTCTTTAACCTCAACATCTATAATTCTTGATAACAACTGCCTCAAGTTTTTTTCATAGATATCTCTTGCTATCTGCATGGCTAGGTCCCATCTTGGCTTCAATCTCTCTAATAGATCTTTACAAATCTGAGAAGCTACCTAATCAAGGGAATACTTCCATTTACCCATCTTGGTTAGCACTAATTCCTCAATCTGCTTCTTCTTAGCCTCTATCCTAGTCTCATACTTCAATAATTTGAAGTTGGTTATGCATGCACCTTCTTCCATTTGTTTTAGTCTTTCCTAGAAGGTGAGAGGAGGCTTGCTAAACACAACTTCACTACCTTTCCTCCTGGATCTTTTGGTAAACACTGTAGTGGATGGCTTTGATGGCTTTGTGATGATTACCTTGCCTTTCTTCTTCACTGGCTCTTCTTCCTTCTCTGACTCATCTTCATCCTCTACATCATCATCATCATCTTCTCCTTTACCTTTGGTCAAAAAAAGAGGTGTGCTAGTTTTGAGTTTTGTTATTCTCCTCTCGCCTTTATTAACTGCCTATGGAAGCTTGATTTCAAGCTCTATTCTTGCCTTGGCCTCATCATAGGTTCCAAAGTGTGGTGCTTTTGGATCAATAGGTTCATTTAATAAAGCTTCAATTATGTCTTTTACTTCATCAATGTTCACCTCATAGGGAAGAGGTTTTACCCATACAACTCTTGGAATTGCTGCTTGAATGTAGACTTTGTCACTGTCTACCATGAAACAAACATCATCTTTGTAATCTTCAACCAATTTCATGGGAATCCTGAATCTGTTATTCATTTTCTCCTTGAAAACATTGAAGTAGTTATCCATCATGCTATCAAAATTCTCACCCATTTCTGTAATGTACTCATTAATTTGATACAAAACTAGCACATCCTTTCTCCATACGACTATACCTTTTGAAGGGAAAAAATTTTGAACATAGAAAAATAGACATGTCAACAATGAACCAAATTTACAAGGATTGTTCTTGGATGTCCTTATACTTTCCATGTTTTTGTTGAACTATTTCAACAATAAGTTTGCAAGATCATATGACATATTATTTTTCATGACTTTAAATGCCAAGTCTACTACTTCACACGGCACACTATTGAGATGGCTCAAACTATAAATCTTCTAAGCTATCACATATATGCCAAATTTCAGTTATGCATCAGTTGCACTACTAATCTTCATGCCTCTGCCATCCCACTCAGCTAGGGTTTTCTTTTCTAACTCCACCTGACCTAGGGTTTTAGTAGCTTTGTCTTTGGAAAGCAAAATTTTAAAAATACTCCGAAAGGCTTCCCCAGCTTGAGATGCGTAAAATATACAAATTATGCTACTAATGCAATATTATTTAAGTTAATAATAGTCTCAATCATCTTCAAGCTTGGTCTTCATGTGATAAATCATCTTCTTAGTAATCAAAACTATTTTCTCAAGCCATAACTGACCACTATGAACTCAACTTAAGACTTATTTGATCCATTTGATTTGAAAACTTCAGGGTAGGTGGGGAATGTGGGTTAAACCCTTATCCTCCAAGTGCTTATGCTTGGGTTTAAAAACACCATTTACACATAATTCACCTAGGGTATCGTCCATTTCTAGGGTTTCAATTTCTTGAATCACACACTTAAAATGAGTTCGAATATTATTAATGAGAAGTACCTTAGGAGGGATTTGCAATTGTGCTCCATTTGGATTGAGGGTTTTCAAAAATGTTGGCAATTTCCATTCGACTCCTTGGACCAACATTTTTGACCCTTTCTTTGCCTTGCTACTATTGCTTGATGCTACCATGGTTACCTGGTAGGATACAAAAAATTTACTACAAATTCTACTCGAAATTGTTTGATCAATCTGCAATTCTCTTGATCTCAATAACACTTTAAGATTTTCATTAAAAATGATTTCAATTTCCTACCCTTTTGATAACATTTTTCCATTAATGCTCGATATGAATGTAGTTGTGATGACATCATTATGCACGATAGGCTGTCATCCACTAATTGCTCAGATTGCTCGGTGAATACTTTATAACTCAGTAACTGAATATGTTCGACTAGTTACTCCTGACCTTGCTCGGTAGAGTTCATGACCCAACCTTACTTGGTGATTACTAATACTGATCTTTTTGTGATCCCCTTGAATCTCAAATATTAATTTGGATCTCTATTTCCTTTTCAATTCTGGAACAGCTTTAGATGTGACCATTATAACACAATTCCAGTTATTACTTAAGAGCTTAGTTGGAAATGGTGGAGTCACCCACTTCTTGAGTGACATGACCATCATTGCTTGGACTAGCTTTCTTGGTGGATTTAGGAATCCATTGCTGCCTCATTTTCTTTCTAGTGTTATTTTCTTTTGCCTTCTTTTCATCTTCAATTCTACCTGTATTCATGCAATTTTTGGTTAGATGACCAAGTTCTATACAAGTGTAACATCTTATGGTGGTATCTCTCTTCCTTGTGTGATGTTTAACACAGTTCATGCCAATGTATCCATACTCTCCACAGTAATGAAATCTACACTAGGTGTTATAGTCCCAACCAAATAATGCTTTCACAATTTTCTCTACTTGATTGAATGACTTGGTTTTGCAGTTTGATGCCTTGTGACCTTGTTTCTTGCATTTGTGACATTTACCTTCAAATTTTGGTTTCTCTTTGCATTCATTAGCCTTGTGACCATGTTGATTGCAATCGTAACATTTACCATTGAATTCTTCTTTAACATTACTCCAACATTTATTTGATGTATGACCTATCTTACCACAATGATTGCAAGTAGGTCTTTGATTCCTTTGAGCACCTTTTTTGGAGGTTTCACCTTCTTCTTTGTATCCAAGTCCTACCTTACCCTTTTGTCTATAAAGATTTTGCTCACTTTGTCGATTCAATTGATCCATGTCTGCTTGGGATTTCATTATTCTTTCATTGAGTTGCTTTTTAGAATTTAGATCAATTTTCATCCTTTCATTGATTTTCCTTTCAATGTTTAAGTCATTCCTTAACCTTTCATTTTCAGATCTCAAACTCATGATTTCTTCATTTGCATTGGAGAGTGGATCAATAAGATTTTCTTGTTGAAGGGATTGATTTTGAATTTCATTGTTCCTTGCATCCAAGTCTTCTTTTGCCTTATTTCTTTGTTTTGAGATTTCATACAATCTTATTGACTGAATTGCTTGTTCTCTTTTCAATTTTCTTACTTCTTCTTATAGGGAACCATTCTTTTCTAGAAGTTCTTTGATTGATTCATTTGCTTCATTTGAATTTCTTGAAGGGAAAAAATTGTCAATCTTTTATTCAATGTATTGATGATCATTCATCTGATTTGTAAGTTCCTTCTTTTCAGGGATTGGGAAAGTTGCTCCTTAGCTTTCTTGAGTTGTGCAATGGCCATTTCTAGATCTAGCTTTTCATTGTCAATTTCTTTATCAAGTTTGAAAATCTCCACTGTGCTTGATCTTTGCTCAAGCTATCAAGCTTTATCCTGAGAACCATAAAGCTCTAATACCAATTGTTGGAAATATTCAAGACTATGCTAGGTTACTGAGAGGGGAGGGGTGAATTAGTAACCTTAAAAACTTTTAAAAAATTTATACCTTAATTTCAATAACCCAATAATCATTTAATTTATTAACTCAAATCTAACTACATGCATGAGAAACTGAAAACATAAACATTCATGACACATGAACACAATGATTTTGTGACCAAGAAACCTTCCAAATAGAATGTAAAATTGGGGTGGGGATGATACCCATAAAACTTCAATATTGCAACATAAAGTTGGCTTGTTAAGGCTTACAATGATCACTTCTGATGATCTGCCCTGTTAGGAGCAATTAGGATTGCTAGGTCCACCATGTTAGAGGATTTTGGAGCTGATTCACCTGTTAGGATGAAATAGTAGGTCTTTGACTTACAACTAATTTGCTAATAGAGATTCTTTGAAGTATTGATCACCTCTATGTGATAGATATAACTCTGCTGCTCTTGATATGGCCTTAAAATACACTTTTCTTTGCTATTGATTCACATTCGCATGTTTACATTTCATTCACATTATCTCATATTGTTACATTACACATTTCTTCTTTGATATGATACAATACATTACATATATATCAATCCAATTTATAAAATTACAAATTCGGCCAATATACAAGTTAACACCAATATTATAGAGTCGGCTCAAATGAAGATACTCAGGTTCTAAAGACTGACTTGGTGAAGTTCTGATACATGACGTTCATTGTCATTACTCGACATCATCATGCATTTAGTAGAAGTGGAAGCTTGGTCCATACTAAAAATCTCATAGTAGTATTGAACATGGTCTACACTAGCAACTCAATAGATACTGTGCAACTTGGTAGAAACTAAATTCCACATTTACCATACCTAAACTCGATAAACACTAATCATCTCATCACTCGATTAACACTAACTTTGTTTCACATGAACTGATGGCTCGGTAGAAACTACGAAGCTTAGTAACCATTGAATTACTTAGTAGGAAGTATAAGACTTCGCACTGCCTGAATTTACTTGGTAACCACTAGAATTCTTAGTAGGAATTGTAGGACTTCACACTGCCTGAATTTACTTGGTAACCACTAGAATGCTCAGTAGGAATTATGAAGCTTGGTGGCTACTAAATTACATGAAAAACACTATAGACTATTTAATGAGCTCGGTAACCATACAAAATCTAAATAAGTGTTTTCACTAATAAAAAACTTGACTTAATGTCAAAAAAATAGGCATGAGTTAGCAATAGAGGCAAATTGTCAAAATGTGTAAAAAATGTAAAGTTGTCAAAAAATGTTGTTGTCAACATTTTTTTGCAAAATGACAATTTTGTAGAAGATGGAAGGTCAACCATCTTGGATGAGCTCTTTGGGGATTTGAAAGGTCTTCTATTAAATAATCAATACAATCTTATAAAAAATAGAGAATGAGATATAGACACGAAAGGTAAAGGGTATGGTGTGTGGTTTTGAATAATGAAAATCAGTTTTTTTTTTGAAATCTACTTGTGTACTAGTATTTGATTATAGTCCTAATGTCATCTCCCTTATCTAATGGTTGTGATGATTCTTAAGTTTTATATATAGGGGAATGAAGGCTAGGACTAATTTTGAAGTTAAATGGATACCTAATATCAATAGGGTTATTACCAAGGTCTCAATACTCACTGTGTAAATAGTAAATTTTGTACACTTCCAGAGAAAAGTGCCATAGTGGCTACATGCTTTCATTTTGTAGATATTAGGGAAGGTTTAAAGGTTTTTGTTTTTGTGTAAGATTTCCCTCTCATGGGTCTACACCATAACCCTGATTCCTATAAATGAACCAATAATTAATGAGTATTTGCTTTGCATGAAAAATATAGTAAATCAGCACTCAAGAAACATGACAGACACTTATGCATAAGATGCATGATGATTTTAGAGTTGCAGTCATTCATGGGATGCTAAAGATCCCTTTGGAAGAGTAGAGGAGGTGAGATACTGGAGTTTGGAAGATAGTTACTATAATAAAAAATGAAACCCTCATTGAGGCAAGGGGTTGAAGGTTTAGTTATCTCCTCAATAGCTACAAGCCCACAAGTTGGAAGTTTGAAAGCTCTTGGTAAGGTAAATGTGTACTCAAGTTTATTTGTTAGGGTTCTTTTAGATTTTTGTGAGTTTCTAGTTTGAGTGTGAGCTTTAAGCCTATTAGCCTAGATTAGGGCTTATAAGTTGAATGTCTTAATGAATAGTTGGAAACCTAAGATTTGGAAGTTTAGCATAGCTGAGTATTGGATATCTGAATCCTCCTCTAGTTTTCATAGTTGTTTTGAAATATTGTGATTTGATGCCTAAATCCCCAAAATAGGGCTACAAGGAAAAGCCCTCATTAGGTCAGTTTGTTAGGATTGGTGTTTGTAGCCCATTAAATTGCATGGAACCTTATAACTTTTTGAAATCACTTTGTTTGTGATTAGTTAAGCCCTTGGAAGAATTTTGGGTATGGACTTTGTGAAAGATCCTCGAGGGTATAAGGGAGTGGAGGTGTTGTGTGATGAGACAAATAGTTGTTGGGGTTTGTGAAGATATACGTATAGATAATTGGAAGAGGTAAGTGTGGCATGAGGAAAAGGCCAACCAACTGGTCTCTAGCCTTGGTAGAGTCCTGAGGGACTAATTGTGATATGCTTGGGAGGTTTGGAAGAAGCCTAATGATAGAGTTTGTAAGAAGAACATGTAGAACACCTTTGTTACTTGCATCACTCAATAGAGCATAAGGTAAACTTCCAAAGCCTTCCTTTACATATGTACACATACACACCTCACAAAGGTGTGCATGATAGGCTATATGTGCAACATGTGCTTAAAAATGTTCAAGTCCCCAAAAAAGCATTTTACACACACATATAAAGTGTAGCTTAAGGCAAAGATGCACCATGTGTACCTTGTGCACATGTGCAGGTGTGCCTAGTTCATTTTTTAGAATTTATAGGCCAAGTACCCTATGACCCCCTTCTACCCATTGGAATTCAAAAGGTATGTCCCTAGGGGTCCTAGGAACCCTAGGGACATAATTCATGTGTTTGAATGGGTTAAAAGGGATCATAGGGTACCCTATGGGTTAAAAAGGGATCATAGGGTACCAAATTGACCCTTTTGATTGATTAAATGATAACATATGTTTGTAGGGGTCTTAAGACCCCTAGGAACTTATATCACATGTTAGAATGACTCGAAAGGGTCATAAAGTACCCTATAACCCCTTTCAAACTATTATATGACAATATATGTTCTTATAGGGATATCTATCGAGTGTTTGAATGGATTGAAAGAGGTCATAGGGTACCTATGACCCCTTTTGACCCATTATATGACAACATATATTTGTAGGGGTACTAGGATCCCTAGGGAAAAACATGGTGTATTTGAATAGATCAAAATAGATTATAGGGAACACTATGACCCTTCTTGACCTATTATATGACAAAATATTTTCCCATACATCATGTGTTTAAATGAGATCATAGAGTTCCCTATGACCCATTTTGATACATTAAATGAGAACATGTGTTCCTAGGACCCCTAAGAACATATGGCATGTGTTTGAATGAGTTAAAATGGGTCATAAAGTACCCTATAGCCCCTTTTGAATCATAATATGACATGTGTTCCTAGGTACAGGCATCGTATGTTTGAATGGGTCAAAAGGGATCATAGGGTAACATATGTTCCTAGAGGTCCTATGACCCCTATGAACATATGTATTGTGTTCGAATAAGTTGAAAGGGGTCATAGAATAACCTATGACCCCTTTTGACCCATTAAATGACAATGTATGTTCCTACGGGTACTAGGACCCCTAAGACATACATCAAGAGTTTTAATGGATTAAAATGGGTCATAGGATAAGTTATGGCCCCTTTCAACCCATTATATGACAACATATGTTTATCGAGGTACTAGGAACCCTAGGGACATAGATAGTGTGTTTGAATGGATTGAAAGGGGTCACAATGTATGCCATGACCTCTTTCGACCCATTATATGACAATGTATGTTCCTAGGGGTTCTAAGATCTTGAGGGACATACATCATGTGTTTGAATGAGTTGAATGGGGTTGGGGTTCCCTATTACCCCTTTTGACCCATTAAACAAGAACATATATTCCTAAGGGTCCTAAGACCCCTGGAAACAAAAATCATGTATTTGAATGACTAGTAGAAAGGGATCACAGAGTACCGTATGACCCCTTTAGACCCATTATATGACAACATATGTTCCAAAGGGTCCTAGGACCCTTAGTGACATACATCAAGTGTTTGAATGGGTCAAAAGGGGTCATAGGGTACTTTATAACCCTTTTTGACTCATTAAATGATAACATATGTTCAAATGAGTTGAAAGGGTTCATAGAGTACACTATGACCACTTTTGACCCATTATATGACAACACATTTTCTTAGGGGTAGTATGACCCTTAAGAACATACATCATGTCTTTGAATGCATTGAAAGGGGTCATAGGGTATGCTTTGACCCCTCTTGACCCATTATATGACAACATATGTTCCTAGGGGTCCTAGGACCCCTAAGGACATACATCATGTGTTTGAATGGGTTGAATGGGGTCATAGGGTACCTTGTGGACCCTTTTGACCCCATTAAATGAGAATATATGTACAAACCCTAGGAACATATATCATGTGTTTGAATTAGTCGAAAGAGGTCATAGAGTACCCTATGAACCCTTTCAACCTATTCTATGACAACATATGTTTCTAGGGGTATTAGGACACCTAGGGTTGTACATGAAGTGTTTGAATGAATCAAAAGGGGTCATAGGGTGCCTTATGACCCCTTTTGATCCTTTATATGACAACATATTTTCCTAGAAGTACTAGAACCGCTAAGGATATGCATCATGTGTTTTAATGGATTGAATTATATGACAACATATTTTTTAATGGGTCCTACAACCCCTAGGGATATACATCAAGTGTTTGAATGGGTTAGATGGGGTCATAGGGTACCCTATGAGCCCTTTTGACCCATTAAATTAGAATATATGTTCCTAGGGCTCCTAGGACCCCTATGAACATATATCATGTGTTTGAATGAAATAAAAGGGGTCATAGGGTACTTTACAACATCTTTTGGCCCATTAGGTGACAACACATGTTCTTAGGAGCACTAGGACGCCTAGGGACATACATCATGTTTTTGAATGGATTGAAAGATGTCATTGGATAAGCTATGATCCCTCTCAACCCATTATATGACAACATATGTTCCTAGGGTTCCTAGGACCCCTAGGGACATACATCATGTATTTGAATGGGTCAAATACAATTATAGGGTGTCCGATGACTACTTTTTACCCATTAAATGATAACATATATTCCTTATGGATATATATCATGTGTTCAAATGAGTTGAGAGGGGTCATAGAGTACCATATGACCCATTTCGACCCATTATATTATAATATATGTTCCTAGGGTAACTAGGACCCCTACTGTTAGATATCATATATTTGAATGGATTGAATGGAACCCTATGACCCCATTTGACCCATTAAATGAGAATATATGTTCTTAGGGGTCCTAGGACCCCTAGGAGCATATATCTTGTGTTTGAGTGAGTTGAAAGGGGTCGTAGAGTACCCTATGACCCTTTTCAACACATTATATGAAAATATATGTTCTTAGGGGTCCTAGGACCCCTAGGGACATACATCAGATGTTTGAATGGGTTGAGTGAGGTCATAAAGTGCCATATGACCCCTTTTGACTGATCAAATGAGAATATACTTTCATAGGGATTCTAAGACTCCTAAGAACATATATCATGTGTTTGAATAAGTTGAAAGGGGGTACAGAGTAACCTATGACCCCTATGTACAATTAATGTCATCAAAAGGGCCAAAACAGATCATTAGGTACCCTATAACCTATTTTGAACCATTCAATTGAATTATCTATGTCCTTAGCAGTCCTAGGATCCCTAAGCACATATAATATCATTGAATGGTTCAAAAGGGGTCATAAGGTACCCTATAAACCCTTTTGACCCATTCGATTGAATTACATGTATGTTTAGGGTTCCTAGGACCTTTAAACACACTTAATATCTTCAGATAAAAGGAGAGATACAGTATTTGATGACCCCTTTTAACCCTTTAGATCATACTGCAGATGTGGTTTTGGGTCTTAGGACCTCTAAGCATGCTAAATATCATTGAATATGTTAAAAGGGGTCATAGGGTATCTTATGACCCCTTTTTACCTATTCAATCATATTAGCTATGTGGTTAGGGGTCATAGGACTCCTAGGAAACTTAATATCATCAAATGGATCAAAAGGGGCCATAGGGTAGGTCCTAGAACCCCTACACACACTTACTATCATCAAATGGGTGAAAAGGGGTCATAAGGTACCCTATGACCCCTTTTGACCCATTTGATTGAACTATCTATGTCTTTAGCAGTCCTAGGACCCCTAAGAACATATAACTTCATTGAATGGTTTGAAAGGGGTCATAGGGCACCCTATGACCCCTTTTGACCCATTTGATCAAATTATTTGTATAGTTAGGGGTTATAGGATCCCTATGCACACTTATTATCTTTGAATGGGTCAAAAGGGGACATAGGGTATCTAGTGACCCCTTTTAACCCCTTAGATTACATTATCCCTATGGTTAAGGGTTTTAGGACCTCTAAGCACACTTAATGTCATCGAATGGGTTAAAAGGGGTCATAGGGTATCCTATGACCCCTTTTGACCTATTAGGTCAAATTATCTATGTGGTTTAGGGGTCATATGACTCCTATGAACACTTAATATCATTTATGGTTCAAACGTGGTCATAAGGTACCCTATGATCCCTTTTGACCCTTTAGATTGAATTGTTTAGGTGGTTAGGGGTCCTAGGACCTCTAAGCACACTTAATGTCACATAATGGGTCAAAAGGGGTCATAGGGTATTCTAGGACCCCATTTGAGCCATTACATCTCATCATCTATATGGTTAGGGGTCCTAGGACCTCTAAGCATACATACTATGATTGAATGGATCAAAGAGTGTCGAAGGGTACACTATGACCCCTTTTAATCCCTTCAAATCATTATATGTATGGTTAAGGGTCCTAAAGAATTAAAAAGAAACATATTAAGGATAATCAAAAGGGGCCATAAAATGATTTAAAAAATAATTTAAAAAAAAAATTAAATTAATTTTTTTTTTTGCAAATCAGGTATCCCATTTCAAAATGGGTACCCAATTAGGCTTGGTTTTTATTTGATACCAATCCTTCATTAAGAACATCCCAAAAATGTTTTTTTGGTCTGTTATTGTGTGTTTCCAACTTTGACCATGTAGCTAATGCTTATTTTCATCCAAATTTGATGAAACGAAAAAGATTTCTTGAGATGTTTCTTAGCTTTCCATTGATATTATGTTTGTCAAATTACAAATTTAGTAAGTAATTATTACTTATTTTCTAATGGAGTTAGCTACAAAGTGTTGATTGAGATTTTGATTGAAAAATAACTATAACTTTCAATCAGTATAACATTTTTGAAATGAAAAAGATGTGTCACATTCTATGCTTCACCTACTCTAAGGAAAGAAAAGAAGATTTTAAATTTGAATTTTTTTTAATTAGCTATGATGATCAAACACGAGAGTTTTTTTATTCTGAAATTGTTAATAGTAGAAAATTCACAATTAATTACTTATTTGAAGCAAAAATACCAAAAATATGCATCACATCGAGGCATAGGTGTACTTCTTATATCTACAATCTTATTAAAAAATATTATCATTTGATTTTGATTAAGGTGGTCAAACATACACCTACTTCTTATTTTCATCTGATTTTTTTGTACCACAACATTAAAAAAAAAAAAATTGACCAATCAAAATTATTTTTCTTCCAATAAGGCCTAGTAGCTTAGAAACTACATTTAATTTCTTATAGATTCTTATCTTACAATTTTTTGATATAAAGTCCATAAATACTTTAAAATTATGCGTGAAGTTGTCATAACCCTTATTTGGTGATTTTTTACCACTTAAGGGCATAGTTTTGTTGAACATGATCTTGCAGATACCCAAAAATTAGTTTCAATGGGTGTAATCAAAATAAATTACAAAATGGCAATTGAAAAGGAATATTTTGACATATATGAAAATTTGATACTCTAATTGTTTGAAAACTTGAGGAGGATAAAGCATGATAAGCACCACCCTTTCAGATTTGGATCATTTGTTCTACACATTTTCTTTCACATAATACACAAATTTCCCAATATAGTACATGCACGAACTAATTATAGATGCACCATGGATTTGACTATACAGCATTATCATAAACAATATAGAGGTGATATTACTGCAATTGTTTTGGAATTTTCAAAGGATTCAAAAAGGAGATAAACAAAAGGTTCAAAATTCATAGATCAGATCTAGAAAAATATTCAGACACTATATGCTTTATGGTTGAAACAGATACAACTTGCATTAAAATAGTGGAACCAAGAGAAGTATTTATCTATCCAATGGGATATGAAGTTGATATGGAAACACTTGAAGGATATGAAAATGTGATGCTTGAATCACCCATTGATAAAGAGTGTGAGAGATATGGAACCTATAAAGAGAATTCAACCATGTTAGAGAGACATTGTACAAGGGAGTATAGAAGATGGTTGAGATAATTTTCATTCAAAAAGGTATAACTAAGGAAGAGTGGGAAAGCTTCCTAAAATTATGCACACATCTACCCTAAACTCTAAATAATATCCTTTATCATTTAGTTGACAAACATTGAGACAATTATGCCTTAGACCTTCAATAAAGTAAAAATCTTTAGTAATACTCTTTCCATTTAAAGAAATAAATCCTTTACCTTTCACCATATAAAGAGTATTGTTGCCAAATCAAACAACACTGCCATCAAACTCTTCAATCTTGATAAGATTGCTTTTATTGCCATTCATGTAATGTGAGAAACCATTATTGATAACTCAATTAGAACTATGATCCATATGTGAAACACGATATTTATCATCATCTATAATATCTTCTTTGACTAGAACAAAGATTATTATCCATAAGTGTCATTAGATTCATCACCATAAATTTCTTCTTCATTAAATGAAAAATAAAATTGTTTCTTCCCTTTATTATTTAATATTATCTTATTTTCTTCCTGGTCTAGATTAGGGAATCTTACAAAAACTACATATTTCAACATATGACCATACTAAGAAATGTTTTCACCTTCTACCATTTTATGTTATCATACTTTCCTTTCAATCTTTCAACCGTATCATTTTGAACATGAATACATCCACTATAGACTAACTTAAGTTGAACCCAAATATCATGTTGATTATTAAGTCAATTAATATCAAAATTTTTTTCATTGGATAAAGTACTTACAATTGCATTTGGGGTTTGTATAATGCATTCAATCTCTAGGACTTTAGTTCATATGCACTAAGAGTCCCACTAGGTCCTATACAATTGTTTTCAACATGTGTCTAGTATTATGGCCCCACTCCTTTGATGTAGATTTTAATCCTATCACACCAAACATACAAGTTCTTCTTGGAAAATTTTGGACCTTCCTTTTTCATCATCTTGATATTTTCTTCAAGTTGATAGGATGTCTAACAAGAGAAACAAAGCTATGACACCAATTTTTAATATACTAAAGGTCCAAGATTATTGGGACGAGGTAGTTTGAATCACTAATCCAAAAATTTAATCTTTAACCAAAAATTCACAATTTTTTTAAGCCAATATTAGGTCTAACATCTATCTAATCATGAATTAAATCCATGTTAATTTGTGAAACTTATCAATTGAACATTGAAAACAAAAAATCCACACAAGTAACACAATAACACCAAGATTATCATCATAGAACCCCTTGGTCATAGAGAAATATCATTAAGGGAACCAATATTTGTAATTATTTTTCAATATTATGAAATGCACTTTGCTAATGGTTTTCTTGTGTTAGGAGCTTACAATAATGCCTAGTTAGGACCAACCCTTTTAGGAGTCACCTAATTAAGGGATTTACCTCATAACTATTAACATCTCTACCCTATTAGGAGTAATCTTCTTAAATGATTTTCTAACTCAAATTAATGATTCATCTCATTAAATGAATTAACTTTAGACCTACTAAGATCCTACTCACCTTGTTAAAAGTGACCTTGTTAGAGGCTTTTAACTTGATAGTATATTAGGATTTACCAAGTGACTTATCTAGAAAGAAAACTTTAGTATTTCTTGTATAGATCTATTTTAATTAATTGTCTACATCTCCTTAAAGATATTTAAATACCAACTTGATTACACAACCCTTCTAGATCACATCTCACTCTTATGCACTTGCAAAACTACATTCTTCTATATATTAGGTCAATCCATCAACTTAACCTAAATGTGTTACACTTGAAATTAGCCATAAATTGAAAAAAACATTATTACCAACCCTAATCCATCATTAGGTTGTACCTCATTATCAAACACATGAATCACATATTGACCCAACAAACAACATTTGACAATATCACCTTTATAAATGAACACACACACTTCCTACCAATTCCATCACAATCAACAATATATAGCAATCCATAAAAAAATATTGGTTCCATAATATTTCCACATCATCAACTAACCTATCATCCTAAAAAATCTACCAAAAATGGCCTACTTTTTATCAATTAAAGATCATTTGAACATAAATATGCAACTTGTTCTTCATGATTTTTCATCGTGAACTATCCTCAATCAATCCAAAGTTTTCCTTCCTATAAGCTAGATTAAAAAAAAACTTGACCATAATCAAACAACTAAGTAACCATTATAAATCCTAAGCTTCATCTCCTGAAACAACACAAAATTGATAGACCAATCAAATCATTCATTATTTTTCATAAATTTATCAACCCAATTGAGTTGTCTCACTTCAATCAATCATAAATCACTTAATACTTATTTTCACTTTATGAAACTTCAAAGACAACAACTAGAAACATCTTTGAATCTCCCATATCCATTTCACATCTAACTCACCACACAAATCAATCATACACTTGATTTTTCACTTGCATAATACAGAACTTAACTACTCAATAATTAGTTCATAGACAAAATCAACTTGACATCAATGATAACACAATAGCTAATCCAAAAGGCATAAAACCTATGCTTCAAGACACACAAAAGCCTCTCTTGTCAACTCTTGAAGAAAACTTCATTAGTTATTCCAAAAAAGATGTTCTAGTCCCACCCAATCCACCACCAACATCAAGGCCATTTGTTTTTGATGGTATTGTAGTTTGAGAAACCAAAAATCTGCTCAAGGAGTGAATAATTATAATAGTATGGGAGGCAAAATCCATGATAATATTTTGAGGTTGTAATAGAGGGAGATGAGAAATGTGAGAAGGGGGATATATGAGCCAAACATTACTCAAATTACCTAGTTCTATCCAAGGGAACACATCCACCTATGTCATGAAAATATTTCATGCTAAAGTAGTTGAAATTCTTATGCAACACAAACTTGAAATATAATGTTTTGATGAAATAAGATCACATACATAGTGTTGTTTGGTGATCTATCAAAAACCATCCACCAAAGATCCCAAAACATATTAAATATATCATAATGTTGTAATATCCCTATCCAAATCTGATTGAAACTTGCTATATTTTCTTTTAGAAAAAATTTCAAACACTTGTACAATAGAGGGATACATGACTGAATTTATTTTCAGTTTGTTTTCAAAATAAGAAAGATGACTTCTAATATCATAGGATGACTAAAAAATATCTTCTCTTCCACTTAGTCTACACCTAACATGAAATGCAACTCTTTTTTTTTTCGATTTTTACTTGATGCAATATATGACATCTATTCAATGCAAATTAACACTTACAACCAAGTGTCATCTTGTCAAATAGTTGGCATGCAAACTGACATTATATTTCAAAATTTAAAATTGATATTTTGCTGATATAAAAATTTTGATATAAAATCAGGTTACAATGCCTTCAACAATCTAACTAGATTGTCCATACAGAACCATGTAGATGTATTTTCAGATAATGCATAAACATGAAGATAAAATGAGGGAACCTGAGATTGGTAGGCAACTTTAAAACTGATCAGAATTGATCATGCACTGTAGTAGTATTATTCACAACATTGTAGCAATACTATTCATGACCATTGTAGCAATAACACTATTCACGATTCCTATAGTGATGGCATTGTAGTAGATGGATATGAACTTCCTAATATGCCTTTGAATTCACTGCTTAACTCCTTCCAAAGTGTAGATAAAATGAGGGCATCGAATGACCCTTAAATCTGAAGTGTATCTTCTTCATGAATTTCTACAAAAACTTAATAAGCTTCAATGAGATGACTAAAATATCACCTCCAACAAATGCAACAATATCAATTGATAGTTTCATAGCCTCAAAGTTGCCAATCAAAGAGAGTTATCATTCTCAATGACTAAAATGTCCTACAGAAACCCTTGGTTCCACAAGTGTACAAGAAAATGTCAATATCAAATCTAGATGCCCTACAATGAGGCTTTCTCCTCTATTTATTTTATTCCTTCACCCCTTCTAGAAGAACGTAAAATATTATTTTATTGCACTTTTCTAGAAGCTTTGTCCTTTCCAACAATAATTAGTTGTGCTTCTAGAAGATTCCCTTTTCCATATAATATAATATTATTTTAGTGACAGGATTTTATTTTATTTTAGTCACTTCTTAATTAAATTAATTAAATATAAAGTCACTTTTTAATTTTTAAATTATTTAATGACTTTATAAGAAATTAATTTAATTATTTCACCTTATTTCTCCACTTAGCCTTCAAAGAATGAAAGGCTAAGAACTCCATTGAGAGGCTAAAAAGATGGGGACATTACAAATGTATACACCATTGGATGAATAGCTTTTAATTTTAAGGATCAACAAGTTTTCTAAGACAAGGATTAACAAAGAAGGAAACTATTTTAGCTTTTGATATTTTGATGTTCTTTACCTCATCATAGGGCAACCAATTTTTCATAGCGAGCCCTCATGGTCTCTTGCCATACATATATATAACTATGTTGGGTGCTGCGAGTTTCTATATTTGATATTATTTAATATAATGTAGAAAAAATTACGAATGAACAAAATATTCTACAAAAACCTTTGTAATGCTCCTCAAATATTTTAAATTATTAGAAATTGAATCATATTGATGGAGATTTTGAGAGGTGATAGTTATCAATGTTATTTTCCATACTTGATTGAAATTGAGAGTTTATATAAAATTAACATAGTTTAAAAAACACAGTCAAATTTCAAATTAATAGACCTTGTAAATACCTAGAAATTTTTAAAAGTATGATAAAAAATGGAGAAATATGTAAGAAAATCCATAATTTATAATAGAGAAGTGATGAAAATTATTAAACAAATTGGATATTAGAAGTCTTTCAAATATCAAATGCCAAGAGAGTGCTTTTCATGGGTAAAAATGACCCACAATTATATTCTTAAGATTTAGATTATTATATTCACAAGTCTCCTATATCAAATTTGGACCAAATGCATACCTGATACCTTCTTCTAATTTTCCACCAATGTTGTATTATAATACTATATTACTAATATTATAATAATGTATTATAATATGTTATACTATCATAATAATATCTATAGTATAATATCATGTGTGTGTGTGTGTGTGTGTGTGTGTGTGTGTGTGTGTGTTAATTTTGAATATCCAATATGTTCAAATATTCAATATCTTCTAGATATCATATATGGTAAGGCCTTTGTGGATAGATGTATTGAACCCCAAGCCAACTAAAAAGGAAAAATAACTTTTGCTATTTTGGAAAAATGACAAATGTGTTTTATTCACACAACCACTTTTTGGCCCTTCTTGATCCTACAGATACTCATATATTGGTTGGATATTTTCATGAGTTAGTGTGTAGATATAGGTAGATTATTGAAGCAAATTTAGGTCATGTAGACCTTACTAAATTCTTATAGAGGATGTCTAACCCAAATGGAAAGAGTTATAAGTTCACATCCTTGGTGAGATCTAGATTGGTATAGACCATGGACTTTAGGGAGAGGGGATGGAAACCATCTCACCTAATTCAATTGGGAAAGTTATTAGCATCCCCACCCATGATTGTATCAAGATTACTATTTTTTTGGGTGAGCAATATTGTATCAACTATAAAGAGCCAATGAATTATATCAATGGTTAGTTGTTGGATAAACCAAGAAATGTACAACACATTAAAAAGATAAGAATAATACACATGAATGTAAGAAACATAATTACCATCTTGAAAAAATATATTTTTGCTTAGTGCCAATAAATGCTAGACATGCATGTTCTTGTTTATTACGATTGTTGTTACAAGGAAAATATATAATGATATGGGAAGATAATAAGTAAAAGGACACACATGGCCAATTACTTACAATCAAGAATGATAAAAAAATCTATGACTTCAAGTTCTTAGTATATATGCTAATCCATGCAAGGAACATTCCTAGGAATAATGAGGAAAGACTCATTGAGTGATTACAAAGTAATCTAGTTTATAATAATTTATCTCAGTTAACTTTGAAAAGGAGCAAGAAACATCATACGTCTACTAATGATGGATTCATGTTTGCAACTATCAGATCCATAGACCCCTAGGGATTTCAAGAAGAGGCTATCCTTGGATGCATTAATAGATATAAAGAGACTCAAGAGTTTTTACATGAAAATTAGAGCCTTCAAAGATATCAAAATAGTGGGGTGCAAATTGTTCTGAATAATATACCAAGAGACCCTTATAACAAATTAATTATACTTGAATTATGCAATTAGGTAGGTGGCATTCATTATTTGATTGCATGTGAGCACAAGTCATGCTTTCAATATCCAATTAGAACATGTGCACATGCATGCTTTGACATGAAGGCTACTAAAAGTATGGAGTTGATCATGATAGAATATTATATCAATTCTTTAAAAATAGAGAGAGGAATTTTTTTATCCCTGTTGATCTAATTTTTTTACAAAGTAATTTTCTTCTAGTCTAGGTAAAAAATCAGAATTGAATCCATTGCTTGCTTGCTAGGGTTTGGTCCTTTGAATTTGCAATTTTAATAACCTTTGAAAAACTTGTTAAACCATAAGTCTTGCATTCTTTTTGAATTTATTCAAGTGCAAAGCTTTTCAAATTTCAAATTTTCTTTGACCCATTTAAATCTTTCTTGCCCCCAAGTTCCTTTTACCCTTTTTGTTTCACATCGTCTGATCTTTATAAGATCTATGACTATCACGTCATCGCTATGTGAAGATGCAAGTGTTTTAATGATAGTGACATAGCGATTTCCATGAAATTTACTGGTGGTGTCATAAAGTGTAGGCTCAACGACTGAGAAATTGTATTGTTTCAAAAACGTTTTAGTCACGTGCTTCATGTTAGAATTGTCAAAACTTAAAAAGGGACCAAATATAATGGAGTGCAAGTGGTGTCATTGGAATCTAGTTTTTCTAATGAGTCGCTATGTCATGATCAAAATTTTTTTTCATCCCATCAGTAATGACATAGCGCCTTAACAAAAAGTATAGGAGATGGTGGCTTTTGAAAAATTCGATGACCATTAAAGTCCCTAGTGATATTATGGACATGTGCTTTTATTATTCTATCAATGGTATTGATTATGGTAATCAGGTTTGAAAAATAGAGATTTTCTCGACACCAAATTTCAATTGTAGTCATGAGATCGCTATATTGCAACTGGAAAAATGATGGATCTTGTCGGTAGCGATATAGCGCCATGCTAGAAAGTGAGAAATTTGGGAGATTATGAAACAAATGGGTGCCAAAATTCTTGTCATTAATTTTGGTCATGTGAATTTATTTCTTTCTTAGAAGCATTGATTGTGGTACTGATGGTAGAAATGGAAATAATTTCTCAACACCAGAATCTTTAAAGCCTTTAAGAGGTCACTATGTCAAGATCGAAAAAAGTTTACATCTTGCTAGTAGCGACATAGCCCCTTGACAAAAAATGAAAATATGACAACAATTCAAAGAGGTGGGTCCTAATGTCTGCTTTATTGAAAATGAACCATGTAATCTCTTGTACATGGTAGCATCCTGCTGGAAACACATATGCACCAAAATTTTTAAGAACGTCGAAGGTCACTATGTCACGACCAAAAAATCTTTGTGCCTTGTCGGTAGTGACATAGCCCCTAGCCTAAAAATGTGCATGTGGTGAGACCCAAATCATGTGGTGTTATAGCTAGGATTTGAATATTAAGTTAAATGCTAGCTTGATAGGACATTCCCACATCAACAGTAACATGGACTCATGCCCCAGTCAGAAGTCAGATGAAGGATTGTGATTGTCGGATCAAAGATCAGATCAACAATCATCACCAATTTGCTATGAGAAGTTGTGCACTATTTACCCAACGTGACATGGCAACTATGGGACCCACCACATTTTATATAACTCTAATGCATTTTCCCTCGCCTTCAAATCAAGCTCAGATCTATGGCTGTCGCTTTGTTGCTATGGAGAGTTGCTCAAGGTTTAAGGATAGCGACATAACAAATAAGGAAAATGGATAGGGGACCCACCACATTTGAATTAAGTACTAAATCAAGTGTCCTCCATTCAATCAGGATGAAATCAATGGTCATTGCTATATCACATAGGCAATATGCTCACTCTTTATGTATAGCAAGATAACGACTAAGTGACGTGTATCCTCAAGGATTAGTGGGTCTAGTTCGAAATGCCAACATTGAAGGAAGAGTACATATGGAGAATTTTCATTGGTTTGAATACCAGCATGTCAAGTGGAAGATGAGTCATCCCCATTTTCACTACTGGATCGTGGGATTTTCTAAGATGAACGATGCAAATTTGAAAAGGGAAGGTAAGACCACTTTGTTTTACTTGCAGTTCAATAATTAGGAATGAAATTTTTGCATGTGAGAAAAAAATAGAGTATATTACAAAAGATTTTTTCATTTACATCTCACACAACCAAGATTTCAAGCTTTCAAAGTGGAAGAAATTAGCGAGAAATTGGTGTTGTCGTTGATTGAAACGTGAAACAATTTCTTTTTGCACTCAAAACATTGTAGAGTTACAGAGAAGAACTAGAAAAAGGTCAAGTAAGTTCCTGTGTTCTATTTTCTCTATAGCATTAGCTTTCTACAAATTGTAGTAAATATGCCTCCAAAGAAGGTGTTCCCTAGGCAGGAGGTTTTGGCTAGGAATATTCATGATGACCTGCTTGAATTGCTCCCTGAATCTACCATTGAAACTGTGCAAGTTAAAAAGTTAACTTCATTAAACCCTAGGCTCAAAATCGTAGATGGGTTATATGATAAGGGGAATTGGGTCTAGGATGCCAAAATTTCTTAAACTGGTCTTTCTTTATTCAAGAAATGATTTTCAGAAAGAAATTTATTTTCCCCACATGCAATATCTGAAACTTTGATTTAGGAAAATTAGTAGTTCCAAGTGTTTTTATGGATTACGACCTCCTGGAAGCTATTGCAAAAGATTATGACCAAGAAATTAGAGTGGTGAGAAGAATTGATGGTGAAATCTTGATCAGAATTAGCCTAGAGGAAATTTGATAGGTATTTGGTTTAGGGCCTTTGATAGAATATCATGTGCCCATTGACCTGAAAGAATTAGAGAAAGAATGTGTGTCAAAGAAGGATGCTATTAGGTAGGATGCACTGAGGGCACATATAGGAAAAATTGGAAATTTTCTAGTAATTACAACATCATCTAAGAAACCCTTCAAAAGGGCGTATTTCAATACTAGGGCTATGGAGGCATACAAGGCTCTATGTAGAGTTTTTGGGGAATATGAAGAGGAGTTTATGCCCATAGGTTTTATGTACATGATCACTCATAATTCCTTTTTTGGTGTGGACATTATTTTTGATTTCGCCCCCTATTTAGCAGAAGAAATTCACAATGGCCTAGTTGGGATTGCAAAGGGAAAGGTGGAGAAATTTTTGGGTCACTATTCCTTGTTAATGCATATCTTTTTGTTCAAAGGAGCAACATATTTTGGTAAAGAAATGAAATTGAATAGAGAACAGGATGGGGAAGCACTACTAGTTTAGTTATGGAGTACAAATATGACTTGGGAAGAAAAAAAGGCTAGTTTTGTCAGGTTTGATAGGTACTTTGCTTCAAAGTTGAGGTGCCTATTATTAAGTGACAATCCTAGAGTACCCAAGGCATTGGCAAGTCTTATCAGGCCCCTAGACAATCCTATTGGTTTAAAAGTTTCACATAATTTAGGAGACATCATCCCATATTTAGTCTCAACTGTCTTTATGATTTATGGTTTCAGAGGTACTCCTCATGTGTTACCTTACGAAGCACATTTAAAGGTAGGAGTCACTGAATTTTTCTGGTAGCTAGGAGGAATAGAGGAAACCTATTTATTGAAAATGCAGAGAGGGTCAATATTCCTTGATTGCACTATAGCCCATCAATTTGTGATCACAAAAGGGGGTTGGCTTTCTCTGCATAAAATATTAGATCAATACAAGATGGTGGTTTCTCATCCCCATTTTGTTGATACTGAGGGATTCTATAACTTGGACTTTAGGCATAGGGTCAAGCTTGGAAAGATTGATAATGAATCATATTTTCCTGAAGATATAATAAGAAATGAGTTCTCCTTGCAAGAATAGGAAATCAAGAAAGAAAAATGGAGAGTATTCTCAAGAGTTTTGGATTTTATTTATTGTTTTGATGAAAACTATAGTCCTTTTGGTAATGCAATCATAGAGCAGATAGAATAAATAAGCTCATAATTACTTTACTTGAAATAATGGAAACTATGAATGAGAAAAATAATTATTTTACTAATTGTTTCTTGATAAGGCCAAGGAGGTAATGAGGAGGCTGGGATTCACTCCCAATCCAAGGGCAGGACAATTGACTATCTAGAAAAGGCCAAGGTACACTATCATTCAAAATAAGAAGACCACTATGGACAAAGGCAAACAAATAATTGGATCCACTATTGCTATCTGGGAAGAGAGACCTAATGAATCATGTCTTATGAGGCAAAGAATAATGAAAGAACAAGGTCCTTGTATTGAGGAATATTTACCTTCACAATCCGCTCTGAGGATTGAAGAGGAATAACTTACTGGAGAGAAAATTGAGCAATTGGGGCAACAAAGAAGAATTTTCATTACCCAAGTAGGAATAGATGAAGGAAACCCCCAGGAGCCTCCTACGCCAAGCTTAGAGTTGACAGTAGCAGATTTTAGAGGAAGGGTATTAGACCCTATGATAGAGAAAGCTAGTCAACAATTTTTGTCAGATGATAGTTTTGGTCAGCCTAGAGCTTTCCACCAGTTTGCATGGAGAACTAACATAATAAAGTTTGAAGAAAGATACAATAAGTTAAGAACAGAGCATCCAGAGTTGGAGGAGGTAGCCTTGTAAAATCAGGTAAAAGAAAAGATGATTCAAGAATTCCAAAGTATAACTCTTGAAGAGGGGAAGAAGATGGTAAAAGCATCAGATATTTTATTGTTTCCTAATTGGGACATAGAAAATGCCCTAATTTTTAATTCTATTTCAAATAAATTGGATTTACAAGACCAAATTATAAAAGAATTCATAGGTATTACTTTTAGTGAGGACCAGGATGCTTTGGTTATATGGTCATTAAGGAAGGGATCAAGGGTTGTTTCATCATAGCTATATGACTCTAGGTTAATGGGAAATATCACTTTAAGAAGAGTAGCAGATACATCCCATGTGTAGGTAGCTCACATGGGTGTTGGAATATCTCAGTTTGTTTTGGCTACTACAGAAAAGGAAGAAAATATAATGTTTGAACTATACACTAAGTATGAGAGAGTTTTGGAGGCCTATAATCAAGAAGTTCAAAAAAGAATCGAACTTGAAAATAAGGCGCCCTCCAGTGGAACCTTTTAAATCCACTCCTCTCATAGAGATTCTAGATACCCCACAAAGGCCATAATATTGCACAGGTAAAGACTTTGAAGAAGAAAAGAGCAAACTATGGGCACTACATGTAGAGCTGAATGTACAATATGAAGATAAACTAAGAAAGGCTCTCACGTATTTGGTAGATAAAATTGAATGGCCATTCTTTTATGATCAAATAGGAAAAGTAATAAGCATATGGGAAGAGATGAAAGCCCCTGAAGAGACATTGAAGCCCATTGTCAAAGAGAAGAAAATAAATTACTTTTTTATGTTACTTTGTTAGAAGGTCTACCCATGACCATATTGAAAAAACATTTGATGTTGCTAATGATCTGTCAGATTTTGATGATAGAAGAAGTGAATTATAGTTGAAGGTTGTTTCTTATCTAAGCAAGTATAAGAGTGAGAAATTTGATTTATTCCCTCGTGCTTTAGATAGAAAGAATAAATTAAAGAATAAAGATGACTGGACTAAGGAATTGGATGACTTATTCTGTTTAAGAACGAATAAGGTCATCAATGAGAAATGGCATGCTTGGTGGGCCACCACGATAGAGGAATTAGTGAAGGTCCAATTATTCTTTGATTCTTTAAAACAAGACTTTGTTAGTATTGATAAGGAAGCTGAGTAGATGCTTAGAAAGAAACATAACTTTCTAAGGAGATTTGTTACAAATTTTGCTAAGATTGGTAGACCTATTTCAAAAATGCTTTAAAAAGGGGCTACTATCAGCTGGAATTGTGAACCTTCATAAGAATTTTAGGACATTAAAAATGCTATAAAAAATGCTCTAGTCCTTAGGATTCCAGATTACACAAAACCAATGCACCTATCCTCTTTTGCATATTTCCATACTATAGTTGCAATCTTGTTGCAAAAGAATGAGGAAGGATATGAACAACCAATTGCATTCTTCAGCAAATCATTACAACCTGCTAAACTAAAATATGAGATAAATGAGAAGCAATAATATGCTTTGGTAGAGGCTGTTAAGGCTTTTAGTTGTTATTTGGTAGGTGCCATTATTATTGCTTTTGTACCAAGTGTAACTATAAAGGACATTTTTTCTCAACAAGAAGTATCAGGTAGAAGATGCAGGTGGATTAATAAGATCCAAGAATTTAATATTGAAATACAAATAACAAAACTGGTAAGAGGTCAAGGATTGGCTAAGCTTATGGCTCAGTCTAATTTATATGCTAATTAGATAAATATATTGTTAGATGACTTAAGATCTAATTTATCTGATATGGATCACTGTGAATGGTATACTAATGTTATTCATTATTTACAACACATGGAAGCCTCTTCCATTTGACTGAAAATGAGAAGAGGAGTACTAAGTTACAAGCCATTAGGTACATAATTGTTAGAAACAATTTATGGTGGAGAAATTTTGAGGGAGTGTTACTAAAATGTGTTGATCAAGAAAAGGAAAAAGATGTCTTGAATGAAATGCATGCTGGAGTTTGTGGAGGACATTATATGGCCAAGACCACTGCACACAAGGGGATGTGAGTTGGATTCTAGGGGCCATCCCTTTTTAAGGATGCTTAGATCATGGTTAGGAAATGTGATGCTTGTCAAAGGTTTATAGGAAAATTGAAATTCTTAGGTAATACTTCATTAAAGTCAGTTGGGGTTCAAGCACCATTTCAGCAATGGGGTATGGATTTCACAGGTGAGATCTCTCCTAAATCTAGCACTGGCTATTCCTGGATTTTAGTTGCTACTAATTACTTCACAAAATGGGTAGGGGAAATTCCAACAAGAAATGCAACTAGTAAGGTTATAAATAATTTTCTTCTCAACAACATCATTTCAAGATTTGGTTGCCCACAAAAAATTGTGAGAGATAATGCAATGTGTTTCAGATCTGATGAGTTTATAAAATTTTGTGATAAATATGGGATTACAAGATCAACATCTTCTTCTTATCATCCACAAGGAAATGGACAAGCTAAATCCACAAATAAAAGCTTCTTAAAAGTCATTAAGAGTACCTTGGATGATAACAAGAAGGCATGGGATTCCAAGTTGCAGTTAGCAATATAGGCTGATAGGGTGACTGTGAAGAAATCCATTGGTGTAGCACCTTTTGATATTATGTATAGAATCTAGGCAAGGATGCCTTAGAATAACTTGGCAGGACTTTACAATTACATCCAATTGTATGATGAAGATATTATAGACAACTTGCAAGAAAGGTTGGATGAACTTCTAGGACTAGTAAAAACTAGGAGAGAAGCATCAATCAGAAATCGGAAGTTGCAACTACAAGTCAAAGCACTTTATGATAAAAGGATAGTAATCAAAAAATTTGAAGATGGAGATTTAGTGCTCATGTGGAATGATAGGATTGAGGATAGAGGAAAGCATGGTAGGTTTGATCCTATATGGTTAGGTCCCTATCTGATTGAAAATACATGGGGAGAAGACTTTTATATTCTCAAGGATTTGTCAGATAACATTCTTGAATCGCCAGTTCATGGACAATTCTTGAAGAGGTATTTTTCCTTAAAAATTTACTTGTTTCTTCCATGAATAGTAGTTTAGGGTTTTTTATGTACTTTTGTAAATCCTCTGGTCTTTGTGGAGTTTCCTGTACATAGTCTTTTCCTTGTTGTTGTTGCTCTCTCAGTTTTGTCAGGTTCTAAGGAAAGTCAGGTTTGTGGTCTGCTTTACCATAGATTCTAGATTCTTGCATAAACTCAGTTAGTCTATCACCCCAAGATAGACCCACTATTGTTTTGATTTTTTTACATAGTAATTTTCTTCTAGTCTAGGTAAAATAACATAATTCAACCCATTGCTTGCTTGCTAGGGTTTGGTCCTTTGGCTTTGCAATTTTAATAACCTTTGGAAAACTTGTCAAACCGTAAGTCTTGCATTCTTTTTAAATTTATTCAGACATGAAGCTTTTCAAATTTTGAATATTCCTTGACCTTTTTAAATCTTTTGTGCCTCCAACTTCCTTTTACCCTTTTTGTCTCACATTGTTTGATCTTTATAGGATCTACGGCTATTGCGTCATCACTATGTGAAGATGCAAGTGTTTTAATGATAGCAACATAGAAACTATCATAAAATTGACTGGTGGTGTCATAAAGTGGAGGCTTGACACCAAAGAAACTATATTGTTTCAAAAAGGTTTCAATCTTATGCTTCATGTCAAAATTGTTAGAACTAGAAAAGAGACCAAATGTAATGGAGTGCAAGTGGTATCATCAGAATCCAATTTTTCCAATGAGTCCCTATGTCGTGATCAAAATTTTTTTTCATCCCATCGGTAATGATATAGCACCTTAACAAAAAGTATAGGAGATGGTGGCTTTTGAAAAATTTGGTGACCATGAAAGTCCCAAGTGATATTATGGATGTGGGCTTTTATTATTCTGTTAGTGGTATTGATTATGGTAGATAGGTTTGAAAAATAGAGATTTTCCTAACACCAAATTTCAATTGTATACATGAATTCACTATGTCATGACTGAAAAAATAATGGATCTTGCCGGTAGCAACACAGCACCTTGCCAAAAAGTGAGAAAGTCGAGAGATTATGAAATGGACGGGCACCAAAATTCCTATCATTAATTTTGGTCATCTGACTTTATTTCTTTATCAGAAGCATTGATTGTGGTAATGAAGGCAGAAATGGAAACAATTTCTTGGCATCAAAATCTTTAAAGCCTTTAAGAGAACACTATGTCATGATAAAAAAAAGCTTACATCTTGCCAGTAGCAACATAACACCTTGATGAAAAAAAGAAATATGAAAACAATTCCAAGAGGTGGGTCCCAATGTCTGCTTCATCAGAAATGAGCCACGTAATCTCCTAGAGATGGTGGCATCTTGGTGGAAACATGTATGTACCAAATTTTTTAAGAATGCCAGAGGTCGTTATGTCACAAACAAAAAATCTTGGCACCTTGCTGGTAGCGACATAGCGCCTAGCCTAAAAGTGTGCATGTGGTGGGACCCAAATTACATGGTGTTACAGCTAGGATTCAAACATTAAGTTACATGCTAGCTTGATAGGACGTTCCCACATCAACAATGACATGGACCCATGCCCTAGTCAAAAGTCAGATGAAGGATTGTGATCGTTGGATCAAAGATCAAATCAATGATCATCACCAAGTTGCTATGAGAAGTTGTGCACTATTTACCCAATGTGACATGGCGAGTATGTAACCCACCACATTTTATATAAATCTAATGCATTTTTCCTTGCCTTCAGATCAAGCTTAGATCTATGGCTGTCGCTTTGTCACTATGGAGAGTTGCTCAAGGTTTAAGAATAGTGACATAGAGAATAAGGCAAATGGATAGGGGACCCACCACATTTATATTAGGTACTACATCAAGTGTCCTCTATTTGATCAAGATGAAATCAATGGTCATCACTATTATCACATAGGCAATATGCTCACTCTTTATCTATAGCAAGATAGCGACTAAGCGACACGTGTCCTCAAGGATTAGTGGGTCTAGTTGGAAATGCCAACATTGAAGGAAGAGTACATATGGATAATTTTCATTGGTTTGACTACCAGCATGTCAAGTGGAAGATGAGTCATCCTTGTTTTCACTCCTAGATCGTAGGATTTTCTAAGATCAACGGTGCAAATTTGAAAAGGGAAGGTAACGCCACCCTGTTTCACTTATAGTTCATTAATGAGGAATGAAAGCTTCACGTGTGAGAAAAAAATAGAGTATATTGCAGAAGATTTTGTCATTTCCATCTCATGCAAACAAGATTTCAAGCTTTCAAAGTGGAAGAAATTAGTGAGAAATTGGTGCTATGGTTGATTGAAACATGAAACAATTTCTTTTTGCACTCAAAACATTGCAGAGTTACAGAGAAGAACTAACAAAAAGGTCAAGTAAGTTCCCATGTTCTATTTTCTCTGTAGCATTTTAGTTTTCTACAAATTGTAGTAAATATGCCTCCAAAGAAGGTGTTCTCTAGGAAAGAGGATTATTTGGCTAGGAATATTCATGATGACCTACTTGAATTGCTCCCTGAATCTACCACTAAAATTGTGCAAGTTAAAAAGTTAACTTTGTTAAACCCTAGGCTCAAAATCACTGATGGATAATATGATAAGGGGAATTGGGTTCGGGATGCCAAAACCTCTCAAGTTGGTCTTTCTTTATTCAAGAAATGTTTTTCAGAAATAAATTTATTTGCCCAACATGCCAATATCTGGAACTTTGATTTAGGAAAATTAGTAGTTCCAAGTGTTTTTATGGATTATGACCTCCTAGAAGCTATTACAAAAATTTATGACCAAGCAATTAGAGTGGTGAGAAGAATTGATGGTGAACTCCTAATCATAATTTTCCCAGAGGAAATTCAATAGGTATTTGGTTTAGGGCCTCTAATAGACTATCATGTGCCCATTGACTTGAAAGAATTAGAGAAAGAATGTGTGTCAAATAAGGATGCAATTAGGCAGGGTGCACTGAGGGCACATATAGGCAAAATTGGAAATTTTCTAGCACTTAAAACATCCTCTAGGGAACCCTTCAAAAGGGCGTATTTCAATACCAAGGTTGTGGAGGCATACATGACTCTATATAGAGTTTTTGGGGACGATAAAGGGAAGGTTTTGTGTACATGATCACTCAAATTTCCTATTTTGGTGCGGACATTATTTTTGATTTTACCTCCTATTTAGCAGAAGAAATTCACAATGGCCTAGTTGGGATTGCAAAGAGCAAGGTGGAGAATTTTTTTGGTCACTATTCCTTGTTAATGCATACATTTTTGTTCAAAGGAGCAACATATTTTGGCAAAGAAATGAAATTAAACAAAGAACAATATGAGGAAGCATTGCCAGTCCAATAATGGAGTGCAGATATGACCTGGGAAGTAGAAAAGGCTAGTTTTGTTGGGTTTGATAGGTACTTTGCTTCAAGGTAGAGGTGCCTATTATTAAGTGACAATCCTAGAGTACCCAAGGCATTGGAAAGTCTTATCAAGCCCCTGGACAATCCTATTGGTTTGAAAGTTTGACATAATTGGGGAGACATCATCCCATATTTAGTCTCAACTATCTTTAGGATTTATGGTTTCAGAGGTACTCCTCATGTGTTACCTTACCAAGTCCCTTTAAAGGTAGGAGTCGTTGAATTTTTGTGGCAGCTAGGAGGATTAGAGGAAACCTATTTGTTGAAAAGGCAGAGAGGGTCAATATTCCCCACTTGCACTATAGCCCATCAATTTGTGATCACAAAAGGGGGTTGGCTTTCTCTGCATAAAATATTAGATTAGTACAAGATGGCTATTTCTCATCCTCATTTTTGTGATACTGAGGGATTCTATAACTTGGCCTTTAGGCACAGGGTTAAGTTTGGCAAGATTGATCATGAATCATATTTTCATGAAGATATAATAAGAAATGAGTTCTCCTAGCAAGAACGAGAAACCAAGAAAGAAAAATGGAGAGTATTCTCAAGAGTTTTGGATTTTATTCATTGGTTTGATGAAAACTATAGTCCTTTGGGTAATGCCATCATAGAGGTAGATGAGAAAAAAAAATGGAAACTATAAATGAGATTTTTTTTAAAAAATTAATTCTTTTCTAGATAAGGCCAAGGAGGTAATGAGGAGGCTAGGATTCACTCCCAATCTAGGGGTAGGACAATTGAATAGAAAAGGCTAGGGTACACTATCATTCAAAATAAGAAGACCACTATGGACAGAGGCAAACAAATAATTGCATCCACTAGTGCTGTCTATGAAGAGAGACCTAATGAACCCTGTCCTAAGAGGTAAAGAATAATGAAAGAACAAGGTCCTTGTATTGAGGAATATTCACCTTCGCAATCTCCTCTAAGTATTGAAGAGGAACAACTTATTGGAGAGAAAATTGAACAATTGGGGTCACAAGGAGGAATTTTGTCATTACCCAAGAAAAAATAGATGAAGGAAACCTCCAAGAATCTCCTATGCCAAGCTTAGAGTTGATAGTAGCAAATTTTAAAGGAAGGGAATTAGACCCTATGATAGAGCAAGCTAGTCAAAAAAATTTATCTGATGATAGTTTTGTTCAGTCCAGAGCTTTCCTCCAGTTTGCATAGAGAACTAACATAAGAGAGTTCAAAGAAAGATGAAATAAATTAAGAATAGAGCATCTAGAGCTAGAGGAGGCAGCCTTGAAAAATTAGGTAAAAGAAAAGATGATGTAGGAATTCCAAAGTATAACTCCTAAAGAGGGGAGGCAGATGGTAAAAGCACCAAATATTTTATTGCTGCCCAATTGGGACATAGCAGATGCCCTGATTTTTAATTCTATTTCAAATAAATTGGATTTACAAGACTAAAGTAAGAAATAATTTATAGGTACTGTTTTTAGTGAGGACTAGGCTGCTTTTGTTATATGGTTCTTAAGGAAGGGATCAAGGGTTGTTTCATCACAACTAGATGACTCTGGGTTAATGGGAAATATCATTGTAAGAAGAGTAGTAGATACCTCCCATGTGCAGGCAGCTCACATGGGTGTTGGAACATCTTAGTTTGTTTTGGCTAGTTTAGAATAGGAAGAAAAGACAATGTTTGAACTACAAACTAAGTATGAGAAAGTTTTGGAGGCCTATAATAAAGAAGTTCAAAAAAGAATTGAACTTGAAAATAAGGTAATGGGGAGGTCTTCCAGGCCAAGAATCAAATATCCTTGTCGTCCAGTGGAACCTTTTAAATCCACTCCTCTCATAGAGATGCCAGATACCCCACAAAGGCCACAATATTACACAACTGAAGACTTTGAAGAAGAAAAATGCAAATTGTGGGCATTACATGTAGAGCTAAATGTACAATATGAAGATAAACTGAGAAAGGCTCTTAGATATCTGGTAGATAAAATCGAATGGCCATTTTTTTATGATCAATTAGCAAAAGTAACAAGCATATGGGAAGAGATGAAAGGCCCTAAAGAGACATTGAAGCCCATTGTCAATAAGTGGGGAAAGAGAAGAAAAGAAATTACTTTTTTATGTTACTCTATTATAAGTTCTACCCATGACCATATTGAAAAAGCATTTGATGTTGCTAATGATCTGTCAGATTTTGATGACAGAAGAATTGCATTACAGTTGAAGGTTGTTTCTTATCTAAGCAAGTATAAGAGTGAGAAATTTGATTTATTCCCTCATGTTTCAGATAAAGAATAAATTAAAGAATAAAGATGAATGGGCTAAGGAATTGGATGACTTATTCTATTTAAGAATGAATAAGGTCATCAATGAGAAATGGCATGCTTGGTGCGCCACCACGACAGAGGAATTAGTGAAGGTCCAATTATTCTTTGATTCTTTAAAACAAGACTTTGTTAGTATTGATAAGGAAGCTGAGTAGATGCTTAGAAAGAAACATGATATTTTGCAATTTAATTGGCCATATGATACACTTTTTGACAAATGGATGGCGGATATTGCTTCTAGTGAATAGTTCGAAGAAGCTGAAACAGATGGTGATGAGGTGTAGGCGGATGAAGTACAGATTGTTGATATAACAACACTAGATCAGAGTGAGGACAAGGACAAAGGTCAGAAATCAATTTTAGTTACAAGTTTGGAGGCCCAGGATGTGGACATGACAGAGGAACAAACAAGAGTAAAAGTAGTTCTGTCATTTTAGGATGAAAATCGTGAAAACCCTTGGGTAGAAATTGATTTGCAAGTACCACAACAAGATTCATAATTGGCCAATATAGTAGGTGCATATGCCAAAGATTTAGAATAGTGGCCGCCAACCAAAGAGCCAATAGTTTGTAAAGATGTAATAGAAAGGGGACCTACCAAAGAATTACTTGATGTATTAACTTTCTGTTACACAAAGTTTTTGTCCTTTTGTGACTGTTTGCAAAGTGTAAATACCTTTTGTAAAAGGACACCTATTAGTTCTCTATGCTTGAAGCTTGTTGCATCTCACACTATATAAGTGAGATGTCTGATTTCTAATACAATTTGAGTCTATATTAAGTATGGTTCAGTCCAGTTTGATGTATAACAACTTATGATGTATTTTCTTTATAAATACATGGAATATATTGATATTGCAGGGGTCTAGTGTCTTGTCTAGAGTCATTCAGAGTTTTATTACAATTGTATGCAAATCTTCAAAATGAGATTAATATAAAATTGAACTGTCCCCATATCTGTTCTCACTAAATTTTGTCTCTTTTTTAATTACCTGGTTATTCTAATATTGTATGAGTAAAGCTTGTCCACTTGAATTCAATTCACTTAGGTTGTATGTCAATTAATTATTGTTGTTGATTCAATGAATTAAGTAAATGCTTTAGTGAATTTGATGGGATTGCTATGGTACTAGAAAGGATGTCTATAAGAATAAATACTAGTGAGAATTGCTGATAATATTTGTTGTAATGCAACAAATCAGATCTATAAATTGGAGTAGACTTTGAGTCCCAATGGAATAGGCACTGATCTAGTTAATCTAGTCTGCAGATAGGTAGATCATGAGTAAGCATCAAGTTTAAAGTCAAAATCAACTTTATTTTACTGTTTGAAGAGTTTCAAGGGTGGTCAACACTTGTTTGCATGTAACTTTTAAGCTATAGCTAGCTACTATTGTTGGAAATACTTGCAAATCAAAGAAGAATTGTGACCAAATTTTTTTATAAGGGGCCACCACGACAACATTTATTCTGAATCATCGCTTAGGCATACCCACCTTGGTTCTGTAGAGCCTAAAGAGTAGAAAGCCAGTCTTGGTTTTGATGAAGCTGGCTCCAAATGATATGCAAACATAATTGTTAATGAGATGTAGCTAATCCTTAGATTTGTGAGTATTATTATCTTGGCATTGAACCTTTGTTGATTCAATAGTCGAAAAACACCAACAATCCCATTTGTAAGACGACCAAATTATTAGGTTCCACTTCAAACATAAGTATGGAAAAAGGAAGATCATTGGACCAAGAAAGTAGATGTTTATGTATTTAATTAATTCATGATCCTTGCTTTCTAATTCAACCAATCACCTTTAATCACATTGATCAAATTATCCTAAATGTTAAGCTTGTGAAACTTAGTTCTTGTCTCTTCATTTCAATTTTATTTTGAACATCAACATCCACAAAACACTACTTAATCTCAACGACATATTTCCTATTGCCTCTGAATCTTAATCACTCCTACCAAAATCCTATATAACCTTTAATCCTAGCCACTCATCTACCACCTCTTAATTGCAACCACTAATTTTCATAAGATTTCTATAAAATAATATTTTCTCCTATCATTTGAATCTAACAGGCATTTGAAGCTAATGAGCACTTGAACCTAAGAAGCCATTGCTATTCTATTTTCATCAGATCATCATTTTTCTATTATCTTGTTTTTATCTTACAAGTATCTTGCTATCTTCATTGTCATCTCCATATCATTGCCTTATACTATATTTTGTATAGTATTTGCATCAATCAACCATTCTTCATTCCTTCATAGCCTCTTGTGCTTGTGCTAACAAACTTGAGAGCACTAACGTTTTGAATGCAATATCTTGGAAGAAAGGAGGGCAATGGAGTCAAACATCTCTAGAGTGCATTTGGTAACATGCTTTGGCTTATATTATTTGTATATGAATTCTTGAGGAATTACTCTATTAGATGGTGTTGGATTCATTTGCTTACCTACTTGTTATGATTAGGCTTAGTGGGCGTGCAAGATCGGTTGTTCCAATTTTATCATTCTCAATTCCCTATCCATCAATATAAGTATCTCTAGCTTTTTTTTTTCTTCTCGTAAATTTAATCTCTTTCTTTCACTTCTCATACATAAATATCTCCTCTACAAACATGCGCGCGCGCGCACACACACACACATCTATATCTTTCTATCTATATGTCTATTTCATCCAATCTCACTTCCTCTTCATCTGCCTCTATTTGACCTAACTCCATTTCAATCTTTTGACAAACTGTCTCCATATCCCTCTCCTTGTACCTTTATCTATACATTTTTATTTGACTATATATATCTCAAACCATATGTCTGATTTCATCTCTATCTCTATTTCATATTACCACTCGTTGTACTTTACTATATCGCTTTATACAAATTAATAACTTTCCTCAACCTCTTTGTTTAATTTTAATATAATAAGTCGTGTGATTTTTCATACCATAATTCTATATATTTTATTTTGAAGAAAATAGAATACTATTTCAAAAGACTAATGCATTTGATTTCGTTTACAATAATATTTTAAAGCAATACAAAGGTTTAAATGATCATCCAAACGCCTAGAGTTGAAGTAGTTATAATAACTGCACAAGAAGCAAATGTGTCTTCTCATGGTGCATAACGATTGCAGGCTCTGCAAGTAACGGCACAACACATGCTGGGCGATGGAAACCGACTCAATATTACAGAAAAAAGGGAAAATGAATTATTTGTCTGATTTGGTTAGCAGTCAAGCAACTATTAAAGCCGTTAGAGTGTGTTCTGATTGCTACACTGCAACAAAGCATAACAAAACTGACACATTTGTGAGATGATTGCTACCATGTTAAACATGCATGCAAAAATGATGTAATCATAGACAGAGCAGAAGGGAATACATATCTTTCCAACATCATTATTTTGTTACAATCAATCAATTCTACTTTGAATTTAAGCTAAAATTTATCATTTATAGCAATTCCTTCGAACACGAACACGAACACGCTAATATTTAAATCTCAAAACTGTAATTTGGAAAAACAAACTTGCAAGTAAACTCCTGAAAAACCGCTTTGAAGATTAAAGAAGGGTTCACAATCTGAAATTTACAATCAAGATCCAAAGCATTATAGCCAAGGGACATTCATCAAGTTCTCAACCAGCACATATGATCTTCACTTCTCATAGATCTTGATTTTCATTTTCATAAATTACGAGAATCCATACATCCAATACAATTAAATCATAAAATTTCAGAGCTCGGATAGCTGCTCTGTCAGATGGGCATAGAATGAAATTAACTACGGTTGCTATGCATTCCTACACTCAGAAGCTGGCCTTTGCCCACCTTGGCACAGCACAACACTGGATGGGCAGCTCTTGAGACAATTGCGAGCAAAACTCCCACTAATATTGTCACTAGAGATGTTCAAAAACTGAGATGGAATATCTCCGCTTAGATAATTCCCATCTAAATACAATCTAACCAGAGGGTGCACATCAGCAGCAGCCTTGACACCATAATCTGCAGGGATTGGACCATGAAACCGATTGTATCTCAGAGACAAAGAAGCCAGAGATTTAAAAGTCGCAATGTTGGATGGCAAGAACCCAGTAATATTGTTGAAGCCAATATCCACAGCTACCAGATGGCTGTCCACTGCAGACAAATTTTGCACATTGATTGCAGTAAAACTGTTATTGGATAAATTCAGCTGCTGCAATTCAGGGCTTGAAAACAAGAATCCAAATTCAATGGTACCATTCAATTGATTGCAGCTAATATCTACTACACCCAAATGCTGAAGTCTGGTGAAGCTTGAAGGCAATGGCCCTGTCAAAAGATTTGATCTCAGAAGCATCTGGGTCAGGGACAATGGCAGATCTGATGGAATGGCACCCACAAGCCGGTTGGAGCTCAAATCAATGCTATCAAGATTTCTCAGCCCACCCAATGGAGGAATCAAGCCACTCAGCATGTTATTAGACAAATCCAATGTGATCAGATTACTCAAGCCATTGAGGGAATAGGGCAGCGACCCACTCAGCCTGTTATTTGACAAGGACATAATCTCCAAGTTTCTGAGCCTTCCTAGAGAGTGTGGGAGAGATCCAGAGAACATATTTCGTGACAAGTCAAGCTTATTGAGATTGGTTAACCTCCGAATGCTGAGTGGGATGCTTCCATGGAATGCATTCCCTGCTAAGTAGAGTTCTGTGAGCTCTCTTAGATTCCCAATGGAAGGGTGCAAGTATCCCCTGTACCCCGCCTGATCCAATGTGAGGCTTGTGATCCTCTTCTTACTCTTTCTTTCTACATCACATCTGATCCCACACACAAATTGGCTGGTTGATGCAGAGTCGCATGGATCAACTGAAAAGTTCCATGAGCTCAAACATGTGGATGGGAAGATTGAATTTGAATCCACAGCGTTTTTGAACAATATGAGAGCCTCAACGTCTGACTTTGAGGTTTTACCCCATGCGAAGTTGCATACAGAGCACAAAAACAGAACAAGCAGCACCACCTTGGTGGTCTCCATTTAAGAATCTTCAGCACTATTGAGCTCCGCAAACAAGCAATTCTTACTATTGCAAGAACAAGCAAAACCAGTGAGCTCCTTAAATAAGAAAAACTAGAGAGCTCCTCAATAAGCAAACCGGGGTCTACAAGAGCATGTATTGCAGCAAATCAACCCCCATATATATATATAGAAGTTTCATTTCCAAGGTACGGTGGTTTTTAGAATTTAAGATTTAAGATTGAGCATGAGATATACGTTGAGGATTAAAGTTTAAATTTAAGTACGAGATATACGTTGAAGATTAAAGTTTAAATTTTCAAGGTGAAATAGTAATTAAGATATTTGAAATTGAAGTAAATTTTTATGGAGAGAGTCGGCTTTATTTGAAATGGATCTGTTGGTTATGGACATATAAAACAAATTGTGGGAGATGATCAACCCCCATATATATATATAGAAGTTTCATTTCCAAGGTACAAGTTTCATTTCCAAGGTACGGTGGTTTTTAGAATTTAAGGTTTAAATTTAAGTACGAGATATACGTTGAGGATTAAAGTTTAAATTTAAGTACGAGATATACGTTGAAGATTAAAGTTTAAATTTTCAAGGTGAAATAGTAATTAAGATATTTGAAATTGAAGTAAATTTTTATGGAGAGAGTCGGCTTTTTGAAATGGATATATATATATATATATATATATCATATGATTGTATAATAATATTAGAAATAAATTATAATATAAAAATAATGATAGAAATTATATTATAAAAATATAAAAATATAAATTAGGGCAATTACATTCACAAATAGTAATAAACATTAATACATTCAAATTAACAAAACATAAATCTTAGAAAGTATTCATTTTACAATCATCCAATGTGGAACTAAAAGAATTCACCTAATCAAATCTTAGAAAGCTATTGTTTAAAAATTGTTAAGGTAAAAATCTTAGTCTAGAGGCAAGTATTAACAAGTGCCACTCAGTGGCTTAGTACTTGCCTTTAATAGTTTAAGTTTTGATTTTGTTTGTAAATTTAGCTTTAATTTAATTTAATATTTATTTAATATATTAAATATATTAATTTTTATTTGTTCTATAGTTTTATATTTTTATAATGACATTGAATGTATTTTTAGTTGAGATTCCTAATTAGTTTTAAAATATTTTATTTTTATAAATTTATAATTTAATATTAAAATTTAAATAAAGAAAATTAAAAGAATTGTTTAATAAAATTTGATACTAGTAAACAATTATCAATATTATAATAGATTAATTGTTCAACATAAATATGAATATAAATATAACTAAATATATTAAATATTTTTTTATCCACCTAATTAAATATTATATATGAAGTAAATAAATATATTGAATAATAATGTATACTAGAATTAACACTTTTATATTATATTTATATTATAATCTTATCAATTCTTGAATTTTTATTTTTCATTTGTAAGGACTTTTCATTAGTTCTCTATGCTTGAAGCTTGTTGCATCTCACACTATATAAGTGAGATGTCTGATTTCTAATACAATTTGAGTCTATATTAAGTATGGTTCAGTCCAGTTTGATGTATAACAACTTATGATGTATTTTCTTTATAAATACATGGAATATATTGATATTGCAAGGGTCTAGTGTCTTTTCTAGAGTCATTCAGAGTTTTATTACAATTGTATGCAAATCTTCAAAATGAGATTAATATAAAATTGAACTGTCCCCATATCTGTTCTCGCTAAATTTTGTCTCTTTTTAAATTACCTGGTTATTCTAATATTGTATGAGTAAAGCTTGTCCACTTGAATTCAATTCACTTATGTTGTGTGTCAATTCATGATTGCTGTTGATTCAATGAATTAAGTAAATGCTTTAGTGAATTTGATGGGATTGCTATGGTAATAGAAAGGATGTCTATAAGAATAAATTCCAGTGAGAATTGCTGATAATATTTGTTGTAATGCAACAAATCAGATCTATAAATTGGAGTAGACTTTGAGTCCCAATGGAATAGGCACTGATCTAGTTAATCTAGTGTGTAGATAGGTAGATCATGAGTAAGCATCAAGTTTAAAGTCAAAATCAACTTTATTTTACTGTTTGAAGAGTTTCAAGGGTGGTCAGCACTTGTTTGCATGTAACTTTTAAGCTATAGCTAGCTACTATTGTTGGAAATACTTGCAAATCGAAGAAGAATTGTGACCAAATTTGTTTCTAAGGGGTGTATATCATTTGAAAGTGTCAAGAAATGGATCAACTATATATATATATATATATATATATATATATATATATATATATATATATATATATATGGGTAAGTGCACAAAGTTGTGGTGCCAAAAGGGGGGTATAAGTGGACACCTTTTTCCTGAAATCAGCAAATTCTGGACTTCAACAAGAATTTGAAGATAGTTACGCTCAAAATTTTAAGATATGACAAAAACAAAAGTCGTAGTCCTTTGAATCTAGTTTCTAAACTACTAATTTTTTTTCAAAATGGTTGAGTTTTAGGTCCTCAAAAAAGGGGGCCACAGAAAGTGGTACCGTTTATTCCAAAAAAAATAACATAGTACAAAGTGTGGCCCCCCTAAAATTTTAACTTTTTTTTTGAAATTCTTTAATCGCTCAAGTCAAAAGTTACCTAACACTATGTAGTTTATCCTAGATTTTTCGGGTAATTTTATAATGTGTATTTTTTTTTTAATGAATTTTTAAATTAGACCCATCCCAAAAACATGAAATATCTGTGTGCTCCCCCTAGAAATGATTGAAAACTAATCTAAAATCAAAACTTCTTTTTTTCAAAGTGTGTAGAATGGAGTCTAGTTTCTAAAAAACTAAGTTGTTACAAAATTCGATGAATGAGCTAAAATCTACAGCCCAATTAGTACATGGTGGTTTTTGACAAAAAATGAACATACATTCAAAAGAAATTATAGATGAAAGACTTAAAATAGTTCAAATTAAAAATAAAATTATATGGTTAGATAGCTAACAAAGAGACCTATAATGTTATGTAACCTGATCTTATCGATACCCAACCATGAAGAATCTTGAAGGGGAGCACACAAAAAAAATTAATCATTTTTTGTATGTTTGCTAGAAAACACGTCTCAGACCTGTTTATAAACTCCAAACCTTTGGGTTGGATCTCCAAGGCAAAACCAAGCCTTACGCTTGGTTTTAATGCAAAGCTTTGAATAGCACGTGCACCCTATAGCGCGCACACCCTATTAAAACACTATTGAATTCGAGGTAGTGCGCACGCACTATTGGGACCTAAATTGCAAACCAAAACCAAGAGAGAACTGGGGGGGTGGGGCGAGGGAATGGCTATTTGTGTGTGTGAGAGAGATAGAGAGAAAGTAGGGGATGGGAGTGGGGAGAGAGGAAGTGAGAAAGAGTAGGGGTGGCAGAGAGAGTATAGGATAGGAGATAGAGGAAATGTGAGAGAGTAGGGGTGGCAAAGAGAGTACAAGATGCAAGAGAGAGGAAGTGTGAGAGAGAGAGTAGAGGTGGCAAAGAGAGAGTATGGGATGGGGGAGAGAGATTGAAAGTAGGGGATGGGAGAGAGAGGAAGTGTGAGAGAGAGTACAAGTTGGGAGAGAGAGATTGAGAGTAGGGGATGGGGGAGAGAGAGAGTAGGTGTTGGGAGACGGAGTGGGAGAGGAAGAGCGAGAGAGAGGAGGATGGGAGTGCATGTGTGTGAAATAGAGAGAGTAGGGAATGGGAGAGGGGGAAGATAGAGTAGCTTGAGAGAGAGTAGGGGATGGGAGAGGGAGTGGGAGAGGGAGAGAGAGGGGGGATGGAAATGTGTGTAAGAGAGAGAGTGTAAAAATGTGAGAGAGGGTAGGGGGTAGCAGAGAGAGAGTAGAGAGGGAGAGAGTGAGAGAGAGAGAGAGAGAGAGAGTGAGAGAGAGTGAGAGTAGGTAGTGGGAGAGGGAGAGCGAGTGAGAGAAAAAGTAGAGGATGGGAGAGGAGAGAGGGGGGATGGGTGTGTGTGAAAGAGAGAGAGTAGGGAATGAGAGAGGGGAGAGAGAGTAGGGGATGGGATAGAAAGAGAGTGGGCAATGGCAGAGGGAGTGGGAGAGGGAGAGAGAGGGTGGATGGAAGAGAAAGAGATTAGGCAATGGTAGAGGGAGTGGGAGAGGGAGAGAGAGGGGGGATGGAAGTGTGTGTAAGAGAGAAAGTAGGGGATGGGAGAGAGTGTGAGAGAGAGTAGGGGTGGCAAAGAGAGAGAGTGAGAGTAGGGGATGGGAGAGAGAGGGAGAGAGAGAGAGAGAGAGAGAGAGAGAGAGAGATAGTAGGCGATGGGAGAGGGAGTGGGAGGGAGAGGGAGAGGGGGAATGGAAGTGTGTAAGAGAGATAGAGTTGGGGATGAGAGAGAGTAGGCAATGGGAGAGGGAGTGAGAGAGAGAGAGAGGGGGGGAATGGGAATGTGTACAAGAGAGATAGAGTAGGGGATGGGAGAGAGTGTGAGAGTTTGAGAGAGAGAGTAGGGGGTGGTAGAGAGAGCTTGTACAGGATGGGGGTGAGAGAGAGTATGAGAGAGAGTAGGGGATGGGAGAGAGAAAGTAAAGAGGGAAAGAGAGTACTTGAGAGAGAGAGAGAGATAGTAGGTGGTGCAAGAGGGAGTGGGAGAGGGAGAGAGAGGGGGGATGGGAGTGTGTGTGACAAATCTAGAGAGTAGGGGATGGGAGAGGAGAGAGAGAGGGGGGGATGTGATTGCATGTCTATGAAAGAGAGAGAGAGTAGGGGATGGGAGAGGGGAGAGAGAGAGTAGGGGATGGGGGAGAGGGAGTGGGAGAGGGAGAGAGAGAGGGATAATGGGAATGTGTGTAAGAGAGACAGAGTAGGGGATGGGAGAGAGTGTGAGAGTGTGAGAGAGAGTAGGTGGTGGCAGAGAGAGCTCGTATGGGATGGGAGAGAGAGAGTGAGATTAGGGGATGGGAGTGTGAGAGAGAGTAGGGGATGGGAGAGAGAGAGAGTGAGAGTAAGGGATGGGATGGGAGAGAGAGAGAGAGAGAGTAGAGAGGGAGAGAGAGAACTTGAGAGAGAGAGATCTAGTAGGTGGTAGAAGAGGGAGAGGGAGAGAGATAGGGGGGATGGGAGTGTGCGTGACAGATGTAGAGAGTAGGGGATGGGAGAGAAGAGAGTGGGGGGATAAGAGTGTGTGTGTCTGTGAAAGAGAGAGAGTAGGGGATGGGAGAGAGTGTGAGAGTGTGAGAGAGAGTAGGGGTGGCAGAGAGAGTACGAGATGGGAGAGACAGAGTGAAAGGATGGGAGAGATAGAGTGAAAGGATGGGAGAGAGTGAGAGAGAGAGAGTAGGGGGTGGTAGAGAGAGAGAGAGTACGAGATGGGAGAGACAGAGTGAAAGGATGGGAGAGAGTGTGAGAGAGAGTAGGGGATGGGAGAGAGTGTGAGAGAGAGTTGGGAAGGGAGAGAGAGAGAGTAAGAGTAGGGGATGGGAGAGAGAGAGTAGAGAGGGAGAGAGAGAACTTGAGAGAGAGAAATAGTAGGTGACCTGGGAGAGGGAGTGGGAGAGGAGGAGAGAGAGGGATGGGAGTGTGTGTGAAAAATCTAGAGAGTAGGGATTGGGAGAGAAGAGAGAGGGGGATGGGAGTGTGAGTGTGTGTGTGTGTCTATGAAAGAGAGAGAGAGTAGGGGATAGGAGAGAGTGTGAGAGTGTGAGAGAGAGTAGGGGGTGGCAAAGAGAGAGTACGAGATGGGAGAGACAGAGTGAAAGGATGGGAGAGAGTGTGAGAGAGAGTAGGGGATGGGAGAGAGTGTGAGAGAGAGTTGGGAATGGGAGAGAGAGAGAGAGAGAGTAAGAGTAGGGGATGGGAGAGAGAGAGTAGAGAGGGAGAGAGAGAACTTGAGAGAGAGAAATAGTAGGTGACCTGGGAGAGGGAGTGGGAGAGGAGGAGAGAGAGGGATGTGAGTGCTTGTGACAAATCTAGAGAGTAGGGGATGGGAGAGAAGAGAGAGGGGGGATGGGAGTGTGAGTGTGTGTGTGTGTCTGTGAAAGAGAGAGAGTAGGGGATAGGAGAGAGTGTGAGAGTGTGAGAGAGAGTAGGGGGTGGCAAAGAGAGGGTACGAGATGGGAGAGACAGAGTGAAAGGATGGGAGAGAGTGTGAGAGAGAGTGGGGGATGGGAGAGAGTGTGAGAGAGAGTTGGGAATGGGAGAGAGAGAGAGAGAGTAAGAGTAGGGGATGGGAGAGAGAGAGTAGAGAGGGAGAGAGAGAACTTGAGAGAGAGAAATAGTAAGTGACCTGGGAGAGGGAGTGGGAGAGGAGGAGAGAGAGGGATGTGAGTGCGTGTGACAAATCTAGAGAGTAGGGGATGGGAGAGAAGAGAGAGGGGGGATGGGAGTGTGAGTGTGTGTGTGTGTCTGTGAAAGAGAGAGAGTAGGGGATAGGAGAGAGTGTGAGAGTGTGAGAGAGAGAGTAGGGGGTAGCAAAGAGAGAGTACGAGATGGGAGAGACAGAGTGAAAGGATGGGAGAGAGTGTGAGAGAGAGTAGGGGATGGGAGAGAGTGTGAGAGAGAGTTGGGAATGGGAGAGAGAGAAAGAGTAGGGGATGGGAGAGAGAGTAGAGAGGGAGAGAGAGAACTTGAGAGAGAGAAATAGTAGGTGACCTGGGAGAGGGAGTGGGAGAGGAGGAGAGAGAGGGATGGGAGTGCGTGTGACAAATCTAGAGAGTAGGGGATGGGAGAGAAGAGAGAGGGGGGATGGGAGTGTGAGTGTGTGTGTGTCTGTGAAAGAGAGAGAGTAGGGGATAAGAGAGAGTGTGAGAGTGTGAGAGAGAGTAGGGGGTGGCAAAGAGAGAGTACGAGATGGGAGAGACAAAGCGAAAGGATGGGAAAGAGTGTGAGAGAGAGTAGGAGGGGACAGAGAGAGAGAGTATGAGATGAGAGAGACAGAGTGAAAGGATGAGAGAGAGTGTCAGAGAGAGTAGGGGATGGGAGAGAGAGAGAGTATAGAGAGGGAGAGAGAGAACTTGAGAGAGAGAGAGAGATAGTAGGTGGTGGGAGAGGGAGTGGGAGAGGAGGAGAGAGAGGGATGGGAGTGCGTGTGAGCAATCTAGAGAGTAAGGGATGGGAGAGGGGAGAGAGAGAGGGGGATGGGAGTGTGTATTTGCAAAAGAGAGAGTTTAGGGGATGGGAGAGGGGAGAGAGAGAGTAGTGGATGGGAGTGTGTGTAAGAGAGAGTAGGGGATGGGAGAGAGTGTGAGAGAGAGTGTGAGAGAGAGTAGGAGGTGGCAGAGAGAGAGAGAGTAAGAAGTGGGAGAGGGAGGATGGGAGTGTGTGTGAGAGATCTAAAGAGTAAAGGATGGGAGAGGGGAGAGAGAGAGAGTGTAGGGGATGGGAGAGGGGAGAGAGAGTAGGAAGAGAGAGAGAGTAGGGAGAGAGAGAGAGAGTAGGGAGGGTGGAGAGTGATGTGTTCTAATATAGTGTGTACGTGCTATAGCGCGTACGCACTATGTGAAATCACCTAAAAAGGTCAAAAAGCAACTTTGGGGCCTGTTTCATTCATTCTTTGCTTTTGTTCTGTTCTGCACTCTGTTATCCCGACAGAAATTGTGGGTTTCAACACAAAAAACATTCTTTCAAAGTGGCAAACACTATTTCAAGCTAACAAACACTATTTCAAGGTGGCAAACACTTTTGGAAGCTAACAAACACCAAATTCAATCATTGGATACATGATTTGAAGACTTTTTGAATATTCCTTGTATAGATATGGATGAGATTCCAATTCCTACAGGACTGTGTTGTAGAGACCTACAATAACCTCTCTCTCTTTTTGGAGATCACATTTTGTTTTCATTCTACAATGCCATCTCGGGTGATGCTGAAACTTGTAGTGTTGGCTAGTACAAAGTTGCCAACTACCAAATCTCTCTCATCTTTCGTCGTGGGATCAAACTGTCTACTCCATTAGCTCCGGGTGGCCGAGTAAACCTTATCCCCAACCTCTTCCTGTCCCCTTCAGTGCTTGAATGTTCTCAGACACGCTGAACCAGAATGTCCCTAAGGGTCACTAAATGCCATAGGGTTGCGATCTTTGACGGGGCATATCTCGGAGCTTGTGCGAGGTATGGATGCGATTCTAGTTCCTACAAGACTGTGTTCTAGAGACCTACAATAACCTCTCTCACTTTTTGGAGATCACACTTCATTTTTGTTTTACAATGCCATCTCGGGTGATGCTGAAACTTGCAGTGTGGGCCAGTACAAAGTTGCCAACTGCCAAATCTCTCTCACCTTTCGTCATGGGATCGAATTGTCTGCTCCGTTAGCTCCGAGTGGCCGGGTAAACCCTATCCCCAACCTCATCCTATCCCATTTAGTGCTCGAACGTTCTCAGGCACGCCAATCTAGAATGTCCCCAAGGGTCACTAAATGCCATAGGGCTGCGATCTTTGACGGGGCATATCTCGGAGCTCGTGCAAGGTATGGATGTGATTCTAGTTCCTACAGGACCGTGTTGCGGAGACCTACAATAACCTCTCTCTCTTTTTGGAGATCACATTCTGTTTTCATTTTACAACACCATCTCGAGTGATGCTGAAACTTGTAGTGTTGGCCAGTACAAAGTTGCCAACTGCCAAATCTCTCTCATCTTTCGTCGTGGGATCAAACTGTCTGCTCCATTAGCTCCGGGTGGCCGGGTAAACCCTATCCCCAACCTTGTCTTGTCCCCTTCAATGCTTGAATGTTCTCAGGCACGCTGAACCAGAATGTCCCTAAGGGTCACTAAATGCCACAGGGCTGCGATCTTTGACGGGGCATATCTTAGATCTCGTGCAAGATATGGATGAGATTCCAATTCCTACAGAACTATGTTGCAGAGATCTACAATAACATTTCTCACTTTTTCGAGATCACATTCCATTTTCATTCTACAATGCCATCTCGAGTGATGCTGAAACTTGTAGTGTTGGCCAGTACAAAGTTGCCAACTGCCAAATCTCTCTCATCTTTTGTCATGGGATCAAACTGTCTACTCCATTAGCTCCGGGTGGCCGGGTAAACCCTATCCCCAACCTCTTCCTATCCCCTTTAGTGCTCAAAAGTTCTCAGGCACGCTGAACCAGAATGTCCCTAAGGGTCACTAAATGCCACAGGGCTGCGATCTTTGATGGGGCATATCTATGGGCTGTCAATACTTCGACTATACTTTAAGTCAACAATTATCAATATGTGAAAAAATTGAACTCGTTGTATTTTGAAGTACAGAGAAGATGGCCTTGCCCTTCCCCAGGAGTTTCAAAAATGGGAGACATTAGGTAAGAGAGTGAAAATGTTACTATCACTTCAACGCACATGACGCAATTGGAAATGCAAATTTTGATGGTAATCATTTTGTGATAAGGGAGAGACTAGGGATGATAATTGTTACTATCTCTTTTGTAGTGGAATTTTGTTTTCTCTTGAATTTGGTGGTGGGGGATTAGTGGTAAGACTCCTTGGATATTCCTTCTTATGATGTTAGTGACAAGTGTTGCTCTTTGAAAACACTTGTACAATCTTTTTTAAATTATTAGATAAAAACAGAGAATTGTAAGTATTAAACATGATTAGCCTTTAGTTCCTAGAAGATCTTTATTTCCCCATCAATGCATTTAGAAAGTTAAGTTTGAAGAAGATCATAAATAGAAAAAATTAGAGAAGCGATTTAAACATTTATATTGATTGGAAACATGTGAGTCTTGAGTTTCCTCTACCTTTTAAAGAACGTTCCTTAGCTAGCAGACCTAATTCCACATTCCATAAGACTGTCATTGTGCTAAAGATTTAGGAAACCAACTGCTCTAAGATAAAGCTTCCCAGTCAATAATAATCTAGCCTATTGAGGTACATAATACTTCTCAATTAAACTTGTGTTAATTCAGTATTAATTTTGTAATTAACTAAAATTTCAGTATCTGTGTATAGGGGGTGACTAAGAAAACTATTTGAGGTCCAATTTGAAAATATATTTGTAAGGATCTCGACCAAGGTTCACAACTTTGATGATTAATACATTCATTCAGGCCAGAACCTCACTACAAAAAATTAATATATAAAAAAGGTAGTGAATAACGTCATGTCTAGACCCAAATCAACCAATGAAAGTCAAATTAGCATAATGTGGAACAACAATATATGCATTGAGTGGGTTGTCATAAAAAAGCTTCATAATAAAATTCATGTCTAGAATTAAAAGACCTTAAAGAACATTTATGCTTGTAACACAAATGGCCATTCAAGACTGAATATGATTACAATATGTGAAATAGCATTACAAGAACTTGTAATGCTCTTGTGAACATCGTGTTAATTCTTGTAAGAATCCCTAAGATGCTTGTTATACTCAAAATTTTGTTGAAATTGAATTAATTTTTATCCTGTCGGTTAATTGGCTTAGGGTGATATATGCTTCTTGGATGGAATAATGAGTTCGTGATTAACTCTGTATTAAGATTCATGGCATTTTCTAGTTATTTGCAAAGGAAATTTATAAATTAATTGCTAATGTCATATGGCTTGCTTGAGAAAGATGTCCGTGTTCTTATTGATGGGTATTAATGACTATCCACATTTAGTTCTTTAATATCCTATTTGACAAGCTTTCCATAGACATTTCTTTGCCATACTAAGTATTTTTGAAAACATATTTGAGTAGGACTATAGTAGATACTACCAGAAACAGCTTCTTTGCAGTTTTTGAGAAATACTAATAAAGCAAAAAAGAACATCTACTAGTTGGTAGACATAATGGCAACTCTCTAGCAATTGAATTTAATTTCATACATGCACATATCTAATTTAATGTCATACACGAACATATCTAATTTAACTTCATACATGAACAAACATATAATAAAAAATGATAACCAATAATGTCATATACATTAAAAAACACATAATATATTATGATAACCAATAATGTCGTATATGAACAAACATATCATTTATTAACCAATAATGTCATACATCAAATATGTCATACATCAAATATAGAATGTCATATGTACATCAAATGTGTATCGAATATGTCTCTCAGATGCCTATATATATACATGGGGAAGGAAACAAGTCTCTATATATATATGTATCAAATATCTCAACTACATCTTTTCCTTCCCACGAGGGGAAGGAAACAAGTCTCTCGACGTCCTCTGCCGTCGTGTGGAGGGAGACAGTGGAGATGACGGGGCCTTCCTGACATGCTCACTTGACCTCTTGTTGAGGCTCTTCTCCAGGTCCAACTAATACAAAGAAAGTAGATATGAATCAATATTTATTATACGTTGAAATCAAATATATGTACTCAAAAAATATATTATTTTCTTACCGCCAACAAATAGTCACTCTGTAAGTCCACCTCAAATGCTCGTGGACGATCAGGCGTGACAAGACCCTACAACAATTCAATAAATATAATCACTTATAAATAAAATTAGAAATTTTGAAATTAACTATTATAAACAACAACTAAAACGAAGAAAATTCTTTCATACCTCCGTCAGTGGCTGTGAGCTAGCCATAGCTGCGGCCACTCCACTATCAACAAACTATCGCAGATGAGGAGGTGTGTCCGACATCATGAGCTGCACATCATACAATACACGTTATATCTAACATGAAACATGGAATAAATATAATCAAATGAATTAAATTAACATGAAACAACTGTAACTGTGTGAAGCTCATATGATGTCTCTGCTCTGCGTCTGTGGTAAAGGTTGAGGGTCTTGTGGAGAATTGATGCACATGCATATTTTTTTTGGTCAATCCTTAATATGATTACGTAATAAATATATGTATTAATTAAAATGATTAAATTGATACATACCTTAGGACTCGTCGAAGGGACAAAAAATGGGCCTGGAGGATCACTGCTAGGCCCAGGAACACTTTGACCCTAAATTTTGAACAATGTCAATAAATCCTAATTAATTAATCATTCACTATACGTATGAAATGTGATCAAATTAGTAATTTACCTGTGTGTCAATGCCAAATGTCTCATTGAGGAACTGATCGGTGACAAGCCCATCATCTGCACCATCTCCGACATGAGTGCCAAATGTGAATAGGGATCCACATGAAGTGCACATGTGACCACGATGTATAGAAGGCTCCCCCTCAACTAATCGGCTCATGGAATGGATGAGGGTCTGTGTCAAAGCATTAATGGTCCCTAGAGTGCTGGCCTCTACATGTTCCTTCACAACTGAAGGAATAATCACATGCTCACGCTGTGGATGGACCACGGGTGCTCTAACTACATTAGGGTCACGATGTGCTCCGGGCCTCTCAAATGATGACCCCCAACCTCTACCCTGGGAGTCTAACATATCAAAATAATTGGGGATCTCCCCAAGGACAAACTCACAATATAATTTCTTCAAAAAATACATGGGGACCTCGTGATTGTTGCAAGGAGGGGCATCGAAAACCATCCACCATCTATCCCAAAAATTATTTCCAATAACATCATGTATGCACCAATGAATGGGGAATCGTTTAGTACCCTCTCTAACAATATTTTGCTCACCGGGTTTTCTAAATAATGCACATATACTACCTTTTGGTATTTCCTTTTTTTTAACATCTTCATATGACAATTTATTTGCATAAAATCTTTTTTGTTCATCCCTCTTAGCCCGCCAAATATCTAACTGACCACTAACTAAGGCTATCTGAGTGTTAATGGATTCGAGGGATGATGCCAATTGAGCCCTCATTGGATTGGTTTGTCCGGATTCTTTCAACCGAGCAATGATTCCTTCTAATTCAGTTTTTCCTCTCTCTATTTCATTTCTTAGATTTTCTTGTGTGCCTGGTGGAGGTCTTGCAATTGGTTCGGGTTGTGGAATTTGTTCTTCTTCTTGAGGAGGGTTTTGGTTTTGGGGTTCTTGAGGGTTTTGATGTTCTTGTGGATTTTCTGGTTGATTATGAACATTTCCTGATAAAAAATCAATTGAAATTCAAATAAATAAACAAATCTAAATGAAATTTGTAAAAACCCTACAAAAGAATATAAAAAACTTACAAAACAATATGAAAAATATATCAAACAATGCAAAGTTAGGTTTATATCACTTACGGCATCGTCGTGGGTGCGCTTGTGGTCTTGGATTTCATCGACGAGCAGGCATTTTGGCAAATGGTGGTAAAAATGTTGAGTCTTCAACTCGCGTACGCGCTGCTCGCTGTAGGAGTAAAAGAAAATGGTAATGAAAATGATGGGCTGCGGGTTTGCAGCCCATCATACATACTTTTTATTTTTTAAAAAGCGATAGAAGATGAGAATTAGAATGAAACAAATAAAATTCTCATACAACAACATTTATTCTGAATCATTGCTTAGGCATACCCACCTTGGTTCTGCAAAGCCTAAAGAGTAGAAAGCCAGTCTTGGTTTTGCTGAAGTTGGCTCCAAATGATATGCAAACATAATTGTTAATGAGATGTACTTAGATCTGTGAGTATTATTATCTTGGCATTGAACCTTTGTTGATTCAATAGTCGAAAAACACCAACAATCCCATTTGTAAGACGACCAAATTATTAGGTTCCACTTCAAACATAAGTATGGAAAAAGGAAGATCATTGCACCAATAAAGTAGATGTTTATTTATTTAATTAATTCATGATCCTTGCTTTCTAATTCAACCAATCACCTTTAATCACATTGATCAAATTATCCTAAATGTTAAGCTTGTGACACTTATTTATTGTCTCTTCATTTCAATTTTATTTTGAACATCAACATCCACTAAACACTACTTAATCTCAATGACGTATTTCCTATTGCCTCTGAATCTTAATCACTCCTACCAAAATACTATATAACCTTTAATCCTAGCCACTCATCTACCACCTCTTAATTGCAACCACTAATTTTCATAAGATTTCTATAAAATAATATTTTCTCCTATCATTTGAATCTAACAGGCATTTGAAGCTAATGAGCACTTGAACCTAAGAAGCCATTGCTATTCTATTTTCATCAGATCATCATTTTTCTATTATCTTGTTTTTATCTTACAAGCATCTTGCTATCTTCATTTTCATCTCCATATCATTGCCTTATACTATATTTTGCATAGTATTTGCATCAATCAACCATTCTTCATTCCTTCATAGCCTCTTGTGCTTGTGCTAACAAACTTGAGAGCACTAACGTTTTGAATGCAATATCTTGGAAGAAAGGAGGGCAATGGAGTCAAACATCTCTAGAGTGCATTTGGTAACATGCTTTGGCTTATATTATTTGTATACAAATTCTTGAGGAATTACTCTATTAGATGGCGTTGGATTCATTTGCTTACCTACTTGTTATAGTTAGGCTTAGTGGGCGTGCAAGATCGGTTGTTCCAATTTTATCATTCTCAATTCCCTATCCATCAATATAAGTATCTCTAGCTCTTTTTTTTCTTCTTGTAAATTTAATCTCTTTCTTTCACTTCTCATACATAAATATCTCCTCTACAAACATGCACGTGCACACACACACACACACACACACACACACACACACACACACACACACACACACACACACACACACACACATCTATATCTTTCTATCTATATCTTTGTTTCATCCAATCTCACTTCCTCTTCATCTGCCTCTATTTGACCTAACTCCATTTCAATCTTTTGACAAACTGTCTCCATATCCCTCTCCTTGTACCTTTATCTATACATTTTTATTTGACTATATATATCTCAAACCATATGTCTGATTTCATCTCTATCTCTATTTCATATTACCACTTGTTGTACTTTACTATATCGATTTATACAAATTAATAATTTTCCTTAACCTCTTTGTTTAATTTTAATATAATAAGTCGTGTGATTTTTAATACCATAATTCTATATATTTTATTTTGAAGAAAATAGAATACTATTTCAAAAGACTACTGCATTTGATTTCGTTTACAATAATATTTTAAAGCAATATAAAGGTTTAAATGATCATCCAAACGCCTAGAGTTGAAGTAGTTATAATAACTGCACAAGAAGCACAGCCCAAAGCCGTAGAAGCAAATGTGTCTTCTCATGCTGGGCGATGGAAACCGACTCAATATTACAGAAAAAAGGGAAAATGAATTATTTGTCTGATTTGGTTAGCAGTCACATTTGGTTTGTTAAACATGACACCTCAAGCAACTATTAAAGCCGTTAGAGTGTGTTCTGATTGCTACACTGCAACAAAGCATAACAGAACTGAGACATTTGTGAGATGATTGCTACCATGTTAAACATGCATGCAAAAATGATGTAATCTTAGACAGAGCAGAAAGGAATACATATCTTTACTCACACTCCTTTCCAACATCATTATTTTGTTACAATCAATCAATTCTACTTTGAAATTAAGCTATAATTTATCATTTATAACTGCCTCAGCCATGGCAATTCCTTCAAACACCAACACGCTAATATTTAAATCTCAAAATTGTATTTTGGAAAAACAAACTTGCAAGTAAACTCCTGAAAAACCGCTTTGAAGATTAAAGAAGGGTTCACAATCTGAAATTTACAATCAAGATCCAAAGCATTATATCCGAGGGACATTCATCAAGTTCTCAACCAGCACATATGATCTTCACTTCTCATAGATCTTGATTTTCATTTTCATAAATTACGAGAATCCATACATCCAATACAATTAAATCATAAAATTTCAGAGCTCGGATAGCTGCTCTGTCAGATGGGCATAGAATGAAATTAACTACGGTTGCTATGCATTCCTACACTCAGAAGCTGGCCTTTGCCCACCTTGGCACAGCACAACACTGGATGGGCAGTTCTTGAGACAATTGCGAGCAAAACTCCCACTAATATTGTCACTAGAGATGTTCAAAAACTGAGATGGAATATCTCCGCTTAGATAATTCCCATCTAAATACAATCTAACCAGAGGGTGCACATCAGCAGCAGCCTTGACACCATAATCTGCAGGGATTGGACCATGAAACCGATTGTATCTCAGAGACAAAGAAGCCAGAGATTTCAAAGTCGCAATGTTGGATGGCAAGAACCCAGTAATATTGTTGAAGCCAATATCCACAGCTACCAGATGGCTGTCCACTGCAGACAAATTTTGCACATTGATTGCAGTAAAACTGTTATTGGATAAATTCAGCTGCTGCAATTCAGGGCTTGAAAACAAGAACCCAAATTTAGTGGTACCATTCAATTGATTGCAGCTAATATCTACTACACCGAAATGCTGAAGTCTGGTGAAGCTTGAAGGCGATGGCCCTGTCAAAAGATTTGATCTCAGAAGCATCTGTGTCAGGGACAATGGCAGATCTGATGGAATGGCACCCACAAGCCGGTTGGATCTCAAATCAATGCTATCAAGATTTCTCAGCCCACCCAATGGAGGAATCAAGCCACTCAGCATGTTATTAGACAAATCCAATGTGATCAGATTACTCAAGCCATTGAGGGAATAGGGCAGCGATCCACTCGGCCTGTTATTTGACAAGGACAGAATCTCCAAGTTTCTGAGCCTTCCTAAAGAGTGTGGGAGAGATCCAGAGAACATATTTCGTGACAAGTCAAGCTTATTGAGATTAGTTAACTTCCGAATGCTAAGTTGGATGCTTCCATGGAATGCATTCCCTACTAAGTAGAGTTCTGTGAGCTCTCTTAGATTCCCAATGGAAGGGTGCAAGCATCCCCTGTACCCCGCCTGATCCAATGTGAGGCTTGTGATCCTCTTCTTACTCTTTCTTTCTACATCACATCTGATCCCACACACAAATTGGCTGGTTGATGCAGAGTCACATGGATCAACTGAAAAGTTCCATGAGCTCAAACATGTGGATGGGAAGATTGAATTTGAATCCACAGCGTTTTTGAACAATATGAGAGCCTCAACGTCTGACTTTGAGGTTTTACCCCATGCGAAGTTGCATACAGAGCACAAAAACAGAACAAGCAGCACCACCTTGGTGGTCTCCATTTTAGAATCTTCAGCACTATTGAGCTCCGCAAACAAGCAATACTTACTATTGCAAGAACAAGCAAAACCAGTGAGCTCCTTAAATAAGAAAAACTGGAGAGCTCCTCAATAAGCAAACCGGGGTCTACAAGAGCATGTATTGCAGCAAATCAACCCCCATATATATACAGAAGTTGGAATAATAAAAAACTAACCCCGTTTGGTTGCTGGAAGATGAGGGCCAAAACTGGGTTATCAGAGGCAAAACCAGGTTTTGCAAAAAAACTTTGGTGTTTGGTTGGTTAAAATTATAACCTGGTTTTCAATTTCATCTTCCAATTTTGGTCAAAAATTGGAAGAAGTTTCTTCCAACAAAAAGGTGGAATTCGAAATTAAAACCAGGTTTTGAATTTTATGACAGTTTTTTTAATAATATTGTGGGGTCCACAGTATATTCATCTTCCGTGTCAACCAAACGGACCATTGGCTTTCCAAACCACAAAACCAGGTTTTCGAAAACCTGGTTATAAGATAACCTGGTTATGTCAAAAAATCATCTTCCCCAATCAAACGGGGCCTAAATGAAGATAACCTCAAATGATAAAGCATTGACTGTATCTTTAGGTACAAGTTTCATTTCCACGGTACGGTGGTTGTATAGTGTGTTTTTTCAAAAAAAATTAATGTAAGAGGTATTTTTAGAATTTAAGATTTAAGATTAAGCATGACATATACGTTGAGGATTAAAGTTTAAATTTAAGTATGAGATATACGTTGAAGATTAACGTTTAAATCTTCAAAGTGAAATAGTAATTAAGATATTTTAAATTGAAGTAAATTTTTATGGAGAGAGTCGGCTTTATTTGAAATGGATCTGTTGGTTATGGACATGTGGGAGATGATCAAAACTATTCTCAAGGTAAAGTTGTTATAGAGTAAGAATATTGAAGTTACATAAGTATGAGTAAATGTCTATTAAATATTTAATATGTTGATACGTATTTTAATAAAATATTTAGAGGTATTTTTACAATGATATTTAAGATCTTAAATTTAATGATTTAGGGCTAAATATCAATCCGTTGAGGAATAAATTTAAATTTTTAAAGTAAAAAGGCATAATAAGATGTTTGAAATTAGATATGATCTAATGTATTGGCTCAATGCTTAATGAAACATATTATAACAAGTGTCATTTAATGACTTAGTACTTCATAGACCCCTTTGAGAACCGGGGAGGAGCAGCTCACTATTGAGCAAATTGAACAAATTGGATCACAAGGGGGAGTTTTTGTCACTCAAGTAGAGATCGATGAAGGGAACCCCCAGGAACGTCCTATGCCAAGCCTCAAGCTGACTGTAGCTGATTTTAAGGAAAGGGAATTGGACCTTGTTTTGGAACAAGCCAGCCAACAATTTTTGTCAGATGACAATTTTGTAAGGTCTAGGGCTTTCCATCAATTTTCTTGGAGGGCAAACATCCACAATTTTGAGGAAAGATGTAAGAACATGAAAATGGAGCATCCAGAAATGGATGAAGCCTCCATCCAAAACCAAATAAAGGAGCAAATGATGCAAGAATTCCAGAACATTACCCTTGAGGAGGGAAGGCAAATGGTAAAAACTTCTAACATACTATTGTTGCCTAATTGAGATATTGCAGATGCATTGATTTTCAACTCTGTTTCTAATAGACTAGAATTAGAAGACCCAAATAAAAAGGAATTTGCAGGGACTGCTTTTAGTGATGATCAAGCTGCTCTTGTTTGTGGTCATTAAGAAGAGGATCTAGGATTGTATCAGCACAGCCTGATGGTTCAGGACTGATAGGGAATATTATTGTGAGGAGAGTTGCTGATACCTCACACGTACATGCAACCCACATGAATGTGGATTATTCTCACTTTGCCTTGGCTACTGCTAAAAGGGAGGAAAAGGAAATGTTTGAATTACAAAGTAAATATGAGGCAGTTGTGGATGCCTACAATAAAGAGGTAAAAAGGAGAGTTGAGCTTGAGAACAAGCTACTGGAAAAATCCACCAGGCCTAAAACAACATACCCTCGCCCCCCTGTTGAACCTTTCAAATCTACCCCCCTCATTGAAATACCAGACACACCCCAAGGGCCACAGTATTACACTGCTGAGGATTTTGAAGAAGAAAAGAGTAAACTATGGGCCTTACATGTAGAGCTGGAATCTAAATATGAAGATAAACTAAGAACAACTCTTACATATCTAGGAGACAAGGTTGAATGGCCACTAATCCATGATCAATTGGCCAGGGTGATTAACATCAGGAAGGAGTTAAAAACAGATGATGAGGCTCTAAAGCCTATTGTGAACAAATGGGTGAGAAGGGAGAAAGCAATAACCTTATTGTGTCTATCTATTATAAATAATTCTCGTGATCAGATTGATAAAACCTTTGACATTGTTTCTGATCTAGCTGATTTTGATAGCAAAAGGATACATTTATAGAAGATAATAATAGGCTACTTAGACAAATATAAGAGCCAAAAATTCAATTTATTTCCTCATGCCCTAGATAAGAAAAATAGTTTGAAAAGCAAAGAGGAATGGGTGAAAGAACTTGCTGATTTATTCTATTTAAGAATGAATCAAGTCATAAATGAAACAGGGCATGCATGGTGGGCCACCACAACAGAAAAAATGGTGAAAGCCAAAATATTCTTTGATTCTTTAAAACAAGAATTTGTTGATATTGATAATGAGGCTGATTATATAATAAAGAAATAGAAGGATATTTTGCAATTCAATTGGCCAGATGACACATTATTTGACAGGTGGATGGCAGAAATGCCTTCTAGTGAACAATTTGATATATATGAAACTGACAGTGATGAGGTGCAGAGTGAGGAAGTCCAAATCATTGATACCATCACTACTCAAACCCAATCAAAAGAAGAAGACAAGAAAAACTTATCACTTTCAGTTGCAGAACCGGGACCACAAGATGCCAATACAATTAAAGAAAAGGAAAAGGTAGAAGTTGTCCTTACCATGCAGAATGAAGGTGGTGGAAGCTTGCAGGTGGAGGTTAATGTGCCCTCATCAGAACAAGCTTCATCGTTGGCTAATTTAGCAGTTATATATGAAGATGAATCAGATCAATACCCAACTCAACAACATCAGAACATGTAATAGAAGCTAACCCACCGAAAGGAATGATTTGATTTCGATATCTTCTATTACCCATAGTTTTGTCATTTTGTGATAGGTGTATGTAGATATTCCTTGTAAAAGACACCTGTCAGTTTCTCTTAGCCTGAAGCTTGTTGCATTTCACACTATATAAGTGAAATTCCAGGGCAAGAGAAAAGGTCCGAATTCTATTTGCTAAGTGATACACTTAGTCTATTTTTGGTCCACCATTTTTGAGCAAAAATTTGTGATGTATTTTCTCTGTCAGATCTTGAGAATTCATGAATATAGAATGATCTGTGTTTCTTTCTGAAGGTCATTCTAAGTCTATTGTAAATTGTATATAATTTTCAAGGAAAATGAATACAAATTATGATCTATCCCCATATCAATTCTTTTTGAACTTTGTCTCCTTTTGATTACTTGGTTATCTTGATGTTGTATAAGTAAAGGCTTGTGCAATTGAATGAAGTTCAATTAGGTTGTATATCTGTTTATCATGGCTGTTAATTCAATGGATTAAGTAAAAGCTTTGATGAATTTGATAAGGTTGCTGCAGTAGTGGAAAGGATTTTGAATGACAATTTTTGATAAGAATTGCTGATAAAATTTGTTGTAAGGAAACAAATTAGATCTAGAGATTTGTAGTAGACTTTGAACCCCAATAGATTAGGCACTGATCAAATTTAATCTAGCTAAAAGAGAAATGTGTCACACATGATTGTCAAAATGCAGAATTATAATCAACTTTACTTTTATTTCCTGTAGATCTTCAAAGTTGGCTTCTACTTGTTTGCATGGAATGTTTTAGCTTTAGTTAGCCATTATTGCTGAGAACATCTGCAGACCTATAGAAGATTTTTGGCCATATCTATTATATGGGATGTGTTTATTAAAGTATCAAGAATTGTACATGTACTCAAAAATTTGAGATGAGAATCATAATGAAACTAAGATAATTCTCATACAGTTTTCTCAGTCTTGTATCATCCTTGGGTATACCCACCCTAGTTTTGTAGAGCCAAAAGAGTAGAAAACCACCCTTGGTTTTGTAGAAGTTTGGCCCAAATGGTGTGCACATACAATTGATAATAAGAATTGGCTAGTCTTTAGACTGTGTGAGTATTGTCATCTTGGTATTAAGCATTTTGTTGCTTAGTAGTTTTAAAACACCAACAAGTTTGTTATTCATCCAAATGGAAACCCTTGTAGGAAGACCTAATTGCAATGCAACAATTAAAAGTAATGTTGAAATATAGGAGAGAGATTCTTTTGGTTGAACTAGAAGATAAATCATCTTCTAACAAAATGACAGAGACTTTCGGTGAAGGATCCAAAGTACATCAATTCAATTATAGTCTAGTAAATTTAGGTGCCATCTTCATCATAAGTTTTTGAAGATAGTCCAGTATTTGTAGGTGTCATCTTCATAAAAAAAAATTCATGATAGCCTATTAGTTTGAGGAGTCATCTCCATCACAAGTTTTCCATGGCATACTTGTAGTTAGAGGTGCATTGAAAACCTTTTATCACTACATGAGCTAGTAGTAGATGGTGATTATTCATTATCATCATCATCAGTAGATGGTGATTATTCATTATCATCATCATCATCTAACATAGAATCACATGAATATCATGTTTTATAGCCCACATGGCCTAGGTATTGAGGGTACAACTCCAAGCACTAAACACACCAGATTTCAAATTATTATCTTTATGTGTTGATGTTTAAGTTGAATGTTCTAGATTTGAAGAGAGAAACACACTCAATTTTTTCTTCTTTTTGTTCTTTTTTTGAATATGAAACTGTTGTCTAAATGATACAATATAATTATGTATTATTAAAACAAAAATACAAGAAAAATATGATACCAACACAACTATATTTATAAAAAAAAAAATTTGTCATTATTATTTCTTCTAAGCTTTTACAACTACAACTTCTGCATATACATTTCCTTTCTTTTCTTTCATTACTATAACAAAAAGTATAATAGTTGTTACAATAGACCAACATTCCAAATGATAAATCTGCATCTACACACTTTCAATAAAATGAAACAACAAGTACATTACGTTCTTTTTGCAACTAGACTCTTTTTAACACTTATCATCAAAACATCACTGAGAAAAAACACTTGAGCGGAGACTCTCCCATTTATATTACACAACAATCACTGAACTTTGGCATAAAAAATAATAATGATAGTAATAGTATTCACTTCCATCTTCAATATTATCATAAAAAGCTACAACAAAAATACACATGTACCTATGGAAATATGCTCGAAGAGAAATCCCTCTCCTCGACCACCGGAGATGCAGGTGTGATTGGACGTCGTGAATGGAACAGCTTTTGAAGTCAAGCACATCAGGAAGAATGAAAGAAAGACAATATCGAGAGTTTCGAACTACTATTCTGCCCCCCCCTATATTGATGCAAATGCAGGGCCCCCTTTCATATTATTCCCAGGGCTAGTAGGCGTCATTAATCAAGTGTGTGGAGAAAACCTGAAATGAAACTGGGCTTAGAGAAAACCATGCGAAAATGCAAAGATAACCATGCGAAAATGCTCAAAAAATGTCAAATGAAACCGGGCGCGAAAAATGTAATTGGGCAAATGTTTTTTGAACTTTGCGGATGTATAAGCCCTGTGTTGGTCAAAATTTTGACCAACACGGGTCTTATATGTAAAAAAATGAAAATTTTTCCTTTACATTTTGACCACCCTAAATTTATTTAGTTGATGGTCAAAATTTTTGGTTGAAAAATGATGTTAAATGTAGTAGTAATAAGGTCATCAATGAGAAAGAGAATGCTTGGTGGCCCACCACGACAGAGGAATTAGTGAAGGTCCAATTATTCTTTCATTATTTAAAACAATATTTTGTTAGTATTGATAGGGAAGCTGAGTACATGCTTAGAAAGAAACATGATATTTTTAAATTTAATTGGCCAGATGATACACTTTTTGACAAATGGATGGCGGATATTGCTTCTAGTGAATAGTTCGAAGAAGCTGAAACAGATGATGATGAGGTACAGGTGGATGAAGTACAGATTGTTGATATAACAACACTAGATCAGAGTGAGGACAAGGACAAAGGTCAACAATCAATTTTAGTTACAAGTTTGGAGGCCCAGGATGTGGACATGACAGAGGAACACACAAGAGTAAAAGTAGTTTTGTCATTTTAGGATGTAAATAGTGAAAACCCTTAGGTAGAAATTGATTTGCAAGTACCACAACAAGATTCATCATTGGCCAATATAGTAGGTGCATATGCCAAAGATTCAGAATAGTGGCGGCCAACCAAAGAGCCAATAGTTTGTAAAGATGTAATAGAACGGGGACCTACCAAAGAATTACTTGATGTATTAACTTTCTGTTACACAAAATTTTTGTCCTTTTGTGACTGTTTGCAAAGTGTAAATACCTTTTGTAAAAGGACACCTATTAGTTCTCTATGCTTGAAGCTTGTTGCATCTCACACTATATAAGTGAGATGTCCGATTTCTAATACAATTTGAGTCTATATTAAGTATGGTTCGGTCCAGTTTGATGTATACAAACTTATGATGTATTTTCTCGATAAATACATGGAATATATTGATATTGCAGGGGTCTAATGTCTTGTCTAGAGTCATTCAGAGTTTTATTACAATTGTATGCAAATCTTCAAAATGAGATTAATATAAAATTGAACTGTCCCCATATCTGTTCTTGCTGAATTTTGTCTCTTTTTTATTACCTAGTTATTCTAATATTGTATGAGTAAAGCTTGTCTACTTGATTTCAATTCACTTAGGTTGTCTGTCAATTCTATATGTTTCTATCTATATGTCTGTTTCTATCTCATTAATATAACATCTATATGTTTCTATCTATATGTTTGTTTCATCCAATCTCACTTCCTCTTCATCTGCCTCTATTTGACCTAACTCCATTTCAATCTTTTGACAAACTGTCTCCATATCCCTCTCCTTGTACCTTTATCTATACATCTTTATTTGACTATATATATCTCAAACCATATGTCTGATTTTATTTCTATCTCTATTTCATATTACCACTCGTTGTACTTTACTATATCGCTTTATACAAATTAATAACTTTCCTTAACCTCTTTGTTTAATTTTAATATAATAAGTCGTGTGATTTTTAATACCATAATTCTATATATTTTATTTTGAAGAAAATAGAATACTATTTCAAAAGACTACTGCATTTGATTTCGTTTACAATAATATTTTAAAGCAATACAAAGGTTTAAATGATCATCCAAACGCCTAGAGTTGAAGTAGTTATAATAACTGCACAAGAAGCACAGCCCAAAGCCGTAGAAGCAAATGTGTCTTCTCATGCTGGGCAATGGAAACCGACTCAATATTACAGAAAAAAGGGAAAATAAATTATTTGTCTCATTTGCTTAGCATTCACATTTGGTTTGTTAAACATGACGCCTCAAGCAACTATTAAAGCCGTTGGAGTGTGTTCTGATTGCTACACTGCAACAAAGCATAACAGAACTGAGACATTTGTGAGATGATTGCTACCATGTTAAACATGCATGCAAAAATGATGGAATCATAGACAGAGCAGAAAGGAATACATATCTTACTCACACTGCTTTCCAACATCATTATTTTGTTACAATCAATCAATTCTACTTTGAATTTAAGCTAAAATTTATCATTTATAACTGCCTCGGCCATGGCAATTCCTTCAAACACGAACACGCTAATATTTAAATCTCAAAACTGTAATTTGGAAAAACAAAACTTGCAAGTAAACTCCTGAAAAATCGCTTTGAATATTAAAGAAGGGTTCACAATCTGAAATTTACAATCAAGATCCAAAGCATTATAGCCAAGGGACATTCATCAAGTTCTCAACCAGCACATATGATCTTCACTTCTCATAGATCTTGATTTTCATTTTCATAAATTACGAGAATCCATACATCCAATACAATTAAATCATAAAATTTCAGAGCTCGGATAGCTGCTCTGTCAGATGGGCATAGAATGAAATTAACTACGGTTGCTATGCATTCCTACACTCAGAAGCTGGCCTTTGCCCACCTTGGCACAGCACAACACTGGATGGGCAGCTCTTGAGACAATTGCGAGCAAAACTCCCACTAATATTGTCACTAGAGATGTTCAAAAACTGAGATGGAATATCTCCGCTTAGATAATTCCCATCTAAATACAATCTAACCAGAGGGTGCACATCAGCAGCAGCCTTGACACCATAATCTGCAGGGATTGGACCATGAAACCGATTGTATCTCAGAGACAAAGAAGCCAGAGATTTAAAAGTCGCAATGTTGGATGGCAAGAACCCAGTAATATTGTTGAAGCCAATATCCACAGCTACCAGATGGCTGTCCACTGCAGACAAATTTTGCACATTGATTGCAGTAAAACTGTTATTGGATAAATTCAGCTGCTGCAATTCAGGGCTTGAAAACAAGAATCCAAATTCAATGGTACCATTCAATTGATTGCAGCTAATATCTACTACACCCAAATGCTGAAGTCTGGTGAAGCTTGAAGGCAATGGCCCTGTCAAAAGATTTGATCTCAGAAGCATCTGGGTCAGGGACAATGGCAGATCTGATGGAATGGCACCCACAAGCCGGTTGGAGCTCAAATCAATGCTATCAAGATTTCTCAGCCCACCCAATGGAGGAATCAAGCCACTCAGCATGTTATTAGACAAATCCAATGTGATCAGATTACTCAAGCCATTGAGGGAATAGGGCAGCGACCCACTCAGCCTGTTATTTGACAAGGACATAATCTCCAAGTTTCTGAGCCTTCCTAGAGAGTGTGGGAGAGATCCAGAGAACATATTTCGTGACAAGTCAAGCTTATTGAGATTGGTTAACCTCCGAATGCTGAGTGGGATGCTTCCATGGAATGCATTCCCTGCTAAGTAGAGTTCTGTGAGCTCTCTTAGATTCCCAATGGAAGGGTGCAAGTATCCCCTGTACCCCGCCTGATCCAATGTGAGGCTTGTGATCCTCTTCTTACTCTTTCTTTCTACATCACATCTGATCCCACACACAAATTGGCTGGTTGATGCAGAGTCGCATGGATCAACTGAAAAGTTCCATGAGCTCAAACATGTGGATGGGAAGATTGAATTTGAATCCACAGCGTTTTTGAACAATATGAGAGCCTCAACGTCTGACTTTGAGGTTTTACCCCATGCGAAGTTGCATACAGAGCACAAAAACAGAACAAGCAGCACCACCTTGGTGGTCTCCATTTAAGAATCTTCAGCACTATTGAGCTCCGCAAACAAGCAATTCTTACTATTGCAAGAACAAGCAAAACCAGTGAGCTCCTTAAATAAGAAAAACTAGAGAGCTCCTCAATAAGCAAACCGGGGTCTACAAGAGCATGTATTGCAGCAAATCAACCCCCATATATATACAGAAGTTGGAATAATAAAAAACTATAACCTCTTTTTTTTCCAAGGTACGGTGGTTGTATAACGTCTTTTTTAAAAAAAAATTAATGTAAGAGGTATTTTTAGAATTTAAGATTATGAGATATACGTTGAGGATTAAAGTTTAAATTTAAGTATGAGATATACGTTGAAGATTAAAGTTTAAATTTTCAAGGTGAAATAGTAATTAAGATATTTGAAATTGAAGTAAATTTTTATGGAGAGAGTCGGCTTTATTTGAAATGGATCTGTTGGTTATGGACATATAAAACAAATTGTGGGAGATGATCAAAACTATTCTCAAGGTAAAGTTGTTATATAGTAAGAATATTGAAGTTACATAAGTATGAGTAAATGTCTATTAAATATTTAATATGTTGATACGTATTTTAATAAAATATTTAGAGGTATTTTTACAATGATATTTAAGATCTTAAATTTAATGATTTAGGGCTAAATATCAATCCGTTGAGGAATAAATTTAAATTTTTAAAGTAAAAAGGCATAATAAGATGTTTGAAATTAGATATGATCTAATGTAGTGGCTCAATGTTTAATGAAACATATTATAACAAGTGTCATTTAATGACTTAGTACTTGCCTTTAATTTTAATATAAATCTAAGTTTAATTTAATAAATTTATTATAGTATGTAAAATGCTTTAATTAATAGAATTGTTACATAGTTATAGTTTTATATAATATATTAATTTAAATTTTATTTCTTTATATATATATATCATATGATTGCATAATATTATAAATAAATTATAATATAAAAATAATGACAAAAATCACATTATAAAAATATAAACTAAGGTAATTACATTCACAAATAGTAATAAACATTAATACATTCAAATTAACAAAACATAAATTTTAAAAAGTATTCATTTTACAATCATCCAATCTGGAACTAAAAGAATTCACTTAATCAAATCTTAGAAAGCTATTGTTTAAAAATTGTTAAGTTAAAAATCTTAGTCTAGAGGCAAGTACTAACAAGTGCCACTCAGTGGCTTAGTACTTGCCTTTAATAGTTTAAGTTTTGATTGTGTTTGTAAATTTAGCTTTAATTTAATTTAATATTTATTTAATATATTAAATATATTAATTTTTATTTGTTCTATATTTTTATATTTTTATAATGACATTGAATGTATTTTTAGTTGAGAATGTATTTTTAGTTGAGATTCCAATTTAGTTTTAAAATATTTTATTTTTATAAATTTATAATTTAATATTAAAATTTAAATAAAGAAAATCAAAAGAACTGTTTAATAAAATTTGATACTAGTAAACAATTATCAATATTATAATAGATTAATTGTTCAACATAAATATGAATATAAATATAACTAAATATATTAAATAATATTTATCCACCTAATTAAATATTATATATGAAGTGAAGAAATATATTGAATAATAATGTATACTAGAATTAACACTTTTATATAATATTTATATTATAATCTTATCAATTCTTGAATTTTTATTTTTCATCTGTAAATGAATTTTATAATTTATAAATATCATTGTGGGATTGTTTCTAATAATTAGGGTAAACTATATCATTCATATATTTTGGGGGAAAAATCCACATATAAGACTTGAATTGATTCAACCAATTAAAAGAGAGATAAATAATTTATGTGTAGTGAAAAGTGTAAAGTAGAACCTTGGATAATCTTCAAGCTTTTGAGCAAGCTTGCATTAGGCTAAATAGAGAAATCAGTAAGAAAGTGAATACTAGAAAAGAAGATTTATTCAAGCTGATGCAGATTCAAGAATGTAAAAGCATCGTTTGGATGGAGGGTCCCTTGGGTTGGACTACTTGAGTGGTCAATTACTATGATGTTCTTAGTTAGATAGTCCTTCTCCTCTTGTTGTTATGTTGTACAGCTGAGTTTTTTCTTCCTTAGTGAGGCTTGGCCTCCTTGTTGATTTTGTGGTGGTACTTTGGTTGCTTTGTATTTTCTGAAACTCTTATATCTAATAGGAAAAAAAAAAAGTTTAAAATTTAACATCTATATTTTAGAAACGTAATACTTATAATAAAAGATCAAATAAAAATAAAATTGATTGGTCATTACATGTTTATTTAATCACTAGTTAACATGAGTAATCCAAAACATGATACAATAGCACTTAGCCTATGGACAAGTACTAATAAGAATAAGTGGTTAGAATGTGTAACAGAAAGTCTTTTTTATTTATTTTAAATTTAATAATCATTTTATGGATATATATGACAGTTTGCTAAAGATCATCTATGCCATCAAAGTCTTTAGATTTTCTACCCATCTTTTATTTACACAATGGGGATTAGAGATCTATTTATTTTAAACTGGATCCAAACCTTAGATATCACATACATGAGCCAATATCCCTCTAATGCGTTGATTATATTCAATGTCAAACACATTTTACAATGGCACTAAGTGGTTGTGTATAATGGTTTGAGTTCAATCATCATTGAGGTCCAAGTTTAAATTTCTAAGGTGGAGTGATATTAATAAGGTGTTTGAAGGTGGCATAGGCATGAGTACATTTTGCAACATCATTATGTGGTAGAGTGTAATGGTTTAGATTCCTTGTTATTTTTATTTGAAAGGGTTGGGCTGATTTCAGACATATGTGATACAAATTCTTGGGGTTGATCAAAATCATCTCATCGTTAGATTTTCTACTTACATTTTTTCACAAAAAAGAAAAATGGATATTTTTAATTTAGATTTGCTTAAATTTTAATTTGTTCAACATTATTTAATTTAATATTTTCAAAAAGCCATTATTTCCATGTACCAGAAGTATCTTCCAAAAGTTTTCCATTTAACCTCTATTAAGACATTAATTTTATAAATATATATATATATATTTACAAACTATCACTACATATATTGGACAAGTTCACATTAGATATATTTTTTTACAAAAAAGAAAAAAATCTTATTTAAATTATATATATCACGTCTAAATAGTTATTATTGAATTTTTTTAATACTATTTATTATTTTTAAATTTGAATTATTATATTTTAATATAAAAGTATGTATATAATTACATAGATATTAATCTTTTATTTTGTTGAAGGTGTTTTCATTGGCTTTTATGATTATTTATTATTTTCTTAGTATTAAATATTTTTTAACTTAAAATATTATTTATTTATTTTCTTTTAGAATAAGGCAAATTTTAATTAATATTAGGTACAAGTATGAATAATTATGGCTTAGATAGTTATTATTATAAATGTGTGTATTATTTTAATAATATAAAGTGAATAGTAAAAATTATTATTATAAATTTGATAGTAAATTAAGAATCATAAGGAAGGTTTTTCTTATTTGAAATTGATGGGTACATTGTTGAACTTATATGATAAAGATGAAATAAGTGAGATAATTTTGATATGTTTCTTTGTATTTTAATAAAATATTCAATTTCAAAGATATGGTATAATGATAGTAAGTGGTTGAGTGTAATGGTTTGAGATTAAGCATGAGATGTTTATTGAAGTTTAGGTTTAAATTTTCAAGTTGAAGTGATATAATAAGGTGTTTGAAAATATGAGCCAAAATCTTCTTTCATTTATTTTTAAAATTTTACAGTCATGAAAATGAGCTTGTATGCATGAGCCCTCTGCTAGGGTATAGTTTTATTTAATGTATTGTTTGTGTTATTTTTCTTCATGCTACATACCATATTTATCATAGGAGGTTTAGTGACCATAACTAGCCTTAACTTGACAATTATATTAGTGATGAAGTTTTGGCAACTAATGACCATATTACCCCTAAACAAATGACCTTGAAAGTTTCTCTCAAAAGTGTTTCGCACAGTATGTCTTATAGTACCCAAAATGTTGTTTTTCCTATTTAGGACTTTGATAGTACATGACAGTGGCTTAAAATTTTTACTTTGATTGGATATTTTTCATGGAGGTTCCTGTTGTTATGTGGAGCCTAATTAGATTAAAAGGTTATTTTTTCCCACTTCTTTCGACGTGATTTCCCCTCAAATTTTCCTACAAGGGTTTGGAGCAGTGCCCTGTGATGGGGTCAAGGGGTAGTGGCCCTTGTAAGGTCAAGGGGCAGCAACCCTTGCATGGTCCTAAGAAAAAGCCCTATGCATGCTCCCCATCACGATACAGGGTGGGGTTGAGGGGTAGCACCCTACGAGCCCAAAAATAACTTTATTATTGTAAAAAACATCATGATTTATTATTCTATTAGACAACATATTCTATCCCTAATTTTGTAACAAACATAAGTCTTGTATAAAATGGCTTGGGATTAGGGATATTTTTTGTATGATGATGATTTAGTATCTTCTTGCAATGGTATTGAGTTGTAAGAGATTGTAGATTGTAATCAAGTTAAAGTTATTGGATAATAATATTGGACTTGCTATTTTGTGGATGTAACCCAGGGATTGGGTGAACCATGTTAAAAATTTGTGTCTTATATTCGTTTATATATGCTTTATTCATTTGTGATATTGGTTATATTTGCATGTAACTATCATTTTATGTGTAACTAATTCTAACAATGGGTTGTCAAAAACTAGGCCCCTCATGTGGTCTATCTTGATGGCATTTATAATTTTATCAAAGGCTTTTCTTTGTTTCACTTTGCTTACTCTACCTATGTTTAGGATATTTTATGCTATGGCCCCTAAATGTGTGGTATTTATTTCATTATTTTCATTCATGGTCACAAGAATCCTCTACCTTTGATGATAAGAAAATCAATACCCTAGTCTAGATTGAATTTCCCATTATCCCTTTTCCATTTCCTAATCCATTGTTAAGGGTGTTTACATAAATAAAAAAAAGTTATTTCATGCTTATTGTGGTTCCACAACACATGTCCCACTTTTTATCTCGAAAATGGGGACACCCTTCTTCTAATTTGTCTTGCATCCTCTTGCTTCATTTGTTCAATTACAATCACTTCTAAGAGTCTGTGATGACAAAGAGGCTCTAGCTCATGTTAGGTGGCTTTTTTGGTGAGTGTTTTAAATTCATTTTGTGTTGACTTCCTAGCTTTTGTCTAAGTTTTTTCCTTCTTCTTTCATTTTTCATTACTAGAGCATGATGGTGACCTTTGAGATCCATTAGACTTGGCATATATTTATTACTTAGATCATAACTAGTTTAATTCAGTTGTTGTTTTCAATAAAGTGCTACTGACAATAGCATTGCATGTGCAAATTCAACACTAGCACCTTAGGAGTTCAGATTGAAGAAGCACAGGGAGATCAAGTCCATGCCAATGTTGGACTATAAGGAGGGCATAAATCATCTGAAAGATTAGAAATAAACACACAAGAATGGTCCTAGACCCCATTTGAGAAAAACCTAGAAATCATTTTCAAATATGGGAACTTTGATTTTATTTGGCAATTTGTGCAGTTCCCCAAGGTATGCAAGTTCATTATTTTGAATTCCTAGATGTGTGGGCATGCAAGGTCCCCATGGTGTATAAGTGTGCAAATATGAATAGATCATTGAAAAATTAGAAACAAATAGACAAGACTAGTTCCAGAGCCCTATTTGACAAAAACCCATAAATCATTTCAAATTTGGGAACTTTGATATTTTGGCAACTTGCGCACATATGCAAGTTTGCAAGGCGCAGAGGTCTACATGTCTATAAGTGTGCAAGCGTGTAGGTTCATAATTTTGAAGTCATGGAGATTTGCACACCGAATGTCCCCAAGGTGCACAGGTATGCAAGTTTGTAGCTTTGAAACCTCTTGGAGGTGCACACATTTAAGGTCCCCAAGGTGTGCAAGTTTTCAAGTATGCAAGTGCACAAATTTGTAGTTCTGAAGTCTTGGAGGTGTACATGTACAAGGTCCCAAAGGTTCCTAGGTGTGTAGGTTCGCAAATCCATAATTTTGAGATTATGAAGTATGCATAATTTTCACCTTCGCACATCTACAACTTTGCAGGTGCAACAATTTTAGACAACTTATAGTTGTCTTGCTAGTTAGCTGTTAGTTCCTAAATTTGGCATTTTTATGCACTAAAACTACAAATTTTTTTAGCTCAACAATGCTTAACTTGTAGATGTGCGTGAGGAGGTTGAGTTTATATTTTTGGAAGAATCCTTTAAGTTAATTGATAAAAATAAGAGTCCGGGCCTACTACACACCATATCAAGGGTTAGTTTGGCTATATATCTATATTTGTTTTAGTAGTTTTAGTATACTCTTTGCATGGGGAAAACCTTGGCTCTAGAAATCACATGAAGGAGAGGGTGAAGGATTTGAGCAAATGCGCAAATCAAATCCATAAGCCCTCGAATACCTGCATGTAGAAAACCTGTCACAGAGAAGAAAAAGACAAGAAGAAGCAAACGGTTTTTTCTAAAAAGATGAAAACTATATATTCAAATGTAGAAAAGATGTGAAATACAAAGAGATCAATCCTTATAAAAGGAGATCAAAAACCTGAAAAGGGTAACCTAATAAGTTACAAAGGGTAACCTAAAGGTGAAAGCTATTTAATAATTACTAATTAATTATTAAATAGAGAAAGCTAAAAAATGCATAAAGGAAAATCTTAAGAAGGGAGAAAAGGTAATTTATTAAAAGAAATTAAATTAACCTTTTTCTCTAACAACCCCCCTTAAGATGAACAATAATGTAGTTACAAACAATGTAGAAAGAGCAAGGAAACTACAATGCTGAAAGAAAACTTAGGTCCCGGCAACAAGGCCTGATGAGGTACCCAATCACAACATAATCTCTATGAAATGGAGAAATAGAGAAAGCCTAGTGGGAAAAAATCTACTCCAAAAAGAGATAGCTAAAAAATCTAGTGAAGGACAGAAAAAGCCTCCAACTAGAGGAATGTCCCAAAAAATAGGAACAAAGTGATCATGAAGAACATCACTAAAGCATGTAGAAGCTGCAAAGCTTTGTCAAAAGATGACTACTAATCTGAAGAACCTCCACTAAAATAGAACCTGAATAGGTAGAGAAGACTGTAATCTACATCGTGAATCAGGAGGCAAACAAAGACAAACAACTGATCTCAAAAATGAAGATGGCATAAAACACCAAAGCCTGAAGAGCTAATCAATAGAACCAAGGAAGCATGAGAAACAATAGTTGAATCCCCCCCTAATGCATATAGGGTGAGGTGAGAGGCAACTGAGAAAGTGGGCAAAAAAGAATTGCAAGTCAAGGAACCACGATCAAGATGCACAAAAGAGTACATATGTGTGTACTAAGGTGATCAATCTTAGACATGTCATGAGGCTAATGTCATGGAAGGGACACTCACTTAAAGAAAGGAAGATGGAAAAAAAAGGAAAAACATCAACCCCCCCCCTGGCACTTTATCAAAGTAGTGCATGCACAATAAGGCACAAGATATAATGAATCCCAAGAATACAATAATTTGTACGAGTGTCCTCAGATGACACTACTCAAATTAGAGGCAAAACAAGGCAAAACTACTAAAATGAAAATGCAGATGCAGTATGGCACTTTATCTCAATGTGATTGCAAGAATGCATACAAATGATGTCTACAAAGATCAGAAAAGGCATAAGACTGATACAAAAGATAGTACAAGTCATGATGAATCATCCAAAGTAATAAAATTGATCCTCAAACTTGAAACAACTAGGATATCCATCAGAATGCAAAAAAGTAGAAGACTGAATAGAATGTGCCTAGAGTAGAATCTGGGACAACAACTAGCATCATTGGAAATAGTGCAAAAACAACTTTCCAACAATATGAAGAACTCCCAAATCAGAGATCAGATGCTCAAGATATGCCTCTCAGAGTGCAAAATAGAACATCTAGCTTTGACTACCAAAATAGGCAACCAAACTACATCAAAACCCAAAAACACCTACACCAATATCTTTGTCTTAGAACTAGATTTTTGGAGCATTTTTTGGATCGAAAAAATATGTCTGTATGCTCAAGCTACAAAGAAAAAACCTACAGGGCCCTTGGAATGCATGAAAAAATATTTTTTTAATAATAAAAAATAAAAAATAAAAAATAAAAAAGGCCACACCACCCCTCCACCACCGGCGAAGTGGTGGACAGGCAAATGGTGCCTGCGGTGGCAGATGGTGGTGGTCCGCTATGGTGGAGCCACTGCAAAGCGATCGTAGCACTGCTCATAAGTGGTGGCAATGAAGCCACAGTGGCCACCAAGCCACAGTGGTCTGCAGACCACTAGTAGTTACCATCGGGGGTTATCGCCAACTGCTAGTGGTTTCAGTGACCACTACTAGGTTTCTTAAACCGTAGCAGTAAAAAATTACTTTAATTTTTTTTTGTGATTTTAAAAAAATTTCTCTATGTCGGAGTGCATGCAGAGGCCGTACGACCTTGTCGAGAAATTTTTTTTTGCCTCCTGAATCAACATTGTCCAAAACGAACAATCTTTATATGGACTTAGGGATTTTGATGCGTTTTGAATCCATCCATGACATTTGGTTGGCCTCAAGAAACTCCAAAAATTAGTAACCCCCCTATTTTCCCAAAAAAACTTAAAAAAACACTAGGTCTGATCCGCTAAACCCTCGTTCTTTCTTTTCTCCAAATACTGAACAAGCTACAATAGATCTAGCTCTGATACCATGAAGGATTTGAGCAAATATGCAAATAAAATCTGTAAGCCCTTGAATACCTACATGTAGAAAACCTGTCACAGAGAAGAAAAAGACAAGAAGAAGTAAAGGGTTTTCTTTAAAAATATGAAAACTGTATATTCAGATGTAGAAAAGATGCGAAATACAAAGAGATCAAGCCTTATAAAAGGAGATTGAAACAGAAAAAGGGTAACCTAATAAGTTACAAAGGGTAACCTAAAGGTGAAAGCTATTTAATAATTACTAATTAATTATTAAATAGAGAAAGCTAAAAAACACATAAAGAAAAATCTTAAGAAGGGAGAAAAGGTAATTTAATAAAAGAAATTAAATTAACCTTTTTCTCTAATAGAGGGTTTTGTATAAATACAAGGATGTAACATGTATTCAAGGCTAATATTCTACACAATAAAGTATATTATTGGTGATCTTATTTTGTGTGTACTGATTCTTACTGGGATGTGCATTCTCTTTGTGAACTAACAATTAATGAATAATGAAGGAGCTAATAGTCTTATTGTTTTTGGAATACTTGTGTGATTTTAGTTTCTAGGAGTTTTTTGTGATTAGCTATATAATACCTTAATTGTGATGAATCAGAGTAAGGTATTTCTACACATATATTCTTAGAAATTTGTCTCATGTGTACACACATTTGTAGCTGCACGATTTGATGAGTTGTCAAATATTATACTATCTTAAAAATTTCTATTAATGATTGCATTAGAGAGATTAGCGATGTGTTTCTCTAAATTTTTTTGGTTTCCTTCCTATTGATAATAATTATTAACTTGTATATTATCATTGACACTACACAAATATTATACTCTAACTAAGCACTGCCAACTAGAGCCGATCTCAGAAGACTCTAGTATCAAAATTTCATAAGAAGCCAAGTTCAATGATCGAGTGCAAACCTAGCTAGGTCAGTTATTGAAGAGATTAATGTGTAAACTAAGTTAGGCTGGTTACCAAAGGGGTTTAGTGTAAACTGAGTTAGGTCGGTTACAAAGGAACTTAGTGGTAACCGAGTGACCTAGTTTCTATGTTAGTCAACTTGCAGCAGAATAACTTTGTTTATTATTTGGTTTATGCAAACTGAATTAGTGGATTTTATTTGTTTATTTATAAGGGTATTCAAGCTGACTCGACATTGGATTTCATATATCTGAAAGGTCAAGATGTGGATTAAAATATGAAGTTGTAGAAGAACACAAGACATGAATTAAGAAGGATGTTTGATTAAGGGAAGAACATCCAAAGAGTTGCAAAGAATATTTTGATTAGGGAAGATCCATAGGATAAACCAAAATAGTGATCTAAATCTACAATCTAGTTGCTTTGTTAATCAAGTCAATCACTTTTACTCTCTTACAACTATAGTAGCAAAGTAATCTCTTAATAGAGTTGACTTAACAGTCATTTTGTAAATCCTCTAACAAGGTGGCATTTCTAGAGTGAAGTGTCTTAAGAACTCTAACAAGGCCACTCCTAACAGGGTGATTCAAATCCTTTAACAAGGTCACACCTAATAGTATATTTTGTGACCTTTATAGGGTTGACTCCTAATAGGGCTCACTTCAAAATAGTGAAAAGTTGTAACTAGTTACATCGGTGGTTTTCCCAAATTGGGTTTTCATGTTAAATCTTGGTGTCTCTTGTGTTCATGTTATTTTCTTATTTCTTTATCTTTCTATAACTAAGTAAAGATTAATACACATTAATTTCTCAAGATTTCTTTGTTATCCGAGTTACAATGAATTTTCTAATTGAGTTGTAAGTTAAAAGGGAGTTTGTATTGCCATCTAAGGCATTTGGAAGTGTTTTAGTTGTAAGGGATTCACCCCTCCCCTCTTAGTTAATCCTCTTATATTTTCAACAATTAGTATTAGAGTTGTTGATGCTTGTAGAAAAGGTTTCAAGGACTTGAGCTAAAGATCAAGATGTCTTACAGAAGAGAGATTCCTATGTTGAACAGAGATAACTTCAAAGCATGGAAAGAACTCATGAAGTTGTATTTAGGAATCATTGGAGATAGAGGTCTAAAATTCCTAGAGAACTGGTATGTAGAACCATATGATTCTTTGACTATGATCAAATGGTGTATAAGAAGAATCACAACACAATGATGATTGGCATTACTTCTACTCTCAATTATTCTAATTTTGATGAAGCCAAAGATTGCCCTACTACTCATGAAATATGGAACAAGCTGCAACAGATCTATGGAGGAGATGACAATGTAAGAAGAGCCAAAGAAGAAAGTCTCAGAGGCCAATTTGGTTAGATGAAGATGACAGAAGATGAAAACATTGCTAAATACATTAAATGAATCAAAGCAAGTGTGAGTGAAATCAGAGCTTCAAGAGGAACAATAGATGATGTGACAATAATCATCAAGTTATTAAAAACTCTTATTCCTATTTATGGAATTAGAGTTTTAGCTATTTAAGAGATGAGATGTGATCCCAAAAATGATATAACTTTGGATACACTAGTGGGAAGGTTAACAAATTTTCAATTGGATAGCTTGGATAACTATCTTCCTAGATCTTGCAACATATAATCAACATTCAAATAAAAACTAACTCTTGGCAAAAAGGGAGGAAACTCAAAAGGAAAAAAATCTGACAGTGAAGAAGAAGAAGAATTAGATGATGACCTTGAAGCTATTGAAGCCCTACTTGCAAGAAGGTTACTGAAAGGTAAAGGCAAATATAAAGGCAAAATTCCATTAATTTGTTTCTCTTGTGGAGAAGTTGGTCACATTATTGCAAGGTGTCCAAACAAGGAAAACAAAAATGATAGAAAATTTAGCAAGTTCAAATGAAAGAAAGAATTGTTGAGATAATGGGTGTTGCACACATTGCATAATATTGCTTAAATTTTATTATTTTATTTTATTATGTACTGTTGTAACTAGGAGCACCTAGATGGACATTCAACATGCAAAGATTCCTATGGGATATACTTGATGAGTTGTATTGTAACATTGTGATAATATTTTATGTAATTATTTAATATTGGGGAAAAGAATTAAATGCCCAATATTAAATGTGGGGTCAATGGGTTAGGTAGCACATGGTTTTAGCACATGGTTTATGTAATACTACTTGGTGGTTTTGTGGGACTTGCTACTATATAAGTAGCCACAAGGGTAGTTGTTGGTGTGACAAGGAGAACACAAAAGACAAGAGTCGAGCAAGGCTTGACAGGTTAGCCAACGGAGCATTTGTGAAGGTTGCAAGCATGGCATGAGATGTGTGGATTCATGCTTGTTCACATGGATTGCTCAGTTGTGGCTATGGCTTTGAAGGCTTCCATGGTTGTATTGTAAGGGTATTTTTGTTGAATAATACATGGTGATGGTTGCTTTTGGAGGCTAGGGTTTTCCATCAATGAGGGTTTCCCAGGGTATATCTTGTGTCACAATTTTGTGGGTATGTTGTCTATTCTCTTGCATGTGGATTTTTAATTGAATGTTTATTTGAGATCTATTATGGGTTATGTGGAAATGGTTATTCCTTGTTTTTGAGTTTCGGTACAAGATTTCAAAAGCTACAAAGACTGCAAAGGCAAAGCTAAGAAATCTTGTTATATTGCTAAAGATTTTGATTGTGATGATGAAGATGAAATGGTGTATATTGATACTAAAGATGAATTAGATGATAAGGAAAATGAAAATATGGCATTTATTTCTCATGTTAGCAAGAACGACACATGGATAATAGATAGTCGCTATTCTCATGACATGACTGGTAATAAAAGTGGCTTTCAACACTTGGAGCACTATGATGGTGGAAGTGTTAAATTTGGAAACAATGAACCATGTTATGTAAAGGGAAGAGGATACATTTCATCGGCTAATGAACTAAAGTGTGACAATGCTTACTAGGTTGAAGGACTAAGACACAATCTTCTAAGTGTAGCACAACTATACAACATTGGATACAAGGTAGAATTCATGAATGGGAGGCCATGCTTCTGGATGGTAAAGGGAACCAAGTTGGAACTGGTAATCAAACAATAGGTAATCTATTATACCTAGATTTCACTAAAACTTTATGTTTTCTAGCTTAGATTGAGGAAACTAATTCTACAATGCAAGCCAAGTTGCAGCCAGTACAACCTGAGTTAGAAATAGTTTTAGCTGAGTTGCAAATAGAGGAGATATTGAAGACCTTTGGAATAGAAGATTCCAAACCAGTTGGAACACCTATGTCTACTAGACATAAATTATCCAAGGATGACTATTCAAAGGAGGTAAATTTGAATACCTACTGACCTATGATTGGGAAACTACAATATGTTGTTCACACAAGACCTAATATTGCATTAGCAATTAGTATAGTTGCAATATTTTCTGTAAATCCCAGAGAAAATCATATGATGGCAATCAAAATAATCATGAGATATCTAAAAGGAACTCAAGCATATGGTCTATGGTACAAGAAAGGAGGAAAATTCAAGTTGAAATCCTTTATTGATGTTGATTAGGCTAGAAGCATTAATGATAGGAAGAGCACTAGTGGAGGAGAATTATTTCTTAGAAAGAGGATAGTATCATGGAAAAGTAAAATGAAGAATTAAATTTCTCAGTCTAAAACATAATCATAGTATATTGCTACAGCAGTTAATTGTTCCAACATAACATGTATCAAGAAATTGTTGTGATAACACAAGTGCAATCAATATATCCAAAAATCCAGTGATGCACACCAAGATAAAGCATGTTGCAATCAAGTATCATTTTCTGAGAGAATTAGTTCAAGATAAAGAGGTTAGATTAGAATATGGAATATGTGAACATAGAGGAGTAGGTTGATGACATATTTACCAAACCATTATGTAAGGATGTATTTTTTAATCTAAGAGGAAAGCTAGGGGTCATTCCCCTATCTGATGCTCACTAAAGTAAAGATTAGTGATGCATCAAAAAAACTATATTGAAGATCTATCAAGTTGATACGAATAAATTAGAGCTCATTAATATGAAATAGTACATTAGGTACATAATAAATTCATTAAATATACAATCTTTGGCTTTTGATGTCAAAGAGGGAGAGATTTAATCATGTCATTTATTCATTGAGGGAGAGATTGATATAATTAGAGAAGAATCAGAGGAAATGATATGTATATCAAAAAGAGGGAGACCTTTATCTAATGGAGTCTAAAGATAAGATGACAAAGGGAGTTCTTATGGTCTAAGAATCAGAATCAAACTAAGGATATTTTCTCCAAAGTTTTATTTTCTTAATGACATGTTGTGTTGTCATCAATGCCAAAGAGGGAGATTGTTGATAATAATTATTAAATTGTGTATTGTCATTGATGTTACACAAATTTTATACTCAAACTGAGTACTACTAGTTGGAATTGAGCTTAGAGGACTCCAATATCAAACGACCAAAATTTTAGAAGAAGCCAAGTTCATTGATCAAGTGCAAACCGATCTAGGTTGGTCATTGAAGATATTCCTATGTAAATCAAGTTAGGTCAGTTACCAAAGGGGTTCAACATAAATAGAGTCAGGTTGATAACCACAGAACTCAGTAGTAATTGAGTGACCTAGTTTATGTGTCAGCTAACCTACAATAGAATAACTTTGTTTATTATTTGGTTTATGCAAGTTAGCTTACTAGTGGGTGTTATTTGTTTCTTTGTAAGGGTAGTCAAGCTAACTTGACATTGGATTTCATGTATATGAAAGGTTAAGTTGTGGATTGAAGTATGAAGTTGTAGAAGAAGATAAGATGTGAATTAAGAAGGATATCTAATTAAGGGTAGAACATCCAAGGAGATACAAAGAATATCGTAATCAAGGAGGATCTAAAGGATAAACTAGAATAGTGATCTAAATCTATAATCTAGTTACTTTGTCAATCAGGTCAATCATTGTTAATCTCTAACAATTATAGTAGTAAATAAATCTCTTAATAGAGTTGACTTAATAGTCATTTTGTAAATCCTCCAACAAGGTGTCATCTCTAGAGTGAAGTGTCTTAAGACCTCTAATGAGGCCACTCCTAATAGGTTGATTCAAATCCTTTAATAGGGTCACACCTAACAGTGTTTTTTGTATCCTTTAATAGGGTTGGCTCCTAATAGGGCTCACTTCAGAAGAGTAAAAAGTTGTAACTAGTTGCATTGGTGGTTTTCCAAATTGGGTTTCCATGTTAAATCTTGGTGTCTCTTGTGTTCATGTTATTTCTATATTGCTTTATCTTTCTGTAGCTAAGTTACTAAAGGTTAATGCACATTAGTTTCTCAATATTGCTTTATTAACCAAGTTACAATGGATTTCTAGTTCTAACTAAGTTGTGAGTTAAAAGGAAGTTTGTATTGACATCTAAGGGATTTGGAATTGTTTTAGTGATAACTTATTAAACCCTCCCCTCTTAGTTTCTCCTCTTATATTTACAACACTACCATTATCTTTGAAGATTTAATTTGCAAATGTGTTTCCATTGTGGCTTATGTCTCTTTAGATTTCATTTTCAGTAATTTTCTTATTCTTTTGTTACCTTGACTCTTTTAATTTAAAAAAAAAAACCCCTAGTTAGATTAGGAATTCATATTATTTACATGATAAAATTTGCATTCATCAAAAATGAAAAAATACAAAATATACTAGTGTTCCCTGATCATTTTCCAAGTTTCACGGAATTAGAGAATCACCAAAGGCCTCCTCATGAAAAGAAAAATTTATCTTCAATTGAGCTACCTAGTCAGTAGCAAAACAACCTCCCAAAACCTTGGAGTTGATATTTTATTGACTTTTTAAAGGAGAGATTCTCATAGACCTTTTTCATTTTCATCGTGCAATTATGATGTTGAATAGAAGTGATAGTAGAAAGAGGACTTCAACCAATTAACAATCTGAATTTTTTTGAAGGATGAAAAAAATCATATTTTTCCCTCCCCCCATGTAAAATTTCAACAAGTACCATCACCAAACAAAAGGAGTTCCAAATTCATTCCATCTCTTCCAATTTCATTACCTTAATCTCCATTTTGGTATTCACACAACACTTCTACATAAACACCTTCTCCTTCCATAAATATGTTGGCTACTCAAACTTAGCCATCACCACCATCATGCACAATGTCTTTTTTCACTAATGTTCAAAGTTCACCATTGAACCTGACTAGTAAATTCCATGACCTACCAAAGAATCTAGAGATTGTTTTTCCATGTTTTTTATATGGAGACTCATAGACAATAGAAGAATTGTTGATCTCAGATTGGTTTTGACAAGTGAGTGTCAACACACTTAAGCCATTTACCCAGTTCATGCCAAAGTAGTAATACATGACAAGCACAACATGTAAATATTAAACCATGCTGAGTTGTAATGAGTGCTGAGTCACTCATGTGTCGAGTCACTTAGGTGTTAAGCATATAGACCATGCTGAGTGATTCAAGTGTTGAGTAAACAATGGATGCCGAGTAATGTAGGTTTCGAGTTAGAATAAAAAATATAATGCATGATGAGCATCAATGACTTCATATGTTGAGTGACATAGTTTTGACTTTTTTTTTGTAATCACACAAGAAACTATGTAAATTGTTTCTAAACTGATTTAAGGATAGATTTTGATATTTTAGAGATAAGGAAGAATCTATATTTGGATTCCCTATGTAATTGCATGTAGCCAATTAGAAAATAAGAAGGTTTAAGTGGTAATATGGATGAATCTCAGCCATAGATTCATACCTAACCCTAAGCCGCTAGAATCTTCTTAAGGAGGAAGAAGCCCTAAAATCTTTACAATGTAAAAGGGGTGAATGATCAAATTAGAGGAGTGAACAAGATAGTTTGCAGAAGCTTTCAAGGTGATTGAGTAGTAAGAGTGTATTATAGAATTAGTAAGAGAAGAATAGAGGATAGAGAAGGATACAACATTGATACATCAGATCGTGAAGGTCCAATCACAGATTGAGTAGAGGTGATCTATTATCAGGAAAGAAAGTGCCAATTACAAGATCTATGCTCAGACATTCTAATGGGTGATTTCATTTAAATCTCTTAACATAGTAGTCCTAATAGGTTGTATTAAATCCTTTAATAGGGTGTTCACTTAATTGTAAGTTAAAGTCCTCTAACCAAACACACTTTTAAGAGGGTGTTGAAATCCTCTAACAAGGCGGGACTTAACAGTCTTTGTATGCCTTTAACAAGGGAGGCCTTTCATAGGGTAGACCATGATTCATGGTCAAACCATCATAACCTTAACTAGATACAGTTTATTGCTATAGTAGTGAAGATTTGTGGGTGTCATCCCCACCCTAGTTTTACCTTCTTAGTTGAAGGGTTTCTGTGTAATCATATCTGGTGTTATATGTGTGTTTGATTACATGTTTACATGATTGATACATATGCTTTACATGTTATTTTAGTATGTTAATGCATGTGATGAATGAATGGTGAAATTTTTATGGGTTCAAGTTTAAACGATTGATTCACCCCCCAAGAAGTTTACTCTCTTCCCACTTGTACTTCCAATAATTGGTATCAAAGCATGGTTCTCAAAAAGAGAATCTTTGCAGCTTAGAGGAAATATCTTGAAATGGAAGTCTACAAGCTGGGAAAGACTATTGAGAGCCAAGATATTGAAATACATCTCATACTACATCAATTGAATGTAGCAAGAGAGGAACTAAAGAAATCCTTAAAGAGAAGAAAAGAGATTTTTTATTGCAGAGAATGACACACTATACAAATAGATAGACACTACCAAGCTATTTGTAGATGGTAACTCCAATGAATTTGATATAGAAATCATAGATCTAATGGAAAATAATAGAGTACAAGCTAAGGAAATTAGAAATCTCAAGCTAGAGCAAGGGTAGCAAGCCATACTAGTATGTGAAGTGGTTGAACAAAAGAAGAAAGCCATGGAAGACAAAGCCATGATTGAAGATGAAAAAAGAGTTCTGGAAAATAGATTGGAAGAGAAGTCAACTGAGTTAACTAAGATTTCCAACATGCAATTGGATACTCTAAGTTAGATGATGAATGGAAACTATGAACTGAATGTCAAAGAAATTGAGATAACTACATTGAAGTTGTAGAATTAACAATTGTAGAGTAACCTGAAAAGAGAATAAGAATTTGTTGAAAGTCTCAATATGCCAAATGAAGCCATCAAATATTTTGAGCAATTATTGAAATCCCCTAGGTCCAAGAATGATACATCAAGATTAGGCTACACAAGCACTAAAGAAGGAGAATCATCCAAAGTTTCTAAAAAAAGGAACATCAGAGGTAAGAACTATAAATGAACTTGTCATTTTTGTGGTAAGAAAGGACATACTGCTAATGTGTACAAGAGCAAGAATACAAATCAAAATTTTAAGCCTAAGAATATGAATCATTGTCATAAGTGCAACAAACAAGGTCATCAGGCACATGAATATAGAACCAGGACCATGCATGCACCAAGATTTGAAGGATATTGCTATAAATGTCAGAAACATGGACATAGAGCTTTAAAATGCAGATCCAAATCCATGTGGTCATAAAACAAGTTAGCAAAAGTAAGTAGCCATGGAAACTTTTATAATTGGGATTATAACACAAGACAAAGCTATCATTATTATCATGAATATGGACATATCCCTAAGAATTGTATTAAGAAATGCTCTAGAGGCAACTATAAAATATGGTTAAGTCAAATTGCATGTTTTAGCTACTTGAAGACTAGTCACATCAGTGAGCATTGTCCAACTTGGTCAAAGGCACCAAGTTGTGAATTCAACAAAGGAAAAGGCAAGGCTGATGTTGAACACATCAGAGGTGAGTTGATGGTTATAGTACATCAAATGGGATCATTTCACCCAATGGGTTAGGTGATCACACCCCATCAAACTAGGCAATCAAGAGGATTATGGAACTGATACTCAAGTGTAATATCATACATCAATTCCAAAGAAGATAGCACTAAAAAGGCTACATTAGCATGAATAAAGATGCAAGATATTGTTAAAAATTCAAGTTAAATCTTTAAGTCTTTCATGTCATTTTCAATCATGAAATGTTTCCTATGTATGCTCAGTGAAATGGTAGTTGATGTCGAGCTACTAGACTAGGCAATTGGTTTCAAGATTGTAGTAGCTACTGAGTGATGGAAATATCAATAGATTCTAAGTGAATTTGAAAATGGTTGATGTTGAGCTTACAGTTGTGTAAGCAGTCAACATTAAATGCAAGGTTTTTGAAGGGTATTTGATCAATTTATGCTCATTATTCATCATTTCAAATTCAAGAAAGAGCAAGCAGAGTGAAAGGTGATTTAGAAACTTGTTCAAGGCATTTGTAGAGAATTTGACAATGATCTCACACCAGAATATAAATTTCACAAGGTATTTATCACAAGCCAAGCTACGTAGTTTAATTTTGCATAAACCTTAGTTTGATAGAATGACATCTAGCTCAAAAAATGTAGAAGGGAAATAGGTTTTGAATGTTTAGCTTATTAGTAATGAAGTGAAAAAATCAATATTAAAAGCCATTCCTGACATAGCCTACAAACAAGATCCTTCTGGCACGTTATCAATGATTCTACCAAATCTTATTATGGTGCAAGATGTTAGGAAATGTTATAATTGCAAAATAGAAGGAATAGGAGACATGGAAATCAAAGAAGCATATGATAGGTTATGTGAAAATGGTGTTTTGAAGAAAGAATACAAAACTTTTGAGAAGAATGGTTTAATGTGTGCCCTAGATTTTTTTTCAGTGTATTTAAAACTGAATGGATTAGAATTGTGTTGAGTCGAATACATGATGGATCATTATGACTAGAGGGTGGACCGATTAAGATTACCAAAATAATAATTCATAGGGTTATTGGCTACCCAACCCTAGATCAGCCCAAGAGTTTGAGGAGTGATTCCAAGGAAGTAATAGAGAAAAGCACTGGAGAAAAATGGAATAAAAGAGGCATGACAAAAAATAATATTGTTGAACCACTGCTAAACTTTGTTGTAAGGGTAATTTCTCATAAATTCTATCAATCTAGTAGATTGAATAGTGTACCCTATATTGTTGTGGATGTTGGCTACAAGATTATGAAGAAAGATCAAACTTATGATCTGGCTGAGCTTCAATTACAACAACTAGTGGAAAATCTTGGAGAAATTAGAAAGACCAAGAGTGCTCAATGCAAATTTGATTCAATTCTAGTTTTCATATTCTTTTATGTATAGAATAATTTTTCCTCTTTTGTTACTATAGGATGGAAGACAAATAGGTCAATTGTAGTACATATAAATGAGTTTATTGAACAAATGGGAGAAAATTTTGAGACATTGATGACAAGTTATTTTGAAGACTTTAAGAAATGAATGAAGTAGAGACTCAAGATACCTATTTCCTTAGTTTAACAATACTATAATGACATATGTTTTCTTGTTGACATTGATTACACATATGTATAGGCTATCACAACAAGGGTTAGATGGATAAGACCCTTAGGATAAGAAATTAATGTTGATGAAGCTTCAATAGCCATCATAGCACTCCTAGTAGAGGAAGTGGACAAAAATGAAAAAGTATTTAGCAACTATGATGTGATGAAATCGAAGGTTGAAATGGAATTGAAGACAAAATCTATAGTCAAGAAGAAGGATAGGCTAGTGAAGAAGCTTAAAGCTAAATTTGGTAAAGGTGTAGATGAAGAAGAAGAGGAAGAAGATGAAGAGGATGAAGAGGAAGAACAATAACAAACTCAAGAACCTCTTGCATTGACTCAAGGCATTGGAGAGGATAAGGAAGAGGAAGAAATAGAAGGTGCCAAGGGAGAAGAAGCCAAGGAAGAACCTACTGAAGCTGAGCCAAAGAAGAGAAAGGCTAAGGGATAGCTAGTGGCTAAGAAAAAGAAAATTTTAAAACCAAGCCCAACCAAGCCAATAGCACCTACCTCTAGAGAAAGCACACGAACCACATCATAGAAGGCCAAGGAGAAATCCAAGAAAATAAAACAAGGTAGCCAAGTGCAAAAGAAAAAAAGAAGAAAATATGTTGCATAGCCTAATTCAGATGAAGAAAGGACTGAATAATATGATATAAGCCAATTCAAAGTGGTAAGTCACAAACCACTCTTCGATCTTGAAAATTTGTGTGAAAAAATCAAGAATAATGTAGATTTATTTGTTTTAAAGCATATCGATTTTGAGAAACTTGGGAAAGAAGAGAAGGATCTAGTAGAAGAGGCATTGTATGCTATGATGTCTAAATTTAAAAATATTCCACTAGAATTTGCCAACACTATACCAAAAAGTTTATATGACATTGTTGAGAAAGAGTGACATTACTGTTTAAATTTGAAAAAATATATTAGAGAAAAAAATTTAGCTCAATTGATGCCAGAGCTAACAAAGGGATAGATTGGTAAGGAAAATAAGACATATGGAACAAGGTTCACACCAAAATATAGGGCCTTTAGAATTCTTCAAAATGATATTGGAGATGTTGTGAAGAAGTCAACCCAAATGTGGAAACTTATCTATGGATTGACCACGAAGAAACAAGGAAAAGTGGACCCCTTTGAGGGTAAGAATGATGATAAAGAAGAAGATGACAAGGAAGAAGAAAATATAGTTGAGGAAGAAACTAAAAATAAAGATGGTGACAAAGCAACAACTAAATAGTAGCAAGATGAACAGAGCGTGCAAGACACATAAATGCCAGGTGTCAGTCCCCCTCATGACACAAGTGTAACTACTGAGACCATAGTTGTCAAAGATTTTTCTTATGCATTATCTTAGAACATCAATCCACTGACTACAAATAATTTAAAGAAGATTCTAGACCAATCTACACTGCAAGACAAGCTATGTGATAATCCAATTTTGGTCAGTGTAGAAGAATTATGAGAAGCAATAACTGAGGTCACAAGGGAAAAGGTGAAAACACAAGAACCACCTACTATCATCCCTTCTATTACTCAAGTACAACCTTTGAGTCAAACAATAGTAGATACATCTACTAAGGTTGGTACAATTGTCAAAATTGACATTGTTGAGAAGAAAGTGGAAGAAATGGAGACAACAATAGAGCAAAGAGGATAGATAGATTCATCTATACCTAGAGCACAAGAAAAAAGTGCTAATCATGTCATTATAATAGATAAGACAAGCTTGAAGAACATAAGAAAACACCTAAAGTAAAGGAGTAAGAATCCATCTAAGCATTGGTAACTTTATCAATATTTGGCACTCCACCTATACAAGTTCTTCAAAAGCTGAGCACGAAAGTAATACCATTGCAAATCTTAGTGCCAGCCTCAAGCTATTCAAAAGTTGAAAAGGTAACTCAATATGGGGATATCACTCTAGATGAAGAGATAGTTATACCTAAATATGACTATGACACAATGACATTAGAGAAAATAGGCATTTTGCAACAAGCCTTAGAGAAGAAGAAGCATTAAGAAATTCTTAGGAGAGAACATAGGCAGAAGCAAGCTCTTTAAAGCATTAAAGACATCTTTTTAGATGCATTTAGTCTACCAACTCCTAAAGAAACCAAGCCACTACTAGAACAAATGTCAAATATAGTGGAAAAGGTCAATAACGAAGACATTGATACTAATGTTAAACTTTTAGAATGGTCTAAAAAGAAATTCTAGAGCAAGGTAAATGAAAAAATATCTGGTGATATAACACTCATTCAAGTTGCATTGGCAACAAGGTTGAGGATGTAAAGAAGGTACTTGAGAATATATTCTCATTTTACACCAAATTGTGTGACCCTACTCTTTTCACCCAAGAGACCAGACATTGTATTCTGAGCTTGGAGAGAAAGCTAAAGATATCAAGTACTCAGCTACCTTAGAAAGAGTGAGAATCATTTTCATACATTGCTTCAGACAAAAATTTAATTAGCTATGTTAAAAATAGAAGAGGCTAACGTAAGAGCCAAATTGACAAGTATATAGGCATCCCTCACCCTGCACATGGAAATACTACACAAGGAACTAGGTTATGTAGAGACTATACTAAAGAAAGACCCCAATCTTTCTAGCTTAGATGGCCTAGTGCGCCTTGCAACTGAGCTTGCTATCCAAATGAAATCATTGGATGTTACATGTGACAACTGGGATGCAGCTCTTAAAATCATAATGGAAGCCCAAAAATTTGTTTTGGAAAAGCACACTATATGTGTATAGCCCATTTTACATAAGTTTCAAAAAGGGGGAGAGATAAAGAAAGGGGGAGTATGAATAAAGGGGGAGTAGAGAAAGGAAGAAATAACAAAGGGGAAGCCTAGTAATAAAGTTATATCATTGGGGTGATATAGATTTTTTAGATTCATTTTTGGAAAGAAAAGGCAGTAAACAAATATATATATCAACTTTTACAAAGCATATCAGATGACAGAGTATCATATACAGTGCATTGAATTCAAAGAGGAGCACAGATTTTGGATACAAAATAGACACATTAACTCAGGGTGAGTTATCAACTTTTAGGTATATAGGTTATTACAAAATTATGAAAATTTTAAAGTTTTGTATATAAGCCGAGTCATGGATATGTTATGCTTGAGGAAACTAAGATTGATTATGTAGATTTAAGTGTTTTTGACACTCATGTCAAAGGGGGATTGTTGATCTCATATTGGTTTTGACAAGTGAGTTTTAACACACTTAAGCCATTTACTCAATTCATGCCAAACTAGTAATACATGCTGAGTACAACATGTAAATATTAGACCATGTCGAGTTGCAATGAGTGTCGAGTCACTCAGGTGCCAAGTAGATAGACCATGCCGAGTGATTCAAGTGTTGAGTAAATAGTGGATGTTGAGTAATGTAGGTGCCGAGTTAGAAGTAGAAATATAATGCATGCCGAGCATCAGTGACTTCATATGTTGAGTGACACAATTTTGGCATATTTATTTGTAATCGCACAAAAAGCTATGTAAACTATTTCTAAGCTGACTTAAGGATAGAATTTGATCTTCTAGGGATAAGGATGAATCTTTATTTGGATTCCCTATGTAATTACATGCAACCAATTAGAAAATAAGAAGGTTTAAGTGGTAATATGGATGAATCTTAACCGTAGATTCATATCTAACCCTAAGCTACCAGAGTCTTCTTAAGGAGGAAAAAACCCTAAACTCTTTACAGTGTAACAAGGGGTGAATGATCAAATTGGAGGAGTGAACAAGAATAGAGGATAGATAAGAATATAGCATTGATACAACATATCGTGAAGGATCAATCATAGATTGAGTAGAGGTGATTTGTTATCAAGCAAGAAAGTGGCAATCATAGGATCTATACTGAGACATTCTAATAGGAAATTTTAGTTAAATCTCTTAATAGAGTCATCCTAACAGGTTGTACTAAATCCTTTAACGAGGTGCTTACTTAATTGTATGTTAAAGTTCTCTAACCAGGCACACTTTTAATAGGGTGTTGAAATCCTCTAACAAGGTGGGACTTAACTATCTTTGTAAGCCTTTAACAGGGTAGGCCTTTCATAGGGCAGACCATGATTCATGGTCAAACCATTGTAACCTTAATTGGATACAATTTATTGCTACAGTAGTGAACATTTGTGGGTGTCAGCCCCACCCTAGTTTTACCTTCTCACTTGGAGGGTTTCTGGGTAATCATTTCGGTGCTATGTGTGTGTTTGATTACATGTTTACATTGATGCATATTCTTTACATGCTATTTCAATATGTTAATGCATGTGATGAATGAATGGTGAAAGTTTTATGGTTTCACGTTTAAACTCCTAATTCACCCCCTCCCCCTCTCAGAAGTTTACTCTCTTCCCACTTGTAATTCCAGCAATAACACATTCATGTCTTCAAGGAAATTTAAAAATGCAAGGAAATTACATATCAAGATGTGGTTCATCGTATATTTTCATGCACTTCAGAAGAGTTCACATTTAATTAGTACCTTAATCTACTACCAAAATCAATCATAGATAGAAACTCTTTTGAGAAAATATTCCTAGCATAGTTTAAGGTCTACATTGATCTAACTATCCTACACCACTAGTTTCTATATATCAATAGGGACTTCAATCATCATTTTTATATGATTTATGAGAGAATGGAGTCCCCTTATACAATCACCCAAAAATGGTCATCTAGACTATTATCGCCCTACTCAACATTTTGGCTAAATTAATTAATTATTTCCCTGGGCCAAATTGCTAAAAATTATTTGATTTTATTTTAACCTATAGTTTGACTGTAATAGCCTAAGTCCATTTTTTATTAAAAGAAAATGTCCTCTTTTAATTAAATAAAAGACCGCATTCTCCTAAACCCACTCAATGTGCACACATAAAGTCTTTTTCCTATTTAAAAATTAAAGAAAATACTTTGTCTTACGTGAAAAGTCAACTCTTTCTCATTGGTTGAGTTGATCTTGCACATGGATCATGCCAAAATTCAACTCCCACCCTTGATTATCCATTTCTTTATCTTGATCTCAACCATCTATATACCTTTAAAAAAGAAAGCTATCTCCCTCTCTAAGGATCTCATTTTGAGCTAATGTTATGCTATAGGTTTGTTGACATGTTTCTTGGAGTATTTGAGGAGAACTTATATTATTATTACCTCATTCTTGCATCCTTCATCTTAGCACTAGATTCATTTAGAATAGCTTGATTTCCTTTGTTATAATATAGCTCACATAGTCTAATTAGCAATATTTGCAATAAATTCATCATGTTTAGCCTAGCTGCATTATTGCATTTCATCATAGCATAGTTCATTCTTGTGTTGCAATTTTGAGATCTCTCTTGGACATTTTCACTCTTTCTTTTGTCTATGGAATCTCCCATTGCATGGTTTACTAGCAAGGGTTGTGTCTCTAAGGCTCAATTGAGAGCTCCTTATATGCACAAACACACACCTTTACAATCCATGGATAGGGAGCTCTAAGCCATCATTGAAATGCTCTAATCTATGGGATGCCTTGCATAGAAAGGTTTAGAGAAGTGCACAAACTGAGTGAGCCTTATGCAGTATATTAATTCTTCCTTTCTGTAACCATTGGAAACCTATCCAATCATATGTTGCTCTATAAATGTATTTACAGGAGGTGGAACATCATCTCTACTCATCTCCACAGGGATGTCCTCGCATGCATAACTACCACAAGAAATAGTTTTACTTAGTGTTTCATCAAAGAAGGTTGCTCTTCAGGATACATCTTAGATAGAAGATTGCTTGATTTTTTGTAAAAGAAGGCTCCATGGGGTTTTCTTCCAATTGCTTTCTATGAAAATTTTCTAAAATTTCTTTTAGAGGAAAATATTCCTGATTCAAAATGGGTCTAGTGTCCTTTCCCAAATTGCTTTGCATTGTTTTACAAGGTACAAGATGCATCTACAAGAGCAAGCTCATTTAATAATGGAGAGGATACTACAATTGGATGTGTTGAATGCCTAGAATGCCACAGGCTTTTCTACATTGATTGTTGTGTGTCATGCCATTAATCAGTGAGATGTGAAGAATACCAAGGCCTTCTAGCTAATGAGAAAACTCTAAGGACATAACATTACATTGGCTTCGACAAAATAGATAGTGTAGGCACTGCTAGGAATGTAGATAGATGATTGAGCTCACATAGGGTTGCTTCCACATGACATGTTGGTGCAGACATGAATTTTTCTATGCATGTGGAGTTGAATAAAGAAATAAGAAAAAAAATGACATTGTACATATTGGGATGAGAAAAATATAAACAGTCATCTAGTAGAAAATGCAGTATTATGTTAGACCTTATTTAGTGGTCCAATTGGTCATTACATAGATAATGAGTAGTCACAACTAGTTGTGCTAGAGAGATTTCTTTTGGAGGGCTTTACTTTAAGCTATCCACCTCAAACACCATCGAGGCCTCATGTGCCTAAAGAGTCCATCGATAATGATTTTTGTGATCTTCAAATATTACCTTTTTTTGGGAGTTTTTTTTCAACAATAAGTGATGCTTTATATGAACACTTCCCTGGACATTGAATTGATATTTATAATATGACAATAGTATGTGAGTGTTCAAAGCAGTGTAATGAGATTTAAGTGGAAGGGAACCCTCTGCAAGAGCTTCACCAAACCAACATTTCCAATGAGGGAAACTGTACATCCAAGACCAAAAACCTTGAAATATGTGTCTTCTCATTGTGCATGAAGACCATAAGATAACCATCATCCTCTACCAATTGTGGGTTGCTATTACATGGATTCCTCCTTCCACTTCCTTGCATTAGGTGAATATGACCTATATGGCTTGATTAGCCTCAAGCTCTGTGCTTCAAATCAACCTCAAAAAATGAACTTTTCTTTTGATTGCTACCAAACATATGATTTGGAATAATTTCTTGAGTGTGGCATATTCTAAAGAATATTAACCTACCTCATTAGCTCCAAAATGAATTAAGTTGGTTTTTCTGCATCCCTTTGAAACAGTCCATTCAAAATTAGAAAAGTCACAACTCTAGAAATAGTGGATTTTCCTAATGAAATAGTTGTATGCAGAATGGAAAGATTGGTCATCTTTTGCGCATGCCTAATATGAACCCAAATGTGAATGAAAGCACAAGCCCCTGACAATAAATCTTGTACCATATGTGAACCACCATCTTGTAAATTACAAACTTACACAAAAGATTAAACCATCAATCTAAACTTCTCAAACTAAAATACCACATAAGCTTATCAACACAAAGATACAAAACATGTCGCTTTCTTGTTGATGCAATTAAAATGATCAAAATTGGCTCTAATACCACTGATCTGAATTGTTTTAGCAATTTAGAGGACAATATTGAATAAATATTGGTATTGTAAATACATAATAAACAATATGAAGACTTCTATTCATTCATAATATTAAATAAAATTTCATACAATTATGGACAATCTCACAAGTGAGATGTATGCCTACAAATCAATCAAATTTAGACAAACCCATGGAGGAGTTGTTTGTCCAAGCTCATAAAAGTTGGGCTATCTCGTGAAAGGCCTGAGCTCATATAAACAATATTTTTGGACTTTATATCTTTAAAGGCCTTATTTCTAATGAGACATATTAATGTCTCAAATTTGATATAGTTTTTATAATTTGAACTTACTCTTTGTGCCTTGTGAAAAAAAAAAAAAAACATTTCCAAAACATTTGTTTTAAATATCTTGTGAAATTATGTCGGATACAGCTAGAACTTATTTGACCTATGGGTAGTATGTATGACATACTTTGCTTAATATTATACATAGAATCCAATATTTCATATAAATATTTTAAGCTATGTTCTAATATTTGAATAAGAGTAGGAATATTATCTTACATATGTGTTCTAGATGTTTCTAACTTTTGAGAAATGGAGAAGTGATGCAAAGAGTGGTGATTACTACATTAAAGGAAGAAGATGATGAAGACCGATCGTGGCAAGGGAAGTGCAAATTAGTTTCTATGGTAAGTCGTGCCTGTAAAGGAGTTATTGTTCCTAAAAATCTAGGAAGACCAACTTGCCATATTTCTTGCAAGTTGTTATTTAGTTGCTTAGTAATAAATGTACTCTGTCATGGTTGATCTTTCGCCTTCTTTTCTGGCAATGTTGTTCAAGAATTTTATGTTATATTTTTAATAAGTATCCAATCCTCCATATAATGGATTTGGATCATCTTAGTAATCAAGTAATGAAGAAATAGACAATGTTGGTTTAAGATTCAAAAGCACATTTCTGTTCTTCATGAATTATTTAGTTGATGTAACTAAAGAATGATTTTAATGAAAGAGTGATTTTGGAATAATTCTTTTGTTAGTAGATTAGCAAAAGCCAACCAAGGGGGCCCACTTGGGAGGCAGAATAGATGTAGGTAGAGTAAATTCATTCCTTGGAATTTCCTATTTTAAGAAAGATTTATTATATTAGTCCTGCAACATTATTACTGTGAAAGTTCCTACAACAATTGTAGAAAATGATCAAAGTTGCTAACTAGTTTAGGTTTATTTTCCAAATCTTTCCTCAGTTAACTATTGTTAGTCCAAGTGTGTTTACGATTATGTATTAGTAGTATAGATTCCTTTCATGCATTTTACTTTCCCTTAGCATAGGTGTTAAGACTCTTAAAGGAAATTAGTCCATATACTGTGCTAACCCATTTCAAGTCCTACATCCCTGGGTTGACAATTCAAGTGTATTTCATGATGGATTAGATAGTCTTCATAATAGATATAGTATCCTTGAGAGGAATAATGAAGTGATTACCTTCATCTAGATTATGGAACCATACATTTTTGGCGTCGTTGTCAGGGATGGTGTCAAACTAGGAGCCTTCATGAGTCCCTAATTCTTAGATTAGTTTGTTAGCTAGAAACCACAAAGTTGTGGGCTTGATTAACAAGTCACCAATTCAATTGCATGCATCAAAGAGGAAGATGACAAGATGAATATGGTAGATTTCTTCCATAGGAGTCTGTCAATTTGAATGAAGAAATTTAAGAATAAGTTGAGTTGCTTTTTGAGGATACAAAACTTGATTTTCCTACAAGATCTTCCTCTAGAGCAGAACCTTTGGACACAAGTGGTCTCTATCATTTTGCTAAAATTTTGGCTAGCTTTCTTAATAGTTTTGTTCCAAATCCACCTATTGTTAACAATCTCCTAGCCAAGGTTCCTTTTTAGTAGCAACCCCATAATGAAATACCTCCAGTAATGGCACAACCTACTTTTTTATTTCCTCTTTCAAGCCTCATAACCAATGCTAATCTCAAAAATATACCCAAAAATGCTCTTCTAAAGTTCTATGGCCTTATAAGTGAGGACCTTGATACTTTCTTATTTGAGCTTGACATACTCTATCATAGCTTTGGCTATAACATTGATGCCTATAAGCTCAAGTTGTTTCCAACAACACTGGAAGAATCAACATTACGATGGTTCATGGGCTTAGGAGCCAATGTGGCAGACTTGTACCTGGGATGAAATGCAAACTCTATTTTTGGATAAATACAAATAGTATTACAAGGAAAATGATTCAAGAGGAGATGATATCTTTAGAATATCACAAAAGGAGTTTGAAATATTGGATGACTATGTTTCACTTTTCTTGTATACACTGCAGAAGAACCCTCAGCATGTACTGACAGAGGATTCCCAAAAACTAGTCTTCTTGAGAGGGGTGAACGATAATTTTTTGGAAGCATTAGAATTAATAGTTGGCAATGATGTATATCAATCCTCTTGGGATGACCTCAAGAAAATTTGTCTTAACTACTCAAGGTCAACTATAAAGAAAGGTAGAGGACATCGGTCCACAAACACTAAAGGGATTAGTTAGGGAATTTCAAAGCTCGAGATATCTAATCTACTTTCAAATTTCAAATAAGACATCATAAATGATGTTGCTACACATCTCAACACAATGAATGCAAAGAAGAAGCATATAGAAGCTAAGGTGTAGTTAGCTGAGTACTATCCACTCTACCAGAAGCACAAGAAAGATTGTCAATGCAAATTGGTTGGAGCATGGAGAACCAACATCTTCCAACTAAGTAAATCAAGATAGATGGAAAGGATGAGTAAGTATTCTTTTTTTCTCAACATCGGCCATGGGCCCAATGTCAAGGTATGCCTCAAGACCCTTTACAAAATTCAAATCCCTATGGTATCCTTCACAATATAGTCAACCTAATTGGAATAATGCTTGGAAAAATAATCCACAACAACGTCAATATCAACAACCCACAAACCAATGGAAACCACCCCAAGGGAATTGGTAGTCTACAAACCAATGGAAAGGACCTTAGCAATGGTCTAACATTGTTGGATACCCACATTTACCACCTCTAGAAAATCCACCTGTACTAATGCCACCACTTGCAATTTCTGGACCTCAAAAGTAGTCTCAGCTACCTACACAACCTCAGCCAAATCCAAATAACCAACAACCACAACAACCCATGTATTCTATTGATGCTCAAAAATATCTTGTTTATGCTTTAAATGTTGCAAATATACACTTGAGATCTACTACAATCCTACGAGTGCCTAAACCACCTCTCATAACTGAAATACTAGGTACTCCTGTAGCATCAGTACCAACAACTTCTTAGACACAAATAGTTGACCCAACCAGTGTAATTATTTTAGCTCAAACCCAAACAACAATTGAACCTCCTTTTCCACAAAAGCTCATACAAAGTAAACCTACACAAATAGAGGCACAATCCTTTGACATCATTGATCACTTAAAGAACATACACATCCAAATTCTTTTATTTCAAGCTATTAAAGATGTTCTTGTTTATGGCAAAGCCATCAGAGAAGCCTAGGAAAAAGAAAAAGGACCCAACCACAGTCCATGTTGTAGGACAATTGGCTCATATTATGTTAGAAAAATTGGTTATTTCTAAATATTCTAATCCAAGAAGTCCAATTGTGAATGTAATTATAAATGGCGAGTCTATTAAAAATGCTTTAATTGATCTTGGTGTTGCTATAAATATACTATGAAAAAGATGAATATAGAAGGATTAAGGGCTACCCCAACAATTTTGCAACTTGTAGATAGTTCTACTATCACTCCTGATGGGATGCTAGAAGACATTATAGTAACCTTAGACTCTCTAGAGTACCCTGTAGATTTTATGATTCTATCCTCAAAAGTCAATTTATTTGGTTACCCTCTCATTTTAGGATGACCATGGTTAGCTACAGTTGATGCATATATAAGTTGTAGGTCAAGGAGTATGATCATATCCAATGGATAGGAAACAAAGAAATTTGACCTATATCCTCCAGCACAACCCCAACCAAATTTAAGCACATCTGCATGGATGGATTTAGGGGATGAAGAGGAAAAAATGAACTCTATAGCATAGCTTATGATGCCACATAGATAGTCTTTTCTAAAGTTGTAAGAGGAAGATTCAGTAATTCAGAGTATTCTTAATAATACTTGTGTGGTAGAAAAGGATGTATTTGATAGTTCTGTGTTGGAATTAACTACACATATGAGGAATGTAATGAGAGTTGTTTTCTACCCAAGGAGCTAGACATTATCCATAATCTTTTACCATGTGAACTAGATACAAGTCCAATCTCTGAAGCTACTATGGTTGACCTCACAACTACTGTTGAGTTGTCAAAAGGTCATAATCTGTATGTCAATCCCAAATTTCCTCCCAAATAGATGAAATAGTTAATAGAGATTCTTCAAAAACATGAAAAGGCTTTTGCATAGGACTATGGAGATATGAAAGGGTTAAGTTCTACATTATGCACTCATAGAATATACATCAATGAAGGGTGCTTGCCACTTCATCGACCCCGAAAAAGGATTAATCCAACCCTCAGAGAAATAGTTAAAACTAAACTACAAAATTTGCTTGATGTTGATTTTATATACCTTATATCTTATAGAAAATGGGTCTCACCTCTAGTTATAGTACATAAAATGGGAGGGAAATGGTGGATTTGTGTAGATTACAGAGAATTGAATAAGGCAACCAAGAAGGATCACTTTCCTTTACCCTTTATTGATCAAGTTTTGGACACTCTGGTTAGTAAGAAATATTTTTATTTTCTTGATGGGTACAGTGGTTATAATCAAATAATTATAGCTCTAGAACATTAGGATAAAACCACATTTACATGCCCATGGGGTACTTTTGCATATTTTTTCTTACCATTTGGCCTCTGTAATGCCCTTGCAAGATTTCAAAGAGTTGTAATCAACATTTTTGCTGATATATCGCATGACTGCATGGAAATATAAATGGATGATTCCATAGTGTTTGGAGTCACCTTTGAGGAAGCCATGATGAATATTGAAAAGGTTCTTGTTTGATGAAAAGAACATAATCTATCACTCAATAATGAAAAATGTTTCATGCTCATGCAGGAAGGGGTGGTGCTTGGTCATTTTATTTTAGCTATAGGGATACAAGTGGACCCAACTAAGATAGAGGTAATTCTAACATTGCCCATACGTACAAAACCAAAGGGTGTAAGATCTTTTTTAGGTCATGTTGGTTATTATAGGCATTTCATAAAAGATTTTAGTAAAATAGCTAGTCCTTTGTATACACTATTGACTAAAGCAGCCAAATTCATTTGGTCTCTCGAATGCAATGAAGTCTTTCTGTAGCTTCAAAAAATCCTCACCTTAGCACCAGTTCTGAAGGGAACTAATTGGTCAATTCCATTTCATATTCATACTAATGCATTAGACCATGTTGTAGGTGCTTTATTAGGATAAAAGCCTACTAACCTTGAAAATGTAATCTATTATATTAGTAAGAGCCTCCATGGTCTTGAACTCAACTACATAATGAGTGGGAAAGAACTTTTAGCTATAGTCTATGCATTGAACAAATTCAAACATTATGTAACTGGATATCCTATTTTTGTTTACACTGACCACTCAGCTATTAAGTACTCAATGAACAAACTTTTTGTAACTAGTAGATTGGCAAGATGGCTCTTGTTGTTGTAGGAGTTTGATATTGCCATTACTGATAAGCCATTCAAGTCCAATGTAGTTGTTGATTATTTTTCCAGACTGCAAATTGTTGTTGAAGATTTGACTCCAATTGAAAATACCTTTCTAGATGAGCACTTGTTACACATAACAACTCATACAACATGGTATGCAAACATAGAAAATTATCTTGCTACAAATAGAATGCCCCCACACTTCTCTCACAAATATAGGATGAAGCTATTAGAGAAAAGTTTTCATTATTCTTGGATAGATAACAATCTCTTCTATGTTGGACTAGATCAGGTCATGAGGAGATGTGTCAGGGAGGATGAGATATATGACAGACTACATGCCTATCATAACAAACATGTGGAGGCCATTTTGTAGGAAAAAGAAAAATACTGAAGGTACTTACAATTGGATCTTATTGGCCAACATTACATAAGAATGCATTAACTTATACAATGTCAGAGGATGGGTTGCCCAACCAAAATAGATGAGATGCCACTCAATCCACAGATTGTTGTAATACCCTTTGACAAGTGGGGTATGGATTCCATAGGTCCAATTGACCCACCATAAAATGGCATATCCTACATCTTCATATGCATGGACTATGTAACTAAATGGGTGGAAGTTAGAGCAATGCAAAATGCAAGAGATGGGAAAGTAGCTAAATTCTTATATGAGGAAATATCTACATGCTACAGAGTTCCCAAAGAACTTGTCACAGATCAAGGCACCCAGTTCACATCAAACTTGATCACTAAGGTTATGAAAGAATATAGAATAAGACATCAAAAATCTAGTCCTTATCACCCTTAGACAAATGGGAAAGCATAGGTCACCAACAGAGAAATTGAGGTAATTTTGACTAAGAGAGTGCAAATACAAAGGAAGGATTGGAGCCATAGATTAACTGAAGTTGTTTGGGCATACCGAACTACATGGAAGACAAGAACTATATTCATTCCATTTAAACTTGTGTATGGAAAAGTAACAATTTTGCCTATTGAATATGAACATAAAACACTACACACTACTTTGGAATTGAATAACTGAAGTTGTTTGGGCATATCGAACTACATGGAAGACAAGAACTAGATTCACTCCATTTAAACTTGTGTATGGAAAAGTAACAATTTTTCCTATTGAATTTGAACATAAAACACTACACACTACTTTGGAATTGAACATTAGTCTTCTCATAGCACAAGAAGAGAGACTTCTCCACTTGGACTCACTAGATGAAATGAGAAAGCTAGCTTTGGAAAGAACACAAATCATTTAGTAGTAGCAAAAGAAATGACATGACGCACATATCCATAATAAAAAATTCCAAGTGGGAGATTGGGCTCTCCTCTATGATTATCACTTCAAAGAGAATCTAGGGAACTTGTAGACTCGGTGGTTAGGGCCTCATAAAATTTAGTATGTATTTGACAATGGAGCAGTCCAACTGACAACCATTGATCCTGTCCAGTTCAAATTACTTGTAAATGGTCATAGGTTGCACCCCTATAATAAACCATGGACCAAAGATGAGTTCCTACAGTAGTTCCAACCAAATAGTTTACTACCTCCTACAGACATAGTTCCTATAGCCGAGGGTGAAAACCTTCTTCTTGTAGTCATACCATGATAAACTTTCAAGGAGCACTCATAATAAAACCTCATTTAATATGTGGTCCATTCTTTCATTAATTTTTCTTTTTCTTCATATCAACTCATCTTATTTCTTTATTTACCATCCACTCACACTCCACGTCACCCACAAGTTCTATTTTATTGCTTTTAATAAACCATACCATTGACACCTTTTCTATGGTCACCAGACTTTGCCACCTCATCAATTTTCATGTGGATGCAAGCTCCCAATTTTTTAGGTACAACAATTTTTACTCTTTATTTATTTTTAGCACCTAGATTTTGATATTTATATATAAACTACATTAAATGTATCGTATAAGCCTTGAGCCAGTTTCTCATTCCTATGCCAAAATTTTTAGAGTGTGGACACTTGTCAAATTTTAGTGGGGGAACAAAGAAAGTGTATTAATTTACAAATGTCATCTCCACATTAACCTAGTCATGTCCATATTATAGGCTATACTTTTGCAGCTGTCTGATTTTAAAAAAATTAAAATTAAAATCTTTTTGTATCTGTCATACCTTGTCATTGTGATTTTGGGATAGATCTCCTGTGTTTGACATGATTGAAAGGACTATGAGTTATTATGAGAACACTTTAAATTAAACCTTTATGTCCTTCATAATTAATTGCATCATTATTTTACATGTCAAACACAACGGAGTCTTGATTAAGAGAATGTGGCAACGATATTTCTTAGATAGATCAAATTGAAATTTTGAGAAGAGGGAATTTGCAGAAGTGAAAAAGGGGTAAAACTTATCTCGGTGGTGAGAGTAGAGAAAATTGAAGTTAGACATTTTAAAGATGAGAGGAAAACTATGGATATATGAACTAGTTGTTCATAGTATTTTACTTGTAGACATTGAAGCAATTTGACAATTTCATGCCTGTGGATGGCTTGGCTACTTCCTACAATTAATTGAGCTCAATGAAGAAGTAGCAGTCGAGTTTATGATGAAATTTGATGAAGGGGAAACCATAGTGTGGGGATTAAAAGTAATTTCTACTAAGGAGCAGATAGAAAAAGTCATAGGATTACCTGCTAATGCAGAACATTATCCAAATGAGCATGATGTCAGGTCATCATGGGCATAGTTCTCTTGGCCGAGTGACCCTTTACTAGACATTTCAAAGAAAGGGTGTAAAATACTCTCTCTTCTAGCTCTGTATGTTGAATTGGCAACATATATCATCAAATATTTGACTTGCGAAGGTAGGTTTTCAAACTTGCATTCTCGTCATTTTAAGCTATTCAGTTGTATAAGACATAACATTCAAGTTAATGTCCTCAATTTCCTTTATAATATATTGTGTATTAGTACTGAAGAAACTCATAAAGGAAATGTAAATTCTATTTCTCATCATGGCCTCATCAAAATTTTAGTTGAAAGGTCTCTTAGGGATTCCTCCCCTATATCATGGGCATAATTTCTTGAATTTAAAACCTTGCAGCCTCAAGCCAAACCTGTTTTGCAAAATTTAGGAAATGAGGAAGAAATCATAGAGCCTAGTTAGAATCCAATTGAAATAGAAAAAGAACCCTCTCCTGATAAGCCTGTTGAGCCTATTTTAGAGAATGATATACCTAGTTCTTCCAGAGACAAAGGAAAACATAAGGTTGATAAAGAAAGCCCTAATCTTGAAAAGGAATCCCAAAACCCCTTTGTTAAAGTAACAAAGACAAAAAGGTCTATTCTTGTAGCAACCACTCCTATAGCATCTACCCTAGCCAAACCTAAACCAAAATAGACCTACAAAATAGTAGAAATTAAAGAGGTTCCTATGCATCAAAGCCCTCGTATGCAAGGTCAAATATCCCTAGTTTCCACTGAAAACCTAAATGTCTCAATTTCAAAATCTCATGTAGAATTAGTGGTTGAGAATATTCCAGATGACTCTCCTATACAATTGGAACCCCAAAATGTGGAAACACATGAAAATAATCCTGTCGATGAGATGTTGCAAGATAATCAGGAAATGTGTAATTCAGACCTTGCTATTGTCTTAGAAAAAGCCTATGAAAATGATCAATCTACTTTTCCACTAGTACATATATATTCTAATGTCTCTCTCATACCTTTTAAATCCTCTTGGTACACCTAACATTTCTAGCAAGTTTACAAAGAACAAAAGAAGAAATCTATGGCTTAAGAATTTCCTTCATCTACAATTCAATCCATATTGTTTTGTCCATACAATCACTTCATTTTTCAAAAGGCCTTGTGGAGGCAAGAAAGAGACCAAATGCAGAAGGCAATATTTGATAAAGATGAGGAAATTGAGTCATTCAAAGAGAAACTTGAGAAACATAAACAACAAATGAATAAGGCTTTAAAGTTAGTTGACCAAGTAATGGCCTGTAGAACACCACCAAGGGTGTATGCCATTTGTCTGAAGGAGAAATTTCTATTATTTTAATTGATGATGACAATAAGAGATATTGATTGTGAATTTAAAAATGCTCAAGAATTTTATAATGTGTATTAGACTTTGCCTTCATGGAAAAAGAATTTATTGTGTGAACTCTATTTGCATAATTTCATAATTCCACATTAGACAAAGTGGAATCCTCTTCTTTACATAGTGGATGTTCACCTCAGAGCTTTAATGTCTTGGATGCACAATGAGACAAATTATGGTAGACAATTAAATGCCTATAGAGATCTTGAGAAATATAAACCATTACCACTATGGGCCGAATCTCATAAGCCTTAAGACCCCTTAAGAGATTGGCTCAAATTAAACTATGGGAGACCAAAACCAAAGGTTAGGGGGAAAGTGTTTGTAGAAAGAGAAAAGGTTTATAGAGAATACCAGACACTTCCAAACTTTACACAACAAAGAGCAATTAATGGGATTAGAAATTGATGGAATTGACTACCAAAATCTTTCAAAAAAGGCTGAATCACATAGCCTAGTCAATTATAAGGCAACTGTTAATAAGGTGGCTAAATATATACAACTAGGAAGACAAATTAGAAAAGAGCTATGGATCCCATTAACTTTTCAGTCTCCTACCCTTCTTTAGCCTCTATATGAAAATGATGCTACCAGACTAGATTCATTGGTTGAAGAACACTTGGGTGAATATTGGACATTGCCAAAGGATTTTTCTACACTTTTAGAAGTGGGAAGCAAGGGAAGACTACAATGGGAGATTTTAGAGCCATGACAAAGAAGTACAATGCTTGAGGACAAGCATTTGAATATTGGAGGGAAGATGATGAGACATATTAATGTCTCAAATTTTATATTATTTATATAGTTTGAACTTACTCTTTGTGCCTTGTGAAGAAATAAAATTGTTTTAAATATATTGTGAACTTATGTCGGATATAGCCAAAACTTATTTAACCTATGGGTAGCATGTATGACATACTTTGCTTAATATTATACATAGAATGTAGTATTTCATATAAATATTTTAAGCTATGTTCTAATATTTGAATAAGAGTAGGGATGTTATTGTGCATATGTGTTTCAAATGTTTCTAACTTTTAGGAAATTAAGAAGCAATGCAAAGAGTGGTGATTACTACATTAAAGGAAGAAGATGATTAAGACCAATCATGGAAAGGGAAGCTTAGATAAGTTCCTATGAATAAGCTATGCCTGTAGAGGAGTTATTGTTCCAGAAAATCTAGGAAGACCAACTTGCTATATTTCTGGCAAGTTGTTATTCTGTTGCTTAGTAATAAATTTACTATGTCATGGTTGATCTTTCGCCTTCTTTTCTGGTGATGTTTGTTCAAGAATTTTATGTTATCTTTTTAATAAGTATCCAATCCTCTATATAATGGATTTGGATCATCTTAGTAAGAAATTAATGAAGAAATAAACAATGATGGTTTAAGATTCAAAAGTGTGTTTTCTGTTCTTCATGAGTTATTTAGTCGATGTAACTAAAAAATGATTTTAATGAAAGAGGGATTTTGGAATACTTCTTGTGTTAGTAGATTAGCAGAAGCCAACCAAGAGGGACCACTTGGGAGGTGGAATAGGTTTAGGTAGAGTAGATTCATTCCTTGCAATTTCCTATTTTAAGATAGATTTACTGTATTAGTCTTGCAGCATTGTTACTAAGAAAGTTCCTGCAACACTTACGAAAAATGATCATGGTGGATGTTTTGAGTTGTTAACTAGTTTAGGTTCATTTTCCAAAGCTTTCATTAGTTAACTGTTGTTAGTCCAAGTGTGTTTAGTATTTTGTATCAGTAGTATAAATTCCTTTCATGCATTTTACTTTCCTGCAGCATAGGTGTGAAGATTCTTAAAGGAATTTAGTGCACATACTATGCTAACCCATTTCAAGTCCTAAGTCCCTAGTTGACAATTCAAGTGTATTTCATGATGGAATAGATAGTCTTCAGAATAGATATAGTATACTTAAGAGGAATAATGGTGTGATTATCTTCATCTATTATGGAACCATACACTTTCCATCATCATTCAATTTAAAATACTATATTTCTTTCATCATATCTATTATTTGTTTAGTGACTTCTAAAATATCTAGTATAAAGGCCCTTAAGAAATTCACCTACCCAAGGAAAGATTTTACTCCATTTCCACTTATAAGAAGGCTCAACTGTTAGATAGCTTGAATCCTATCTGGTTCAATTCTAATCCCCTCTCTAGACACAATGTGACCTAGGAGCTTGCCTTCTTTAACATAAAATACCAATTTGTGGTTTCATGGATATATTAGTTTCATGACACCTTTGTTAAATAATTTTTAGGTCTCTTAGGTTGTGTTTTCTTCTTCTTGAGAACATAGTCAGATCATCTAGGTTTAGAACTATTAGTTTATCTCTCAAGTCTTGAATTGAGGGGTTCATGGCCCTTTAGATCTCTTCTACCTCCCTTTTTATATCTCCTAAGACTTGGGATGATAATTTTGTAGTTTGTATCTAAAGGGCATAACTTTGATCTTCAATAGGATGTGGTACCTAAAACTTACATCTTGAAGTTGTTAAGATCTGTATAACTCCATACAAGCACATCTTTATAATTAAGCAATATTTCTTTTAGTTTTTCTCTTTCAAAGGGAGAACACGACTGGCCAACTTTAATTCATTTAGGTTCATGATCATTACCTACAATAATCTTATCACATTCCTTGAGAACTTATGTATGAGGGGGTTGTTTAACAATTGAACTGTCATCTTTATTTGAAAATAGATGTTCTAGAGAGACCAACCCCTTGAGTATTCTATTTCCTACAACATACATGTTGTGTTCCGCTAGGTCTAAAGGAGGTATGGGATACCCTATCACCCCTTTTGACCCATTATACAACAACATATATTCATATGGGTCTTAGGACACCTAGGGCATACATCTTGTGTTCCAATGGGTAGATAGGGGTCATAAGATGGCATAGAGTATCTTATGACCCCTTTCAACCCATGACATGATAACATGTGTTCATAGGGGTCCTAGGACTCCAACAAACATACTCACTATGTTCTAATTGGTCGAAAGGGGCCATAGAGTATCCTATGATACCTTTGACCCATTACATGACAACATATGTTTCTAGGGTTCATAGGACCCCTAGGAACATATATTTTCATGTAATGTGTCAAAAGGTGTTGTAGCATATTTGATGACCCATTGGAACACAACATGTATTGCCCTAGTGCTCCTAGGATCCCTAGGAACATATGTTGTCATGTAATGGGTTGAAAGGGGTCATAGGCTTTCACCCCAGTGTAACACATCACATATGACTATAAGGGTCATAAGATCCCTAGAAACATATGTTGTCATGTAATTGGTTGAAAGGGGTCATAGGATACCCTATGACCCCTTACTACCACTTGGAATACAAGAGGTATGTCCCTAGGGGTCCTAGGAACCTTAGGAACATATGTTATCATGTAATGAGTCCAAAGGGGTCATATGGTATCCTATGACCCTTTTTGACCCCTTATATGGCATCATATGTTCCTGTATCCTATGATCCCTTTGGACCCATTACATGATAACATATATTCCTAGGGTTCCTATGATCCCTAGGGACATAAATCATTTGTTTGAATGGGTTAAAAGGAATCATAGGGTACCCTATGGCCTTTTTTGATCTATTAAATGATAACATATGTAAGTAGGGGTCCTAGGACCCCTAGGAACATATATCATGTGTTAGAATGAGTCGAAAGGGGTCATAAAGTACCCTATGACCCATTTCAAACTATTATATGACAACATATGTTCCTATAGGAATATTTATCAAGTGTTTGAATGGATTGAAAGGGGTCATAGGGTACCTTATGACCCCTTGTGACCCATTATATGACAACATATATTTATAGGGGTACTAGGATCCTTAGGGACAAACATCATGTGTTTGGATGGATCAAAAGGGGTTATAGGGAACACTATGACCCCTATTGATCCATTATATGACAAGATATGTTACACCATGTGTTTGAATGGGTTGAATGGGATCATAGGGTCCCCTATAAGCCATTTTGACATAATAAATGAGAACATATGTTCCTAGGACTCCTAGGAACATATGCCATGTGTTTGAATGAGTCAAAATGGGTCATAAAGTACCCTATAGCCCCTTTTGACCCATGATATGATAATATGTGTTCTTAGGTACATACATCATGTGTTTGAATGCGTCAAAAGGGGTCATAGGTACCCTATGACCCCTTTTGACCCACTAAATGACAACATATGTTCCTAGAGGTCCTATGACCCCTATGAACATATATTATGTGTTCAAATGAGTCAAAAGGGGTCATAAAATACCCTACGACCCCTGTCAACCCATCAAATAATAACATAGGTTCCTATGGGTACTAGGACCCCTAAGGACATACATAAAGTGTTTGAATGGATTAAAAGGGGTCATAGGGTATGTTATGACCCCTTTCAAACCATTATATGACAACATATGTTCCTAGGGGTACTAGGATCCCTACGAATATACATCATATGTTTGAATGGATTGGAAGGGGTCATAGGGTATGCTATGACCTTTTTCAACCCATTATATGAAAATATATGTTCTTAGGGGTTCTAGGACCCTTAGGGACATACATCATGTGTTTAAATGAATTGAATGGGGTCATAGGGTGCCCTTTAACTACTTTTAACCAATTAAATGAGAACATATGTTCCTAGGGGTCTTAAGACCCCTAGAAACATATATCATGTATTTGAATGATTAGTCAAAAGGGACCATAGAGTACCATATGAACCCTTTAGACCCATTATATGACAACATATGTTCCAAGGGGTCCTAAAACCCCTACCAATATACATCATGTGTTTGAATGGGTCAAAAGGGGTCATAGGGTACCTTATGGCCCCTTTTGACCCATTAAATGATAACATATGTTCAAATGAGTTGAAAGGAGTCGTAGAGTCAACTATGACCCCTTTTGACTCATTATATGACAACATATGTTGCGAGGGGTAGTAGGACCCCTAAGAACATGCATCTTGTCTTTGAATGGATTGAAAGGGGTCATAGGGTATACTTTGATCCCTCTCAACCCATTATATGACAACATATGTTCCTAGGGGTCCTAGGACCCCTAAGGACATACATCATGTGTTTGAATGAGTTGAATGGGGTCATAGGGTACCTTGTGACCTCTTTTGACCCATTAAATGAGAATATATGTACAGATCCCTAGGAATATATATCACGTGCTTGAATTAGTCAAAAGGGGTCATAGAGTACCCTACAAACCCTTTCAACCCATTATATGAAAACATATATCTCTAGGGGTCCTAGGCACCTAGGGTCATACATCAAGTGTTTGAATGGATAAAAGGGGTAATAGGGTGCCCAATGGCCCCTTTTGACCCATTATATGTCAACATATCTTTCTAGAAGTACTAGGACCCCTAGGGACATACATCATGTGTTTGAATGGATTGAAAAGAGTTATAAGGTATGTTATGACCCCTCTCAACCCATTATATGACAACATATTTTTCAATGGGTCCAACCTAGGGACATACAACATGTGTTTGAATGGGTAAAATGGGGTCATAGGGTACCTTATGAGCCTTTTTGACCCATTAAATGAGAACATATGTTCCTAGGGCTCCTAGGATCCCTATGAACATATATCATGTGTTTGAATGAGTTGAAAAGGGACATAGAGTACCTTATGACCCCTTTCGATCCATTATATGACAACATATATTCCTAGGAGTACTAAGACCCCTAGGGACATACACCATATGTCTGAATGGATTAAAAGGGGTCATAGGGTACTCTATGACCTCTCTTGACATGTTATATGACACCATACATTCCTAGGAGCACTAGGACCCCTAGGGACATACATCATGTGTTTGAATGAATTGAAATTTGTCATAGGATAAGCTATGACCCCTTTCAACCCATTATATGACAACATATTTTCGTAGGATTCCTAGGACCCCAAGGGACAAGCATCATGTATTTGAATGGGTCTAATGTAGTTATAGGGTACCTTATGACCCCTTTTGATCCATTAAATGATAACATATGTTCTTTAAAGACATATATCATGTGTTCGAATGAGTTGAAATGGGTCATATAGTATCATGTGACCTCTTTTGACCCATTATATGACAACCTATGTTCCTAGGGTTCCTAGGACCCCTAGTGTTATACATCATATGTTTGAATGGGTTGAATGGGGTCAAAAGTTTCCTTATGACCCCTTTTGACCCATTAAATGAGAATATATGCTCCTAGGGACATACATCATGTGTTTGAATGGATTGAATGGGGATCATAGAGTGCCCTATCACCCCTTTTGACCCATCAAATGAGAATATACATTCCTAGGGATTCTAGGACCCCTAGGAATGTATATCATGTGTTTGAATAAGTTGAAAGGAGTTATAGAGTATCCTATGACCCCTATGTACACTTAATGTTATCAAAAGGGTCAAAACAGATTAGTAGGTACCTTATAACCTATTTTGAGCCATTCGATTGAATTATCTATGTCCTTAGTGGTCCTATGATCGCTAAGCACATATAATATCATCGAATGGTTCAAATGGGGTCATAAGGTATCCTATATACCCTTTTGACCCATTTGATAGAATTATCTATATGGTTAGGGGACCTAGGTCCTTTAAATACACTTAATATCTTCAAATAATAAGAGAGATAGGGTATCTGATGACTCCTTTTAACCCTTTAGATCATATTATAGATGTCATTACATGTCTTAATACCCCTAAGCACACTAAATATCATCGAATGGGTTAAAAGGGGTCAAAGGGTATGCTATGAACCCTTTTGACATATTAGATCATATTAGCTATGTGATTAGGGGTCCTAGGACTCCTAAGAAGCTTAATATCATTGAATGGGTCAAAAGGGGTCATAGGGTAGGTCTTAGGATGCCTAAGTACACTTACTATCATTGATTTGGTCAAAAGGGGTTAAAAGGTACCCTATGACCCATACCATATGCTCCCTTTTGACCCATTTTATCAAACTATCTATGTCTTTAGCAGACCGATGATCCCTAAGAGCATATAATTTCATCAAATGGTTTGAAAAGGGTCATAGAGTACCCTATGACCCCTTTTGACCCATTTGATCAAATTCTTTGTATGGTTAGGGGTTATAGGACCCGTATGCACACTTGTTGTCTTTGGATGGGTCAAAATGGGTCATAGGGTAATCAATGACCCCTTTTAATCCATTAGATCACATTATCTTTGTGGTTAGGGGTCTTAGGGCCCCTAAGCACACTTGATATCATCGAATGGTCTAAAAGGAGTCATAGGCTATCCTAGGACCCCTTTTGACCTATTAGATCAAATTATCTATTTCATTAGGGGTCATAGGATTCCTACAAACACTTAATATCATTTAATGGGTCAAAAGGAGTCATAAGGTACCCTATGATGACCCCTAAGCACACTTAATGTCAAGTAATGGGTCAAAAGGGAACATAGGGTATTTTAGGACCCCATTGAGCCATTACATCACATCATCTATATGGTTAGGGGTCCTTGGACCCCTAAGCACGTATACTATGATTGAATGAGTCAAAGAGTGCCAAAGGGTACCCTATGACCCCCTTTTGATCCTTTCAAATTGTTATATGTATGGTTAAGGGTCCTAAAGCCTTTAAAATAAACATACTAAGGATCATGAAAAGGTGTCATAGAATTATAAAAAAGTTGAAAATTTTAATTGTAATTTTTAACTTTTAATTTTAAAAAAAAATTAATTAAAAAAAAATTGGGCAAATCGAGTATCTGATATCAGAATGGGTACCCAATTAGGCTTGATTTTTCTTTGATACCAACCTTGCATTGAAATTGTCCCAAAAAAAATAAATTTGGTCTGTTATTTTGTGTTTCTGACTTTGACCATGTAGCTCAACCAAGTTAGAGAGAAATTATAAAAGGGTACAAAGAAAAGGAAAGTACAGAAGATGGTTGAGATAATTTCTAGTCTAGAAGGGAAAACTAAGGAAGAGTGGGAAAGCTTCCTAGAATTATGCACACATCTCCCTGAACTCTAAGTAATATTCTTTATCATTTAGTTGAAAAACATTGAGGAAATTATGCCTTAGACCTTCAACAAAGTAAAAATCATTAGTAATACTCTTTCCATTTAAATAAATAGATCCTTTACCTTTCACCATATAAACAATATTGTTGCTAAATCGAACAACACCACCATCAAACTCTTCAATCTTGATAAGACTGCTTTTATTTCCATTCATGTGATGTGAGAAACCATTGTTAATAACTCAATTATAACTATGATCCATATGTGAAACAAGATATTTATCATCATCTGTAATATCATCTTTGACTACAACAAAGATTATTCTTCATAATTGTCATTAGATTCATCGCCATCAATTTCTTCTTCATCAAATGAAAAATAAAATTGTTTCTTCCCCTTATTATTTAATATTTTATTATTTTCTTCCTAGCCTATATTAGGACATCTTGCAACAACTACATATTTCAACATATGACCATACTGAGAAATATCTTCATCTTCTACCATTTTATGTTATCGTACTTTCCTTTAAATAATTCAACCCTATCCTTTTCAACATGAACACATCCACCATAGAATAACTTAAGTTGAACCTAAATACCATGTGAATTATTAATTCTATTAATATCAAAAAAGTGTGCATTTGATAAAGTACTTACAATTGCTTTCGGGGTTCATATGCATTCAATCTCTAGGTCTTTAGTTCATATGCACTAAGAGTCCCACTAGGTCCTATAAAATTTTTTTCAACACATGTCTAGTATTATAGCCTCATTCCTTTGATGTAGATTTTAATCCTATCACACCAAACATACAAGTTCTCCTTGGAAAATTTTGGACCTTCCCTTTTCATCATCTTGATATTTTCCTCAAGTGGTTAGGACTTCCAACAAGAGGAACAAAGCTATAATACAATTTTTAATATACTAAAGGTCCAAGATTATTGGGAGAAAATGGTTTTAATCACTAATCCAAAAATTCAATCTTTAACCACAACTTCACAAATTTTTTTAGCCAATATTAGGTCAAGAATCTATCTAATCATCCATTTAATCCATGTTAACTTGTGAAACTTATCAATTGAACATTGAAAGTAAAAGTCCACACAAGTATCACAATAACACCAAGATATCATCATAGAAACCCTTGGTCATAGAGAAAAATCATGAAGGAAACTAATATTTGTAAGTATTTTGTAATATTATGAAATGCAGTTTGCTAAATGTTTGCTTGTGTTAGGAGCTTACAATTTAATGTCTAGTTAGGACCAACCCTTTTAGGAGTCACCTAATTAAGGGAAGTACTTCATAACTATTAAAATCTCTATACTATTAGGAGTAATCTTCTTAAATTATTTTCTAACTTAAATTAATGAGTCATCTAGTTAAGTGAATTGGCTTTAGGCTTGTTAAGATCCTACTCACCTTGTTAAAGGTGACCTTGATAGAGGCTTTTAACTTGTTAATATATTAGTATCAACCTAGTGACTTATCTAGAAGTAAAACTTCAACATTTATTTCATAGATCTTTTTTAATTAACTATCTACATCTCCTTGCAGATATTTAGTTACTAACTTGATTGTACAACCATTCTTGATTACAACTCACTCTTCTACACTTGCAAAACAACATTATTCTATATATTTTTTCAATCCAACAACTTAACCTAAATGTGTTACACTTCAAATCAACCATAATTTGAGCAAAACATATTACCAACTATAATCCATCATTAGGTGGTACCACATGATCAACCATGTTGACGCAACAAATAACATTTGACAATATCACCTTTATAAATGAACATACATACTTCCAACCAATTCCATCACAATCAGGCAATGTATAACCAATGCACAAAAAATTATTGGTTCCATAACATTTCCACATCATTAACTAACTTATCATCCTAAAACATCTATCAAAAATTTCCTACTTGTTATCATTTAAAGATCATTTGAACATAAATATGCAACTTGATCTTCATGATTTTTAATCCTAAATTATCTTCAATCAATCCAAAGTTTTCCTTCCTATAAGCCAAATCAAAACAAAACTCTAATCTTAATCAAACAACTAGGCAACCATTATAAATCCTAAACTTCATCTCTGGAAACAACACACAATTTATAGATCAATCAAATCATTCATTATTTTTCATAAATTGATCAACCCAATTGAGTTGGCTCACTTCAATCAATCATAAATAACTTAATACTTATTTTCACTATATGAAACTTCAAAGATATCAACTAGAAACATCTTTGAGTCTCTCATATCCATTGCACATCTAATTCACCACAAAAATCAATCATAAACTTGATTTTTCACTTGCATGATAAATAACTTTACTACTCAATAATTATTTCATAGACAAAAATCAAGCTGACATCAATGACAACACAATAGCGGATCCAAAAGGCATAAAACCTATGGTTCAAGACACACAAAAAACTCTCTTGTCGACTCTTGAAGACATCTTCATTAGTTATTCCAATAAAAAATGTGCTAGTCCCACCCAATCCACCACCAACATTAATGCCATCTGGTTCTGATGGTATTGTAGTTTGAGAAACCAAAAACCCACTCAAGGAGTGAATAATTCTAATTGTATGGGAGGTAAAGTCTATGATAATATTTTGAGGTTGTAATAGAGGGAGATGATAAATGTGAGAAGGGTGATATATGCACCATACATTACTCAAATTCCCTAGGTCTATCCGAGGGAACACATGCACCTATGTCATGAAACTATTTCATGCTAAAGTGTTGAAATTCTTATGCAACACAAACTTGACATATAATATATTGATAAAATAAAATCACATCCATAATGTTGTTTCATGATCTATCAAAAGCTATTCATCAACAATCCCAAAACATATTCAATACATAATAATGTATACACCATTGGATGAATAGCTTTTGAATTTTAGGATCAACTAGTTTTCCAAGACGAGGAATAACAAAGAGGGAAACTATTTCAGATTTTGATATTTTGATGTTCTTTACCTCATCATAGGACATCCATTTTTTCATAGTGAACCCTCATGGTCTCTTGCCACAAATTTATATAACTATGTTGGGTCATGTGGATTTCTATATTTGATATTATTGACTATAATGTAGCCAAAAATATGGATGAACAAAATATTGTACAAATACCTATGGAATGCTCCTCAAATATTTTAAATTGTTAGAAATTGAATCATATTCAAGGAGATTTTGAGAGGTGTCTATTATCAAAATTATTTTCCATACTTGATTGAAATTGAAAGTTTATATAAAATTAGCATAGTTTAAACAATACAATGAATTTCAATTTAATAGACCTTGGAAATACCTAGAAATTTTTTTAGAATATGATAAAAAATGGAGAAATATGTAAGAAAATCCATAATTTATAATAGAGAAGTGATGAAAATTATTGAACAAATTGGATATTAGAAGTTTTTCAAATATAGATGCCAAGATAGTGCTTGTCATGGGTAAAAATGACCCACAATGATATTCTTATGATTTAGATCATATTCACAAGTCTCCTATATCAAATTTGGACCAAATGCATACCCAATACCTTCTTGTTATTTTCCACCAAATTTTTTAGATTAAGGTAAAAATGGGTTTTGAGGGGACCCGAAACCCCTTTCATTAAGGAGAAAGATATATGAATAAAGAACCTCAAGTTTTACAAGGACTTGGAACCTAAAGATCACAGAAGTAATAAAAAACCAGGTTTTACAAGGACCCAGAACCTACAAATAAATGATCAAAGTTCAAAACTAGGTTTTATAAGGACTTGAAACCTAAAAGTAAACAATTAAGAAAAGGATGGAAATGAAACAACAACCAAAAAACTAGGACCAACAACCCAACTAGAGACCAGAGCCAACAATTAAACTAACTCTTTGATAACCTTGGCTAATTCCTTGCTAGCAACCATAGTACCTTGAAGGATATATTCCATAGTAGAACTAGGAGCAACAACCACAACTTTCTTCATGCTTTGTCTAGTTATTTTTCTAGGACCACCTGATAGCTTGATAGCAATAGGGGAGATAATCTCCTTGTTACTTCTTTTACCAATACTTGCAGCAACAATGCATAAAATAGAAGTGACCATGTCCATCCATTGCCCACTATCCTTTACTAGTTGGCATTATTCCATTTCATAGGCCTTCCTCTTAGGAATGTTTCCTACCTAATTCTCCAATTGGACTCTTTCCATTTTTTCTTCATCCTATTCTCTTTGTAGCTCTCCCATTTTTTTCTTGAGTACAATGATTTCATTATAGATCCACAAATCGACCTGGAGGGAGGCATCAACTTTCATCTTAGCCATATAGAGGAAATACAACTTCACCATATTATTCTCATCTATGGCCTCATCATCAGACCTTTTCTCTAAATTAATAGTTAGTTCTTGGGTACCCTTCAAATTTAGCTAATTATCTTTGTTTAATCCCCCTTGAGTTGTAATCTCCTTTTGGTTCTCCTTATTCAAATTCCATTCTTTGATTACAAGGGCATTAACCTCAACATTCTTCTCCTTGTCAGAGTTCACTAGGAGCTTGACATCAATAATATTTTCCACCAATGTTATATTATAATACTATATTATAATGTTGCTATATTACTAATATTATAATAATGTATTATAATATTTTATAATATTATAATAACATATGTAGTATAATATCATGTGTGTGTTAATTTTGGATATCCAATATGTTCAAATATTCTATATCTTCCAGATATCATATATGGTAAGGCATTTGTGGTTAGATGTATTGACACCCAAGCCAACTAGAAAGGAAACATAACTTTTGCAATTTTGGAAAATTGAAAAATGCATTTTATTCACACAACCAATTTTTGGCCCTTCTTGATCCTATAGATACTCATATATTGGTTAGATATTTTCATGATTTAGTGTGTACATATAGGTAGATTATTGAAGCAAATTTGGGTCATGTAGACCTTACTAAATTCTTATAGAAGATGTCTAACCCAAATGGAAAGAGTTACAAGTTCGTGTCTTTGGTGAGGTCTCAATTGGTATAGACTAGGGACTTTAGGGAGAGGTGATGGTAACCATCTCACCTAATTCAATTGGGAAAGTTATTAGCATCCCCACCCATGATTATACCAAGATTACTATTTTTCTTTGGGTAAGCAATATTGTATCAACTATGAAGAGCCAATGAACTAGATCAATGGTTAGTTATTGGATAAATCAAGAAATGCACAATGCATTAAAAAGATAAGAATAAAATCCATCAGATTGTGTTACACATGAATGTAAGAAACATAGTTACCATCTTGAGAAAATTTATTTGTTGCCTAGTGCCAAGAAATGCTAAACATGCATGCTTTGGTTTATTAAGATTGTTGTTACAAGGAAAAAATATAATGATTGGGAAAGATAATAAGTAAAAGGACATTCATGACCAGTTACTTACAATGAAGCATGATTAAAAAATCTATATGACTTCAAGATCTTAGTATATGCGCTAAACCATGCAAGGAACATTCCTAGGAATAAGGAGGAAAGGCTCATTGAGTGATTACAAAGAAATCTATCTAATTTATAATAATTCCACTCAACTAACTTTGAAAATGAGCAAGAGACATCATAGGACTGCTAATGATGGATTCATGTTTGCAACTATTTGCTCCATAGAGGGGGATTTCGAGAAGAGGCTATCCTTGCATTAATAGATATAAAGGGACTCGAGAGTTTTTACATGAAATTTAGAACCTTTGAAGATATAAAAATAGTTGGGTGCAAATTGCTCCTTATAATATACCAAGAGACCCTTTTAGTAAATTAATTATACTTGAATTATACAATTAGTTAGGTGACATTCATTATTTGATTTCATGTAAGCACAAGTCATGCTTTCAATATCCAATTAGAATGTGTACACATGCATGCTTTAACATGAAGGCTACTAAAAGTATGGAGTTGATGGTGGTAGAATATTATTTCAATCCTAAAAAATAGAGAGGGGAATTTTTATCCAATTGGTAAGATGACCAAATTATTGGGTGCCACTTCAAACAAATGCATAAAAGGAAGATCATTGGACCAACAAAGTAGATGATTATTTATTTAATTAATTCATGATCCTTGCTTTCTACTTCAACCAACCACCTTTAATCACACAGATCAAATTATCCTAAATGTTAAGCTTGTGACACTTAGTCTCTTCATTTCAATTTTATTTTGAACATCAACATCCGCTAACCACCACTTAATCTCAACCACATATTTCCTATTGCCTCTTAATCATAATCACTCTTACCAAAATCCTATATATCCTTTAATCCTAGTCACTCATCTACCACCTCTTAATTACAACAATTGATTTTCATAAGATTTCTATAAAATAATATTTTCTCCTATCATTTGGATCTAATAGCCATTTGAAGCTAATGGGCACTTGAACCTAAGAAGTCATTGTTGTTCTATTTTTGTCAGATTGTCATTTTTCTATTATCTTGTTTTTATCTTACAAGTATCTTGCTATCTTCATTATCATCTCCATACATTGCCTTCATATTATCTTTTTCACAGTATTTGCATTAATCAACTATTCTTCATTCCTTCATAGCCTCTTGTGCTTGTGCTAACAAACTTGAGAGCACTAACATTTTGAATGCAATATCCTAGAAGAAAGGAGGGCAATAGAGTCAAACATCTCTAGAGTGCTTTTGGTAACATGTTCTGGTTTATATTATTTGTATATGCATTCTTGAGGAATTACTCTATTGGATGATGTTGGATTCATTTGCTTGCCTACTTGTTGTGATTAGGCTTAGTGAGCATGCAAGGTTGGTTGTTCCAATTTTTATCATTCTCAATTCCCTATCCATAAATATAAATATCTCTACCTCTCTCCTTTTGTATTCCCATATAATTTAATGTCTTTCTTTCACTTCTCATACATAAATATCTCCTCCACACACACACACACACACATCTATATCTTTCTTTCTATGTGTCCTTTTCATCCGATCTCACTTCCTCTTCATTTCTACCTCTATTTGACCTAGCTCCATTTCAATCTCTTGACAAACTATCTCCATATCCGTCTCCTTGTACCTTTATCTATACATCTTTATTTGACTATCTATATCTCAAACCATATGTCTGATTTCCTCTCCCTATCTCTATTTCATTACCACTCGTTGTACTTTACTATTCCCTTTGTACAAATTAATAACTTTCCTTAACCTCTTTGTTTGAATTTAATATAATAGGTTGTTTGATTTTTAATACCATAATTCTATATATTTTATTTTGAAGAAAATAGAATACTATTTCAAAAGACTACTGCATTTGATTTCGTTTACAATAATAATTTTAGGCAATATAAAGGTTTAAATGATCACCCAAAGGCCTAGAGTTGAAGTAGTTATAATAACTGCACAAGAAGCACTGCCCAAAGCCGTAGAAGCAAATGTGTCTTCTCATGGTGCATAACGATTGCAGGATCTGCAAGAAAACTAACTGGATGAAAAAGCTCAAGTAAATGCATATGCTCGGCACAACACATGCTGGGCGAAGGAAACCGACTCAATTTTACAGAAGAACTTATCTGATTCGGTTAGCAGTCACATTTGATTTGTTAAACATGACGCCTTAGCAACTATTAAAGTTCTGATCGCTACACTGCATCAAAGCATAACAGAACTGAGACATTTGTCAGATGATTGCTACCATGCTAAACATGCATGCAAAAATGATGTAATCATAGACATAGCAGAACGGAATACATATCTTTACTCACACTCCTCTCCAAGATCGTTATTTAGTCACAATCGATCAATTCTACTTTGAATTTAAGTTAAAACATGAACATACTAATATTTAAATCTCAAAACCATAATTCTGAAAACAAACTTGCAAGTAAACTTCTGAGAAACTGCTTTGAAGCTTAAAGAAGGGTTCACAATCAGAAGTTTACAATCAAGATCCAAAGCATTATAGCGCAGCGACTTTCATTTTCATAAATTACGAGAATCCACACATCCAATACAATTAAATCATAAAATTTCAGAGCTCGGATAGCTGCTTTGTCAGATACATAGAAAGAAATTAACTACGATTACTATGCATTCCTACACTCAGAAGCTGGCCTTTGCCCACCTTGGCACAACAAAACACTGGATGGGCAGCTGTTGAGACAATTGTGAGCAAAACTCCCACTAATATTGTCACTAGAGATGTTTAAAAACTGAGGTGGAACATCTCCACTCAGGTAATTCCCACCTAAATACAATCTAACCAGAGGGTGAACATCAGCAGCAGCCTTGACACCATAATCTGCAGGGATTGGACCATGAAATCGATTGTATCTCAGAGACAAAGAAGCCAGAGATTTCAAAGTTGCAATGTTGGATGGCAAGAACCCACTGATCTTGTTGAATCCAATATCCACAGCTACCAGATGACTGTCCACTGCGGACAAATTTTGCACATTGATTGCAGTAAAACTGTTGTTTGACAAATTCAGCTGCTGCAATTCAGGGCTGGAAAACAAGAACCCAAATTCAATGGTACCATTCAATTGATTGCTGCTAACATCTACTACACCCAAATGCTGAAGTCTGGTGCAGCTTGAAGGCAATGGCCCTGTCAAAAGATTTGATCTCAGAAACATCTGTGTCAGAGACAATGGCAGATCTGATGGAATGGCACCCACAAGACTGTTAGAGCTCAAAATGCCCACCCATTGGAGATATCAAGCCACTCAGCATGTTATTAGACAAACCATTGAGGGAATAGGGCAAAGACCCACTCAGCTTGTTATTTGACAAGGACAGAATCTCCGAGTTCTTGAGCCTTCCCAGAGAGTGTGGCAGAGATCCAGAGAACATATTTCGTGACAAGTCAAACTTAATGAGATTAGTTAACCTCCGAATGCTCAGTGGGATGCTTCCATGGAATGCATTCCCTGCTAAGTAGAGTTCTGTGAGCTCTCTTAGATTCCCAATGGAAGGGTGCAAGTATCCCCTGTATCCTGCCTGGTCTAATGTGAGGCTGGTGATCCTCTTCTTACTCTTTCTTTCTCCATCACATCTGATCCCACATACGAATTGGCTGGTTGATGCAGAGTCACATGGATCAACTGAAAAGTTCCATGAGCTCAAACATGTGGATGGGAAAATTGAATTTGATTCCAAAGCGTTTTTGAACAATATGAGAGCCTCAATGTCTGACTTTGAGGTTTTACCCCCTGCGAAGTTGCATACACAGCACAAAAACAGAACAAGCAGCACCACCTTGGTGTTCTCCATTTTAGAATCTTCAGCACTATTGAGCTCCGCAAACAAGCAATACCTACAATTGCAAGAACAAGCAAAACCAGTGAGCTCCTTAAATAAGAAAAACTAGTGAGCTCCTCAATAAGCAAACCGGGGTCTACAAGAGCATGTATTGCAGCAAATCAACCCCCACATATAGTTGGAATACAAAACTAGCTATATATACCTCTATATATATTACGCCGAGAGTAATCGTTCTCAAGGCGCCTATTTTTATTTAATCCCAAAGTTATTTTAATCGAAGTTGGGATTAATGAAAATAAAAATAGGCGCCTCGAGAACGATTACTCTCGGCGTAATATATATAGAGGTATATATAGCTAGTGGCAGTCGCGTCGCAATAGGAAAAATATTTACTTTTTATTTTTTATTTTGATAAGGTTACTATAAAATTGTTAATTAATTTTTAATTAGAGTTGTATGAAGTTAGTATAAAATTATGCTTCAAAATATTTTTAACAATTTAATATAAGGAGTTTAATATAGATTAAAAATATATTTTTTATTTTTGGGATATTGTAATGTAAAATGTTATAGTCATACATAGATATATGGTTAGGGACAAAGTTACCATTATAGTTAATGTTAACCTTAGGGATAGAATTAGGGTTAGGGTTAGCATTAGAGTTAGGGTTGGAGTTAGGGTTAGGGTTTGAGCTATGGTTAAGGTTAGGGATAGAGTTATGGTTATGGTTATTGTTAGAGTTATGGTTATGGTTTAGATTAGAGTTATGTTTATGGTTAAGGTTAGGGTTAATGTTATGGTCATGGTTAAGGTTAGGGTTAGAGTTATGGTTATGGTTATGATTAGGGTTAGTGTTAGGGTTATAGTAAGGCTAACGTTAGAGTTATGCTCATGGTTAAGGATAGGGTTAGAGTTATGCTTATAGTTAGGGTTAGGGATAGGATTAGAGTCCAATTATGGTAGAGTTAGAATTAGGGTTAGAGTTAGGTGTAGAGTTATGTTTATGGTTAAGGTTAGGGTTAGAGTAATGGTCATGGTTAAGGTTAGGGTTACGGTTAAGGTTTGAGTCAAATATTATTTTAAATTTAATATAAGGAGTTTAATTTAGATAAAAATATATATTTTATTTTTGGGATATTGTAATGTAAAATGTTATAGTCATACGTAGATATATGGTTAGGGACAAAGTTAGGGTAAGGGTTTGAGCTAGGGTTAAGGTTAGGGTTAGGGTTAGATTCTAATTATGGTAGAGTTAGATTTATGGTTAGAGTTAGGGGTAGGGTTAAGGTTAGTGTTTGGATTAGAATTAGGGTTAAGATTAGGATTAGAGTTAGGGTTAGTATTAGGGTTATAGATAGGGTTAGGGTTAGGGTTAGGGTAAGGTTCTAGGTTAGGGTTAGGGCTAGGGTCAGGTTTAGGGTTAGAGTATGAGTTAGGGTTAGAGTTTGAGTTAGGGTTAGGGTTATAATTTGAGTTAGGGGTAGACAGAGCATTATAATTTGGGTTAGGATTAGGGTTAGGTTTAGGGTTTGAGTTTGAGTTATGGTTAGAGTTAGGGTTAGAGCTAGAGCTAGAGTTAGAGTTAGGGTTAGAATTAGGGTTAGTTTTAGGGTTTGAATTACCAATAGAGTTAATTTTACAGTTGGGTTAATGTTAGAGTTAGGGTTAGGGTTAGAGTTTTGAGTCAAGGTTAGGGTTAGAGTTAGGGTTAGGGTTAAAATTAAAATCCAATTATGGTAGAGTTAGATTTACAGTTAGAGTTATGGGTAGGGGTAGGGTTACGCTTACAGTTAGGGTTAGAGTTGGATTTAGGGTTAGGGTTAGGGTTAGGCTTAGGTTTACATTTAGTGTTAGGGTTATATATAGAGAGAGTTATATCAATGTTAAGGTTAGGGTAAGGGGATTGAGTCAGGGTTAAGGTTAGAGTTAGGGTTAGGGTTAGGGTTTCAGTTAGGATTAAAGTTAGGGTTAGGGTTAAAGTCTAATTATGGTAGAGTTAGATTTACAGAAAGAGTTAGATTTAGGGTTAGAGTTAGGGTTAGGGTTAGGGTTAGGGTTAGGGTTAGAGATAGGGGTAGACAAAGGGTTAGGGTTAGGGTTAGGGTTAGGGTTAGGGTCAAGGTTAGGGTTAGAATATGAGTTACGGTTAGAGTTTGAGGTATAGTTAGGGCTATAGTTTGAGTTAGGGGTAGACAGAGTATTAGAATCCTAGCTACGATTAGGGTTAGGTTTTGGGTTACGGTTATGGTTACGGTTAAGGTTAGAGTTAGGTTTAGGGTTATAGTTATAGTTAGGGTTAAAGTCCAATTATGGTAGAGTTAGATTTAGGGTTACAGTTAGTGGTAGGGATAGGGTTACAATTATAGTTAGGGTTAGGGTTAGGGTTAGAGTTAGAGGAAGGGTTATATTTAGAAGTTTTCTTGTGGTCACAGTTATAGTTAGGAGGGGAGTAAGGGTTGGGATTTTAGATTATATTTATTATTATATAAGGTGCCCTATATAATAATATGTATATTCCCACGCTCATGGATAAGGTTAGGGAAAGAAGTAGGACTATGGTTATTAGTGTTACATTTAGAATTTCATTTAGGAGGGCATTGTGTGCTATTTTTTCCCCCTATTCAACCCATCACTGATGTCTGATCTGAGAGACCTTAAATGGGATAGGTTCTTTGCAGAGGGTTAACATCGCTAAAGTTGGCGGCTAACATTTTGTGTTGGCTCGGTTTCTTCATTGACCACGTTGGATCATTTTTTCTTGGTCGGGTTGATTCATGCTGCGAGATTCGATAACTCTTATTTCTTCGCGAGCTATCTTCCCATCTTCCCAAAAGTGCAAGATGTTGCCATGCATTCCCATTCTAACGTTTCTTTATATGCTAGTGTCTTTGAAACACTCTAAAGCCTAGAATTGCACAAGATGCTGCCATGCATCTCCATTCTGATGCATCGTCATGCTACATTGTTTCTTCAATTCTCTGAAGCTCAAAATTGCATCATGCTACCACGCATTGCCTTTCCAACATTTCCTCACTCCACAATGCTTTCATGAGTCTTTAAGACCCAAAATTGTGCCACATGGAGGGGGTTCACACCTTTTGTGCTATCTGCTTCGTTTGTTGGGAGGAATCTCTTCACTACATCTTAGTCATCCATTGGAAATAAAGCCAATCTTGATCGACGAATGTGACTTAATCCTTCATTGGGAGGAGTTTCCTCGTTGCATCTCAGTCATCCTTTTTGAGGGGAGAATCTACATTGACGGTTGCGACTTAATCCTTCATTGGTGAGGATTCACGATGCATCTATGCCATCTATTTCGAGAGGAAGACCTTCATCGATGATCATCATTCATTTTTGGGGAAACCAAATTCCCCCTTGGGATCAACCTTGCATTTTTTGTGGGAGGTTAAGACATCATGTTATCTCTTTTCATAGTTTTTTGCCAGCGACATGAATGTCTTTCCTCTTCTTTCCATGAGTCTCCATTCTAGCGCCTCCTTAAGCTGCATTGTTTCTGCAATGCTCTAAAGCCCAAAATTGCATCATGCTACTACATGTCACCTTTATGACATTTCCTCACTCTGTAGTGCTTTTGCAAGGCTCCAAGACCCAAAATTGTGCCATGTAGCGGGGGTCCCCACCTTTCGTGCTATGGTTACAATTTAGATTTTAGGGTTATGGTTAGAATCAAGGTCAATTCTAGAGTTTATAGAATATTAAGAGTTAAGATTAGGGATTAAATATACATGAGGGTTAGCATTGGGTTGTATGATAATTACAGTTAGGATTATAGTTAGATATATCATTTAGATTAGGTTTTAGTCAGTGTTTAATTAGACTTAAGATTAGGGTGAGGATCAAGGTGAAGTCTATATTAGGGTTCATATCATGGTAGGATTGAAACTAATGTTAGGGTTAACATTGAAATTATGATTAGGGGTAAGGTGAAGATTTATATTTGGTCATGATTGTGGTTTGTGCTAGGATTAGGGTCTAAGCTATGATTAATTTTATGATTGTACCTTTAGGGTTAGGGTTTTGTTTAAGTTTATGATTATGGTTACAACTATGGTTTATGGTTCAAGTTTAAAGTTGGGAATGTGATTAGGATCAGGGATTAGTAAATTTTTTAAGAGTTTGGTTATAGGTTTACACCATGGTTAGGACCTTGGGACTGGATTTAGAGTTTAATATCATGGTTATCCATATAGGTAGGTTTAGGATTTTGATCAATATTTTGGAGTTTTTTTTTACATTATGGTTAAGGGTTAGATTTTAGGGTTAGGACTATAACCAATATTAGTGTGTAGGTTTTTGGTTTAGATTATGGTTTGGACTGAGATTTTTGTTATATCAATAGGGATATGTTTTAGTGCTATAATTATAGTTTAATGTTGGATTATAGTTATATTGTACATCATTGTTAGGGCTAGGGCTAAGGTAGGGGTTGTTGTTAGGGTTAACTAAGGATGACAATTAGGATGGTTTATCTTTTCAAGTAGAAAAAAAAACTCATATTGATTCAAAAACAAAGAAATTATACTTCGAAAATATTTTTCTATGTCATAATAGATTCATTTATTTTAATTATTGTATTAGTTAATTAGTTGTTTGATGTTTCAAAGTAAACATGGCTTATTTTATTTAAATTTAAATAATATTATTGTTTTGAATTGAATTTAGCTTAATTGTTAATGATCATATTTATATTTCTAATATTAACTCCAATTTGATCAAAGACCAAATATATTTTTGGTATTTTTGTAAACGAACTTGCTTAACACTTCCCTATTTCAAAGTTAATAAAATATCATTTCTATTGTCTTAGATTTGAGAGTAAGTATATTAAATAAGTAATAATAAATGAACATTATGATTAATATATTTCTAAAATAAAAATATATTACTTAAAAACTTGTTTACTTTAAATGAATAAAGTACTCATTTACTTGTAAATTTTAAAAATAGAAATTAATCTACATATATATAAAATATTTATTCTTTTTCTTATTTGCATACAAATTAATTAAAATCTAAACTTTAAACTACATAAATATTTTTAAAATATATATCCATCAATAAATAGTTTAGAATAAAGTAAAATCTAAAAATTAGACACATATAGAATCTTTTTAATTTCTATATACATGTTTTTCTAATTTATTTCTACAAACATGCAACTGATATCTCTATTATCCATTTTTTTCCATTCTAAAAAAATCTAGATGTAAATAGAATTTTTTTAGATGGATGCAATCTTTCTAATTTTTTCTACATACATATATTAACATTTCTATTTTATATTTTGTTTTTACAATATGGTTATTTCAATCAAAATATGTAGATGCAAATAGAATTCTTTTCAAAAAAAATTATTTAAATTTAAATAACATTATTGTTTTGAACTGAATTTAGCTTAATTGTTAATGATCATATTTATATTTCTAATATTAACTCCAATTTGATCAAAGACCAAATATATTTTTGGTATTTTTGTAAACGAACTTGCTTAACACTTCCCTATTTCAAAGTTAATAAAATATCATTTCTATTGTCTTAGATTTGAGAGTAAGTATATTAAATAAGTAATAATAAATGAACATTATGATTAATATATTTCTAAAATAAAAATATATTACTTAAAAACTTGTTTACTTTAAATGAATAAAGTACTCATTTACTTGTAAATTTTAAAAATAGAAATTAATCTACATATATATAAAATATTTATTCTTTTTCCTATTTGCATACAAATTAATTAAAATCTAAACTTTAAACTACATAAATATTTTTAAAATATATATCCATCAATAATTAGTTTAGAATAAAGTAAAATCTAAAAATTAGACACATATAGAATCTTTTTAATTTCTAGATACATGTTTTTCTAATTTATTTCTACAAACATGCAACTGGTATTTCTATTATCCATTTTTTTCCATTCTAAAAAAATCTAGATGTAAATAGAATTTTTTTAGATGCATGCAATCTTTCTAATTTTTTCTACATACATATATTAACATTTCTATTTTATATTTTGTTTTTACATTATGGTTATTTCAATCAAAATATCTAGATGTAAATAGAATTCTTTTCAATAAATCTAGATGTATATAGAATTCTTTTAATTTTTTACATACATAAAATCTTTCTAATTTTTTTCTACATACATAAAAGAATAATTTCTATTTTCTATTTTTTTTAAAAAGCTATCATAAAGATTGATAAAAAAATTGATTGCATATGCATTCTTTAGTTTGTGCACTAAATGCACAAAATAAATTGTATAGATTAAAACTTCCTGTGCTGGGCACGGGAATATACAATAGAAATATCAGTTACCAAGAATAGTCGGCCATAAGCAATCAAATCTTAAACTCTGCAAAATTTCTTGCAAGCAATCTTTGTTCTGTCTTCGGCTGAAAAGGAAAAAAAGAATTTCAGATCTAAGATTGTTTAGATTGCCCTATTCGATTCAAAAAGCCATGGAAGTCACCGCAATCACATCTCCAAGAGGCCTAATGTGCCTTGATTCAATACCCACATGCTTATCTCCACGAAAAACTCTGCACAGGTCCTCCAGTGGCCTCAATTTCGGTCATATGAACAGAATTCTAAATCTAAATGAAATTAATTAAAATTGAAATATAAATCAAAGTAGAATATTATAACTAATTTTGAATTTCAATTTACTTCTACATCTAAATCTAAATGAAAATGTAAATAAAAAATAGAAATCTCACCTGCAAAAATGTTACTCCAAAACTTCAATTTACTCCTATTCAAAAACTCCAATCTAATCCTCCAATAACCTCCACCTCTTCCTTCCTGCAAAAACATAAAATGAAAATGAAATGAGGAGCCTTGGTTTTATAACTTTTGAGAGGCTCCTCATATCCCCCAACAGACGTCTCTTCACATTCCACGAATTTGTTTCAAATTCCCCCACTCCCCACAAAAAAAAAGCATGAATGTGCATGCAAAATTATATTTAACAAAAAAAAAAATCATATTGAAATTATTTCGCCCCTATTTTTCGGGCCCTATTTTTTCGGGTCCTACTTTTTCGGGCCTTACTTTTTCGAGCCTATTATTTCGGCCAGCTATTATTTCGGGAATTCTTTTTTAATATTTAATTTGGAAGTTTGTAACTACTCCCAATTCTTTTTTATTGACAAGGAATCTTGGCATATTCCCGTGCTGGGCATTTGTGCTGCCATTGTATAGAACGCCTCTCGGCATAAAAATAAATGAAGATAACCTCAAATGATAAAGCATTAATTGTATCTTTAGGTCCAAGTTTCATTTCCAAGGTATAGTGGTTATATAGTAAGTGTATTAATATGTTGATGTGTCTTTTAACGAAAAAGAAAAAAAGATAAAGAAAATTTAATGTAAGAATGTGACAGGTATTTTTAGAATGATATTAAGTGGTTGGATTTAATGATTTAAGATTAAGTATGAGATATATGTTGAGGATTAAAGTTTAAATTTTAAGGTGAATAGTAATCAAGAGATTTGAAATTGAAGAAATTTTTTATGAGAGTCCGTCTTATTTGAAATGGATCTGTTGGTTATGGACATATAAAACAGATTGTGGGAGATGATCAAAACTATTCTCAAGGTAAAGTTGTTATATAGTAAGTTTATTGAAGTTAACAGTAAGTATGAGTAAATGTCTATTAAATATTTAATATATTGATACGTATTTGTTGCCCCACTTTTCATCCTGTACCCATTTTGCAAAGTGGAAAATGATCTTGTGTCTTCATTTGGTCTAGGTATGTCCAAGTCTTTTTTTTCCCTCAAGTGAAAAGTCTCTCCATTAGGTTTTCATCTTCCCTCTTCCCCCGCATTATATAACCGGGTGGGTATTGCTTGTTGTCATGAGTTTGTTGGTAGTCTAGGAGCTTATTCGATGGAAATTCTTGAGTCATATAATGATTTTCACAAAGTCATTTCCAAGAATGAACTTGCTCATAGCTCATTATAATTTGCACATAAAGAAAATGAAGTTTGCGAAAAATCTAGTATTGCCTTCTCCTCGGTGGGTTTTTGGCTCGTGAAGGTGATTTTTCATAGAAGTCAATGAATGAGGTTTACAAGATAAAGCAAGGGAGACACAAGTTGTTTTATGGATAGATCATCCCTACATTGCAATATTATACCTTGGGAGTCACTCAAAATTCATCAGAATGATCAGAATAGCATCTGGCAGAAAACTCTGAAGTAACTTTTTCGCAGCGAGTTTTCGACCCAGGAAGTCAATTTTTTGACAAAGAAATTTGTGAGAAAGAAAAGCAAGTGAGTTCGTTTTTCACTTTTGCAGCCCTTTTTAGATTTTTTGAAGCTTAGAGGCACATTGGCTTAGAGGGTAAAGCAAAAATAAAAGCAAAGGCGGAAAAACAAAAGTTGCTTTCTCCTCAATGGGTTTTCAACCCTAGAAGGCAATTTTTTGCATCCATTGAAAAATCATTTCTGTAAGCATGTTGGGCTCATAGATAGATCACAAGATGTTTGAAAATGGCATTGGAAGCAAGTTAATCACATCTGGGAAGGTATCTTAAGAAAAATCTGGATGAGTAGATTTTTCCTCACGGAGTACTCCATTCTAAATTTTTTGAAACTTGGTGAAAAATAGGAAAGTAAGTCTGTAATAAAGGAAAGCTACTGTTGAACCAATGGAAATAGTGAAAGGACATGGAAAAATCCGTTAGAAACCCCCACATTTACTAATCTAATGGATTTATCCTTTAATTCACTCGTGTGCTGTAGATCGTGAAGATTAACGGGTGGATTGGGATTTCTATATAGAGATGAAGATAATAGATTTTCAAACTATCACTTTCTTTATTGAACTGCTATACTATTGAATTGAATAGTGAATTCAAAATTCTCATAGTTGCAAAGTTCTACTCTCTGTGCTACTTTCAGTTTTAAGATTTTCAATTCATCTCAATCTCAGATAAGGTGGCAACAAGATTCGTTGGATTCAATGGACTAAATGGGATTAAGTCAACATCGCAAAATGTTATAGACACCTCACTCCATTTCTTCAACATGCAAGATTTTCAAAGGAAGTTGAGGATGGAGACAATCCACCCAATAATAGAGAAACTCTGAGGAAGTAGGCTAGTGGAAGCAACTGGGTTTCTAGTGGTAGTTCAAGCTCTCGAGCTAATCGTTGAATGTATTAACCACTACAATCTAGACACTAAACAAATTTTACTGCCAAATCATATAGTTTTGATTTCAATTAACTAACAAACTATAGTAAATTGCCTTTGAATTCCTGAGTGAGAAGAATTTTCCGAGTTGACAATAGGAGGAGCCATGTCTGAGTTCTCCTTGAAGAAGATGGTGTGGAAGAAGAAAATTATGAGGTCCTAGTTCCAGAAGCCATAAGGAGCTAAGAGTAAGGTTCCTAAGACTCTTTTTGGCACTGATCTCAAGCCCAAGATCGTAGATATTATGGTTCTTATACATCGATTGAAAGGTGAGGTGGAAGCACTCAATTTTGTTGAACAATATTTCTTTTTAGTACAAATCATCTATTCAGACACACATTATGTTGATTGGGCGTATGAGGTAAGTGAGCATATGTCTAGAGCTCTCAGTGCTGCAAATTTCTACAATACCTTCTACATGTCTTCTTTCCTAATTTATATGTTAACTTCTCTACAATTGTGGTCAGGCCTTCCCAGAATAGAGAATTTCCCTAATGATGTGAAAAGTTATGAATTTTACCCATGCTTGCAGTTATAGAATAGTTATGCAGAATATGTCAGAGTTAATGATTCGTTTACAATGAGGATTTGGAGGGAATTACAAGGATGCCTAGAGAAGAGGTTCAACCCAGAAGTGATGGTAACCATCAGTCAATTTGGTAGCTTCTTTATTCAATTCTCATCCTTTTCGTATTTGCATCTTCTAGCTTTTGACGGATTTCATTTGAAGCTACCCAGATAGCCAAGTGACATGATCATGTTGATAAAGATCATGAGACAAGCTATCTAGGTGAAACTACTGAGCGCCAGTTTAAAGAAGGGGTATGAATTCCCCATAAAGGTTGGGGCTTATAGTTCTGAATCTCAATCTGATGCCAAAAATATGCTCAAGGCATTCAAGAAAAAGTGCAAATTGGAAGAATATGAGGTTGTGAGACCCATGTTCAACCCAAATGGATATGCGAGAGAGGTGCTTCAAATTCCATGGGGAGTGTGATCAAGCATGTCACCACTCTAGAGGATTATTGGGAAAATTGCAAGGATGAGTTGGAAAGCAGAGATTATGCTTTCGCCAGGCTCATGGTGGAACAAATAAAGACATATGCTATTGATTTCAATGTCGAAGGATTGGAGGATGATGGTCAAAATATGTATAGCAATACATATTTGACCAAATTAAGGGGAATTCCTATCAGTTTCAAGCCATATATAGATGTGGAAGAGAGTCTTGATATCATGATGGCCAGGATCATATAGAGAACTAGGAAATGGGTTGAGTGGAAAACCAAAAATTTTTGGAGTAAGGGAGCTTCCACTCAAGCTTCTCTAGTAGCTACAACACCTTCTTCATCCTAGAGTGCCACACCAGGCATGACCATAGGTTCTGCTCAAGGGCCAGCTCAACCAGTAGGTGGGGGTGATCAACCTTTAGACAAGAATGTTCCTATAGCCTAGACCTATCATGATGGTTCCTTGCTAGTCGTAGGAACCCAGACTGGAACTGAAGAGAAGAAGGCAGAAGAACCAAAGGACAGTGCTCTTACTTTGGTACCTTCCCCTCACACTACTCTAGTACCTTCTCCTCACACTACCCCTATTCCTTCTCCACATACCACGCCAATTCCATCTCCTCACCATAGCCCTGTGCCATCAGCAAGTGCTTCACTTTTGAAGCCAAGTGGTTCCCCTCTATAGATAGTAGACCTAGGGGATGGAAAGAGTGGCAGCAATGAGTCTACTGAGTCATATGAGGAGACAAGGAAGATGTTAGAAATGGAGAAGGGCCAGACTTCTTCCAGACTCATCTCTAAGGATTTAAAGAATCCTTTCTCTTCAACTACTATAACAATGACTCTAGTGAAGAAGAAAATGTTTAGTGTGGAATCACTCAGAACAGCTTCCAAAGTAATAGGAACCAATTCATTGTTAGAAGATACTTTGGAAAGGAAAAGAAAAGAAAAGATGAAAGTGTTTCTACAAAATACACTGTATCTCTCATAGTTCATTTCGAGACTACGTTGACAAAGGTCAAGAAGCAAAAGACTTTGTCAATACTTGGGCAAGATCCAGAAACAGGGCACTTAACAATGGAAATAGCCAAGCCAAACAAAGGAGGGAGAATTGAAGATATAACTCTTGATGATTTTACTTTGCATTTAATCGATCTTGGAGAAGCCAAATGTGATACAAAAGTTGGCTTGTGGAGATCAAGTAATGAAGTGATAAAAGGACAATTGGAAAGTCTCAAATTGTCAAAGATCAAGATGAAAGCCAAGATAGAGGAATTGAACAAATTTATCAGGCAACTAGTCACTCCACTAGCATCTATTCCTAGTATGTCTATAACCCAGACTCTTAGTGCAGTTGAAGTGCAAGCCCTCATTTCCTAGCTCCAAGAAGATAGGCATTATGACCAGATTGGTAAAGAATAGATTGAGAGACTCAAATCAAAAGAAGTTTCTCTTATAGATCAAATTGGAAATACTATCCTCAAACTGGAGACAAAAAAGGATAACATATTGTCTAATAGTAATACTTTGGTCAGAGAAAGGGTCATATGTGATGAATGCATCTCCCTTTTAAAGATGATCATCCAAATGAAAGAAAAAGAAGCAGTCGAGGCAAAGATTCTGAAGAAAGGAAATGAATCTTTGCTCGAATGGCTCCAAAGTATGTAGTTCAAGCTAGAAATGATCTAGGAAGTTGAGAAGCGACTCAAGAAAATGGTGAGTAAAGTAAAGACAATTCAAGATAGAGGATTTGAGCTTATGAGAGGGCTGCACACTGATTCGCAAACTAGTGGTCAAGGAAAGGCTCTCATTGGAGTAGAAGTAATGAAGAGTAAATTCTCTAGATTTCTAGATAATCTATCCAGAATGGTTTCTAGTAATCAAGACAAAATCACAGAACTCCAGAAGCTCAGTGGGTGTATACATGTGGCCGTAGAGGAATTGCCAAATCAGTTGAATGTTGTAAAGGAGTTGGCAAGGGAACATTCAAAATGGCTCTTGAGATTCACTAATATACACATGCCCAATCACGAGGAGCTAATCCCAATAATGGTTGCTACTAAGGCATATAGAGAAAAAATAGAAAAGGGGAAGAAGTTTAAATGATTCATATTATGCCCTCTTTTCATTTTCTTTTGTAATTTTTTAATATGACAAATTGGCGTCTTGCCATTTGTCATTTTTAGAAGATGAACTGATTAAGCTTCCATTGTAACGGTCATCTCAAAAACTCTATATGTATGAATTGAAAAGATTAATGAAAGGTCAAAATTTTTTTGGTATGAAGTACTTTTTGTTGTAGAGACAATTGAATGGTATTTTATGTCAATCATTTTCTATTCTAGTCAATATTGTATTTAGTTTATGTTTTCTCTTTTGTTTGAATTGGGACAAGGGAAAAATAAAGTTTTACCTCCCATGTTTTGAGGCAACGAATGAATGTGATATGTATTGTTATTATTCATTCAAAGAGGAAAGCCTTCCAACATTTCGAGTTTATTAGTCACAGTTTAGATTTGGATTAGCTTAGTTTAGCATTAGTTATTAGTTGGATAAAATTTATGGATTCATAAGATGTGTGGATGCATAAATCTATTTGGTGCTTAGAAATGTTCATTCACCTGAGTTAGACTCTATTTAGGTCTAGCTTGGTTATACCTCTTTTGTTCTTAGGTCAAGAACATACCCCTAAATTAGTTTAAGAAGAAAACATAATTCACTGAAGATCTTGCATAGAGAGTTGTACCTATCAATTCAAAGAAAAGCTCCCCTTTAGTTGTAAGTGGCTTTTCAACTGTTGTAACCAAATATTGTTCCAAATTTGGGTATTAAAGGGTCATAATGAAAAGAAAAAATCTATTTATCAATAGATTTTTGGTGACTCCGTTGGGAATACGAACAATCACTTGACTAAAAAGCCTATGTCATGAGGGAAAATGGTACTACCTCATGAAAACATTGTTCTTGTGCTCCAACCTAATCTCTATTTTCAAGATGACCAAGAAGACATAATTTCATCCCTTAACACATTTGTTTGGAGATATAGAAGGAACACTAAACATTACAAGAATGCTAGCCAAGTATTGGAGGAGGAAGAAAGAAGAGCTGAAGCCTTAGAGAGAGCTATTCAAAGGAGAGATATCCAAAGAGAAGAAAGACAATTGTGACAAGAAGCTCAGAGGTAAACTAAACCTAGCATCCTGGAACAAATTAGGTTCCTTAGAAATACCAAGGAACAAGGTGGGCAAGACCCTATCTTTAATAAGCTTACAGAGCTCAATTTTCCTATCTTAGACGTTCCAAAGTGGAAAAGTGAGAAGAAAAGCCATAGTAGACCCCCTTCCCCTATTAGGAATTAGGACACCAACACTTCACATTCCACTTGTCAGGTGTTAGCACTTTACGGAGTTACTGTTCCTCCAGTTGTTAATTTCCTACCATATATTGCCAAGACAATCATGGTTGCTCCATGGGCTATGGCAATAGGGCTATTAGTGCTAAATGCTTATCATCCACTCCTGGCTAGTTCCAGGAAGAATTTCCCTAAATTCTCAGGTGATGGAAAAGTTACCATGGACAAACACATTAAATCCTTCTTTGCAACTGCTCATATCTTAGGGGTTGGACATGACGATGTTGTTGTGACATTGTTTGTAGAGACCCTCATGGATAATGCACCAAACTAGTTTTATCATCTAGTTGATGGCTCAATAATTGATTGGGATACATTGAGAACGACCTTCAAGACAAGATTCAAGATTGCAAAAGATGAACATGCACTACTAACACAGTTGACTTCAATTAAGAAGCAACCCACTATGAGTATGAGATATTTCATTGCCAAGTTTAATAAGATTATCAGTAAAATTTCAATCGCTAATAGACCTAAACCTAGTAATTTGGAAACATTCTTTATTAGTGCAATGCCTCCAGACATCAATTATGATTTAAGGAGAGCACATCCCATGGATCTAGCTGACGCACAAAAGAAAGCAATCAAATGTGAGGATGATTTGATTTCCATGGGAAAATGGAAACAAGAACTTCAAACTAAGGGAAGTTCCAATAATACCACATCATTTGAGGAGATGATTCAAAAATTGTCAAATGAGTTGGTAGCAATGAAGAAGTAGTTACCAAGGTTCAATAGTTCCTATTAGTGGAATTATCAAAATTCATTGGGAAGAAACAATGAAGGTAGATTTATGTAGCTTATAGGATCACAACCCAAGTTGCAAATTGAAGTGGTGCCAAAAAAAGGAAATATGTGCATTTTTCATTTGACAACAGATCATGATAGTGAGAGTTGTCTAGAGACTACCTGCATGATGTAGTTGTTATCTACTAATGAATTGAACACTACAACTCCTTCAAAGCTTGATTCCTATTCAAATGGAAACTCTAGAAATTTACTTTTAGAATATGAGTCGGATTCTGAATCAAAAGGTGAATGTTATGCAACCATCAACAAAACTTCATACACAGTGCTTACCCGGGGGCAAAGGTTGAAGAATCAATCTTCTAGTTACACTCACAAAAATGACTCCAGTCCTTTGATGAGTAATGTACATGCTGATCAAGGAGCATCTACTTCACAAATAGGTAAGGATAAAAGATCCTTTGATTTCATTCAATTTTGCGAGGAATGAAAAATTCAAATTTCCACTATTGATTATTTAAATTCACACCCTTCTGAGCTAAAAAGACTAGTAGACCGATGTAAAGGAAACATATCAGATGCGAATTATAATGTAATAGTTGAGAAAGAGGATGAAACCTTGACATCTAGTTTGTTTAATCAAGAAGATTCTATAGTCTTAGCAACATCTCCTGGGAAAAAGCCTGAGCCTTTTTATATCTCATTATATATCAATGGATGTAAATTTAGTAATTGTATAATAGATTCAAGTGCATCAGATAATGTTATGCCTTATTTCGTAGCCAAAGCCTTGGGTCTCAATCTCACTAAAGTGCATGGAAGATGCTACTCAATGGATGCCAAACAAGTCCCCTTACTTGGGCAGATTAAAGATGCTCAGGTAGCCTTAGCTTCACATCCAGAATAGAAGCTTCTATTGACTATTATGGTAGCTGACATTCCAGCGAGCTATGGACTTCTTTTAAGTAGAAGTTTTTGTCGAGACTTAGGAGGAGAAATAAAGCTACAATGGTCTCAAGTAGTGATGCCTATTGGGAATAAGAAATTCAAATTAGAACCTGAAGAAAAGACAAAGTTCACAGTCTTGAAATCAAATGATCCTAAAGCTCAGATTCTATACCAAGAGCTGGAATTCAACAACTATATGTTGTTTACTGAAGAAGGCCCAGATGGGAAAATAGATGAGATTCAAAACAAGAAATTTTCTAATGAAAACAAAGATGCATCAGGCATATGGACACTTGAATTTGATGGAAGTTGTGCCTCTTCTAGATCTAGAGCAGGTGTAGTATTAATATCCCTATATGGCGAACCTAAACCTATGGCTTTCAAATTAGAATTTGGGAATATGAATAACACTACAGAATATGAGGCCTTATTACTAGGGATAATAATAGTGAAAGAGAGAGGGATAAAGATCCTAAAGGCTAAAGGTAATGTAGAGCTTATTGTGAAATAGGTAAAAGGACAATATTCCATGAAAAATCACAAGCTAAAGAATTATAGAAATAGAGTTTGGGATGAGATAGAAGGCCTAGATGCTTTCTCTATTGAAGCAGTTCTAAGGGAGATGAATACCAAGGCTGATTCTGTTGTAGTCTCTGCCTCCCTATTACTTCCTCATCTAGATTTCAAAGACAAGAAGTATCATATAAAAATTGTGTATCGATCTGCTGTTCCAGATAACATGGAATCTTGGCAAGTCTTTAGTGATGATAAGAGTTTGTAGATGCTCTTGGAAAATGACAAGTCTAGTTTTGACCATGAATCTAGTAGAAGTGATCATGAAAGCTCTGATGTAGATAAGAAACAAAATCAAAATGAAGAAGTTTCGTTGAAAGGTAACATTATTCCCCCATATTTTATGGCTTTGGAAAAATTGTTTAATAGACATGATGCCTACATAAATCAAAAGAGAACAGAAAAGGGGCCTACAATGGGTGAATATGAGGGAGTAAACATTGGAGATATTCATAATTCTAGAATGATTAATATTAGGAAGTGTTGTTCGCCTGAAGAAAAAGAAGCCGCAAGAAATCTATTCACGGAATATAGAGATGTTTTTTCCTAGAGCTATGAAGATTTGAAAAGTTATAGAGATGGGAAGGTAAAACATCAAATTCCGCTGAAGCCTGATGTAGTTCCTTTCCGATAGAAAAAAAAGAATTATAATCCTAAAGTCACAGATGTTATCTCCTGGGAGGATGCTAAAGGTGAGGATCATCTATCCAATTCATCATTCCACCTGGATAGCTAATGTAGTCCCTGTCAAAAAGAAAAATGGAGAGATAAGAATTTGTATTGATTTTCACAACTTGAACCAAGTATCTCTTAAAGATAACTTTTATCTTCCTAACATGGATTACCTACTAAAAATGGTGGTAGGATCTGAAATGATGTCTATGCTTGAAGGTTTCTCAGGTTATAACTAGGTCGAAGTAGAAGAGAAATATCAGCATAAGACAGTGTTCACCACTCCTTGGGGTACATTTTCATATCCCAGAATGCCCTTTGGGCTTATTAATGTTGGAGTTACATTCCAAATATGTATAACAAGAAATTCACCAATTTGAAGGATTGAATCATAGTTATATACCTGGATGACCTCACCATGTTCTCAAGAAAAAGAAAAGATCATATCGAAGATTTGTGGAAAGTTTTATAGAGATGCCAAGAACATGGGATCTCTCTCAATCCCAAGAAATTGGTTTTCTATGTAATAGAAGGAAAACTCCTAGGTCATATAGTGTCCCAGGAGGGCATTAGAATTGACCTTGAACAAGTGGAAGCCATTCAAAGATTAAGCTTTCCTTCAAATAAAACAAGAGTTAAATCTTTCTTTGGGCAAGTAAATTTCCTCAGAAGGTTTGTACCTAATTTCACAGAAACCACTAAGGATATAGTGGATATGATGAAAGGGAATTCAAATTTCAAATGGAATGAGGTGGGAAAGTGAGCCTTTCAAGATATAAAAACTACATTGCTAATGTCTTGATTTTATGTCATGCAAATTATAAATGAGATCGCATCATTTATTGTTATGCTTCTAAACATACTCTATCAGTTATACTTATGCAAGAAAATGATGGAGTACAAGCCCTATTAGCTTTCATGAGCATACCTTTGAAGAATCATGAGCTAAAATACTTGAAAATTGAAAAGCATGCTTTTGCAGTGGTTAAGGCCCTCAAAATTTTTTGATTCTATATCTTGCATTCACATTGTGTAGTCTTTGTCCTAGATGCAGCAGTTAAGAGTGTGTTGATGTAGCATGATGTAGGTTGTAATGTCAAAGGAGCATGGATAGCAAAAAAAAAAGAGTATGATATAGAAATCAAGCTTGCCAAGCTAATAAGGGGAAATGCTCTATGAAAGGTGATTGCAAAAAAGAAGATCATTGGAGAATCAAAAGAATCAGGAGAGAAGTAGTTGGTGTTAGCTATAGGTCTCTATGATTCATGGTTCGAAAATATTTCTTACTTTCTGACATATGGTGAATGTCTAGAAGGCCTAAATGTAAAACACAGAAGAGATCTTAAACTAAAAGTAGCTAAGTATGTGATTTGGGATGGTCAACTATTCAAAAAAGCCATTGATGGCACTTTCCTTAGCTGTGTAGACAAACAATAGTAGGAAAAGCTATTGAGAACATTTCATGATGAAGCTTGCAGAGGAAATTTCTCGTCTTTAGTCACAGCTTTTAAAATACTAAGGTAGTGTTATTACTGGCCTGTGCATCTTTAAACATCACAGGCCTGTGAAAAGGTCCTTCGATGATAACAGGTCTTAAAGTGCTACCCCTAACCTATAATGGTCAGGATCTGAAGCTTTATCAAATTGCTAATTGAGAATAGGTAACCCCTGTATTGTATTATAGTTAGGTTTAGTGTCTCTTTGTGTTTCCTAGTTAGTCTTTTCCCTTTTCTTTTGTTTTCTAATTCTTTGTCTTGTTTGTATTTTTTTGTGTTTCCACATTTTTACCTTCTTTTGTGAGACCAAAGATTTTGAGTTCCTTGCTTGGGTATGCTCAACCCAAGTCCCTAGTCAGAGCTAACTGTTTTCCCACTTTTCATCCTATACCCATTTTGCAAAGTGGAAAATGATCTTGTGTCTTAATTTGGTCTAGGTATGTCCAAGTCTATTTCTTTTCCCTCAAGTAAAAAATCTCTCCATCAGGTTTTCATCTTCCCTCTTCCCCTGCATTATATAACTAGGTACGTATTCCTTGTTGTCGTGAGTTTGTGGGTAGTCTAGGACCTTATTCGATGGAGATTCTTGAGTCATATAATAATTTTCACAAATTCAATTCCAAGAATGAACTTTCTCATGGCTCATTATAATTTTCACATAAATAAAATGAAGTTTGCAAAAAATCTAGTATTGCCTTCTCCTTGACGGGTTTTCAACCCACAAAGGTGATTTTTCACAGAAGTCAATGAATGAGTTTTACAAGCTAAAGCAAGGGAGAAACGAGTTGTTTTATGGATAGATCATCCCTGCATTGTATTATTCTACCTTGGAAGTCACTCAAAATTCATCATAATGATCATAATAGCATCTGGCAAAAAACTCTGAAGTAACTTCTTCGTGGCAAGTTTTTGACCCAGGAAGTCAATTTTCTGACAAAGACATTTGTGAGAAAGAAAAGAAAGTAAGTGAGTTCCTTTTTCACTTTTGCAGCCCTTTTTAGATTTTTTGAAGCTTAGAGGCACATTGTCTTAGAGGGTAAAGTGAAAATGAAAGCAAAGGCAAAAAAATAGAAGTTACTTTCTCCTCAGTGGGTTTTCAACCCTAGAAGGTGATTTTCTACATCCATTGAAAAATCATTTATGCAAGCATGTTGGGCTCATAGACAGATCACAAGATGTTTGAAAATGGTATTGGAAGCAAGTTAATCACATCTGGGAAGGTAACTTAAGCAAAATCTGGTTGAGTGGATTTTTTCTTACAAAGTACTCCATTCTAAATTTTTTGAAACCTAGTGAAAAATGGAAAAGTAAGTCTGCAATAAAGGAAAGTTACTATTGGGCCAATGGAAACAATGAAAAGACATGGAAAATTTTGTTAGAAACCCCCACATTTACTAACCTAAGAGATTTAATTCACTCATGTGGTGTGAATCTTGAAGATTAACTGGTGAATTGGGATTTCTATATAGAGATGAACATAATAGATTTTCAAACTATCGCTTTCTTTATTGAACTGTTATGCTATTGAATTGAATAGTGAATTCAAAATTCTCACAATTGCAAAGTTCTACTCTCTGTGCTACTTTTAGTTTTAAGATTTTTAATTCATCTCTATCTCAGATAAGATGGCAACAAGATTCGCTGGATTCGATGGACTAAATGGGATTAAGTCAACATTGCAGAATGTTACAGACACCTCACTCCATTTCTTCGACATGCAAGATTCTCAAAGGAGGTTGACGATGGAGCCAATCCACCCAATAACAAAGAAACTCTGAGGAAGTGGGCTAGTGGAAGCAACTGGGTTTCCAGTGGCAATTCAAGCTCTTGAGTTGATTGTTGAATGTATTAACCACTACAATCTAGACACTAAATAAATTTTGGTGCCAAATCATATAGTTTTGATCTCAATTGACTGGCAAACTGTAGTAAATTGCCTCCAGATTCCAGAGAGAGAAGAATTTTTTGAATTGACAATAGGAGGAGCCATGTCTAAGTTCTCCTTGAAGAAGATGGTGTAGCAAAAGGAAATTATGAGGTCCTAGTTCCAGAAGCCATGGGGAGCTAAGAGTAAGGTTCTTAAGACTCTTTTCATCACTGATCTCATGCTCGAGATTGTAGATATTCTAGTTCTTATACATCAATTGAAAGGTGAGGTAAAAGCACTCAATTTTGTTGAACAATATTTCATTTTAGTACAAATCATCTGTTCAGACACACATTACGTTGATTGGGTGTATGAGGTAAATGAGAATCTACCCAGAGCTCTCAGTGCTAAAAATTTCTATAATACCTTCTACATGTCTTCTTTTCTGATTTATATGTTAGCTTCTCTACAATTGTGCTTGGGCCTTCCCAGAATAGAGAATTTCCCTGATGATGTGAAAAGTTATGAATTTTACCCATGCTTGTAGTTACATAATAGTTATGTAGAATATGTCAGAGTTAATGATTCATTTATAATGAGGATTTTTAGGGAACTACAAGGATGGCTAGAGAGGAGGTTCAACCCAAAAGCGATGGCAACCATTAGTCAGTTTGGTAGCTTCTTTATTCAATTCTCATCCTTTTCATATTTGTGTCTTGTAGCTTTTGACAAATTTCCTTTGAAGCTACCAAGATACCCAAGTGACATGATCATGCTGTTAGAGATCATGAGACAAGCTATCTAGGTAAACGTGGTGAATGCCAGTTTAAAGAAGGGGTATGAATTCCTCATGACGGTTGGGTCTTATAGTTGTGAATCTTGATCTGATGCCAAAACCAATCTCAAGGCATTCAAGAAAAAGTACAAATTAGAAGAATATGTGGTTGTGAGACCCATGTTCAACCCAAATAGATATGTGAGAGAGGTGCTTCAAATTGGGAGTTTGATCAAGCATGTCACCACTCTATAGGATTATTGGGTAGATTGCAAGGATGAGTTGGAAATCAAAGATTGTGCTTTCATTAGGCTTATGATGGAACAAATAAAGGCATATGACATAGATCTCAATGTCAAAGGATTGGAGGATGATGGTCAAAATATGTATAGCAATACATATTTGACCAAATTAAGGGGAATTCCTATCAATTTTGAGCCATATATAGATGTGGAAGAGAGTCTTAATATCATGATGGCTAGGATCATCAAAAAAAATATGAAATGGGTAGAGTGGAGAACCAAAAAGAGCTAGAGTAAGGGAGTAGCCACTCAAGCTTCTCCAGAAGCTACATCACATTCTTCATCCTAGAGTACCAGACTAGGCATGACCATAGCTTCTACTCGAGGGCCAGCTCAACTTGTAGGCGGAGGTGATCAACCTCCGAACAAGAATGTTTCTATAGCCCAAACCTATCATGATGGTTCCTTGCTAGTCGTAGGAACCCAAACTAGCACTAAAGAGAGGAAGGTAGAAGAACCAAAGGATAGTGCCCCTACTTCAGTAACTTCCCCTCACACTACTCCAGTACCTTCTCCTCACATTAACCCTATTCCTTCTCTGCAAACCACCCCAATTCCATCTCCTCACCATAGCCCCATGCCATCAGCAAGTGCTTCACTTTTGAAGCCAAGTGGTTCCCCTATACATATAGTAGACCTAGGGGATGGAAAGAGTAGCAAAAATGAGTCTACTGATTCAGATGAGGAGATGAGGAAGACTTTAGAAATGGAGAAGGGTCAGACTTCTTCCAAATTCATCTCTAAGGATTCAAAGAATTCTTTCTCTTCAACTACTGTAACAATGACTCCAGTGAAGAAGAAATTTTTTAGTGTTAAATCACTCAAAACAACTTCCAAAGTAATAGGAACTAATTCCTCATTAGAAAATACTTTGGAAAGGAAAAGAAAGAGAAAAGATGAGAGTGTTCTTGCAAAAGACAATGTATCTCTCACAATTCATTTTGGGACTGCGTTGACAAAGGTCAAGAAGCAAAAGACTTAATCAATACTTGGGCAAGATCCAAAAATACGGCGCTTGAAAATGGAAATAGCCAAGCCAAACAAAGGAGGGAGAATTGAAGATACAACTGCTGATGATTTCACTCTGCATTCAATCAATCTTGGAGAAGCCAAACATGGTACAAAAGTTGGCTTGTGGAAATTAAGTAACGAAGTGATAAAAAGACAATGAGAAAGTCTCAACTTGTCAAACATCAAGATGAAAGCTGAGATAGAGAAATTAAACAAATTTATTAGGAAACTAGTCACTCAACTAGCAACTATTTCTGGTATGTCTATAACCTAGACTCCTAGTGCAGCTGAAGTGCATGCTCTCATTTCCTAGCTCCAAGAAGATAGGTTTTATGGCTAGATTTGTAAAGAATGGATTGAGAGACTCAAATAAGGAGTTT